>OX336394.1:67692810-68314524 GCA_946902985.2 Meconema thalassinum | reverse complement strand
TCACGCTAAACTACAAGCTTTCTTCCTACATACCATTATGTCATCGTCTAACCTGCCTACGTAGCATCGAATAAAAACGGTCCTTTTCAGACCCAAATAAAAATTCATTTATGGAACAGGTAGATATGTGTCCGTAGTGCAGCTACTGTAAACGGCATTAAGAAAAAAAAAACTTATTTGCCTTGGGATCGAACCTGCTACATTGCAGCATGACTGACGTTATGGCAGAGAAGCACGATTTAACCATCTTAGCTACCGTGAGCCGTGGTAGGGAGCTGTCACGTATTGAGTCTATTTGTAGTCCTCATAGACACTTCATGTCTTTCGTAAGGCAGTGTTGTTTGGATGTGTCGATTTACACATTCGTTATAGTTGATGGCATTGAAATAACACTGCTGCCAATAATTTCGACTTTAATCGCGAGCATGAACTCAACCGTAAAGCTGTACTAGGCCAAGTACTAATGTTTTTAGGACGACTATGATATACGCGTTAGTTGGGTTGCCTTCCTCCAAAAAAAAAAAAAAAAAATAAGGGGCTGGTGGACCACACTCTCTATATATATATAGATAGATAGATAGATACATATATACATAAATTATATATAAACTTTTGAACTGACGGTGGTTTTGGGGTCTGGGGGATGTGAAACGCGAAGATATGTCGAAATTTTCCGGAAGTCGAAACATGGTACCCATTGCAAAATAGTTAGCTTTCTAATGAAATCAACCTAATATACTCATGAAGGAATGGCAAGCCAGATAGTTTCCATGGCAACAAAGCTAAAGTCGAGACACGGCCGACTGGATGCAAGTTCTGCTCTGCACTACCGGTATAGAAAAAGAGGATCTTTACTTGAAATCCCCTTAGTTACTCAAATACTCACACAGCACTGTCAACCGAGTTTAGCATAACAAAGACTTGACACTATCATCTACTATATATATTTGTCAAATACCACTCACTCACTCATTCATTCATCACGAAATCTCAGAAACCACCGACGGATTGGAATGAAATTTGGTATGCAGCTTCCCAAAGGGCCGCAAATGCCCACTAAGAGAGGATTTTTGGATATTCAGGTTCTAAAGGGGTGTTAAGGGGGTAGACCTGCATTTCATTGAATTGCAATATCTCCCGATTGGTTTCATTGGGGGATGTGATACTCGGCACGTAAACTCATCCTTAAAAATAAGAAGACACGAGTCTGAGGGTTTTTGAATGTGGTGTATATCATGAGGTGAAAGGGGTGAAAAGTGGGGATTGAAAGATTCCTAACGGAGCGTGTATCTCTTAAACGACATAGGTGAGGAGTTTGAAACTCAGCGGAAAACAATCAGCATACAAAATACGTAAATATGTGTTTGACCGTTTATTCATAAATCCAATTTAAGGGGCCCATGGGGAGGGGTGAAATTCTGGGGGGGGGGGGGGGACAGGAAGAAAGTGTCCTAACTGATTGACTGACTCACTCACTCATCAAACTCAGGGGAAAAAACTGCTTTAAAGTAAGTAAATAGCTGTTCGACAGTTTTTTTATTAAATCAAATTTAAGGGGTTCATGGGGAGGGGTGAAATTCTGAAAAAAGAAAATTGAAAGATAATGTCCTGTCTCACTCACTCACTCACACACTCATCATCGCCCAGCCAAAATTATTGAAGTTAGAAACATGACAGTTTGGGGATATGTTCATTGTATGTCAAAACCGTCTACTAAGGGAGGATTTTCGGATATTCAGGTTCTGAAGGGGTCTTAAGGGGGTTAAACCTGCATTCCATTGAATAACAATATCTCCCGATTGGTTTCATTGGGGGATATGATACACGACATATAAACTCATCATTAAAAAGGAAGAAGACACGTCTCTGAGGGGTTTTCGATGTGGTGTATATTATGAGGTGAAAGGGGTGAAAAGTAAGAATTGAAAGATTCTTAACGGAGCGTGTATCTCTTAAACGACATAGGCGAGGAGTTTGAAACTCAGCGAAAAAATCAGCATAAGAAATAAGTAAATATGTGTTTGACCGTTTTTTCATAAATCCAATTTAAGGGGCCCATGGGGAGGGGTGAAATTCGGGGGGGGGGGGGGAACAGGAAATAAAGTGTCCTAACTGATTGACTGACTGACTCACTCATCAAACTCAGGGGGGGGGGGACTGCTTTAAAGTAAGAAATAGCTGTTCGACAGTTTTTTTGATCAATCATATTGAAGGGGTTCATCGGGAGGGATGAAATTCTGAAGGAAAAACATGAATGAAAATGTCCTGACTCATTCACTCATGATCGCCCAGTCAAAAATATTGAAGTTGGAACCATGGCATTCTGGGGATATGTTCGTTGTATCTCAAAACCGTACACTAAGGGAAGATTTTTTGATATTCAGGCTCTAAAGGGGTCTTAAGGGGGTTAAACCTGCATTTCATTGAATAACAATATCTCACGAGTGGTTTCATTTCTGGATGTGATACTCGGCATATAAACTAATCATTAAAAATAAGCAGACATGTGTCTAAGGGTTTTTCGATGTGGTGTAATTATTATGAGGTGAAAGGGGTGAAAATTGGGGGTTGAAGGATTCCTAACGGAGCGTGTAGGCCTATCTCTTAAACGACATAGGCGAGAAATTTGAAACTCAGCGAAAGAAAATCAGCTAAAAAATTAAGTAAATCGGTGTTCGACCGTTTTTTCATAAATTAATTTAAGGGGCCAATGGGGTGGGGTGAAATTCTGGGGGAAAAAGGAGAGAAAGTGTCCTAACTGACTGACTAACTCACTCACTCATCAAACTCAGGGTAAAAAGACAGCTAAAAAATAAGTTAATAGGTGTTCAAGCGTTTTTTCATCAATCCAATTTAAGGGGCCCATGGGGAGGGGTGAAATTCTGGTAAAAATAATTGATAGAAAATATCCTGTCTGACTCACTCACTCATCACGCCCAGCGAAAACTATTAATGTTGGAAAAATGAAATTTGGGAATATGTTCGCTGTATGTCAAAACGTCAACTAAGGAATGATTTTTCTTTATTCGGGTTTTAAAAAGTTGTTAAGGGGGTAAACGTGCATTTCATTGAATAACGATATCTCATGAGTTGTTTCTTTGGGAATGTGATATTCGGTATATAAACTAATCATTAAAAATAATCAGACATATATCTAAAGGTTTATCGATGTCGTGTATATTATGAGGTGAAAGGGGTGAAAATTGGGGATTGAGGGATTCTTAACGGAGCGTGTATCTCTTAAACGACATAGGCGAGAAGTTTGAAATTCGGCGGGATAAAACAGCTTAAAATACAAGTAAATATATGTTCGACCGTTTTTTCATAAATTCAATTTAAGGGGCCCTTGGAGAGGGGTGAAATTCTGGGGGGATAAAACAGGAAAGAAAGTGTCCTAACTGATTGACTCACTTACTCACTCATCAAACTCAGGGGGAAATCAGCTTTAAATAAGTAAATAGGTGTTCGACCGTTTGTTTCATAAATCCAATTTAAGGGGTTCATGGGGAGGGGTGAAATTATCAAATATAAATGAAAGAAAATGTCCTGACTGACTCACTCACTCATCATCGCCCAGCCAAAATTATTGAAGTTGGAAACATGAGATTTTGGGGATATGTTCGTTTTATGTCGAAAACCTCCACTAAGGTAAGAGTTTTGAATATTCAGGTTCTAAATAGGTGTTAAGGGGGTAAACGTGCATTTCATTGAATAACAATATCTCACGAGTGGTTTCATTTGGGGATTGATACTTGGCATATATACTAATCATTAAAAATAAGCTGACACATGTCTAATGGTTTTTTGATATAGTGTATATTGGTGAAAGGGATGAAAAGTGGGGGTTGAAAGATTCTTAACGGAGCGTGTATCTCTTAAACGACATAGGCGAGGAGTTTGAAACTCGGAGGAAATCAATCAGCTTAAAATAAATAAATAAATAAATAAATAAATAAATAAATAAATAAATAAATAAATAAATAAATAAATAAATAAATAGTTGTTCGACCGTCTTTTCATAAATCCAATTTAAGGGGCCTATGGGGAGGGGTGAAATTCTGGAAGAAAAACGTCCACTAAGGAAGGATTTTTGGATGTTCACTCTCATCGACCAACCAAAACTATTAATGTTAGAAGAATGATATTTTGAGGATATGTTTGTCGTGTGTCGAAAACATCTACTAAGGAGGGATTTTTGGATATTCAGGTTCTAAAGGGGTGTTAACGGGGTTAAACCTGCATTTCATTGAATAACAATATGACACGACTATGACGCGAGCGAAGCGAGACTAAAAATGAGATGGTGTGTGTCTGTGTATTACTCAATCACGCAAGTACCACTGGTCCGATTTACATGAATTTTACATGGAAGTAGCAGATTTACCTGGTTAACATACAGGTTACTTTTGATTTCAATACTTTGCACTAATTAAATATGGCGACCATTTTAGTGACGTCACTCTACCCTTTGGTTTTAAACTTTCATATGTCCATTTCAAATAAAAAGAGAACGCTAAGAAATACCAAACTTTTGATGGCATGTACGAGGTTAAAAATTGCATTTTCTATCCGAAATGTATCTCCAACCGTTAGCGAGTAAAACCTAAATGTGTGCTATAAAACACGGTCAAGACAGAGCGGTGTAGTTGGTCAAAATGTTCCATCCTTAATCTCCCTCTGCGCAGCACCTCGCCTATCCCCTGTTTTAACTGTCACCTTCACATTTTAATTTATTTACGACCCGTAGCGAAGCACGGGTACTTCAGCTAGTCATCTATACGTGTACCAATTTTGAAATAGCTCCCATTCATATCCAAGATATCCAACATGGAGCTCAATTTAAATTGCGATTTTTCAGCAGTTGGTAGCACTGACAACATTTTCAAATACGGAATTGAGACATTCAGGTATAGATCTTTACCCCTACCAAATTTTGTTTCGATTTCTGCAGCCGTTTAGGAGTTGATAGGGGAGAGGGGGGAGACACACACACACAGCCAACCAGACAGACAGACAGACAGACAGACAGACAGACAGTCACACACACATTTGCCCGGATCGATCTCATAAATCTACTTTTTCCTAATTTTTGCTAAATGTGAAAAGTAGGCTAATATGATCCCACTGACCATCTCTCACCAAAACGATCCCAAAATGCTTTGTGCTTTGTATTTTTGGTTTTGATTTTGTGTTTGTTTTCTGATTTTGTTTCTGAACTTTGCTTTGTGCTTTGTGTTTATTGTCTTTGGTTTTGTGTTTGTTTTATGCTTTTGTTTCTGATTTTGGTTTTTGCTTTGTGTTTTTGGTTTTGTGTTTGTTTTTTGCTATTGTTTCTGAATGTTCTTTTTGCTTTGTCTATTTCTGCTTTTGCTTTTGTTATTGAATTTTTGTTTTGATTTTTTTCCTTTTTGTTTTGTGTTTGTTTTCTGCTTTTGTTTTTGTTTCTAAATTTTGATTTGTTTTTTGTTTTTGGATTATTTTTTTTGGCTTTTGTTTTTGAATTTCGCATTTTACTTTGTGTATTTTGGTTTTTGGTTTTGTATTTGATTTTGGTTTTTGGTTTTGTGTTTGTTTTCTGTATCTGCTTTTGTTTTTACAATTTGTTTTGTGATTTTTGTTTTCGATTTCGTGTTTGTTTTCGGTTTTTGCTTTTGTGTAGGCCAGCCGCAAGGAACATACTGACCACATTAAAACAAAGTTCCGTGGACATGTCTGCTTAACAGGACGGAGCAAGATGGATGAGGATGTGTACATTCTGGTCAATATTCCGTCAAACTTTCGAGACAGGTTCAGTGGAGCAATGTACTTAAAACCGGCAGCAAAAGAGATTGATCACAGTGTATTCTGTAACTACAGTGAAACCTATTGTCACAGCTTGATCTACGAGATGTTTCGACATGACGTCTTCTCATCTTTTATCTCTTACTCGCTTTTATGTTCGACGATTTCGAAATGTAAACATTATGTTTCGGAATACTGTATCATAATGAGGCTCATTATAACACTATTTTTCATTATGAAACAGTTTCTCCTACCAATCAGAGCTCAAGAAACAGTTGTGTGACCAATTAGGAAAGGATACCTTCGCGCATGCGCTCGAAATCCAACATGTCTATATTTATTTATTTATTTATTTATTTATCGAATGGCTTTTAGTGCCGGGAGTGTCCGAGGACATGTTCGGCTCGCCTGAGGCTGTAGCTGCTTCCAGCGGACACCCTAAAGGGTGAGCTACAAGTTCCGTTCAATTTCAAGTGCGGTAGTTCCAACTTTCGCCACCAGATATCAATGATACCTAGTGGTGAACGTTGGAACTTGGATAGAACGTTCTGACGAAATCTAACCTAACAAATTTTGCTTTACACAAGTTTAGTCTGTGAAAGGATCTTTTACATGCCATAAATCTATGACATGGGACCGTCGGCTTTACTTCCCCTCCGAAGGAAGGCATACTGAACGATTTTTAACGCTCTTAAAACATCCGACGACTTCGGCCGGGTTTGAACCCGCTATGTTGGGCATATCAGTTCAGCATGCTACCGACTACGCCACCGAAGCCGCTGTGTCTATATAAATTACCGAAAGTGCACCGTCCATTTGTTTACGTAAATAAACTGCCAAGCACACTGAGCACATGCGTCGGTCGGTCAGAGAGCTTGGGAAACAGAGATATCCTACCCAGCGCTTCCACTCCGATCACAACATTCTAGCGATTGAATCTGAACAGATATTTATGAATATTTATGTTAAAACATATAATAAAGTTATAATTATAGTCGAACATAAACTGTCGTATGCAACTCGACTATAATGGAAATTATAAAACTCGCTGACGCTCGTTTTATAAGCATCCTCGTGTCTTAATTATTGCCATTATAGGCTCGTTGCATAATGTTCTGTTATAACACGTCGCTGTCGTGTCATAAAGTGTGTGTTTGTATGTATTTGGGACTTAAGTCTTTTGACTGGTTCGATGCAGCCCTCCATGGCTACCTGTCCTTAACTAATCGTTTCACCTTTACATAGCTACCACACCTTCCACCCATAGCAATCTGTTGAACATATTCTAAACTTGGTCTATCTCTACAGTTCTTGACCTCGACCCTTCCCTCAATAACTATGTTTCCTATTCTGCAATTCCGCAATCGAACCGGGACCTCCACGGTGATAGCCAAGAATGCAAAACATGGCTTCGGGCTGAAAACACTTTTTATTACCCTACTTTCATTCATGAAAAAAGAATTTAAAAAAAATAAAAGGGTTATGCGATCACCTTTTGTCCGTGTGTGTACCTGCATCCGTGTCACCCCTAATCAAATCTAAACGGCTGTAGCGATTTCATTGAATCTCGGTACGGACATAGTACTATTTCTTCCGACCCCAACTGTGCCCTTTAAATTTTAATACGTCTCACTAATCCAACATGGCGACTGTGCGAAATATTTCACCGGCATTCTAAATCTCCGATACTACTACTGATTTCACCCTGAAATTTTGTACGGTGATAAAGGGCACTACTAGAAGTTCCCGTATATGACTTTGAAGAAACCTTTTAAGTGCGAAACGAACATGGCAGCCAAGCGAGTTTGAAACATTTAAATAGACGTTTCTCGCGATATAACCAAACGAGCGCAGTGAATCTTGGTACAGCAAATGTTTATACACACAGTAATGCACTGACATCTAAGTTAGTTCAATTGTTTACATAACCTCAAAATAGCGGCTCTGCGAAATTTTCAAATTAAGTTTTTATTTCTTGTGTCCTAATCAAGTGATCGAAGCCGACGTTTGAATCATCAACCTACGCAATAATCGTCATTTAATGGTATATAATTCTATGGCCTACAAATATAACAATCGAACATGGCGACCATCCGAAATATTTAGACGGCTCTCGATATCTACGAATCTATGACAGCAATCAAACTGACATTTTGTATGTTGATAAAAGCTATTATAATAAGTTCTCCTATGGAAATTTCAATAACTTCGTCTGCACAAATACAACATGGCGGTGACGCGAAATTTAAATATTTAAATGGACATTTCTCGCAATCTAACCAACCGAGTGCTTATACAAATTGTAATCCACTGACATCTAATTTATTTCAATTGTTTTCAATACCTCAAGGTGGTGGCCTCCCTTATTTCACGTCCATGACCGCTACTTTAAACCGTGCCATTAAATACACAACTCTAGTTATCATTGTACACAGAATCCGACTAGTTTAAGACAAACACACCCAAGTACACGAAGTTGATGACCAAATGTCCCTAATCTCTCAAATGAAATAATAACAATGTGTCATTGAATAATCGATCTTCAGAGGAGGTGCTCAATTTACCAATTATATTTGATGTCTAACATCTTTCCACTCGGTATCTGTATATTTTTGTGGGGGCGATTTTGATAAATGAAACGGAAATGGATGGGACGGTAACAATGAAACGGAAATGGATGGGACGGAAACAGTGAGCGCGCGTGGTGGTGGAGATTGGTACCACGACGTACTGTTGGCCATGTGGCTATGTGGAATGTACATCGCATACGGTTTATTTCAAGGTTTGTAGGCCCCATTACATATATTCCTACAATAATTCATCTTCAAGTTGTCGTTCTTTGGTGTGAAAATATTCATTATATCATATTTGTTGAAAACAATTATGATTTATTACATCTTCATACTTTTGCTGTATTCTTATTGGGGGCTGATACACCTGAAAATATGATTTTTTTTCATTTTGTTTTTGATCTCGTATGAAAGAATAACCATTTATTTATCTAAATCTGAAGTTTTTAAGCGAAATTTCCAATTTGTTTATGCCAATCACATTGATAGTTTTCAAGAAATGACATTTTTTGTGACATTCAAAAAATTTTTTTTTTAATATTTTAATATGCAAATGTTATTACACTTGTACATAATGAATTTTAAAACTTTATACGTCAAATGAAAGCCCAGCATTTGTACTATAAGTGTACAAAGTTTAATTCAAATCCCTGTTATGGTTCCATAGATATAGAGTAATTTACAAAATGCATGCATTCCAGGTGTATCAGCCCCCTTATGTAAGCATTCGAGGTACTGTCGGCCATGTGGCATGTTACACATCATATGCGACTATTGTAAGGCTCGTAATTTTTTTATTTAGCGTATGGCTTTACAGATACAATGTGTAATTTTCCACAGAATAAATAGTATCCTTGCAAACATCAGTTTTGAATTTCCCCTTTTTCAACAACTGATATAGTATTCCAAGTTATGCTTTTAATTTGGTTTTACACATTTTAAAGCAACAATACAAACATATATTGCTTAAATACATATTTAAAGATCAATAATTCACACGAGGGCACTTCAATAAGTATAACCTCCAACTTGAAGTTTCGGTGTCTTGCTGCTTTAAAAAGCCAAACAGAAGCAGCTATTTAAACTGATAAAGTTCTGACGGCGTTGTTAATGGCGGTTCTTTGGTTATATTCCATGTTCATTATTGTATCTTGTCCGGTCGCCTGTTCGCTATTGCTCGCTTAGCACCACCCAGGGATCACGTGTAGGGTGCTTTCAGGTAATAATAATAATAATAATAATAATAATAATAATAATAATAATAATAATAATAATAATAATAATAATTTAATTTAATTTAATTAATTTATTAAATACAATTTATGTTACATTATTGTGATATGTCTCACGAATCTGATGACAGTACAGATTATCTGTGAGACATATTAATTATTATTTACAACATATATATAGATTATATTTCAATACAAGAGTGCATGCATTTTTTTTTGTAATGTTAATGATAAAATATTAATGTAAATAATTAAAGATACAAAAAGTTACACTATGGTAGTTATATTAATAAATTTATCTTATGAGTTAATGTTTGGTTAAGTAATATTTTTTAATGCGACTTATAGCTAGTTGTTTGCTGTTAATGTTTGTCAGTCCAGGTGGTAGTTCATTAAGTAGTGATGGTATAATATAATTTAGTCTCTTGAATCCATAGCTATTTATACATAAAGGTTTAACATGTTTAGTACTTGTTATGGCTCTTGTTTGTATGTTGTGAGAGACCTTATGCCTGAATCTTGGATCATGGTAGTAGAGATTCAGTATAGTAATTTGAAACAACTCTTTAATATTAAAATAAGGGATATCAGTGAAATATTTAAAGAACCTGTTTTGGCTATCTTGAAGATTATTAATTAAAGTTGTGTTTTGATTTCCCCAAGCTGCTATAGCATATCTTAATTTGCTTTCAATCAGAGCACTGTAAATTGTTTTATAAGTTTTCCTATCTACATAAAATCGGAGATTGTAGAAGGTGTAGAGGTTTGCTCTTAGGTTTTTTATTATGTTTACTGTGTGTATGTTCATTTTAAAGTGTTCATCAAGGGTAATTCCTAGGTATTTTTGTATCGAAGTACTATTTATGAAGGTGTTACATTTGCAACCTGCCAGGATGTTTTGGTGTATGCATGATAAGCTGTGGTGCGTTAGTTTGTATTTTTCTTGTGTGAAGTGATCAACTCTGATGTGCATTATTTTAGATTTGGTTGTATTTATATACAAATTATTGTCATGACACCATCTTGTGATGTTATTGAAGTCTTCTTGAAGTCTATCAAAAGCTGTTTTAGAGTCTTTATGTATGGTATATATAGTGGTGTCATCAGCATAAATAAATATTTTACTGTGTTTAATGGCTTCATTCATGTCGTTTACGAACAGGTTATATAGTGTAGGTGAAATAATGCTGCCTTGAGGGATACCTTGTGTTCCTTCTACTGCGTCACTGATAGTGTTATTGACCATAACTGCCATTTCCCTGTTTTTCAGATAGCTTTCAAATAGTTTGTAAGTCGTGCCTCTTATTCCAATATCGTGTAATTTTGCAAGTAGTTTATTGTGATTTATTGTGTCAAATGCTTTAGAAAAGTCAAGAAAAAGTACCATTATGTGATTGTTCTTATTTAAGGCATTATTTATTACATTGGCAAATTCAGCCAGGAGTAGTTCAGTACTTTTCCCCTTCCTAAAACCGTACAGGTGTCCCTTTAAAATATCATATTTATTTAGGAAATTCTTCAATCTCATATCCAAGCATTTTTCCATAATTTTGTGGAGGATTGATAAAATGCATATTGGTCTGTAGTTGCCAAAGTCTAAGTGATCGCCATTCTTATATATTGGTTTAATAATTGTGTATTTCAGATATTTTGGTATTATGCCTGATTCGAATAGCTTGTTTATGAGATGTGTTATGATTGGTATAGTTTTTTTGGATGTTGCCTTTATGTCTTTCAAGCGTATATTGTCTACCCCAGGCGATTTGTCTGTTTTTAATTCCTTAATTATGTTTTCTATTTCATATTCATCAGTTTCAAGTAATGTAAAGGAATTCATTAATGTGTTTCTATTTGATTGCCATATGTTGATACTACAGTTATGAGCTAGGCTGTTTATTTTTTCACTAAAGGTATTGATGAATTTATTGACTATCACTTCGTTAGTATAATGTAATATTAAATGTTTGTTTATGACTTCATTGACAGTTTGTGTTTTCCGACCTGTTATATCATTAATGACTTTCCACATTCCTTTATTATCGTTTTTGGAACTATTTATCTTATTTTTATAATATTGATGTTTTGTTTTGTTTATTAGCTTATTTAATTTGTTTCTGAAAGCTTTGTATTCATTTTTTATTGTAATATTATCCTTGTTTCTGAGCATTGTTTTGTAAAGTCTGTCTCTTTCCTTACATTGTATTTTTAGGTCATAAGTGAACCATTGCTTGCTTTTTTTGTGTTTACGAGTTGTTATGTAAGATGCTTTTTGGTAGATTTCCTTAAATTTGGTTGTTATATTGTTATATATGTCATTAGGATTTTTTAATTCAAGGCAATCTGTCCAGTCTGTGTTGTTAAGGCTTGTGTGTATTATAGTATCGTTCATTAGCGTAATGTACGATTCATTATCTTGTAATTGTGTCTTATCATTTTTTGGCCAAATACCTGCATATGTTATGTAGTGGTCAGAGATATCTGATTGTATGACTGCAGAAGTATATTGATCTAGTCTGCTACGATAGTATATGTGATCAATACATGATCTCGAGTCTAAATTTGGATCATAACCAGTACATTGAGTGATAAGTGGTAGGAAACCATGAGTTGCCATAATATTTGTATATTTGATAGCTGATAGACTGATGTCATTAGATAAAGTATCAATGTTGATATCTCCTAAAATGGCGTATTCTCTGTACTTACTAGTGTGTTGTGTTATATGTGTCTCCAGTTCATCAAGAAAGTCATTTATGTTAGTGCTAGGTGGTCTGTAAATGCATGTTAATCCAATCTTTTTGTTCATGTGAAGTATTTCTATTACCATTGATTCATGAGTATTGGAAATGTATGAATTGTGTGTTCTAATAGCCATGTTGTTCTTTACATATATGGCTATGCCTCCTCCTTTACGATTTGTTCTATTACAAAATACAACATTAAAATTATCCAAAGTAAATAGGTAATTATTAGATTCAAGTATGTTAATTTCTGTTAAGCAAATAATATCCAGATCATTAATTTTCTTGCCTAAGGTTATGGTTAAATAATCCCAGTTTTTTGATATAGATTGAATATTTAGAGAGAGGATATTGATTTCAGCATTATTTCTAGTCTTATTACCATTTTCGATGAAATCGGGTATATTGTGAAATGTGAGTTCATTTTGTATTCCAGAAACATTTATATTGCTGTCCCAACTGTTCATAATATCAATTAATATAATAATTCAATAATAATTCTTTCTTTTTGGAAGGGGGGTTACCTAATTTTGTTAATGTCTTCCTCACGGGAGATTCTCAATATACCAGATTCGTCGTTTTTTCGCGCTAGTATTTTGCCGTTTTTAACCCAAATGAATTTCCAGTTATTTTCTCTGGCCTGATTTTTAGTTTTCCATAGTAGCTCCCTGTAAAATGACGTTAGACTTTCGTTAATGAAAAACCTAGATTTAGTGTTCCCATGAGTGATGAAATTTTGTCCTTTTCTTTTCTGTAAAAATTCATTCTTTTTGGATATGGAGTTGAATTTTACTACTATTGGGGGGATTTTGTTCTTTCTTTGCAGTGGGGGCCTATAAACTTCCTCTACATCAAACATGTTTAGATCTACTTCTAGAGTCTCAGCAATTTTGTGGACGATTTCATCCAGGCATTCTTCTTTCGCGCGTGGCACTTCACATATTTCAATGTATTGTTGCCTACCGTTCTGTTCCATTGTGTGCACTTTCTCGTTTAGATCTGATATTATTTTGTCTTGTAGATTCTTTTCGTCTTTTAGGGTTTTTATTTCTGTTGTAAGTGATTTCAGAAGAGTTGCATTTGACTTAGTTTCCTTAATCAACTCATCATATTTCTGCGCAATAAAGTCGGCACTTTTTACACTTTCACTCACTTGGTTTTTCAGTTCACTAATCTGCTTCTTTAATTCTAAAAACATACCTTTGATATCCGAAGCGTGTATTGTCTCCGTGTCCGGTGTTGAAGGTGGAGTCGCTGTGTCATCAGTGTTGGCAGCAGCTGGTAGGGTCATTATTCCACCGCTTGCGACAACAGGTGCTGACGTTGACTTCTTGAAGCTACGGCACTGTGGACACCGCCATGACTCCTTAGCTTGTTTGGCCATACCTTTCCACGTACGTACAGTTACGGTTGTACATTCATAATGATATTTCCCTTTGCATCCCGTGCAGTATACATAGTCACCATCACTTGGGAGTCCTTCTTGACAGCGGTCGCAAACCATTTCCTTGCTATACTTAACTTTTTGCGGAGCACTCAGGCACACGTCTACTTCCTCCGGTGTCTCACTTAATAATAATAATAATAATAATAATAATAATAATAATATCGTATGGCCTCGGATGCCGGGTGCGAGCTTTGTTATTTGACACCCAGAGGGTAGCTTGCATGTCGAATTTCGTTGTTACTGGACTATGAAAGTCAAGGAGGTTAGATGTTAGATATCTAAGCTCCTTGAACACTATAGCGCTTTCTAGTAGAGAAATGAGGAACGTTGTGTTGGCGGAAACTACCGAGATTAATTTTGTCATTATGAACTCGGCCTATTAATTCAAATGGGTTCCTTGACATGCCAACATCGTATGAAATGCGTATCGTATTTTTGCCACCATTCAAAAATCACTTACCACGGCCAGGAGCGAACCTGCAATCTTGGGGTTAGTAGACCGACACCCACCGGGGCAAGCGTACTTTCAGGTGAAACCTAAGGACTTGAGCAACAAGATAGACAGGGTTGGCTCCCCTGAACACATTCAAAGAGTACTCGCTTAACGTGTGGGCTAGAAGCTGCGACACCGAGGAGGAAGATCCTCATTGATTTTCTCGCCTCGCCAGCCTGTTCCCACCAACAGTTTCACAGCGCCGGTACCTAGCAAGATCTACTTGGGTTTCAAACTTAATGGAACCGAGGGTCATTCGGGAATTTGAACATTCGGATTATCCGGAATCATTCTATTTCCATGGCGTAAGTTCTAAATTCATCGCCTCCGTGGTGTAGTGGTCAGCGTGCTTAGCTGCCACCCCGGAGGTCCAAGGTTCGATTCCCGGTTCTGCCACGAAATTTGAAAAGTGGTATGAGGACTGGAATGGGGTCTACTCAGCCTTCGGGTGGTCCAAATGAGTAGAGGGGGTTCAATTCCCACCTCAGCCATCCTCGAAGTGATTTTTCGTGGTTTTCCGTGCGCTCCCACTTCGTCTTCGAGCAAATGACGGGATGGTACCTAACGTAAGGCCACGGCCGGCTCCTTCCCTCTTCCTTGCCTATCCCTCCCAATCTTCCCATCCATCATAATGCCCCTGTTCACTTTGCAGTTGAGGCCACCTGGGCGAGGTACTAGTCCCACCTCCCCAGCTGTATCCTCCGACCCGATGTTTCAAGCTCCAAGACACTGCCCTGGAGGCATTAGTGGTGGGATCCCTCTCTGAGTCCGAGGGAAAAGTCAACCTGGAGGGTAAACTGACTAAAAGAATCGTGCATCCTATTAGTAAACCCAACAAAGAACATTTTTAGCCTATTTCCATTTATGTCAAGTAGTTCCGTGAAGAACTAAAGCCTATTTTCATATATCCTACTTATGATAATTGCCTCTATCAAAATACACAATTTCAGTTTGGTTGCTGTAATGTTGTTGTTTGAGTCTTCAGTGTCTTTTGACTGGTTTGATGCAGCTCTCCATGCCTCCCTGTCCTGAGCTAATAGTTTCATCTCTACATAGCTACCACACCCTACATCCGAGGCAATCTGTTTAACATATTCTAACCTTGGTCTACCCCTACAGTTCTTGTCCTCGACCCTTCCTTCCATAACTAAGCCTGCTATTCCTGGGTGTCTTAGTATGTGTCCTACTAACCTATCACTTCTCTTCATTAGCAGTCGCCTGAAACATCTCTCCTTTCCCACTCGCCTTAATACCTCTTCGTTTGTAACCCTATCTACCCATCTGATCTTCATCATTCTCCTGTAACACCACATTTCAAATGCTTCAATTCTCCTCTTTTCTGCTACACCAATAGTCCAAGTTTCACTTCCATAGAGCGCCACGCTCCAGACGAAGGCTTTCAAAAATGACTTCCTAATACCTAAATCTATATTCGATGTCAACGGATTCCTTTTTTGTAGAAATGCTTTCCTTGCATGAGCCAACCTACTTTTTATATCCTCTTTGCTTCGTCCATCACTAGTTATTCTGCTTCCTAAGTAACAGAAGTCTCCTACTTCCTTCAGCTTTTCACCTGCCAATTTGATCTCCATAGAGGTTTCTGATTTATTTCGGCTGCATTCCAGTATTCCTCTTTTAAAGGACCGGAAGCGTGATAGTCGCACGGGGAGAGATGAGGAATATAGGGCGGCTGCACTTCAGTTGGCGTACCTTCTCCGTCACGACCTTTTCGGTATGGGGACGTGCGTTATCTTGAATCAGCAGCACCCCTTGCCGCAGTTTACCCAGACGTTTCGCCTCAATTGCACGCCGTAGTTTCTCCAGTGTTGCGCAGTACCGTTCCCCAGTGATGGAGACACCAGGTTCTTTGCTGTAATAGATTCGTAGATATTGAGAACCGTCTAAATATTTCGGATGGTCGCCATGGTGGATTGTTAAATATATAGGCCATAGAGTTATATACCATTAAAGGAAAATTGCTTAGGTTCATTATTCAAACTTTCACTTCGATCGCATGATTACGCCACAAGAAATAAAAACTTAATTTTAAAATTTAGCACTGCCACCATCTTGAGGTTATGTAAACCATTGAACGATATTAGTTGCTAGTGCATTACAATGTATATAAACATTTGCTGTACCAAGTTTCATTGCGTTGGTTGGTCAAATCGCGAGAAAAGTCTATTTAAAAGTCTCAACTTCGTTTGGCCGCCATGTTGATTATATAGTTACCAGGTTTTCAAAAAGTCTCATAAGTGAACTTCTAGTAGTTACCTTTATCACCGTACAAAATTTCAAGGTGATATCGGTAATGTTTTCGTAGATATTGAATGCTGGTGAAATATTTCGCACAGCCGCCATGTTGGATTGGTTAGACGTAAAAAAATTTGAAGGGCATGGTCGGGGTCGGCCAAAATGTTTCTAGGGCGTTACCTAGTTTTATTGAAATCGCTCCAGCCGTTTAGAAGTTATTAGAGGGAGACACACACACATACACACACTTACGCACACACACACGGAAAAAGGTGATCTCATAAGCCTATTTTTTTTTCATAATATGAAAATAGGCTAAAAATGAGCTTATGAGTTGACCTTTAGCCCGTGTGTGAGTGTGTATGTGTGTGTCCCCCATAAAAACTTCTAAACGGCTAGAACGATTTCAATGAAACTCGGTATGGTCATAGTACTATTTCGGCCGACCCCGACCGTGCCCTGGAAGTTTTATTACGTCTCACCAATCCAACATGGCAGCTGTGCGTAATATGTAGATGGTTCTCAATATCTACTAATCTATTACAGCAATCAAACTGAAATTTTGTATATTGATAGAGGCAATTAACGCAAGTAGGATATATGAAAATAGGCTATATACAGGGTCTTTCATATAAAGTAAGAACAGCATGCGACAGTTTTGTTATTCGCTGCTGCGGTGGCCTTGGCCGAGCTTGTGGCGCGCCACGGCCCCCTGCTGTACAGTACTATTGAAAGCGCGCGCATAGTACTGCATATACGAGGGCTGTATTTTTTTTCAAGTTCTGATGGACTGTATAAAATAACAGATTCAAATACCAAACTGATTTTACTACTAAATGTTTGCTTGTTTTATTCGTATGTCTCAACATAATCGCCAAAACGATTGAAAAATTTATCGTATCGTTACACCAGCTTTCCAATGCCCTCGGCAAAATATTCTGCCGCCATTGAGCTGGGTACGTCTGGAGAGTCTCTGGAGGTTTTTATTTTTGGCGAGCGTTGCCGCCCAACCATACTTTCAATTCTCGAAACAAGTGAAAATCATTCAGTGCTGGTTTGGACTAAACGGCAGATGGTACAAAACTTCACACTTGAATTCTTTGTAAAAGTCTATCGTAACGTTGGTACAGTGTGGTCTTGAATGATTTTCACCTTTTTCGAGAATTGAAGGTATGGTTGGGCGGCAACGCCTCGCCAATAAGGAAGCACTCAAGCAGACTCTCCAGACGTACGCACCTCAGCTGGTGTAACGATACGACAAATGTTTCAATCGTTTTGGCTATTATGTTGAGACATAAGAATAAAACAAGCAAACATTTAGTAGTAAGATTAGTTTGGTATGTCTATCTGTTATTTTTATACAGTCCATCGGAACTTGAAAAAAAACCTAGATGTTCAGTAAAGAACATATAGCCTACTTTCTCCTAAATGCATGGGTTTAGTTATAACTCTTTGTCCTCTTCAAGGAGTATAATTGAATGTTGGTTGTTGTAGCTTGTTGAAATACAACGTGCTATACGGATATTATATTATATGTTAATTGATTGAATCCTCACCTGAATGATATATACACACACTAATACAGCCATCACAATAACACGGGTTATGAGACAAAATTCAACACTCACCCAAGTACACGGGACTAAATGCCCATGATGTCCATGCATCTCAAATGAAACAGCAGCAACAACAGCTTCTTACCCAAATCCTGCCTCGTATAAAAGTACACACACTAGTAAGCCTACAGACCTCACAGTGACACAGGTAATCAGACAACTTCTACACACACCCAAGTACACCGGGCTACAAGACCATGATGCCGCAAAACCCCTTAAGAAACAACAACAAAAATAACAACGATAGACTCAAACCGCAGATCAAGGACAAAGAATTTAAATAGCTCTAGTCGAGTGTTGAAATGTGTGGTTTTATGAGTACAGTATATTATATAATCTTTTCGATTGCAAATACACACAATATATGCTTATCATTATAACGTGTGAGTAGTTATGAACCAATAAATACAAAAAGAAAAACAAAGTAAAAATAAAAGAAAACACGAGGATTCGCACCACGGAACCCATTTCATTTCATTAGCGGTTTTTGGTGCTTCTGTAAACCATTTGATACTACATATGTACCGTACTATTTTGTTCAGTATATTCCTAAAAGGATATAAACTTACGCAGTTACGAATATAAATGGATTTACGAGCACAAATAGCGGCCATTTTGTGTACGACCCACAACCATATGGCATGGTCAATCAGACCTCTTAAATCACTTCTACGGTTACATATTCTATTATAATAGGCTAATATCCTACCGGTCACCTCCTTGAGGATAGTTTAAACCTCCATATATACGATAAGCTGAATTGTTGAGATCAGGCCTTGTTGAATCGTAAGTTATGGTTGGGCTATAATACTTGCATGATTCATACATCCACCATCCTGAAACTATTAGGCGGATGACCTTGTAGTTTGGAGAAAAGACGTTTCCCACATTAAGGTATATTGTTGCAATATTTAGTAGAGATCGGATGATTAGGTTAGTCGTAATTTGATTTAAGCTTTGAACATTTGGTTGACCGTCATTACGTTTCTGTTACGATGGCGGCGATATAAATCATGACACTGAGGTGCCCTTTGCTAGCGCTACCTCTGTACCAAATTTCGTTCAATTCGGTTTCACCGTTTTTGAATTGATAGAGGGAATAGATTTGCACACATACATGGCCGCCATCCACAAATTATTAGGCTGATTACCTTGTAGTTTGGTGAAAAGATCCTCCATACATAAAGATATAATGATGCAAAATTTGGTAGAGATCGGATGATTAGGTTAGTCGTAATTTGATTTAAGTTTTTAACATTTGGGTGGCCGCCATTACGTTTCCGTGAAGATGGCGGCGATATAAAACATGACACTGACATGCCCTTTGCTAGTGCTACCTCTGTACCAAATTTCGTTCAATTCGGTTTCACCGTGTTCGAATTGATAGGGAGGGGGGGGGGCAGACTTTCTGAGTCCACACACTCACACACACACACACACACACACACACACACACACACAGACTCACACACAGACAGACACACAATTTTTGGCCCTGTGTAGATCTCATAAATCTTGTTATTTCTATCAGGCGTGATCAAAAGTCTCCGTTTGACGACCATACAGTCCAGAATCAGCGTGAGCATTAAGGCACTCATCCCACCGACGCACCAGGTTGAAGATCCCCGTGTGGTAAAACACGTGAAGAAGTCCATAACCACTTACAGCTCATCCTCGTCAAACAGGATTCGTCGACCCTTCAAAGCCTCTTTTAAAGGACCGGAAGCGTGATAGTCGCACGGGGAGAGATGAGGAATATAGGGCGGCTACACTTCAGTTGGGGTACCTTCTCCGTCACGACCTTTGCGGTATGGGGACGTGTGTTATCTTGAACCAGCAGCACACTTTGCCGCAGTTTTCCCAGACGTTTCGCCTCAATTGCACCCCGTAGTTTCTCCAGTGTTGCGCAGTACCGTTCCCCAGTGATGGAGACACCAGGTTCATTGATATCAATAAGCATTGGCTACCGGTAATCAAAGAACAGGGTGAGCATCACCTTTCCAGCGGATGACTGCCTTTTGAACTTGTTGGGGCGAGGGGACGATGGATGACACCACTTAATCGTCGACGCTTTCGATTCCAGTTCCTAGTGGGGCCACCAGCTTTCGTCGCCTGCAGCAACATTTCAGGTGCTGCAGGCAAACAGCCATCTGGTGTGCTTTTTTGTTCAGCATTCAACGCCCGGGGTATCCCCTGGTTGCAGACCATCCAGAAGCAACGCCCTCAAACGGAAACTTTCTGATTAGCCTTATACAGGGAGTCCGGGAATGTTCTCCGCAGTGCCTACAAGCTGCTGCGAGAGATTACGTCACCAGTTACGTTGGCAGCACGGCTGTCGCTTGTATCATAACAAACAGTAAAGTTTATACTCACCACAGCCATTCATAACATACTGTTGCACTCTCCCAATAATCTAACAATACACACTGACGATTTTGACAGCCCACAGCCCACACATGTGGCCTTCGCCCTATCAAAGGACACCGTGCTGCCAACTAAACTGGTGACGCAACCTATCGAAGCTGCACGTAGTCACTGCGGAGAACATTTCCTGGCGCCCTGTAGTAGACGATCGATACAAAGAAAGAGACTGCGTTAGAAGCAAGCAAGGAAAAAGGGACATGAAACAACAGCATGAAAATGAAAATCCACAGCCTGTTTCCAGTCGACCGACCGTGTCAGAGAATGGAATGATTGAAGCCCCCATCTAGCGGCGGGGATATGAACTCTGCCGAAGCCTGTCGCACTCCCTTGGGGCAATGATGTAATGGATGGCAGCTGAAATGAAATGACAGTGGAGAGTGTTGCTGGAATGATATTTGTGACAGGAAAAAACGGAGTACCCGGAGAAAAACCTGTCTGCCTCCGCTTTGTCCAGCACAAATCTCACATGGAGTGACCGGGATTTGAACCATGGACCCAGCGGTTCGAGGCCGGCGTGCTGCCACCTAAGCCACGGAGGGCCATGAAACAACAGCATAATGGATGCTAATGCTTTTAAATGGAAGAAGAGGAATCCTAAGGTGATAATCTAATGTATGTCTACCCCTTATTATTCCCGTTTTCCAACGGGGTCGGGGATGAGATGCGATGGAAGTCTTTGTGGCGATGATTTTTACGGCCGGATGCCCTTCCTGACGCCAACCTCATGAGAGGAGTTAATGAGAGATGAAATGAATGATGGTGAATGAAACTGGGCAAGGATGTGGAAGGAAGCGGCCGTGGCCTGTCAGAAGGTACCGTCCCAGTATTTGCCTGGTGTTGAAAATGGGAAACCACGGAAAACCATTTCAAGGACGGCCGACGGTGGGGCTCGAACCCACGCGTCTGCCGAGTCAGCAGAGAGCTTGGCCCCATGACCTAATGCTGAGCTTTAGCCAGCGTAGCCACTACTGTCGGTCTAAGGTGATAATCTAATAAAACGTAAAATTAATTAAAAATCCTTAATTGTCCCAAACGTTGAAGGGCTAAAGGGCTCAAAAAGGTTTCAAATTGTAGATCTTGAGGAGCTCTATCAAACTAAATAAACAAATTTTGAAAATCACTTCTGACCTAAATGCAGTTCCAGAAACGTATCCTAAAATCGCGCGTTTCTTTGCTTGTTTTCTCTTTCATTCCAATTCTAGCCAAATTATTTTACTTACATAATTATTTCTTTAATATATTTCTTGGTTCAATACCCTCCAGCGTTTTTTCGATTTTTTGCTTTTTTTTTGCACCGGAAGTAGTTATAAGGGCTTAAGTGAAATTTTGCAATGACACACACTAACGTATGTAGTGTTAGAAAAGGCAAATTGCTAATCTAATCGACTGCGTATGGAAGCAAATGTTTGGGGCTTTTCAGTCGATCAACACGATTGTACCCAAATGAGATGGGCTATTCCCTAATCCTGATGAATAGGCTACACTTTGTATTGTATTTCTTCTTCTTCTTCTTCTTCTTTCCGAATCACCCACTTTGGGGTACGTCAGATCAATCACTTCTTAGATGCTTGTGCTCTCCTTTTCTCCCAATACTTCTTCATTCTCTCTGATCACCACTTTCTTTCCTCTTGTGATATCTGCATCGGTTTTCTGGAGACGGCTCTGGCTTGGAACTTCTTGGTGTTGTCTTTGGTCATGGTTTTGGCTGTACCATTCATCAACATGATTTCAGTAATCTGAAGCTCTCGCAGGTCCTTTTCTACTTCCGTAAACCAATTAGGTTTGATCTTCTTTTTGGAAAAGAAGTCAAAGTGTATTGTATTTTTTTATTTTTATTTTTTTTAGTCGTTTACCCTCCAGGTTGGTGGAACCCACGGACTCAGCGAGGGAACTCACCACTACCGCCTCTACGGGCTGGGAACATCGAATCGGAAGGGATACAACTGGTGAGGTGGGATTGGCACCTCGCCCAGGCGGCCTGCAAAGCGAACAGGGGCCTCATGAGGGAAGGTAAGGGATGGTTAGGATGGATAGACAAGGAAGAGGGAAGGAGGCGGCAGTGGCCTTGAAGAAGGTACCATCCCAGCATTTGCCCGAAGACGAAGTGGGAAACCACGGAAAACCACTTAGAGGATGGCTGAGGGGGAATCGAACCCCCTCTACTCATTTGGGCCACCCGAGGCTGAGTAGACCCCGTTCCAGTCCTAGTACCACTTTTCAAATTTCGTGGCAGAGCCGGGAATCGAACCCAGGACCAGCTAACCTTGCTGACCGCTACGCTACGGAGGCGACTATTGCATTAATTAATTAATTAAATAATTTATTAATCTCATGTAATTTTTTCAGGATTACGGAATAACCCATCTCATTTGGGTACAATCGTGTTGAGCGATTGAAAAGCATCAAACTTTTGTTTACTAAGACAACACTGAAAAGTGACTTGAAATACCATAACGAGTGGGTCATCTTCCAGCAGACACCGGGTGAGGGCAAATATGGTTCCTCTCCACTTTGTTCTGTCGTTCCACCATTCCTCTTCCGACATGGTGTTCCAATCCAGGTTCCGTTTTCTAATGCTATTCTTCAGCGAGTCCTTCCAGCGCATTCTTGGTTTTCCTCGTCCTCTCTTCCCTGTCATCTGTCGTTATAAAAATACGTTTGCGAGGAACACTCATCAATATACCACGTGTTATCATGCCGGCGTTTAGTGTGTCCTTTACGTTTGGAAAAGTGTTGAGAACAACCAAAATAAATTACAAATGCACCTAAAAGAAAAGGAATAGTGTTTATTGAAAGTCTAGTCTATGACATTAAAGGATGCTTTCAACATTGGGTTTTTGCCTGAAGGGTTAGAACTGTGGTTGTTTGGTTCCTCAGTTTAGGGGCTGCGACAACGCCCTGTGTACTTTGGGTGTGTGTAGAATCTGCCTGATAACCGGCGTTGATTTTGATGGCTGTATTAGTATGTATTATCTGTTTTTTAGCCACGCTCCAGACAAGGCTTTCAAAAATGACTTCCTATTACCTAAATCTATATTCGATGTCAACAGTTTCCTTTTTCTTTTGTAGAAATGCTTTCCTTGCCCAAGCCAACCTACATTTTATATCCTCTTTGCTTCGTCCATCACGGGTTATTTTGCTTCCTAAGTAACAGAAGTCTCCTACTTCCTCCAGCTTTTCACCTGCCAATTTGATGTCCATAGAGGTTTCTTATTGATGTCGGCTGCATTCCAATATTTCTGTTACTTGTGTGAGATTGAATTTTTGAACTTTTTTACATAAAAATAAATATATAAAGAGAATAAGTACTGTAATGACTTTAAAAATATGTTTTTAAAAATATAGAATTGTTGGTACGCCTAAATTTCTAAAGATTTCAAGTGGTACGTAGTTGCTGAAAAGTTGGGAACCCCTACTATAAATTATGTCCTAGGATGTTCCGAAGGCAAATAAAATATATATACCATGACGTGTTTACAATTAACTTCTTTATTGTATTGATATAATAGGGGAGCGTGATGGCGCAGTGGCTTAGCTTCTCGCCTTTCACCCGGACGGCCGGGGTTAGAATCCCGGTCACAGCGGGGTGGAATTTTCACCTGGAAAATCACGTGGTGTCAGGAAGGGCATCCGGCCTTAAATCCCCGGCCAAAACCATAATGAGCCAGGCTGGCTCCGGCGACCCCAATTAATTGGGAAAAGCCGAAGGGAAAGAAGGATTTTATTGATATAATAATAATAATAATCGTATGACCTTGGGTGCCGGGTGCAAGCTTTGTTATTTGACACCCAAAGGTAGCTTGCATGTCGAATTTCGTTGTTCCTTGACGCTCTATGAAAGTCAAGGAGGTTAGATATCTAAGCTCCTTGAACACTATAGCGCTTTCTAGTAGAGAAATGAGGAACTTTGTGTTGGCGGTAAATCCCGAGATTAATTTTGCCATTATGAACACGGCCTACTGAATTCAAATGGGTTCTTTGACATGCCAACATAGTATGACATGTTGTCGTATTTTTGCCGCCTTTCAAAATCACTTACCACGGCCAGGAGCGAACCTGCAAGATTGGGGGTTAGTAGACCGACACGTTGACCACTCACCCACCGTGGCAAGCTATTGTATTGGTGGTATTGGCTATGTTCTCCACATGACGAGCGCGGACGAATATTTCTGCGAGCGACTGTATGTTTATGCCCATCCTCTACCTGACTATCTGTGTAGTGCACACATTTACTGTCAATAGGCGATACATCATGATGATAATTATTGTTTGAAAGGGCCTAACATCTAGGTTATCGGTCTCCAATGATTTGGGTGATACTAAGGGATGAGAATGTAATGAAAACTATAACTAATACTAACTAACTACTGTCCTACAAACTAGAAGAAGAACTGGTAAACAAATAAAGAATTAGGCAAACAATGGACAGGGGGGAATCAAATGCCCTCAACCCTCGAGGAATGAGAATTGAGGGACTTGGAAGGAAGGAGACGCAGGAATGGGAGATAGGAAAGGGAAAGAGGAGAGGGTCCTCCCCAGAGGCAATAGAAAAAGGTAGAAAAAACCGGACCCAGCTCAGGAATCCCTCGGGGTTCCCAACACCCGACCTCACCAGCCGTGAGCCCTTGAGGGTCTAGCACTATCCAGGGTGCACCAGAAGTGGTGGAGCTACACACACCCTGCCTCCTTAAGGGCCTTGAGCTGAAGGCAGAAGATATCATGAAGAGAACAGAAGAGGTCTGACCCCTCGAAAAATGAGGGATCAGAAATGATGTCACAAGGGCCAATTATGGCGGGAAAGTAAAAGATTCCCTAGGCCTCGGATTCCCTAATACCGTCGGGGTCGGAAAAGAACGAGAGTTGACCAAGGGAGGTCGATAGGAAAGATGACAGAGAGGAGCCCAGCACAAGTAAGTGAAAGCAATGCCGAACTCAGCTGGGGTCCCGTGGTCGCCAACCCAGGTCCCACTAGCCGTGGGCCCCTGGGGAAAATAAGGCGATACACATAAGAATCTACTCAGGACATCCTAGTCGTGTTACACATGTTTACGTCCATAGCACTTTTCAGTGACCCCGGAGACCGGATGTTCCCTATGTCGATGTTCTCAGTGTTGTGGCCCGTATCTCCGGTATCCATCTTACCGAAACACCCTGTTTACCAGGTGGTTCATTTGCCCCGTAGAATCTACCTACAAGAGTCCCGCATACACTACTGCTGTATGGGATGTCTAGTAACTGATTTCCACAGGGGTCACACTGCATGCTGCCAGATTACGGCACAATACAAAGGGATAACAATCCAACGGCTGCTCACTACATATTCCTCGGCGCTACCCGTCTAATGCACCCCATTGAAACTCAGCATTTCTTCTAGGTTTGTGCCGTGTCTTGTGTGGGGTTTCGCCTAGGACACCAAGCTGGCTCATCGGCGGGCTCTTGGTGTCCCCGCCCGGACCCCCACAGGAGTAACGAACTGCGCGCTAACTCCCTTTATATTGAATGCAACTGCACTACTTTGCTACGAGAACTAAAAGCTCAAGCAGCCAGAACCTCCCTATGACGGCTTCCAAAAAGATGGTATATTGGCTTTCACGGCCGGTGAATTAAAAAACTCAGCATTTCTTCTAGGTTTGTGCCGTGTCTTGTGTGGGGTTTCGCCTAGGACACCAAGCTGGCTCATCGGCGGGCTCTTGGTGTCCCCGTCCGGACCCCCACAGGAGTAACGAACTGCGCGCTAACTCCCTTTATATTGAGTGCAACTGCACTACTTTGCTGCGAGAACTAAAAGCTTAAGCAGCCAGAACCTCCCTATGAAGGCTTCCAAAAAGATGGTATATTGGCTTTCACGGCCTAGAAGAAATGCTGCGTTTTAATTTACCGGCCGTGAAAGCCAATATACCACCCCATTGAGTTATGAAATCTCGCATTTGAGAGCGGAATAGGCTTATTTGTGGTACAACAACACGAAAGTTGCTGGCAACATATTGATAATGGTTGGTGTATTCAGTAAGGACGAGTACAAGGACATCATACTAATCTATGGAGAAGCTGGTCGTAATGCCGTCGAAACTCGGGGTTTCAGAACGCATTAGATGTTCGGCCCCATGGAGATTTGCTTAGCGCGCTAGGCTTTGGCCCAAAGGGTCCCAGGTTCGATTCCCAGCCGGGCCATCGGGAATTTTAATCTCCCGGAGTTGACTCCTCTGGCCCGGGGACTGGTTGTATGTGACGTCTTCATCATCACTTCATAATCATTCGGACGTGCATGTTGCCTTCGGGTGTTCACTGGAAAGACCTGCACTCGGCCTCCCAGGAGGCTACACGAAAGAAAAAAAGAAAGAAAGAAAGAAAGAAACCGCATTAGACGAGAGCACTGGGGAACATGTAGCGAACGGCCGTCTGGTTGTTATCTGTTGTCATTCTGACGTAACCTGCTTGCATTAAAAGATACCCCTTTAGAATTCAGTTAGTAGACCTCCCGTTCATCATTATTACATGCGGGACACCTAAACGTAGATTGTAAAGGGGCAAATGAGCCATGGTATATCCTAAAATTGGTACATTAAATGGGTAGGAATCAGGGGAGTATATAAGGGGGGGAACTGTGGGGGTTCCAGTCCCCCCCCCCACCGAAAAGGCCAATAAAAATTAAGAAAGTGTTGCTTTGGTAAAAGCATAAAATAGTTGTAAATTTCGTTCTACCCCAATCTTAACTTATTGGCTAAGTTATGAACAGTATTAAGATTGAAATTAGACTACCTCATGGTGTAGTGGCTACCATTCTTGGCTGCCGCCCCGTGGTCCGAATTCGATTCCCGGCTCTTCCAATAAATATTAATTCTGGTCTGATAGCTGGAACGGGGTTCACTCAGCCTTGTGAGGCAAAACTGAGAATTCCACAGTACGGTACTTTCAGAAATAAATTATCAATTTGTAAAGAAACATAAATTCCTTACAAGAAGTCAAAACGAGCCCCGTGGTCCTCAGTCGGCCCAAACGAAAATAATAATAAGAAAATAAAAAAAGACTGTTTTCCTTTCTGCTTAATAAATACTCAATAGGCCTTAAAGTCATTAAGTATAACATTTTATTTGTATGGTCTGTTGTATTTTACATTTTTTTTGGTATTGCCACTAATTTTAGGCTATATAAACTTAGAATTTTACAGTTAACTCTTATCTAAAATAATTACACAAAGTTATATGCTCTAAGATATTGGTTGATATTTCTGGGAATTTTCTGTATTGTGATGGTTGTTATTTTTAATTGGGAAAGTGAATTGGTTTCTATTAATTTAATCAAGACATTAAGGCGTCGTGATTAAATCATTTTTATGATTTAATTTTTGCTTTATGGATGATAATTAATACTACTACAGAACTGGCACATGATACTTAAACTAACAGAAAAGAAATATTTTTTAAATATAATTTTTTGTGGTGGTGGTGGTGGTTGTAGAGGGGGTGATAAGTAGTACAGTATAATGGACGCAACATTCAGGTAATTTTCCCGTTATTATAATACTGTAATGAATAGGGAAACGGCTGTTTACTAACTAGAGCACTGACCCACGTAATTTTAAAATATGTTTAGTTTTTTTTTTTTTTTAGCGTATGGCTTTTAGTGCCGGGAGTGTCCGAGGACATGTTCGGCTCGCCTGTTTTTGTAGCTGCTTCGAGACGGACACCCAATGGGTGAGCTACAAGTACCGTTGGGGAGGGAAGGAGGGAAGTTGGAATGTAAGGACGAGGAGTTGGAAGGTAGCGGCTGTGGCCTATAGTTAGGGACCAACCCCGGCATTTGCCTGGAAGGAAGATGGGAAACCACAGAAGACCATCTTCAAGGTTGCCGGCGGGGGGATTCGAACCTCCTCGCCTCCCGGATGTGAGCAACTGCCATCAGTCATGCCGTAACCACCACGGCTAACTCGCCCGGTATATGTTTAGAATGAGGAGTAAGTGAAATAAGACACTGCCTAGGGCCTATATCTCATAGGCTGATAGAAATGTAGAGACCAATAGTGTCGTCATTTGTCGCATAACGCCGTAGGAAAATAATAAGATCACCTTGGAAAACCTTGGCTATCCCGAGCTCCTGAGGTAGAATAGTATCATTTATCGCCACATAGCGCTCAACGATAAGTTTCGGAATAGATGAAGGTAAATTTGAAAGCACCAACGCTTATTGCAGCTGATAACCTCATTGTACTGCACCAACACAATTGCTTCTCTAAGGCATAATGTGTTCATGATGATAACTGTTTTAAGGGGCATAAGACATCTTTTTGCACCAATTACTCCCCGTGACTGCAATTTATAAGCAGCGCAAGATTTAACTATTTTCGCAATTCTGCACCAGAACACTGGTAGGGGCGACGTGATGCAGCTCGAATTGCCAGTCGACAAAGGACTTATTAAAATACTCTTACAATTACACTACTACGGACATGAATGGTTCTAGTGCCTTAATACGTGGTTTTCAAGTTCAGTTTGTTTGTTATTCTAAATGTAGAGAATGGAGAGCGTTGTCCAAAATATCAAGTGGACAATGAATACAGCAGAGTTTCAAAGTGCAAGTAAAATTTTGTGCAATTAGGAGGAACGGTGTAGTTTTGTGATAAAGGGCCTAAATGCAGGGAATGGAGTGGTCTGTTATACATTTCATGTAGACAGTGTTACTCGCAGGGTTCCAAAGGGTAAGTAGGCATATACACATTTTAGTTCAGATCGGTTAAACGGTGCAGATTTGTGCCAAGGGGTCTAAATGCAGGGAATGGAGTGGTCTGTCCGAAATTTAAAGTAGCCTAAACTATTTCTCTTGAATCTGGCTATCATATACAAAATGCATTTTTTGAATCCGACTGGTAGTTCCAGAGATTAGCGCGTTTAAACACACAAACACACAAAATCATCAGCTTTATTATATTAATATAGATTGTAAGGGGGGCTGATATTAAATAGAAGCTTTCAGCTTAGGTTCGGCAAGATATTGGATGCGTATCTCACTATTAACATAGGAGTCCATTTTGATTAAAAGCTAACACTTCCATTGCACACTCATGAAATGGTAGCTAGTGTTTATAAAATGTTAGGCTTTATAAGAAGAAATTCTAAAGATTTCATCAACCCAAAAAGTATAAATTTATTGTTCAATTCTTTTGTTAGGAGCAGATTAGAATATGCATCCAGCATCTGGAATCCCTGGTACTTGAACCACATTAGTGAAATTGAAATGGTTCAGAATACATTCCTAAGATATCTTTAGTATAAAATCACGGGTATTTATCCGAAATATGATAGCTATGGAAGAAGCCTCCGTGGCTTAGGCGGCAGCACGCCGGCCTCTCACAGCTGGGTCCGTGGTTCAAATCCCGGTCACTCCATGTGAGATCTGTGCTGGACAAAACGGAGGCAGACAGGTTTTTCTCCGGGTACTCCGGTTTTCCCTGTCAAAATTTCATTCCAGCAACACTCTCCACTATCATTTCATTTCATCTGTCATTCATTTAATCATTGCCCCAGAGGAGTGCGTCAGGCCTCGGCAGCCGGCACAGTTCATATCCTCGCCGCTAGTTGGGGTCTTCATTCATTCCATTCCTGACCCGGTCGGAGACTGGAAGCAGGCTGTGGATTTTCATGATAGCTATGGAAATCTTCTAAGTTACCTGAATTACATTATAAATCTCTGGCTAACAGACGAAAAATTGCAATTCTTGCTTTTGTCTGCCAAGTATTCAATTACCTTTTGTATAGTCCGTATTTAATATCACAGTTTAATTTACGTGTCCCTCCTCCCTCAACTCGATCTAAGTTTATTGCATTTTACTGCCCAAGAACTAGAACTGAACAGCACAAACATTCCCCAATAATAAGTGCTATTCAATTATACAATGAACTTCCAATAGCAAACAACCTTGACTTATTCAGTTACACATATAGTTCCTTTGTTTCTGCCTGCTGTGCGATTACATGAACTCGTACATTCCACCTACCAATTTCCTGCACAGAATTATTATATTTTCGTATTTAGTTGTAGAATTAATTTACATTACAATCTCAGCATTATGCCTGTCAGTTATATTATAATTTGATAGAATTGTGTAAACAAATGTACATGTGTTTCTTTTTATTAGGCATATGCCTGTTAGAAGCACAATACATCCAAATAAATAAATAAATAAATGCATAATTGGTCTGCAAAAAATCAAAAAAGTCCGAAAATTTAAATACCTAGGGGAATGGATTACCCCTAATAATTCAGAAATAGCTGCCATTGAGAGCAGATGTAACAAATTGGAAGGTGCCTTTCAAACCTACAAAATCATTTACAAAAGTAAAAGCTTGTCCCGGAATGTCAAACGTTGTCATTATAACACAGTAATTAGGCCGTCAGCACTGTATGCCGCAGAATGCTTACAGATGACAAACCAAGGCCCATTGAGAAAATTAGAACTAAAGATCGGAAAATTCTAAGGAAAATATTAGGACCTGTTAATGATAATGGTACGTACAGAAGAAGACATAACAATGAATTATTTGAACATATAGAAGATTTGGTGAGTGTGATGAGAAAAAGGAGAATGTCTTTCTTTGGACATTTGGAACGGATGGAGCATCATAGACTTTCATATCGAATACACTCAATGAAAATGAAAATCCACAGCTTGCTTCCAGTCTCCGACCGGGTCAGGAATGGGATGAATGAAGCCCCCATCTAGCGGCGAGGATATGAACTGTGCCGGCTGCCGAGGCCTGACGCACTCCTCTGGGGCAATGATTAAATGAATGACAGATGAAATGAAATGATAGTGGGGAGTGTTGCTGGAATGAAATTTTGACAGGGAAAACCGGAGTCCCCGGAGAAAAACCTGCCTGCCTCCGTTTTGTCCAGCACAGATCTCACATGGAGTGACCGGGATTTGAACCACGGACCCAGTGGTGAGAGGCCGGCGTGCTGCCGCCTAAGCCACGGAGGCTTCATCGAATACACCCAATCATCTCTAAAAAAAATCCTATTGTAAATGGTCGATGCAAGTTAAAAAGGACCTAACAGAAGCTCGAATCAATCAAGCTCTGGTTTGGGATAGGAACCTGTTCAGAAAGGCGGTTGAATCAACCAGTAATCTACACCCTTTAACATCTGTGATGCCTCGCCCTCACTGCAGTGGACGGAAGAAAGGAGAGCTGAACATTCGTCAAGAATGAAGATCTACTGGCAGACAAGAAAACAAGCATTACAGTGATCATATGAGTGAATAACATCGTGGTTCATTGATGGCCGAAACGACTCAAAAAATATATTATTAATAATAATAATAAGACAGTGAGACGTTGGTCATAGTCTGGGCTGATGACCGTCCCTATCTTGCCGATGCTGTTAGGTGGTTATTCGCTCGCCATGACTGAGCCTAGGTTGGGGGTGGGGGCACGGTTGTCTCTGACGGTGTTGATGTTAATTTAATTATTTTGTTCCTTTTAATGGTTTTGGTGTTAATTGGGAGGTTGTTCCCTGCTGAGACTCCTTATTGATTATAGGATTTGATTGTTGTTTTGAAACTGCTGGTTAGCCCCAATAGGTGTACCTCTGCTTTCGCCAGCAGTTTCGGAAGTATATTTTGTTTGGGATTGTTTGTCTGCATGTCTAAATGTCGGGATGTTCTAAATAATCCGGGCCCAAGATATAACGCATATGGTTACGTGACACAGCTCAGCATGCCACTTGTCGCTCGACGTCCGGTTTCCCTCTCTTATTACTTTGAAAGATGCTCCTCCTCTCAGCTGTTGACCTACATGCTGTACACCCTCAAGAAGCCACTCCTATATTTATCCCCCGGCGCTATATATATCCCACATGTGTGACACTCTATAGTGCCAAGCTCATATATCATCCAATTTAATTAGTTCCCTTCTTCCTTGTTAGATACGAGGTGTGCTCATTAATAACTATACTAGTTCAAAGGCCCCATCCTCCAGGGGCTCACAACTTGTTGGACGTGGATTGGCGACCATGGGACCCCTCTTCTCTTCCGATCCTGACGGTATTAGGGTATCCGAGGCCTAGGGAGTCTTTACATTTCCCGCCTTAAGTGGCCATTGTCTCATTTTTTCTGATATCCTCATTCTTCGAGGATATGACGTTTCCTGCCTTCTGCACAAGGCCCTCAATGAGGCAGGGTGTATATAGCCCCACCACTTCTGGTGCACCCTGGATAGTGCTACACCCTCAAGGCTCACGGCTGGTGAGTTTGGGAGTATGCAATCCCGACAGAATCTTGAGCTGGGTCCGTTTATCGCCCTTTTTCCACTGACTTTGGGGCGGGCCCTCTCCTTTTTTCCCCTTTTCTTCCTGCCTTTCATGACTCTCCTTCCTTCCAGGTCCCTCAATCCTAATTTTTCGTGGATTGAGGGCATTTCTTTTCCTCCTGTCCATTTGTTTTCTTTACTCATGTCTTCTTTTAGTACGGAAGTTAGTTGTTAAGTGCGTAGTTGGTTCTAGTTCTAGGTTTTATGGCATAATTCATTACCACGATTGTCCAAACCATTAAGGGCCGATAACCTAGATGTTATGCCCCTTAAAACAACATCATCACCTCTGTTCACCTCGTGGCATTATGACTAGCAGTCTTGGCTGTCTCCGCTCAGGCCTGGATTTTGATTCCCGGCTCTGAAAAATAATTATTTTTCTACTCATAGGGCTTGAACGGGGTTCTCTCAGACTCATGAAGCATGACCGACAAGAGGAAGATTGCTACTTAATCCACCCTGGAAGTGGATTATTGGGCTTCTCCACGTTTACTTTATGTACTGGTACCTTAATTTGGCCACGACCGTCTCTCACGTAGCCCTAATTACAAATGCACTTACTAGGAAGGTTGGTTGGTTGGCTAGTTGGCTGTTTTTCAGATATATCCTATTCTACACCCCCCCCCCCAGTACATGGGGTTATATAGTGTACTAGCAAGTACCCGCAGCTTTGCTAGCGATCAAGACAATGGGGACGATGCATTATTGCTGATAATAGGTCTATTCTATTACAGCAATCACGGCTACAGGTGGGTCCATTCTAATTCTGAAAATTCTGATACATACAGTATATTGATATGAGCAGCAAAGTGGGAATTTTATAGAGTTGTGAAAGTCTGCAGGGTACGATGTTACATTATGTGAACACATTTGAAAATTACGTTTTTGGTTTTGCCATCTTCTGCTGAGACACAACGATTTTGTTGTCCGGATAATCGCGAGCACGCCACATACTGTTGTGCGTGGGAAAAAATGGTTTTGTCTAAATGTACACCTGCTGCTGTGAAGTGTGAGTCATTGCGCTTTATAAATAAAAATGCGAATGTTGTTCGAAGAGGGAACTACACTCATACACACTGGAATAGCAAATCTATCGGAATATGGGAAATTAAAAGTATTTTTCCTTACGCTATTCTGGGTGTAATTTTGCCACACTTATTGATGATTTGAACATCAACATGTCGCTATTAATAGACCTATAGTAAAATATCTCTCACCTTGGACGCTGATGTGCATTATGCAGTCTCTTCCAGTGTTACATAACAGGGATTGAAATCTCCAACAACCCTTTTGCCTCACATGCCTCTCAAAGTAATTAAAATTCCTGATTGTTGATGTTTGAGTCTTCAGTTTTTTGACTGGTTTGATGCAGCCCTCCATGCCTCCCTCTCCTGAGCTAATCGTTTCATCTCTACATAGCTACCACACCCTACATCCAAGGCAATCTGTTTAACCCTGGTCTACCCCTACAGTTCTTGTCCTTGACCCTCCCATCCACAACCAAGCTTGCTGGGTGTCTTAATATGTATCCTACCAAACTATCACTTCTTTTCATTAGCAGTCGCCAGAAACATCTCTCCTCTCCCACTCTTCTTAATACCTCTTCATTTGTTACCCTATCTACCCATCTGATCTTCATCATTCTCCTGTAACACCACATTTCAAACGCTTCAATTCTCCTCTTTTCTGCTGCACCATTAGCCCACATTTCACTTTCTTATAGCGTCACGCTCCAGACAAAAGCTTTCAAAAATGACTTCCTAATACCTAAATGTATATTCGATGTCAACAGATTCCTTTTTTGTAGAAATGCTTTCCTAGCCTGAGCCAACCTACTTTTTATATCCTCTTTGCTTCGTCCATCACTGGATATTTTGCTTCCTAAGTAACATAAGTCTCCTACTTCCAGTAGCGTTTCACCTGCCAATTTGATATCCATAAGGTTTCTGATTTATTTCGGCTGCATTCCAATAATTTTGTTTTACATTTATTGATTTTCATCATGAATTCTTTCCTCAAGACGAAGTCCATACCATTCAAAAACTCATTCAAATCCTCTGGCGTATCGGCCAAGATGACGATGTCATCAGCAAATTTCAGGGATGAAATTATTTCTCCTTGAATCTTCACTCCCACTTTAATTTTCTCTCCAATTTCCTGATTAATGTGTTTTAGAGATCTTTGAAATGCGTTGCCCTCGCACATGATGTAGATGCATTGTCAAAGAAAAACATTCCATGTTACGAACATGGGCCACATAACCTGAACCGAAAGCTTCTGCAGATTTAACAGAAGGTCTATTCTGAACAGCAGTTCCTTGAACTCAGATTTGCCAATATTTTGTAGTATCTTTCCATGTGGTATATCTCTGTACCTCAACATTCAAGAGTGCCTTAAAAATCATGCCTTGTGTAAATTTTGAAAAAGGTAGTGAGTGTGGTTTTTGCCGGAGTGGATACTCGCTCGTTGAAATTCTTTTCAGTAAAATAGACTGGTTCACATTGAGGTATGTGACGGTGGGATGCCTTAAGTGTTACGGAAACGACAATAGCCGCCATAGAGCTTCGTTACTACTAAAATAACGACTAGACTGATATTTGTACTTAACTATACGGGATTTGTGAGCCCAGTGTTTATGAAATTGAACGTAGCTACGAGTATATCGCTACCTTTATTTAGTAGCCGCTACTGTAGTGTTTAAAAATTAAAGGTGGTATTAGAAGGCGTTTTCTTTATTTTTTTTTACCCCTGGCACTACAGCCCATGAATGGCTTAGGCCTATAATGCGACCGCTCCCCAGCCATTTGGCCTGCAGATATTGTGGTGACGCGTGGTCAGTGTATCGTGTGCGCTCGACCGTTAATCATGTTCTTCGTGACCGGGGCGCTGCCTCACTATCAGACAGCTACTCAATTGTCCTCACGAAGCTGAGTGCACCCCGTTGCAGCCCTCACGTCAGGATCTAAATTCTCTGACGGAGACGGAAATCGAACCCGGGGCCTCAGGATGAGAGGCAGGCACGCTACCCTGTTCTTATTGTGTTTATATATATCTTGAAAAAGATAATAAATGGATTGGCATTGCCTGCTACAGGAATATATAGAAAAAGTCCTCTCGGCACGCCGGAAGGCGGAGGTAGATTTCACCGGACAAACTTGGGGATAGGCGAAAATAGGCAGAATATGCAGATTTTCGTAGAAGGATCAGACCTCATTTAATGCGAGAAGGTATTTTATAATTGGAGCTTAATTAACTTTGTTTTTCGTCATTTTATGCTTATTTTAAACATTTTATTGTCGTATGGGAACGGTAACCTTCTTGTCATTTGGGGTCCATTTTTATACTTGTGGTCACACTGTCCTTATGCTAGGTTTCGACACTGATGTGCAACTATGTAACGGTCTGTTACTTCTTCACGCAAAATTATATCTACCGCAGAGATTTTGGTTGGTTCCTCAGTTTAGGGGCTGCGACAACGCGGTCATGTAACCCCGTGTACTTTGGGATGGCTGTATTAGTCTGTAATTCAGGTAAGGACTGCAGACGGTCAATTTCAAGCAGTAGTTACTAATGTTGCTACCAGGTACTACCGTCAACGACACCTAGCTGTGAACTTGGCTACTAGATGCCACCGCAACCAGCAACTCGCAACGAACGTTGGAACTTCCCCTCCAAAGGAAAGCATACTGAGGGATTTTTGGCGCTCTTAGAAAATCCGACGACTTCGGCCGGCTTTGAACTCGCGACCTTGGGCATAAACATTCAGCATGCTACCAGTTACGTCACCGAAGCCGCTTCACACTTAGATGGAAATCTGAATCTGATCTCGTGCAAGTGCGTTATCTTGGCAACGTCTGATGGCTCATCCCTCATCAATTTAGTAGTGTTGCCATGGCAACCACTGATAGGTCTTGGCATTTTCTTATAATTCCGAAATTATTTTTCTCATCCCTTGGCATAATGGTGGGTTATATCAAAAATTCTTTCAGACAAAAGTTTTAGGTAATTATTATGGGAATATTGTCCATTTTGTACGGTTTTGATATTGTGCCTATTAAGAGAGATATGATTAATGTTTCCCGAAAAACCCACTTTTTCCCACCCCTTTGGTCAATGGTTGGTGCTATAAAAAAAACTCTTCAAACATACATTTTGGGCTTTATCCGACACATAGTATGAATGTTGAACGGATTCGATATTTCACATATTAAGAGAGTTATAGCAATATTTCACTTTTTCGAAAAAAAAAGCCCCCCATTTTCACCCCCCAACGACCGATTTAGCCCAGTAACGAACTCGACCGAGATTTTATAGGTATACGTATTCGGTAAAAAATTCAAAGTGATTGGTACAAAATTACGGCAGTTATCGTGTCTACAATAAACTGATATACATATACATACATAAATTATATATAACTTTTGAACTGACGGTGGTTTTGGGGCCTGGGGATGTGAAACGCGAAGATATGTCGAAATTTTCCGGAAGTCGAAACATGGTACCCATTGCAATAGTTAGCTTTCTAACGAAATCTACCTCTGGTTGGTTCCTCAGTTTAGGGGCTGCGACAACGCGGTCATCTAACCCCGTGTACTTTGGGTGAGTGTAGAATCTGTCTGATACACGGTGTGAATTGTAATGGCTGTATTAGTCTTAATTCATGTAAGTACTGCAGACGGTCAATTTCAAGCAGTAGTTCCTAATGTTGCTACCAGGTACAACCGTCAACGACACCTAGCTGTGAACTTGGCTACTAGATGCCACCCCAACCATCAACTCGCAACGAACGTTGGAACTTCCCCTCCAAAGGAAAGCATACTGAGGGATTCTAGTGCTCTTAGAAAATCCGACGACTTCGGCCGGCTTTGAAACCGCGACATTGGGCATAGACATTCAGCATGCTACCAGTTACGTCACCGAAGCCGCTTCCCACTTTATCAGGCGGCTTTGGTGGCGTAGTCGGTAACATGCTGAGCTTCTATGCCCAAGATACCGGGTTCAAACCCGGCCGAAGCCGTCGGATTTTTTAAGAGCGTTAAATATCCCTCAGTATGCCTTCCTTCGGAGGGGAAGTAAAGCCGGCGGTCCCATGTCATAGATTTATGGCATGTTAAAGATCCTTCCACTAATTGCACCTGTGTGAAGCTAAATTGGATAGGTTAAGAATGTATACAACGCTCTTAGGTTTCTATGTTCGTTGCCAAGAGCCGACTGCGGCGGCGTCTAGTAGCTCAGTTCTGAACTTGGCCTCGTAGTCGTTGACAGTGGCGCTTGGCGGCAAAAGTAGGAACTATCTGAAAAATTGTTAGTTGCAGTACTTAAATTAACAAACAGATAACACACACTAATACAGTCATCACAATTAACACCGGTTATCAGACAGATTCTACACACACCCAAAGTACACGGGGCTACATGACCGCGTTGTCGCAGCCCCTAAACTTAAGAACCAACCAACCAACCACTTAATCAGATGGAAATACTGAATCTGATCTCGTGCAAGTGCGTTGTCATGGCAACGTCTGATGGTCCATGCCTCATCAATTTAGTAGTGTTGCCATGGCAACCACTGATAGCTCTTGGCATTTTCTTATAATTCCGAAATCATTTTTCTCGTCCCTTGGCGTAATGGTGGGTCATATCAAAAATTCTTTCAGACAAAAGTTTTAGGTAATTATTAGGGGAATATTGTCCATTTTGTACGGTTTTGATATTGTGCCTATTAAGAGAGATATGATTAATGTTTCCCGAAAAACCCACTTTTTTCCACCCCTTTGGTCAATGGTTGGTGCTATCAAAAATCTTATTTGACATAAATGTTTGGCACTTATCCGACACATATTATGAACTTTGAATGGATTCGATATTGCACGTATTAAGAGAGTTATAGCGAAATTTCACTTTTTCGAAAAAAGCCCCCCATTTTCACCCCCTTCGACCGATTTAGCCCAGTAACGAACTCGACCGAGATTTTATAGGTATACATCTTCGGTAAAAAATTCGAAGTAATTGGTGCAAAATTACGGCAGTTATCGTGTCCACAAGAAACTGATATACATATATATATATACATATATATATATATACATAAATTATATATAAACTTTTGAACTGACGGTGGTTTTGGGGTCTGGGGGATGTGAAACGCGAAGATATGTCGAAATTTTCCGGAAGTCGAAACATGGGACCCATTGCAATAGTTAGCTTTCTAATGAAATCTACCTAAAATCGGATGTAATACCTTGAGGTAGTGTTGCCATGGAAACGGACTTGCCATTAGTTCATCAGTTTATCAGAGCGAATATAGTTTTCTGCGAATATCTTTGAAACTGTTGGTTTTAGGGCCTTAAAATGTGGTTTTCGGTGTCCCGTAGGGACGGACCGAGTATTGTTTCTCGCATCGAGGGGCGTAAAATGAGCTATGTCCGGTCCTTATGCGACAAATTTGATATTTTGTCCCAGTTGAGTATTTTTGGTGACTTTTCAGTTATGTTGCCAAGGGACCTGAATGGAGTGGTCTGTCCGAAATTTAAAGTAGACGGTGTTACCCGCTGGGCTCCAAAGGGTGAGTATACAAATTTTGGTTCAGATCGGTGAAACGGTGTAGATTTGTATAAATGTGTAGATTTGTATAAATAACAGACAAACAAACAAACAAACAAACAAACAAACAGACAAACCTACATTGAGTTTTATATATATATAGATGGTAGTAGTGTATGTCCACTCATTATTTCCGTTTACAATGGGGTCGGGGATGATATGCGATGGAATTCAATGTGGCGGGCGGTTTTTACGGCCAGATATCCATCCCGACCAATCTCAGAAGATGAGTTAATAAGAGAAGAAATGAATGAAGATGAATGAAACAGGTCAAGGATGTGAAGGAAGCGGTCGTGGCCTGTCAGAAGTTACTGTCCAAGCATTTGCCTAGAGTTGAAAATGAAAAACCACGAAAACCATTTCAAGGACGGCTGACGGTGGGGCGTGAACCCACATCTACCGAGTTCGCAGAGAGCTTGGCACCACGGTCTAGCGGTACGCTTTAGCAAGAGTAGCTACCGCTGTCGGTACATGGAGTTTTGTAGTTAATAGCCTAAATGCATTAACAACAACAACAAGTCCGAACGAATCGGCCCATACGACTGGCTGCGTGACGTAGTGGTGTCGTTCTCTCGCCTGTTGTTCTCAAAGTTGCAAGATCGAATCCTGGGGCAGTCAGTTGGCATTTGAGGGTGCTTAAATGCGAGGTAACCGTGTCAGTAGATTTATTGGCACGTTAAAGATCCCCTTCGGGGCAAAATTCCGGTACTCCAGCGTCTCAAAAAGCCTCAACGGTTACAAGGAACGTAAAACCAATAACAATATTATTTTATCAGACTATACACCGTCCAATTGGCAACACTGCTGTCTTGGAAGCACGAGAGTCATGAGTGCCGGAAGCCGAGGTGGAAACTATTCTTTGTTTACGTGTGTCAGCCTGCTTGTTTGACAAGTACAGTCGCGCAGGTAGGATATGACTCAGCTCCATAGTTTTACTCTCCGTGGTGACATGAGCTCCTGTTACAAAACAATTAGAAAACACCAATATTAGTTCACCCATTATCTATCAACATAACAAGCTAAGTTTATATCCGACCAAATACTCAACCTCCAAAACCAGGAGTTAGGAGATGCGTTTAGTACCAAAATCTTCCAAATTGTCTCAATAGTACAGGAAAAATGTTGCATTTCTTGAAAAGTCAACGGAAATATATGTATTTTTTAGCCTATTTTCAATTTTGAAAAAATAGGCTTATGAGATCACCATTTGTCCGTGTGTGTGTACGTGTGTGTGTGTGTGTGTGTGTGTGTGAGGTGTGTGTGTCCCTAATAAGTTCTAAACGGCTGGAGCGATTTCAATGAAACTCGGTAAGTTCATAGCACTATTCCGGGAGACCCCGACCGTGCCCTTCAAATTTGGTTACGTCTCACCAATCCAACATGGCGGCTGTGCGAAATATTTCACCAGTATTCAATATCTCCGAAACTATTCCCGATATCACCCTGGATTTTTTTTACGGTGATAAAGGGAAATACTAGATGTTCACCTATGTGACGTTTCAAAAACTGGTAACTACAAAACCAACATGGCGGCCACGCGAATTTGCGACTTTTAAACAGACGTTTCTCGCGATTTAACCAACCAAACGCAATAAAACTTGGTACAGTATATGTTTATACACATTGTAATGCACCGACATCTAACTTGGTTTAATTATTCACATAACCACAAGATGGCGGATGTGCGAAATATTTCACCGGCATTCTATATCTCTGAAACTATTAGCGGTATCACCCTGAAATTTTGTACGGAGATAAAAGGCACTACTAAAAGTTCATCTACAGGACTTTCAAAAACCGGTTAACTACAAAACGAACATGGCGGCCAAGCGAATTTTAAAATTTTAAATAGACCTTTCTCGCGATTTAATGTTCCAAACGCAATGAAATCTGGTACAGAAAATGTTTATACACATTGTAATGCACTGGTATCTAATTTAGTTGAATTGTTTACATAACCTCAAGATGGCGGCTTTGCGAATTTTAAAATTAAGTTTTTATTTCTTGTGTCGTAATCATGCGATCGAAGTGAAAGTTTGAATAGTGAACATACGAAATAATTTTCCTTTAATGGTACATGACTCTATGGCCTATACATTTAACAATCCAACATGGTGACCATCCGAAATATTTAGACGGCTCTGAATATCTACGAATCCATTATAGCAATCAAACTGGATTTTTTTTTGTTCATAGCGGCTATGAACTTAAATTCACCTATATGACTTTAAATAACCTGGTGATCACATATCCAACATGGTGGCGACGCGAAGTATAAATATTCACATGGACGGTTCTCGAAATTTAACCGTCCGAGTGCAGTGAAACTTGGTACAGTAAATCCTTATACGAATGTTAATCCACTGGCATCCAATTTATTTCAATTGTTTCCATAACCACAAGATGGCAGCTGTGCGAAATTTTAAAATATCTTTGTTACTTCTTGGGCCCTAATCATGCGATTGAAGTTTGAATGCTACACGTACACAATAATCTTCATGTAACAGTACATAACTCTAGGATCTACATATATAAAATCCAACATGGCGATCATCCGAAATATTTAGTCGGTTCTCAATATCTACGAATCTATTACAGCAATCATACTGAAATTTAGTATGTAGATAGAGGCAATTAACACAAGTAGGATATATGAAAATAGGCTGCATAATTCTTCACGGACCTACCTGTTTAAAAGTGCGTTTAAACAAATAAACGTATTTATAGAAGCCCGCATAACATTAAAGCCGAGAGGGTGGTTATTGAACATGCGAGATTTCTCGCACAGGTCTCCTAGTTATTAATTATTCCGTTGACAATTTACAACATTACTTCTGTAAAGCAGTGGAGCCTCCGTGGCTTAGGCGGCAGCCCGCCGGCCTCTCACCGCTGGGTCCGTGGTGCAAATCCCGGTCACTCCATGTGAGATTTGTGCTGGACAAAGCGGAGGCAGTTCTTTTTCCGGATACTCCGGTTTTCCCTGTCCATTCCAGCAACACTCTCTACTATCATTTCATTTCATCTGGCATTCATTTGATCATTGACCTAGGGAGTGCGACAGGCTTCGGCAGCCGGCACAGTCCATATCCTCGCCGCTAGATGGGGACTTCATTCATTCCATCCCTGACCCGGTCGGTCGACTGGAAGCAGGCTGTGGATTTTCATTTCACTTCTGTCTAACACGAGTAGCGCGCGCAATGCTGCTTGACTTATGGGCAGCCTGCACTCCGTCATCGCTGGGTCCCTCTCCTGGACTGGCGAGGCTCCGGCTGCTTAAAGCAACAAACGCTGGCGCAGCGGCACTCGTCATGAAAGGCTAATAACATGAATTTGTGACGAAAGCGATATGATGTTGAAAGCCACTTCACTGATCATCTGGCATCTGATAGGAGCAGCCATTGTAGTCACCACAATAGCATTACCACTTGATATTTATCGTCCTGTTTGGTTTTAAACGCTACGTCGATATGGGGCAAGTGCGGTGTGCCGAACCACTAAACACACGAGGAGAACAGTTCCCATTCACTCTGTGGGAATTGGGATGAAACACTCGATACAGGTACTCTTTGTTCCTGTATCCACGCGCAATCACAGCATCCACGCTGTGCGCTATTGTTATGTTTTAAACACTGCTAACTTGAGTACTGTACTGTACATTGAAACCAGAACAATGGCGATGTATTCAGCAAGCACGCAGATCTCACAGGAGGGTGAGGGTGAAGAGGCAGCGATGATGAAGGTATCGATCTCGGCCATATGGTTTCTCTCAAGCAGTGTTTCTTCAAGAGAATATTTAATATTCACCTAATTTTCTAGGTTTGTGCCGTGTCTTGTCTGGGGTTTCCGGATCCACTGACCATCTTCTTGGTACGGTAGCCTTCATTGGGAGGTAAAGAGGCGCAGGTGTGTTTCATAAGAAGCGAGGTAGCGCGTAGTTCGCTACTCCTGTGGGGGTCCAGGTGGGGACACCAAGAGCCAGCTGATGAGTCAGCTTGGTGTTCTAGGCGAAACCCCACACAAGACACGGCACAAACCTAGGAAATTATCTGAGTTTTGATTCACTGGCGGTGAAAGCCAATATACCAGAATATTTAATGTTGAAAACATTACTTATCAGGCAAAGTAAGGTCATCTTAGCAAAAACGTAAATTTAAGCAAAAGTTGAAGGTCTAAAGGGCCCGGAAAGGTTTCAAATTGTGAGTCTTGGAGAGCACTATCAAATTAAAAAACAATATTTTGAAAATCACTTCTGGCCTAAATACAGTACCGTAAAACAGCCTAAAATAGCTTGTTTCTTTATTAGTCTCCTTTTTGATTCAAATCCTAGCCAAATTAACTTATTTACATAATCCTTACACTAATGTGTTCCTTCGTACAATACCCTCAGGTGTTTTCTTCTTCTTCTTCTTCTTTACATCATTCCCACTCCTATGTGGGCTCGATGTTTCTGACAGCTCTCCTCCTTTTAACCCGGTCATGCACATCCTCTTCTGACAACTGTTTTTCCCTGAGGTCCTCCCGTACACAATCCATCCATCTTCGTTTAGGTCTGCCTTGCATTCTCACTCCCCGTATTTGCATGTCTAGCATCTTCCTCCCCACGTAGGATTCCTCCCTTCTTCTCACATGCCCGTACCATAGAAGTCGCTTTTCTTGTATCTTCTTAGATATTTCCACAACCTTCAATGTTCCTCTTATTTTGACATTTTCCACTCTATCACGCTTAGTCACTCCACTCATCCACCTGAGCATTTTCATTTCCGTTACGTCAAGCCTGTTTGTGTGCGTTTTGCGTGCAGGCCATGTTTCAGAGCCATACAGCAATGCAGGTTTTACGACAGTTTTATATATTTTCCCTTAATCTTAGGCTTGATCCTGCGGTCAAAGAGCACTCCTGACATTTCCCTCTGGCTCATCCATCCTACCTGAATCCTGTGTGACACTTCCACATCCAGATTTCCATCTCCAGTCACCACCGAACTCAGGTATTTGAACTCATCCACTCTATTTAACGTTTCCCCTTGCATTCTGATCTCACAGTCTTGATCTGTATTGAACCTCAAATACTCCGTCTTCTTCCTGCTACTCCTGAGTCCTCTGTCTTCCAAGGCTCCCCTCCACTGTTCCAGTTTTTCCTCTATGACATCTTTGGTGGTACTAAACAACACAATGCCGTCCGCAAACATCATGCACCAGGGGGCTTGGTCTCTTAATCCACAAGACATTTCATCCAGAATTAGGTCAAACAGATAAGGACTTAAAGCCGAACCTTGGTGTAAACTTACTCGAACCGGAATCCAATCTGTAAGTCCAACGCTGCTTCTAACCTGTGTTCTTGCTTCTTTGTACATTTCATGAACCAACAGCATGTACTTCTCTGGGACTCCCTTCGCTCGTAAACATCTCCAGACTTCTCCCCGGGGCACCCGGTCATATGCTTTCTCTAGGTCCATGAATGCGACGTGTAATCCCTTCTGTTTTTCACGATACCCTCAGGTGTTTTCTGATTTTTCGAAAAATCTTCAGACCGGAAGTAGTTCTAAGGGCTTAAATGAAACTCTGCATTGACTCACACTAGCGCTCGTAGTGGTAGAAAAGGCAAAATGATAATGAAAAAAGAATACAAAATGCTAATCTAATCGACTGGGTATGGTTGAGTTTCCTGTGAACTATCATCAGTCTACCGCGTGCCATCATGTCTGCACCTCGTAAGAAACGTTTAGCGTGTCCTTTAGGCGGCTTCGGTGGCGTAGTCAGTAGCATGCTGAGCTTCTATGCCCAAGATCGCGGGTTCAATCCGGCCCAAGTCGTCGGATTTTTTAAGAGCGTTAAAATCCCTCAGTGTGCCTTCCTTCGGAGGGGCAGTAAAGCCAGCGGTCCCATGTCATAGATTTATGGCATGTTAAAGAACCTTCCACTAATTACACCTGTGTGAAGCTAAATTGTATAGGTTAAGAATGTAAACAACGCTGTTAGGTTGCTACGTTCGTTGCCTAGAGCCAACTGTGGTGGCGTCTGGTAGATAAGTTCTGAACTAGCAGTCGTTGATGGTGGCGTTTGGCGGCAAAAGTAGAAACCATTTGAAAAATTCAAAAGTCTGCAGTCCTTACTTGAATTTAAAAAAATCAAAAAAACAGATAACACACACTAATACAGTCATCACAATTAACACCGATTATCAGACAGATTCTACACACACCCAAAGTACACGGGGCTACATGACCGCGTTGTCGCAGCCCCTAAACTTAAGAACCAACCAACCAACCAACTAACCAACCAACCAACCGTGTCCTTCAGGTTTGGAAAAGTGAAGAAAGCAACGAAAATGAATTACAAATGCACCAACAATATGATTCAGTGATGAACTGGGTTCGAGTCGCATGTCTGAAGGGTTAGAACTGTGGATTTTTAGTTTTTGTTGCAGACCCTGTGCTATTGGTGTAGTGTGCCTGCCTTTCACACGGAGGTCCTGGGTTTGATTCCCGGCTCCGTCAGGGATTTTAGAAACTAGCGTGGGGGCGTGGTGGCGCAGCGATCAAGCTGTTGGCCTCCACCAAGGTGAACTGGGTTCGATTCCCGGCTCCATCAGGGATTTTAGAAACTAGCGTGGGGGCGTGGTGGCGCAGTGTTCAAGCTGTTGGGCTCCACCGAGGTGGACTGGGTTCGATTCCCGGCTCCGTCTGGGATTTTGGAAAACTAGCGTGGGGGCGTGGTGACGCAGCGATCAAGCTGTTGGCCTCTCACCAAGTTGGACTGGGTTCGATTCCCGGCTCCGTCAGGGATTCCCGGTCAATGCATGTGAGATTTTCGAAGTGAAATGGCATGTCCTGTGGTTCGGATTCCACGTAAAAAGTTGGTCCCGTGGCTCATGATCTCAAGATTTACGGTCACGTAAAACTACAATCTTCCTTCCTTCAGAAACTAGCGTTATCTTGGGTGATTGTTAAATTAATCTGCTGACATGCATTCCTGTGGTGACTAGTCTGTCTGTTAGGTAGTCAGTCCGAAGGCTGGATTGATCCTCAAAAAGTACCGCCGTTAGATTATGTCGGTAGATACTCACAAAAACCCAAGGCAGCGCATTATTAAGGCGTATTAGGCAAGAAGAGGAGTGAGGAATTTTGCCATTGCTTTCCTCACTGAGTCAGAACAGCAGTACTAAACCTATGAGTAGAACCTTTCACAGCATCCACAGGCACTGACTGTGCCCTGAATGTCATTACTATAATGGTGTTGGTAATTGTAATTAGTAGGGTCAATGAGAGGGTTAGTGCCCTGTGACTAGAAATAGGATGCGGCTACCCTCCACGAATAGATCATACACAGGAAAGTTTCCCAACTAATTTGAATTGACATAATTTCAACTTCCTTCCCTCTCTACAAGCTTGGAATGGGCCGTGAATAGCGCCATTATCGGGATCGTAATGTTAGCCATCCCAGATATACAACAGTCCTCACTTGCTTAATGCACTGGAATATAGCAGGTGGGCTTTTAGCCCCGCTTATTGCAGCAGTCTGTTCCCCTGTACATTGATGCAAGCTGGCTTGCCTAATCTCATCTTATCAAAGGGGCATTACTGTTGTTATCTTGAGCCCGGATTAGTATGAAAGCTAGCGCGGAAATTTCTCCGCGCTATTATAAATGATGCCACGGATATTCTTGTGTGTGGTCGACTGACAGAAGATAAACCTAGAGGCAATATTCTATGGACTAACTAACCAACTAACTAACTAACTAACTTCCCTATTTCCCCCAGGGGCTAACTACAAGTGGGACGTGGATTCGCGAACCAGCTGAGACCAGCATTGCTTCCACTTAATTGTTCTGGGCTCCTCCATTTCCTGTTGACCTCCCTTGTTCAACTCATGTTCTCTTCCGACCCTGACGGTATTAAGGTATCCGTGGCCTAAGGTGTCAATCACTTTCTCGCCCTAATTGACTCTTGTTTCATCTCTCCATATTCCCTCATTCTTCGAGGGGTCAGAGATCTCTTGGTGTCTCTTACCTGTCTCTGCTGAAGGCCCTAAAGGAGGCAGAGTGTGTGTAGCCCCATCACGTCTGGTTCAACCTGGATAGTGCTACACCCTCAAGGACTCATGACTGGTGATCTGGGAGGTTGGTGAGCCCGAGGGGTTCCTGAGCTGGGTCGTGTTTTCCTTTTTCCATTGACATTTAGAGTGGACCCTCTCCCCTTTCCCTTTCCTATTTGCCTTTCATGGCTTTTCTTCTTTCCGAGTCCCTCAACCACATTCTTTGAGAGTTGATGGCAATTCCTTTCACTGTCTTTTAATTCCCTTATTCTTCTTTTGTTTTCAATTTCTTCTAGTATGATAGTAGGTATTTAGTTTCAGTTGTAAGTTTTTAGTTAGACTTACTTTTAGTTTCATTTTCATTTACGTGATTAACCAAACCATTAGGGACCAATGACCTAGATGTTGAGCCCCTTAAAACAACAATATCATCATAAACATGATCATAACTGACTGACAGTTGATTTTGTTGTATTGAAAATAACCATTAAAAATTACGCATAGTACCAGTAAAGTAAGAAAATATTTGAAAACACAGAAGAGGTTTTCGAAAACATTTCAACATAACCACTCCAATTTGGGAGAGCAATTCGTTGAAGTTGACATTTCAGTGTGATTGTTAACCAAACCACATCCATTTTTTCTTTCGGGAAGTGTGCGGCTCATTAGAGTCATAACGACTGATTTATTTAATGATATAAAATTTGAACATCTTTTCGCTGCCGTCTTCCTGCTCCATGAAGCGGAGTTCTATATTTTTGTAACCTTAGAGGAATTAATTTTAATGAGCGTAAAACACTTTTTGGAGCAGTATTACTTCTTTGGTCATATTCTTTTATACATCTTCTTTAATACTCAATTTGTAACAGATCTAATTTTTAAAGCAATTTTAGATTATATTTGTATATTTTTATATTTTTAACGATCAGATTAGACATATCTCTACTAGTATAAAACAAAGTCCCCGATTCTTGAATGTCATGGGTAATCTCGAGAACCACTGGATGGATTTTGAAGCAGTTTTTACCATTCTGTAAAGGATATCTCGAGGAAGGTTTCTGTAGAAAATATATATTTTTATTACAACAGTAAGCCAAGCAGTAACGATTTCAGTGAAAAAGTCGAAAAAACCCCAGCTTACGCTGCGCAAAGCATTAAAAATATCTGTAAACTATGAGTGTAAAAATTGTTCAGCATGAAAAGTTCTTCAAAAACGTCCGGGTTGAGCATATCTCTATCTTCAATACATCGCCCACTAGGTAAGTGTTTTTTCGTTTTCATTTCTTCCAACAACCTCCATTCAATTTTCGCCATTCTCAAATACGTTTGTCAAGAATTCGTTGCACATGCTATCTCCATGGTAATATAATGAATAGTCCAGTCAGTGATTTAACCCACCATGCCGAGACGGAAAAAGGATATAGATCGTAGTTCACTGAAATCGAAGAAAATACGCTTATCACGTAACAATGAAACTGAGCAAAAATTAATTTCTCGATTGTCACAAGAGAGATGGTTTGGTTGGTTCCTTAGTTTAGGGGCTGCGACAACGTGGTCATGTAGCCCCGTGTACTTTGGGTGTGTGTAGAATCTGTCTGATAACCGGTGTTAATTGTGATGACTGTATTAGTGTGTGTATCTGTTTTTTTAATTCAAGGAAGGTCTGCAACTTTGAATTTATCAAATAGTTCCTAATTTTGTCGCCAAACGCCACCGTCAACGACTACTAGGCGTAGTTCAGAAATTAGCTACTAGACGCCACCGCAGTCGGCTCTTGGCAACGAACGTAGGGACCTAAGAGCGTTGTTTACATTCATAACCTATACAATTTAGCTTCACACAGGTGTCATTAGTGGAAGGTTCTTTAACATGCCATACATCTGTGACACTCGGACCGCCGGCTTTACTTCCCCTCCGAAGGAAGGCATACTGAGGGATTTTTAATCCTCTTAAAAAATCCGACGGCTTCGGCCGGGTTTGAACCCGCGATCTTGGGCATAGAAGCTCAGCATGCTACCAACTACGCCACCGAAGCCGCTCACACAAGAGAGAGATAGAAAGAGTTCACAAAGACAAAGGGACAAAGTTTCTATGACACGGAGAAGAAATGTTCATGGTTTGTGGTCCGATAAAGAGAATTCTGCTATGCAATATGAGTTCTTCATAAATTATATAAATTATGCTTCAGTTTCCGGGCGAAGCCGGGGTGGGTTGCTAGTTTCTATTCTTCTTCTTCCTTCGTTACGGCCAACTAAGGACCACGTCATGTCAACTGTTTTTTCTGCATTTTAATGTTAGCCCAGTACTCCTTCATTCTCAATCGATGTTGCACCTTTCTCTCTGTCGTCCACGCCTTCCCGGTTTTTAGCTTCGGCTTAAGTTGAAAACTCCGATGTTTCAGAAGTTTCTCCCTAAGTGGGCCACGCTCTTGGATATCTTCACGTGTAATCCCAGTCTCCAACAGATCTTTCTCTACTTCATTGAACCAGGCCCCCTTTGTCTTTTTCTCACGGAGAAAAGCAAAAATTCTGTTGGATAGCCGTGTTGATTTCATTCGGGTTATATGTCCATAAAAAGAAATCCTCCTTTTCCTCATCACGTCCGTTATTTTCTCTACGTGAGTGTACAACTCGTGGTTGTGGCGTCTTCGGAACTCGCCGTGTTCTTTGACTGGACCCAGGATTTTCCTCAATATCTTCCTTTCCTTGGTCTCTAGTTTTTCCATTATGCCTTTTGCTAGTTTCTATTATAATTAACAGTATTTTAAACGATTATTTTAGACCATATACGAAGCATAATCAACGTTTTACTGAAGGTGACCTTTTTTATAGTGATCATTTTATTTCTAAGGCCCATTTTGTTTAATATAATATTAACGTTAGTTTGACGCTCTTAGGTTATTTAGTAAAACTGAACAAGGTTACTAGATAACCGAAACTGGTATTGTAATATAACAGTTTCCAGTACATTATTGACTATGAGGTGGATCATTCATTTTACCTAATCATAGGTTGTTTTTGTAGTTAATTAAATTTTGGGGGCTAAGTACATCTTGAACATCAAACTGGCGCACTTGTGTGTGTATTGGACTTGTCTCATTACCTGGTTTTCTAGCAATGCTGCGAATTGAATCCAGGATCCTTAGGAAAGGAATCTAAAAATGTATCCCTAGACCACAGAAGGAGTGAACCCGACGTTTGGAATCAATGTGATAATTGTACATTTTGTACGTCTAATTGTGTAGTGACTAGCATTATTGGATGTCACCGCGGAGGTCCGGGTTCGATTTCCGAGAAATTCAATGTTGGTGTGAGGGCTGCAACTTCATACACTCAGCCTCTTGAGGCACAACTGAGAATGAGGGGTGTTAGATTTCTCATCTCAGCAATTTTAGAAGTGTTTTTCCGTGGTTTGCCAGATACACTCAAGGTAAATGACGAGATGGTACCTAAATTACATTTACGACTGTCTTCATTATAAGACGAGCACCCAATTACCAACACAAACTCTAGCACACACTCCACAATGACACAGGTTATTGGACAGTTTCCAAACATACACACAAGAACAAGATCCTACATGTCTACAATGTCGCACTGGTCATAAATAAATAGATAAATATCTACACAGTATAAAACAAGTCCCCGATTCTTGTATGTTACGGGTAATATCGAGAACCACTGGATGGATTTTGATGTGGTATTCACCATTCTGTAAAGGATTTCTCAAGGAAGGTTACTGTAGAAAAACATTCATTTATGACTAAAGGAAGCCGAGCATTGACTATTTCAGTGAATCGAGTCGAATAAAAACCTGCCGTCCGTGCGCCTTTTAAGCTTACGCTGGGCAAACCGTTAAAAATACTGGGCGAAGCTGAGGTGGATTTCTAGTAAATAGATAAATAAATAAATGGATGGATAAGTAGATCATCATCATCATCTTGCACAGTTTCCAGCCACTGGCCGGGTCTGTTTGGAACACAAGCCTCTCCAACGTCTTCTGTCTTCCCACCATCTCTCAGCCTCCACCCTTGTCCAGTCTTCTCCTCTCTTCTTCACGCTTTCTTCCACCCCCTTCAGCCACCTGTCTCTCGGTCTTCCCCTCGGTCTCTTTCCTTCCCACTTCGTCTCATGTACTCTCCTGGGTATCCTCTTCTCCTCCATTCGTTTTACATGTCCATACCATCTAAGTCTAGATTTCTCTATACCATCCTGTAATGGTTCCTCCTTCATTAATTCTCTGGTCCTCTCATTTCTTATTCTGTCCATCTTTGTAGCTCCAATACTGCTTCTCAAGAACCTCATCTCACTGGCCTGTATTTTGCTCCTCTCCCTTCCTTTCATAACCCAGGTCTCCGAGGCATACGTCAGGATAGGGACATAGTACGTCCGATATATGATCTTTTTGCTGTTCTGAGGGACATCCTTGCTCCATAACATGCTTCTCACACTCCTCCGAAATGCTTCTGCCTGCCTCCCCCGCTCATTTATTTCTCTATCGTTTCTTCCATTATCTTGTATCAGGCTTCCCAGATACTTAAAACTCTCCACTTTCTTCAGCTGTTCCCCACCAATTGTTATTCCCGTTGTGGTTCTTTCCTTCTTCCTTGTTGTGATCACCATCTCACTCTTATTTATGCTAAATTTCATCCCATATCCTTGTATTACTCCTTCCCACACGTCCAACTGTTCCTGTACCTCCTCCTCCTTGTTTCCCCAAATCATCAAATCATCTGCAAACACCATTGCTTTCATCTTTCCGTCCCCAATTACTTGTGCCACTCGGGTCATTATGTCATCCATCACCACAATGAAAAGTAACGGTGACAGTGCACTTCCTTGTTTCAGGCCGTTTCTTTGTTCCAACCAGTCAGATCTCTCTCCTCCCACTTTCACACAGCTCACGCTTCCCTTGTACATCTCCTTTATCCTCTTTATAGTCCATTTCTCTACTCCTCTATCCTCCAGGGACTTCCATACTTTGTTTCTGCATACACTGTCATATGCTTTCTCAATGTCCAGGAAGGCCATCAGTAGATCTGTTCCATATTCATAGTGCTGTTCTTGTAACTGCCTTACAGCAAAAATCAAATCCACTGTGGACCTTCCTGCTCTGAAGCCATGTTGTTCTTCCCTCATCCCTCCTTCTATCCTTGTCCTAATTCTCTTTTCCAAAACTTTCTCGAAGATCTTTGCACAATGACTCATCAGTGTTATTCCCCGATAGTTTCTGCAATCTGTTCTACTACCTTTCTTGAAGATCGGGACAATGATTCCTTTTTTCCAGTCCTCTGGGGTCTTCCTTTCCTTCCATGCTGTCCTCATCACTCGGTACAGCCACTGTATCCCCACCTCTCCTGCTGCTCTCACCATCTCCACACTCAACTCATCCACACCCGGTGCCTTCCCTCCTTTCATCTTGTTCACTGCATCTTCCACTTCTTTCCATGTTAAGTCCTTTTCTGTTTGCAGTTCATCTTCCTCTTCCCCGATTTCTTCCTCCTCACCATCTTTTCCATTTGGGTTCAGAAGTTCTTCAAAATATTCTTTCCACATTTTCTTCAGTTCTTCCCTATTTTCTATCTCTTGTCCCCTTTTGTTCACCATTCTAACATAATCCGTAGGATCCTTCCGCCTCTTATCTTTCACCATCCCATACAGGACCTTTTTTGTACCTTCACTATCCTCCTCCATCATCTTTGTCCACTCTTCCATCCACTTCCTTCTCTCCTCAGCCACCACTCTCTTCGCTTCCTTCTTTCTTTCCTGGTACTCTTCCCTTGTCTCTACCGTCCTATTTTGATACCACCTCCTAAAGGCTCTATTCTTTTCCCTTACTATATCTTTTGTCTTCTCATTCCACCATGGTGTTTCCTTCCACCTCTTCTTACTACTTGTCCTCCCACATACTGCTTCTGCTGCACCCACTAGTGTCTTCTTAAATCTAGCCCATTCCTCTTCCACCCCTCTTTCTTCATCTGTTGGAATTCCTTCCTTTACCATTTTGAGGTACTCGACCCTTCTATCCCCTTCTTTCAGTTTCCATATCCTTATACGTCTTTCCTGGTTCTCAGTCCCTTTCTTCTCCTTACTACCTCTCAGGTTCATTACCAGTAATCGATGGTCGCTATCCAGGTTCTCCGATGGTATAACCTTGATAAGTAGATAAGTAAATAAATTGATATATCTATATATATAAAAGAGGAAGCCTCCGTGGCTTTGGGGAAGCCTCCGTGGCTTAGGCGGCAGCACGCCGGCCTCTCACCGCTGGGTCCGTGGTTCAAATCCCGGTCACTCCGTGTGAGATCTGTGCTGGACAAAACGGAGGCAGACAGGTTTTTCTCCGGGTACTCCGGTTTTCCCTGTCAACATTTCATTCCAGCAACACTCTCCACTATCATTTCATTTCATCTGTCATTCATTTAATCATTGCCCCAGAGGAGTGCGTCAGGCCTCGGCAGCCGGCACAGTTCATATCCTCGCCGCTAGATGGGGGCTTCATTCATTCCATTCCTGACCCGGTCGAAGACTGGAAACAGGCTGTGGATTTTTTTTTCATCTATATATATAAAAGAAAGCCGTGTTAGTTACACTATTTATAAATCAAGAACGGCTGAACCGATTTGGCTGAAAATTGGTGTGGAGGTAGCTTAGAATCAGGAGACGGACATAGGATACTTTTTTTTTATCCCGTGACGTAACATAAAACGTCAAAGAGAATACAAGTCACTATAAAACGTAACGCAAATGACAGCTAAAATAAACTCATGAAGGAATGGCAAGGCAAGTCGTTTCCAGGCAACAGTAGCTCTTGACGAGACACGGCCGACTGGATGCGAGTAGCGCTCTCCACTACTGGTATATAAAATGAGGCTCTTAACATGAAATCCCGTTAGTTACTCAAAGTAATTTGTATTCTCTTTGAATCATCATTAACAATGCCGCGACAAAGACGATCGAATCTTTCCCGACAAAGCCATTGACAACATTGACCAGTTTCTTTGCGATCTGCAAAAGCGATCCGTTTGCACGAACTTTGCTTTACTCGGAGATGCCACGTTATTACACTTGGAATGCTTCATCGAAGAATTTTCAACGACGGAAGCAAGGCGATAGGGTTCCTGGTTATCCGGATGTGCGTTCTACTGATGCTCTTGGTCGTATGAATACAGTTCATCCAAAGCATGATGAATGCTTCTATTTACGCTTGTTGCTGGTAAATGTCCGTGGGCCAACGTCATTTGAGACACTGCGGACTTTTAATGGTATAATATTCCCAACATATCGTGCTGCATGTGAAGAACTCAGTTTACTAGAAAACGATACCCATTGGGGTACGACAATCATTGAAGCCATTATCTCTGCATCTCCAAGTCAGATACGTACATTATTTGCTATCATCATTTCGGCATGCTTTCCATCGGACCCATCTAACCTGTGGTACAAATACAAGGTTAATATGTCAGAAGATATTTTACATCAAATTCGTGTCTAGAAATCACGATCTTGAGATGAATGAGGAGATAGATAATCAGACTTTACTCTTCATCGAAGACATGTGTTACCTCATGTGCGGTAGTTTATTAGTCACGTTAGGAATGCCAGCGCCAAATCGTGAAATGAATGACGCATTTAATCAAGAATTGGAACGGGAACGTGCATATGATCACCAGGAAGTAGATTTAGTAGTTCAAACGAATGTACCCCTGTTGAGTCCCCAACAAAAGGAAGTTTATGATACATTAATGAAGGAAATTGATGATGGAAATGGTGGTTTATATTTCCTGGATGCCCCTGGTGGAACTGGTAAAACATTCCTCATGTCAGTAGTTTTAGCCACTGTTCGTGCGAAATCCAACATTGCGGTTGCAGTTGCTTCTTCTGGAATAGCAGCCACATTGTTAGAGGGATGCCGTACGGCTCATTCAGCATTAAAATTGCCGTTAAATCTTCAAAAGAAAACTATTGAAGAACCAACATGTAAAATTGCACAAAAAATCAGCAATGGCCAAAGTTTTATCAGCATCAAAAATCATCATCTGGGACGAATGCACAATGACGCATAAACGTACATTACAAGCACTTAATTGAGCATTGGAAGATCTACGCAATGACTCCAGATGTTTTGGAGGAGCAATGATTTTACTGTCTGGCCATTTCCGCCAAACACTGTCAGTAATTCCAAGATCAACGGCTGCCGACGAAATAAACGCTTGCCTCAAATCATCGAATCTATGGCGCTATGTGGAGAAACTTCAGCTGACAACAAACATGAGGGTTGCATTGCATAATGATACATCTGCTGAAGATTTCTCTGAGCAATTGCTGACTATCGGTAATGGTCGAGTACCTGTCGACGAATCGAGCGGATTTATTTCATTTCCTCATAATTTCTGTAACTTTGTCTCATCGAATGACGAACTTATCAACAAATAATTCCCAAACATCATTACTAATTAAAAAAATAATGAATGGTTGAGTGAACGAGTAATTTTAGCGGCTAAGAATAAAGATGTAGATGACCTAAACTACATAATTCAGAATGAGATCATTGGAACAATGTATTCATTCAAATCTATTGACTGTGTAACAAATGAAGATGCAGCCACCAACTATCCAATTGAATTTTTAAACTCTTTGGATGTGCCTGGCTACCACCGCACAATTTACGCCTAAAAGTTGGCTCCGTAGTAATCATGCTTCGAAACATAAACCAACCAAAACTGTGCAACGGTACGCGTTTGGTGGTAAGTAAATTGATGAACAATGTGATTTACGCGACGATACGCAAAGGAAAATTCGAAGGTGAGGATGTTCTCATACCGAGGATCCCGATGATCCCAACCGATATGCCGTTTGAGTTTAAAGGACTTCAATTTCCGATCCGTCTTGCATTCGCCATGACCATTAACAAATCACAAGGCCCATCCTTGAAAGTTTGTTGTTTGAATCTGGAAAATCCATGTTTTTCCCATGGTCAATTATATGTGGCATGTTCACGGGCCGGAAGACCATCTGCGTTGTTTGTTCTTGCACCTGATAATAAAACAAAAAATGTCGTGTATGACAAGGTACTTAACTGAAGAGTGCAACCTATGCACCAAAATACATGAACAATAAAGAATCATAAAAATACTTGATTGTTTTATTTGTATTTTTTAATAAAAAATTGAACTTAATAAAATCGAAAATCTGCTTATTTATTGCCTCTAAGGCGGAACAGAGTTCGCCGGGTCACCTAGTAGATAAATAAATAGATACACAGATAAGTCAATAAATAGATACAGAAATGAATAAATAAATAGACAAATAGATACATAAATAAATAAATAGATAAATAAATAAATCGATAAATAAATACATATATAAATTAATAGATAAATAAATAAATAGATTGATACATTTATAAATAAATATATGGATAGATTCATACAGTAGATGTATAAATACATAAATAAGTACAAAGATAAAGAAATATATAAATAAATAAATACTTAGAAACATGGATAAATTAATAAATATATTCATAGCTACGCGGATAAATAAATAAATAATTAAACACAAAGATAAATAGATAGATGCATACCCTTTATAGAATAACCAAACACATTATTATTATTGAATATCCAGAAAACAATACAGGAACCCTATTTTACCAGAGGTACATTACGGTTATAGATTAAAAACAAAGCAAATAAAAATATTACTGACATAGTTTACAAAAATATTTGTTGATGAATGTGAGAAATTGTCCTAAACAGCACTGCCTCTTGAAAATATGGTACAGCGGCTTTGAAAGTTCCAGGTTACAGCTATAAAGGTGGCATTGTAAATTGTATCTTTCCTTTTCAAAAACAGGACACTCAAATACAAGGTGACACACCGATTGAGGCAATCCACATAAACATGAATAAAACGTTCAAAATAAGACTTGAATTTTCCATGACCAGTTAAAAATTGTGTGAGGACGAAGTTTGGCACTAATAATTTTGATAACAGTCGATTTTGTACTTCCGGGAAGAATATTTCTCTTGTTACAGACCCTTTCAGGCTACATGTCCATGCGATATTCCATCCGTGTAGTATGTAATTCCTTATCTGCCTTTTGACGTAACATATAGGAGACTTACTATATGTTATTTCAAGATGTGTCGTAGCCGCTGATTTTGATAATTGGTCTGCTCTTTCATTACCAGCCAATCCAGTGTGTCCCCTTATCCACGATGTGCATATATGTGAGCACTCCTGAGATGTTGCTCTGATGTAGACAGCTATTGGGTTAGAATTATATTTGTCATTTATGGAATGCAGTGCGGATTGTGAATCACTGAAAATCCTCACTCTTTTATTGTTAGCTTTAACCCATTCTATTGCGCACTTTAAGGCCCAAAGTTCTGCCTGGAAAATTGAACAACTGGGAGAGAGCTTATACTGAGCTGAAAATATTTCAGTATCATTCTCATAAACGACAAAGGCACAGCCAACACTGTCATTTCCATCAAAGCTTGGTGTACGGGAGCCATCAGTATAGATGAAACACATTAATAAATACATATTAAAAACATTATTATGGCATGATGTGGTCTGTTCAATTGTGGCCATAAATTTTCAGAATAACTAATGGAGGGGTTTCAGAGTAACTACTTACGTCGATTACATGGAATTTTTTCGTGGTCCCATCAGTGAAGGTCTGTAAACCTGTCTTGTCTCAATCAATAAAACACATGCTTCTTTCTTATTCAAGTGGGATCATGAGATTCCGTTAGGGGTGCCTAGACTGACTTTTATAGCATCGTAACTTGGACTCATTTCCCTTGTAGCTGTGGTGGGTCACACCAGGTGGTCTGGTTAGACTGCGACCGTAAAACGTAGTATCGACATAGAATTCTATGGGACTGATGCCATGTCTCAGTGAAGTTGGACTGAGCCTAACTGTGAAGTGAGGAGTGCTCAGAATAGACTTGCTGTGCACGGCTTCCATCATAAGCTGTGCGTGCGGCGTGGCTTTCATGGACCTTCTGAGCAGTGTGTGTGCATATTATGTGCTAAACAGTGTGGTCGATATCATTTTTGTAAATGCTCTAAGAGAACACTGTCCTTATTGGATTACTCGAAAATGTAATGTACATTTGTGCGCGGTTCATTTATTATTATGATATCGACCGCGTGAGGCGTTGCACAGACCAAGGATCATGTAATATTGGGCGCGCACTGGTCGGTGGGTTGGTGGGATCCGGGTCTCGAGCGCGGTTTGTGGTGGAAACCGGTGGAACCATGCACCGCTGGTCTATTTATTTAACTTCTCATCTGACAGTGTTTATGATATTATGATGTATTTTTTTTCAAATGCACTTTCGTGCGCAATTATACTATTATTATTATTAAAACGTAGTATGTCAAGTATAAGAACATGCTCTTACTGTTGTCGATTGATTCAGGAGCTTTGCGTTATCCAAACTCCCTTAGTCAACTCTTGTTCTCTTCCGAAACTGACGGTTTTGAGGTATCTGAAAACTATGGGGGGGGGGGGGGTCATCATCTTCTTCTCTTTCTTCTTCGTCTATCTCTTTTGCCTCTCGGCGTCGGGTCTGCCAGCCACTTTCTGTTTTCATTCCCATTCCCTGCGAGTCGCCTGGTTTGTGTCCTTTTTTCGCAGGGTCGTATCATGTTTATCCGTCCGCCTCCTCTGTATATTCTCTGAATTTGAAAGCTTCACCCGACGTGGGTAATCACCCCTACGCGAGCTAGCACATTGGAGGGGCTGCCTCCTCACAGTATCTGTGCCAACTGGACTATACTGTCAGGGATGTTCCCCCTTATATGAGCATATGCCGTTTTAAGGCTCCAGAAACTCGCCCTCACCTCTCCCTTACGGGCTAGGATTTGCTGGTTGCATTGCTAGGCAGAGTCTACCTACTAGGGCATTTCTCAGTATTTACCAGAGACACCTACTCAGCATTGGTGTCCCCACCGAGGCCCAATAACCAGCCATTCACCCTCCTCCCAACCGGGCTTGGGACCGGCTATGGCGGAGTTACGCGGGTTTCATAACATGGAAAATATTGATATTACCACTTTTCAGTCCGTCAACACAATATAATTTCAGTTACTGGGACATGAAAAAATAAAACAACCTGTAAAAATTACAAGTGATTAAATATATTGTGGATTACAGAAGAGCTAATAAGGATGGCATGTTTCGCTCGTCATGCGAGCTTCATCAGATCCAAAATATTGGCCTACAAAAAAAAAAATCAGCACTACTAAACACTACAAAACCCACAATGCCATATACAAAACAAAATCACGGCAAAAACTTAAATGAAATTTAATTGTGATGGCTGTATTAGTGTGTGTTATATGTAGTAATTTTTTCAAGTAGTTCCGACTTTTGCCACCAAATGCTACCATCCACAACACGTAGCTGCGGACATGGCTACTAAATGACATCGCAGTCAGCACCCTGTGGCGGACGTTGGAACTAATAGAGCGTAATCAAACTAACCTACATATTTTAGCTTCCACATGTCTAATTAGAGGAAGGTTCTTTTCATGCCATAAATCTATGATAGGAGGGGAAGTAAAGCCGGCGGGCCCATGTCATAGATTTATGGCATGTAAAAGAACTTTCCACTTATTACACTCCTGTGAAGCTAAATTATAGGTTAGATTTGATTAACGCTCTTAGGTTCCAACGTTCGTCACCAGGAGCCAACTGCGGTGGCATCTAGTAACCAAGTTCACAACTAGTTGTCGTTAACGGAGGTATTTGGTAGCAAAAGTAGCAACTACTTGAAAATTGAATGTCTGCAGTCCTCACCTGAATCACACATAACAGTAGTAGGGAACTTCAGACTTTGGATATTGCGAAATCGCGATGACGTCATAGCCCATTGGGTGACGTCATGGGCCCTTAGAGCGAGCATGTGCACTGCACGTGTTAGCGTGGGAAGAGGTTGACCTTTTGGCTTGTTTATGCGATGGTGATAAAAAGTTAATGGGTGTTGACGTCATGGGGGCTGTTAATTAGGATGCTAACCGTCATCTGACACCCATGCGAGTGTAAGCATGTGCGCCAGTGCGAGCGATCCGCACATATGGCGCGCAGCTGTTATGATTTTTTTGCTCGCGCTGGGCGGGCCGAGCGGAGAGGCGGCTCGCTATCCACACATGTGGTGTGCAGCTGTTATTGTTTTTTGACGCGCCTGCTAAATAAGTAAAGTGCTGTCGTTAATGGGTGTTGACGTCATGGGGGTTGTTTATTAGGATGCTAACCGTCATCTGACACCCGTGCGAGTGTAAGCATGTGCGCCAGTGCGAGCGATCCGCACATGTGGCGAGCAGCTGTTAAGGTCTTTTTGCTCGCGCTGGGCGGGCCGAGCGGAGAGGCGGCTCGCTATTCCCACATGTGGTGTGCAGCTGTCATTGTTTTTTGACGCGCCTGCTAAATAAGTAAAGTGCTGTCGTTAATGGATGTTGACGTCATGGGTGGTTGTTAATTAGGATGCTAACCGTCATCTGACACCCGTGCGAGTGTGAGCATGTGCAGCTGTGCGAGAGATCCGCACATGTGGCGCTCAGCTGTTATGATTTCTTTGCTCGCGCTGGGCGGGCTGAGCGGAGAGGCGGCTCGCTATCCACACATGTGGTGTGCAGCTGTCATTGTTTTTTGACGCGCCTGCTAAATAAGTAAAGTGCTGTCGTTAATGGATGTTGACGTCATGGGTGGTTGTTAATTAGGATGCTAACCATCATCAGACACCAATGCGAGTGTGAGCATGTGCAGCTGTGCGAGCGATCACGTGATATGTCTGCAGTATTCGCGTGAGACGTGGTTGACCTTTAAAAAGTAGTGTTAACTTGTGGGTTCTGTCCACTAACTTATTGAACCCTCGTCGTATCGGTCCCGAACCTGATACTCGCACTGGTCGTAATGCCCCCTCTTTTCCTATAGCCTCTTTATTTAATTAAAATACCAAAACTAAAAGGTCATTCGCGAGTAGTGGGGTAGTGTAGTGTATGTTCTCTTGCAAGTCGCGAGTGTGCTTGAATACGTATGACTATGTTGGGAAAAGGTTAGGTGGTGGGCGAGAAAATAGGGTTGAGTGAGGGTTCGATTAAAAGATATTTTTCCCGCTCTATTTGATGCTGAGGTTATTTTCTTAAAATGGGTGGAATTTGGAAACGCAATATGAGGTAAACGTGCGTTTTTGACATTTTGGCGAATTTAATGAGCTTGAAAGGCTAGAGCTATGTGTTATTTAGGAATGGCGTGACGTCCTCTTTGCTATGAATGCGTGTCGGTATATATATATTTTTTCTTTTTTTTTAAATTGGCGCTATTTAGAAAGCGGTGAAGATGAGAAGAAAGTTTGTTTGACGTTAATGAAAGGTCCCTATGCCCTCTAGGCTGACAGCAAGTTTCAAGTGTCTAGGACAAAACAAAATGATAGCCTACTTTCTGGCGAACATTGGCGATGATTCGCGAACGCATGGTCGGATTTGAGCATACAGGGTGTCGTAGGACTCGTGGTGAACCGCCCGTTGCTATGGACGGGGTATATCGACCCCAAAAATTAACTACCCTTACCCCGGGGGTTAAGTAGTGTTTTTTTGTATGCATGCGCACTTGACGGCTTTTGTAAGAGAGCGGAATTTTTAAATGATTACTAATAGATGAGCTTTTTTTTAAACTCCGCCTGCAGGATCTACTGGGTGGATTGAGTAGCTCAGTAGTTTCTGTTGCCGGTCCCAAGCCCGGAGAAAGGAGGAGGGTTGGCTTAAGCCGTAAAATAAGAGCCAGAACACATCTTGAGGCAACCTCTAGGACTCACAATCTTAGTTGTATAACGTTGGACTTTGTCCAACCCACATTTACTTTAATATCATGGATTTAGCTTCTATTGGTCATGATTACCCTGAAGACAATGCTAGGCGTAAATCGGATTCCAGGGTGCCTAGCAGTTTAGGGTTACATTATGGTGAATCGGAGCACCACAAGAACAGTTCAAGATTCAAGAAAATGAGAAAATATTTTTTTGGAACATACAATGTGAATTCCTTAATTCAGGTTGGAAAATTAAAACAACTAACAACAGAACTTCATAGACATCACATTACAATATTAGCCCTTCAAGAGACCAGGTTCTTGGATGAGGACACCTTTGAATCTGACAACTTCCGAATTTTCAAAGGAAAAGTTGGGAAGAGAGTGATGAAGAACATGCCACATCTTGGAACAGCTTTTATGGTCAACAAGAAATTTTTGGACGCAGTTATCGCTTTTAGAAGTGTGAATGCCAGACTATCTTTTCTAACTATAAAATCTCTCAATAAGAGATACACGCTAATCAACGCCCATGCTCCTATAAATAAGGATAATAAAACGAATCCAGAGAAAGTTGATGAATTTTGGGACGAGTTAGAAGCCGAAATTCTCAAAATTCCTTCTAATCATGTAAAAATTTTACTTGGAGATTTCAATGCTCAGCTTGGATCTGAGAGAAAATTTTCTGATATAATAGGTAAATATCCCGCTCACAATAGAACCAACAGGAATGGTGAGAGATTGGTTAAACTCTGTGAACATCTAAACTTAAAGATTATGTCCACACATTTTAAAGCAAAACCAAGTAAAAAGAAAACATGGGTCTCCCCAAATGCGTTGCTGGGTGAGTTTCAACTAGATCATGTAGCTATCTCTCGAAATTGTTTCAAAGAAATTCAAAATGTCAAGGTCAGAAAATCCATTAATGTAACTTCAGATCATTACCTTTCTCAAATCAAGATGAATTTCATACCTTTTACACGCAAACAAAATACAACTAGAATTAAAATTCCGAAAATTAATAGAGAGGTTCTTACAAATGAAAAAAGGATAGAATTTCAAGGAAAACTTAAAATACCAACCAATTGGAATGATGTTACTAATAACCTTCTTGAACCAGCTCAGGAAATTGCACCGTTGAACTTTTATAGGAAACATGCTTGGTGGAATGAACAATGTGAAAGAGTGATCAAAGAAAGACATTGTGCTTGGCACAAGTGGAACGGGAACAAGACTCCAGAAAATTTAGAGGAAGTACAAAGATTAAGGAAAATGGCCCACCAGACTTTAAGAACGATTCGAAGAAAATATATGAAGGACCAAATAATGGAAATGGACGACAATTTTAAGAAAAATGACACCCGATTGTTTTATAGAGCATTTAAGAATGAAATCACTGGATATTCAGCGCCGAGTTTAAATTTCAAAAGGGAAGATGGTACGCTAGCATTAAACAACAAGGAAAATTGTGATATCTTGGCTGCGTATTTTGAGAAGTTGTTAAATTGTCCAAAACCGACAGACAAGTTGAGTTTCAAATTTACAACACAAAATTTTGACTCTACGCCCCCAGATGTAAATGAAGTTAAATGTATTATCAACTCACTTAAAAACAATAAAGCCTCAGGCAAGGATGGAATAATTGCAGAAATGTGGAAGCTTGTAGATGATGAATTTTTAATAGCGACGACAAATCTATTCCAGAAAATTTGGATTGAGGAAGCAATTCCAGAAGACTGGTTAATCGCCTTAATTCATCCACTACATAAAAAAGGCTCAACAATTGATGTCAATAGTTATAGGGGGATCTCATTGTTGTCTGTCACATATAAAATATTTGCCAAATTACTTTTAAACAGACTTGAACCACAGATCGAACCACAGCTTGGCGAGTTCCAAGGAGGTTTCAGAAGGAATAGATCGTGTGCAGAACAAATTCTTAGTTTAAAATTGATATTAAAATATTACAACAACAGGCCAAAGAATATCTTTATCTCATTCGTTGATTTTCAGAAAGCGTATGATTCAGTGGATAGGGATACTGTTTTTGACACATTGAAGGAATACCAAGTTGATCAAAAAACCATAAATTTAATAAAACATACATTAACTAATACGATTTCCAGAGTCAAATTTTTAAATGAAGTTAGCGAGCCCTTCGAGGTAAAAACTGGGCTAAGACAAGGGGACAGTCTATCACCACTGCTTTTCAATTTGGTCTTGGATAAAGTCATGAGGACGTTTTGGGAGAAGAACGATTCAAGTGCTAAAATTGGTACAAAGAATAAGAACCTCAGAGTCAAAGGTTTAGCATTTGCTGACGACGTAGCGTTGTTTGCTGAATCAGAACAAGAAGCTATTAACCAAATTGATCAGTTAAAAGAAACGGCGGAAAAAGCGGGCTTACAGATTTCGTTGGTAAAAACAGAGATGATGACAAGTGATCAGAAATACACTAAGAAAATGATAAAAACAAATTATGGGAGCACCAGGGTCACTGACCGATTTAAATATCTTGGAGAAATAATTAGTAGCAATGGGACGGATAAATTGGCAATCGAGAACAAAAAAGGGAAATTGGAAAGATTAAATTTTTGTACAAAAAATATATACAATAAAAAGAACCTGTCTATCAATGCAAAATTACGACATTTTAATACTGTTGTTAGACCAGTCATCTTGTACGGCATGGAAACTACAAATATAACCGGAATGGAGAATTTGCTCAAGATAGAAAGAAGAATTTTAAGAAGGATTTATGGTCCTAGGAAAACACAGGAAGGTTATAGACTGAGATCGAATGCAGAAATTTATAGTAAAATCGACAACCTTGAAGTGATGATCAGAAAACGGAGACTTCAGTTCTACGGACATATGGTCCGCATGGATTGCTCAAGGTTAAACAAACAAATTTTTGATAAAATCTGGAACTATAAAGGACAAGGAGGCTATGTAAAACAAATGAAAGAAGAACTTCAAAAATTCAAAATTACTGAAGAAGATTGTCTAAATCGAATAGAGTACAGAAAAAAAAATTTTTGGTCTCAAAATTCTTGTCGGGGAGAAGAAAAATCTCAACAGAGGAGAATGGACTGCTGAAAGAAGAGCTGCACAGTCGACCAGGATGAAAGACTTCTGGAAGAGAAAGAAGGAAACTAGACCTATAAAGAAGTGATATTTGCGTGGTCCTTGTTGGCCTGTCCGCGGTGTATATATATATAGATGAGCTTTTTAATATTTATTAAAAAAACAAAAAAGTAATAGGTCATTAGCTTTTTAGTATCTCGCTAACCAATAATGCGATTTAAACATATGGGGTGTCGTAGGACTCGTGGTGAATTCTCCTTTTGTATGAACGAGGTATGTCAACCTCCAAAAATAAAAACTACCCTTACCCGGGGAGAAATAGTATTTTTTTGGATGTAAGTATGCACACCGGCGTCTTTTGCCAAAGGGCCTAACTTTACTTTTGTTAATATTTTCTGAACCCCTGATGAGATTTTGCCATAGGCAGTATCCTAGCACTTGGGGTGACGCCTCGTTTTTGAATGTATGATTCATTTTTTGTCAAAAGGCCTTACTAAACTTTTGTTAATATCTTGCGAACCAATCATGCTAGGGACTTGTATGAGGGGCCTAGCACTTGGGGCGACGTCCCCTTTGGGGGGGGGGGGGGTGAAACTACCCCCAAAATTGAAAACTCTATATCTTGGAAACTAAGAACCCTAAAATTAGGCGTCATAGCTTTAAAAATAGGTGATGACATAGGCTTTTACCTGGATTGGTCATTTCACCCCCAAAACAGTAAATATTCACGTTATGAAAAAAAAAGTGTTAAACACCTAAAAATGATAAATGAACCTAAGATCTTTTGTTTTTGATGTAAAATAGCAGGGGGGGTGAAAACTACCCCCAAATTGAAAAATCGATACCTTGGAAACTAAGAACCGTAAAATTAGGTGGAATAGCTTAAAAATTGGTCGTGACATGGCTTTTACCTGGTTAGATGATTTCACCCCTAAAACAGTAAATAGTGATTTTACAAGGGGGAAACGGTTTAAACGGGTAAGAATGACAATTGTACCTAAGATCTTTTGTTTTTCATGAAAAATAGTAGGGGGTTGAAAACTACCCCCATATTGAAAAATCTATATCTTGCCAACTAAGAACCATAAATTTAGGTGTGATAGCTGAAAAAATAGGTGACGACATACGCTTTTACCTCGATAGATTATTTCACTCTTAAAACACGGAATAGTAATGTTACAGGGGGAAAAGCTATTAAACACTTAAAAACATAAGAGTATTGTGAAACCATGCTTTAATGAATGTGTGTATGGAGAATGACACCTTGCTAATTATTATTATTATTATCATTATTTTTATTATTATTATTATTATTATTAGGTAATTATGGATTAATGTGTTTATAGCTAATGAATAAGGCTACAGAGTTGTATCGGGTGTTGTACAAATCAGGATGGCCAACCCATTGCCATGCCCCATGAAATAACCCAAAAGAGCCAAAACGTTAAGTTTATCGACCTGAGATTTTATAAACTAATTATCGGAGAGGGTGAAGTAAGGTGTTGTTTTGGACTGACAATGGCTAACCCTTTCCCATGATTTATGAATTGACCCAAAACGTTTTACCTGACAAGACTGAGTGTACCCTGCTGCAGCCTTTAGAAAATCGAACCCAGACCTCTGTGGTGACAGTTGAGTTATATTAATGATGCTTTTTGAACAAACACACACTTGCATACTATCGCGGGGTTGAATCTGCACAGAGACACTGGCTTTGTTTCTGTAATGAGTCTTGGTGATAAGAGCACGGCGCTCTTGCCAGCGAGTTTCATATTACTCGTCTGCTTGATAGTGGATGTGCTTCGCACCGTGTTAACGTACATGACTAGATAGTTGTTAGGTACGGGTTGACAAGGCTCAGTGAACATTTCTGGAACCCTAAAATGAAAATGAATGTCTTGGTATAGTCGGGGTTGGAAGCCAAGGCCTTAGGGTAGACAACCAAGTATGTTAAACACTACACTGTGAGATGGTCAAATAATAATGTAACAGAACATATAGAAAAGTTTTCTGTAGTTTAACGAATTGACAAAGATCCATACCATGAGAGGTATAGGTAATTGAAACTGAATCCTCAGCTGTTGACCCTAGTACATGTAAGCTATAGCAATGCCCGCCTATAAGCAATCATGTTAGAAAAAGAAATATATGGATTGTTTTAAACGAAGAATGATTGTGTTTACTGTGAAACACAAATCTGAATTTAAAAATAGTTTATGTCCTACACGATGTTTGAACTCTTTTTTATTTTAACTTTAGACAAACGCTAACATAGTTGTAATTCGGAAGCCATGGCCGCCTTCTTTCCAATCCTACACCGTACACTGAAGTTAAAATTAATAATGATCGCGTTACAGACAGCCAGTTTCAAAGCCATGAGAAATAAGTGAACAAAGTATAAAATTCATGATCCAGTCGGGAATTCAACATGGTGTTGTTTCAAACAAGAGACAAGCGTTCTATAAACTTAACCACCAAGCTGTCCTATCGACCCCTAATTGTTGGGCTGATGGTGAAAATAAAATTAAATGTAAACTATAACTAAAACTAACTACACACTTATAACTAGAAAAAAGAAATGTAAGACAAAAGGATAACAAGAGAAATAAAGGACAGAAGGAATAAAAAAATGGCCCTCAACCCTCAAGAATGTGGATTGATGGACTTGAAAGGAAGGAGAGCCATAAAAGGTAGATATGAAAGTAAAAGAGGAGAGGGTCCCGCTCCAGAGGTAATCGATAAAAAGGAGGAAAACTGGACCAAGCTCAGGAATCTCTTGGGGTCGCCAACTTCCAAACTGATCAGCCGTAAGCCCCTGAGGGTGAAGCCATATCCAGGGTGCACCACAAGCGGTGGGGCTACATACACCCTACCTTTAGTGTGGCTTGAGCAAAAGGCAGGAAAAAACATAAAAATAACAAGTAGTTCCATGAAGAACTATACAGCCTATTTTCATATATCCTGCTCATGTTAATTGCCACTATCAACATACAAAATTTCAGTTTAATTGCTGTAACAGGTTCGTAGATATTGAGAACCGTCTAAATATATCAGATGGTCGCCAGGTTGGATTTTTATTTTTGTACTATTACATTAAGATTTTTGTGTACGTGTGGTATTCAAACTTCAATCGCATGATTAGAACACAAGAAGTAAAAACGAGATTTTAAAATTACGCACAGCAGCCATCTTGTGATTATGCAAACAATTGAAATAAATTAGATGCCAGTGGATCAACATTTGTATAAGCATTTAACGTGCAACGTTTTCACGGCACTCGGATAGTTAATTCGCGAGAAACGTCCATTTAAATATTTATACTTCGCGTTGCCGCCATGACTGATTTGTGCTCACCAGGTTACTCAAAGTCCTATAGGTGAACATATGTTCATAGTCTCTATGAAAATAAAAAAATCTGTTTGGTTGCTGTAAAAGATTCATAGATATTGAGAACCGTCTAATATTTCGGAAGCTCGCCATTTAGGATTGTTATATGTATAGGCTATAGAGTAATGTACCATTCAAGGACAATTATTGTCTAGGTTCATTATTCAAACTTTCACTTCGATCACATGATTACGACACAAGAAATAAAAACATAATTTTAAAATTTCGCACAGCCGCCATCTTGAGGTTATGTAAACAATTGAATTAAATTAGATGGCAGTGCATTACAATCTGCAAAATCATTTACTGTACCACATTTCACTGCGCTCAGAGAGTTAAATCACGGGAAAAGTTTATTAAAATATTTCAAATTCGCTTGGTCGCCATGTTCGTTTTGTACTTTACAGGTTTATGAAATATACATAGATAAACTTGTATCAGTACCCTTTATCACCGTACAGAATTGCAGGGTGATATCTGTAATAGTTTCGGAGATATAGAATGTCAGTGAAATATTTCGCACAGCCGCCATTTTGAGGTTATGTAAACAATTGAACAAAATTAGACTCCAGTGCTTTACAATGTGTATAAACAATTGCTGTACCCAGTTTCATTACGTTTGGGTAGTTAAATCGCGAGAAAAATCTATTTAAAAGTCCCAATTTCGCTTGGCCGACATGTTGATTTTGTAGTAACCAGGTTTTTGAAAGTCTCATAGGTGAACTTCTAGTAGTGCCCTTTATCACCGTACACAATTTCAGGGCGATATCGGTAATAGTTTCGGAGATGTTGAATGCTAGTGAAATATTTCGCACAGCCGCCATGTTGGATTGGTGAGACGTAACACAATTTGAAGGACACGGTCGAGGTCGCCGGGAATAGCGCCATGAACTTACCGTGTTTCATTGAAATCGCTCCAGCCGTTTAGATTTTATTAAGGGGACACCCACACACACACCTCACACACACACACACACACGCACACACACACACACGGACAAAAGGTGATCTCATAAGGCTATTTTTTTTTCAAAATTGAAAATAGGCTAAAAAGAAGGCTGCCTCCTCACACAAGGAGGGTATCAGAAAAAAAATAAACGAGGGTCAATTATGTCGGAAATAAAGATACTCCGTAAGCCTTGGATACCCTAATAATGTCGGAGTCTGTAGAGATCAAGAGTTGACCAAGTTTGGTCGACAGGAAAGAAGACAGACAGGAGCCTAGCAGAAGTCAGTGGGAGCAATGACGGACTCAGCTGGGGCTCCATGGTCGTCAACCTACATTCCACTAGATGTAAGCCCATGTTTGGGGGTAGTGGAAATAAAGACTTCTTTTGTTTTAAATCACTGGCTTTAAGGACGGTAACACATGGCATGCCTTTATAATGCGATACTGGTCTTAGGGGTATGCAAAATTTTAATAGATACTCAGCTAATAATAGTGTACAAGACCCCTTATTATTTTCCCTAAGTACAGTACATGGGAATGATGACCATGATTTCCAAGCCCCTAAGTAAGACAAAAGCAAATTATTTCCATTTCTAAACAGTTGGGGTGAGGTGAGGTGAGTTTTATAAATGTCAAACTCATGTGGTTTTCCACTTGTACTCCAGGTAAATGCCATGGTTGCCCACAGAAAAGTGCAAAGAAAATAAAAACATGTTATGTTTGGATCAATAGGGATGTAGCCTGAGAAAGATCGCGCCAGATAGCGCTCGTGTAGTACTGGGTAAGCGCAAGGCGATCGTCCTATGTTTCCCCCAGTCAGCTACGAGGAATGTATAGATTGTGACCGAGTTTTCTAAGCTAAAGTAAATTATATCTTCTCTAATTTTACTCCAAGACTATATTAATTAATTCCATAGGTATATCCTCTAATATATTATGAACGATTTTCAGCGTTTAAGCGTTAAACAGCTGTAAAATGAGCTACGGACTAGAGGCGCTAAAACTAATGGGAGGATGGAAGAATTAGTAGGCTACAGCGGTAATAACAAAATTCTAACACGCTTTATTATTCAAATTATGAATAGGAGTCAGCATGCTTGAGTATTGTAGGCCTATATTGATAAATAGCCTATATCTGCATAAGACTTAAATCATAAATAGAGATATCCCGGTCAATGCATGTGAGATTTTCAAAGTGAAATGCCTTGTCCTCTTCGGATTCCACGTAAAGAGGAAGTCCTCTGTGCCTTATGATTAATGGTCACGTAAAACTATAATCTTCCTTTTATAAATAGAGATTTAAATATTCACGGGCTCCCCTTGCTTATAGACTTCGATTCGTGTTGTTTTTTGGTTGATAGCGTACATGAAACGGTCTTGTTTTAAGGTAAACATAATCAAAGAAAATTGATACCGGTAATGCTTACCTCAAAATGCATCGCAACGTTTGGTTCTTTTGTAATTTGTCAATTTCTTAATACAAATCGTTTCCTTACCCCTTGGAAACGACTTGGGGGTACAGTATTTAAAAAGTTTGAGAATCCCTGTTTTAAGGCCATGAACTGTTTCCATTCATCTGGCTAACTTAGGCCTATGACTCAAGAATGTAGAAGTCAGTCACAACCGGTACCACATTCTCCGTCGGGCAGATGTAAGTTGACGATTAATTCTGATTACAAGAAACCAACCATAATACGTTTTTGACTGTTAATGTGGTGACATTTATTCTTGAAGTATTTGTCCGAGTATTGATGCCTTTGAAAATGGGAGTCACAAATGTTACATTCACTTCTTCCTGTATATTGACGATTTCTTCCCGTACCGTACTTCAATGGAGATAATTTATGCAGATTCCGATATTGTAGGCTTATCGTGGTAAACTGGCAATTTTCTTGTGTATGGCCTCTTCCTTATTTTTGTTGTGTTCGTGGTCCACAGATAAAGCGATGGAACAGTGCCCGGTTTTAATCTTGCTCTCTCACCTTCAAATACAAACGCATAAATTCAGTGGTTGTTATCGATATGTCTATTCAGTTTATAGGTAGGAATTATTTCCCTTTTTAAATCCCACTTGCCCAACACAGTTTTCGTGAAGTCATCGAGTTGAAAACGATGGGAACACACTTCAATATTTTCGGTCAGATTTTCTTCACCGAAATGTTTCCTTCTAATAGCATGTAACCATTTCTTCCTCATTTCTTTATTTTGTGAAAATTGGTGACACGAAATCGGATTTCCCTGATTTTTGCAAAGCGGAACACTGCAATAGCTCGGCATAGTCACGAAAATAGCCATTTAAACAACTTAAATTCGTGGATATTAGCGGCATGAGAACTCAGGAGACAAATGAAGAGCGCCTTGCGCTTACCCAGTACAACAGCAGTGCGCTCTATCGGTGCTAGTTCTATACATCCCTATTCCTTACCTACATGACAACATGTACTTGAAATAACAAGTAATGAGCATTCTATGTTAACAATAGTGACATGGTTGCAACCTGCCAATGCTTAGAGCTCATTAGCGGCTTCTATGGGAGGCATGGAGTACACTTACTTGAAAAACTAACAAGAGGAGTGTGCGATTTTCTCACAACACCCATCCTGAAAGTAAATATAAATGACTATGCACTTAAGTCCATAATCACCTCCTTCCCATTCCTACCCTTCATAGTCAAAGGCACACATTAATACAGCCATCACAGTGACAGAGGTTATTTGTAAAATATCTAAATATCTGAGATTTATCTTGAAATTTACCAGAATTTTGTAAAATCCACTAAATTTACCACAAATTTAGCAAATTCCACCAAATTTTAGCAAAATCCAACAAATGATTACCAGGTTTATTGAAATGCCATTGAATTATTAAGGAATGGTTTAAACTACATCAAATTTATATAAAATCACCCGAATATAGATGAAAATTTACTACAATCTACCAAATTTAGCCAAGAGGTCTACAAACCAGGAAATTTAACCAATTTATTAAAAATTCACAACATGAACTTGAAAATTCCATAATATTCCCTTTATATGTATGCTTTTTTGTTGTAGTTTCGTTTACCACACTCCCTGCAGACAAATACCTGAACATGACTTTCTCCTAGACTAGGAGCTCCATATTTGACATGATATCTGAGTTTTATACACCGTACACTGAAGTTAAAATTAATAATGATCACGTTACAGACAGCCAGTTTCAAAGCCATGAGAAATAAGTGAACAAAGTATAAAATTCATGGGGCGCTGTGGCTCAGCGGTCCGGGTTCGATTCCCGGTCAATGCATGTGAGATTTTCGAAGTGAAATGCCACGTCCTGTGGTTCGGATTCCACGTAAAATGGAGGTCCCGTGGCTCATGATCTCAAGATTAACGGTCACGTTAAACTACAAGCTTCCTTCCTTCCTTCCTATAAAATTCATGATCCAGTCGGGAATTCAACAAGGTGTTGTTTCAAACAAATGACAAGCGTTCTATAAACATAAACACCAAGCTGACCTATCGAACTCTAATTGTTTGGCGGATGGTGAAAATTAAATTAAATGTAAACTATAACTAAAAACTAACTACACACTTATAACTAGAAAAAAGAAATGTAAGACAAAAGGATAATAGGACAAATAAAGGACAGAAGGAATTAAAAATGTCCCTCAACCCTCAAGAATGTGGATTAATGGACTTGAAAGGAAGGAGAGCCATAAAAAGTAGATATGAATGTAAAAGAGGAGAGGGTCCCGCTCCAGAGGTAATCGATAAAAAAAAGAGGAAAACTGGACCCAGCTCAGGAATCCATTGGGGGTCACCAACTTCCAAACTGATCAGCCGTAAGCCCCTGAGGGTGTGGTCATATCCAGGGTGCACCACAAGCGGTGGGGCTACCTTTAGTGAGGCTTGAGCAAAAGGCAGGAAATAATATAAAAATAAAAAAGGCTGCCTCCTCACACAAGGAGGGTTTCAGAAAAAAAAACAAGGGCCAATTAAGTCGGAAATAAAGAGACTCCCTAAGCCTTGGATACCCTAATAATGTCGGAGTAGGTAGAGATCAAGAGTTGACCAAGTGTGGTCGACAGGAAAGAAGACAGACAGGAGCCTAGCAGAAGTCAGTTGGAGCAATGACGGACTCAGCTGGGGCAACATTGTCGTCAACCTACATTCCACTAGATGTAAGCCCATGTTTGGGGGTGGTGGAAAATAAAGACATCTTTTGTTTTAAATCACTGGCTTTAAGGACGTTAACACATGGCATGCCTTTTAATGCGATACTGGTCCTAGGGGTATGCAAAATTTTAATAGATACTCAGCTAATAATAGTGTACAAGACCCCTTATTATTTTCCCTAAGTACAGTACATGGGAATGATGACCATGATTTCCAAGCCCCTAAGTAAGACAAAAACAAATTATTTCCATTTCCAAACAGTTGGGGTGAGGTGAGGTGAGTTTTCTAAATGTCAAACTCATGTGGTTTTCCCCTTGTACTCCAGGTAAATGCCATGGTTGCCCACAGAAAAGTGCAAAGAAAATAAAAACATGTTATGTTTGGATCAATTCCTTACCTACATGACAACATGTACTTGAAATAACAAGTAATGAGCATTCTATGTTAACAATAGTGAGATGGTTGCAAACTGCCAATGCTTAGAGCTCATTAGCGGCTTCTATGGGAGGCATGGAGTACACTTACTTGAAAAACTAACAAGAGGAGTGTTCGATTTTCCCACAACACCCATCCTGAAAGTAAATGTAAATGACTATGCACTTAAGTCCATAAGCACCTCCTTCCCATTCCTACCCTTCATAGTCAAAGGCACACATTAATACAGCCATCACAGTGACAGAGGTTATTTATAAAATATCTAAATATCTGAGATTTATCTTGAAATTTACCAGAATTTTGTAAAATCCACTAAATTTACCGCAAATTTAGCAAATTCCACCAAATTGCAGCAAAATCCAACAAATGACTACTAGGTTTATTGAAATGCCATTGAATTATTAAGGAATGGTTTAAACTACCTCAAATTTATATAAAATTACCCGAATATAGATGAAAATTCACTAAAATCTACCAAATTTAGCCAAGAGGTCTACGAACCAGGAAATTTAACCAATTTATTAAAAATTCACAACATGAACTTGAAAATTCCATAATATTCCCTTTATATGTATGCTTTTTTGTTGTAGTTTCGTTTACCACACTCCCTGCAGACAAATACCTGAACATGACTTTCTCCTAGACTAGGAGCTCCATATTTGACATGATAGCTGAGTTTCATACACTGTACACTGAAGTTAAAATTAATAATGATCACGTTATAGACAGCCAGTTTCAAAGCCACGAGAAATAAGTGAACAAAGTATAAAATTCATGAGCCAGTCGGGAATTCAACATGGCGTTGTTTCAAACAAAAGACAGGCGTTCTATAAACTTAATCACCAGCTGTCCTATCGAACTCTAATTGTTTGGCTGATGATGAAAATAAAATTAAATGTAAACTATAACTAAAACTAACTACACACTTATAACTAGAAAAAAAGAAATGTAAGAAAAAGGATAATAGGGCAAATAAAGGACAGAAGAAATAAAAAATGCCCCTCGACTCTCAAGAATGTGGATTGATGGACTTGAAGGGAAGGAGAGCCATTAAAGGTAGATATGAAAGTAAAAGGGGAGAGGGTCCCGCTCCAGAGGTAATCGATAAAAAGGAGGAAAACTGGACCCAGCTCAGGAATCCCTTGGGGTCGCCAACTTCCAAACTCATCAGCCGTAATCCCCTGAGGGTGTAGCCATATCCAGAATGCTCCATAAGTGGTGGGGCTACATACACCCTACCTATAGTGTGGCTTGAGCAAAAGGCAGGAAATAACATAAAAATAAAAAGAAGGCTGCCTCCTCACACAAGGAAGGTATCAGAAAATAAAATAAACGAGGGTCAATTAAGTCGGAAAATAAAGAGCCTCCCTAAGCCTTGGATACCCTAATAATGTCGGAGTCGGTAGAGAACAAGAGTTGACCAAGTGTGGTTGACAGGAAAGAAGACAGACCGGAGCCTAGCCCAAGTCAGTGGATGCAATGACGGACTCAGCTGGGGCTCCATGGTCGTCAACCTACATTCCACTAGATGTAAGCCCATGTTTGGGGGTAGGTGAAAATAAAGACCTCTTTTGTTTTAAATCACTGGTTTTAAGGACGGTAACACATGTCATGCCTTTATAATGCGATTCTGGTCCTAGGGTTATGCAAAATTGTATTAGATACTCAACCTAGCGGTGGATTTGAGCACTCACTGGTGATATCTGAGATGAGCTGATTTGCTCAAACATTTGCTCTCATATTGTCTCCCACATTTGCTCCCATATTTTCTCCCACTTTTGATCCCACTTTTGCTCCCATATTGGCTCCCACATTTGCTCCCGCTTTTTTGCTCCCACTTTTTGCTCCCATATTAATGCCAACTCTTATAACTATAAGTAGCAGCAAAATGTAAATGGAATACTATTTCTGATAATGTTCAAGACAAAAGTCCTGGGGTCTTGGGTTTGAATTCCCAACTACCGTTGTCAGCCAATGAGTTACACCACAGGAAACTTTTATTTTTGTGTTGTGTTGCATGATAATTTGCCCATCTCACGGTATAGTGGTTAGTATACGTGGGTGTTATCCCTGAGGTCTTGGGTCCCAACTCAACTATGCCCAGAATTTAATTTTGATCTGAGAGTTGAAAGGTTAGGTTAGGTGAAGTTAGGTTAGGTGAAGTTATGATAGGTTAGGTTAGGGAAAGTTGGGTCAAGTTAGGTTCGGTGAAGTTAGGTTAGGTTAGGTGAAGTTGGGTTACGCGACGTTAGGTTAGGTGAAGTTCGGTTACGTTAGGTTAGGTTAAGTTAGGTTAGGCGAGGTGAGGTTAGGTTAGGTGAGGTTGGGTTAAGTTAGGGTAGGTTAGGTTAGGATAAGTGAAGTCAGGTTAGGTGAGGTTAGGGTAGGTTAGGTTAGGTTAGGTTATGAATAAGTTTGTTATGTTTAGTTGTTTTAGATAAACACCACTTTCGCTCTCATATTTGCTTCCATATTTTCTTTGCACTTTAAACTATCTTGACTTGTGTATTTACTTTTGCTGGCATATTTGTTGACATATTTGTTAGTTTATTTGCCCCCACTTTTTATATTTGCTTTGCTCCCACATTTCATCCCATATATGCTCCCACTTTTTGCTTCCCACTTTATGCTCACAGTTTTTGCTCCCACTTTTGTTCCCACTTTTTACCCCCACCTTTGCTCTCACTTTTTGCATCTGTATATGCTCCCACATTGATCTATTGTTGTTATTAGCAAGTTGTCTTTACTAGAGATTAGTTTATGCTTGACAGTTGATATGGAAGTATCAGTGACTAGGTATGGTAAGCCTTATGCATACTATAAAGGATATTCATGTATTGTGAAACGAAGCAATAAAAATGGAACAGTTATTTGGCGCTGTTCAAAGCAACGATCGAAACAGTGTCGAGGAATGCTTGAGACGAAAGAATTGGACTTACTTTCTTCAAACAATCATGATTGTAAACTTAATAATCATCCTAGTGTAAATGTAAGGAAAACTCAAACCAAAGCAAAATACCAAGTCCAAGAAAAAAATAGTGCTGCTCAAGATAATATTAACGTCAGGTTTAATACACTACAACGCGCTCATGCTGTTAGCGAGTTGTTTAATGAGAAACCTTTAACACCTCCTGTAAAACCCATGTTCAGACACACACCCACATCTCAAAAGCCCTCAACTCTATCAGAGACAACATACACCATCAAGAAGTTGGTTGGGGAAGGTGAAAAGGATGGTGATGGTGATAATGATAACATAACAATGTTAAAGCACTGTAGCACATCTAAAAAGAAGCATTCAACACTATCAAAGGCAACTGAAACCATTGAACAGACTATGGACACAGGTGGACATTATGATGGTGAAGATGACGACGATGATGATGATCATTATGAAGATGATTATAATGATGAGGATGATAATGATGATGATGGTGATAATGATGAACTGCTTCCCGAGTATTTGAAACCATTCATAAAAAAATAGCAAATGGAACGATCCTAATATATTAGTCGAACGTCTACAGATCTTGCATGCCTGTTAACAGGCTGGTCATATTGGTTATGAGGAAGAGCTGTTAAAAATAGAAGATGAACTTCGTAAAGCTGGTATTATTGTGTAATTGGTCAACGTAGCAACACCCCCATCCCCTAAAATAATTTTCAGCAAGTGTTATATTTTAAAACTATAACAAGCAAACATGATTAAAAAGAGATGTATTGTGTGTGTGTGTATACCTATTGTAAAAAAATATATATTTGAATTAAATTAATTAACATAGTTTGTATATATTTCTTGTTTTTTCATGTTGACTGTATATTTGTTCAACCACTTCTTGTTTTTTCAATGCACATTTTTGATTTGTTTTGATTTTTCCGTAGCATTACAGTTATCAGTCTTGTAAACTGGGTGATTAATATAGGTATAAAGGCATCGTAAAAAATCACAAGCCTTACAGTTGTGACATATCACATATAATATGTTACATGTTATCCTACATTCCACATAGGTCTCTCCCTTCTTAACAGTGAACTCTGTTAGTCATTAAAATAACTACTTGTAAAATAATTCCAGTGGCATATCCTGTTAGCAAATATCATATATTAAATATTTTCACGTCATAGAAGGACAACTTGAAAATCATTTATTGTAGGAATACCTTTAATGGGACCACCAAACCTTCAAGTATGCAATATGCATTGCAGATAGTGCTGTATTTTGGTCGGCAGTGCCTCAAGTGATTACATTAAATAACAATACAGTAAACATAAAATCATAATTGTTTTCATTAAATATCATATAATAAATATTTTCACACCATAGAATGACCATTTCAAGATCATTTATTCTAGGAATATCTTTAATGGGATCTCCAAACCTTGAAGTAAACCATATTTGATATACATTCCACATAGCTACATAACAGACAGTACGTCGTGGTATCAATCTCGGCCACCGCGCACGCTTATTGTTTGTGTTGCATTTCAGTTCCATTTGCATGTATAACTGTTTGTTGACTAGCATTTACTGTTACACAACATTATTTTTGGTATGCTCTACATGAAAAATCCACAGCCGGCTTTCAGTCTCCGGCCGGGTCAGGTTTGGAATGAATGAAGCCCCCATCTAGCGGCGAGGATATGAAGTGTGCCGGCTGCCGAAGCCTGTCGCACTCCTCTGGGACAATGATTAAATGAATGACAGATGAAATGGAATGATAGTGGAGAGTGTTGCTGGAATGAAATTTTGACAGGGAAAACCGGAGTACCCGGAGAAAAACCAGTCTGCCTCCGTTTTGTCCAGCACAGATCTCATATGGAGTGACCGGGATTTGAACCACGGATCCAGCGGTGAGAGGCCGGCGTGCTGCCGCCTAAGCCACGGAGGCAGTTGGTATGCTCTACATAAGTATCTTAATTCTCTCTGGTATAATGTCTTGTTTAACAAACATGGCCACACGGTGTGTCTATAGGTTTAAGCCTCTGTTGTACATGATTTCAAAATAAATGATAAACAGCTAAACCCACTGGTCAATAACCAACATAGTGGCCAAAATGTTTCCCTGATAGGTAACTCATGTTTGGTTAGTCAATTTTTATTGCACGGCCAGTGAAGACCTAAAAAAATAGTCTTAACACCATATCATTAAACAAATCAAACAATCTTAAGGTATTTATTAAATTTAATTGCATTTTAGGAACCTTGCAAGCATCTTGCAACCTTCAAGAGGAAAGTATAGACAGGAATTGTGAAACGGAAACCGCTAAATCATTCAATGTAGTTAGTGTTATGAACCTCTACGTAAGAAGTTATGAAAGTCTATGTGTGGGTGTGGTTTTTACAACTCAAAGCCTATTCTGACACCCACCTCAGAGTCGAGTTTATAGGAGATGATACTCAGCTAATATGTCAATGTGGAGCTCCTAGTGTAGGAGAAAGTCATGTTCAGGTATTTGTCAGCAGGGAGTGTGGTAAACGAAACAACTAAAAAGCATACAAGTAAAGCGAATATTATGGAATTTTCGAGTACATGTTGTCAATTTAAAAAAAATTGGTTTAATTTCATGATTTGTAGACCTCTTGGCTAAATTTGGTAGATTTTAGTGAATTTTCATCTATATTCGGGTAATTTTATATAAATTTGATGTAGTTTAAACCATTCCTTAATAATTCAATGGCATTTCAATAAACCTGGTAATCATTTGCTGGATTTTGCTGCAATTTGGTGGAATTTGCTAAATTTGCGGTAAATTTAGTGGATTTTACAAAATTCAGGTAAATTTCAAGATAAATCTCAGATATTTAGATATTTTACAAATAACCTCTGTCACTGTGATGGCTGTATTAATGTGTGCCTTTGACTTTGAAGGGTAGGAATGGGAAGGAGGTGATTATGGACTTAAGAGCATAGTCATTTATATTTACTTTCAAGATGGGTGTTGTGGGAAAATCGAACACTCCTCTTGTTAGTTATTCAAGTAAGTGTACTCCATGCCTCCCATAGAAGCAGCTAATGAGCTCTAAGCATTGGCAGTTTGCAACCGTCTGACTATTGTTAACATAGAATGCTCATTACTTGTTATTTCAAGTACATGTCGTCATGTAGGTAAGGAATTGATCCAAACATAACATGTTTTTATTTTCTTTGCACTTTTCTGTGGGCAACCATGGCATTTACCTGGAGTACAAGCGGAAAACCACATGAGTTTGACATTTAGAAAACTCACCTCACCTCACCCAACTGTATGGAAATGGAAATAATTTGTTTTTGTCTTACTTAGGGGCTTGGAAATCATGGTCATCATTCCCATGTACTGTACTTAGGGAAAATAATAAGCGGTCGTGTACACTATTATTAGCTGAGTATCTAATACAGTTTTGCATACCCCTAGGACCAGTATCGCTTTATAAAGGCATGCCATGTGTTACCGTCCTTAAAGCCAGTGATTTAAAACAAAAGAGGTCTTTATTTTCCACCACCCCCAAACATGGCTTACATCTAGTGGAATGTAGGTTGACGACCATGGAGCCCCAGCTGAGTCCGTCATTGCTCCCACTGACTTCTGCTAGGCGCCTGTCTGTCTTCTTTCCTGTCGACTACACTTGGTCAACACTTGTTCTCTACCGACTCCTACATTATTAGGTTATCCAAGTCTTAGGGAGTCTTTTTATTTCCGACTTAATTGACCCTTGTTTATTTTTTTCCTGATACCCTCCTTGTGTGAGGAGGGAGCCTTCTTTTTTGTTGTTCCTGCCTTTTGCTGAAGACACACTAAAGATAAGGTGTATGTATCCCCACCACTTGTGGTGCACCCTGGATATGGTTACACCCTCAGGGGCTTACGGCTGATCAGTTTGGAAGTTGGTGACCCCCAAGGGATTCCTGAGCTGGGTCCCGTTTTCCTCCTTTTTATCGATTACCTCTGGAGCGGGACCATCTCCTCTTTTACATTCATATCTACTTTTTATAGCTCTCCTTCCTTTCAAGTCCATCAATCCACATTCTTGAGGGTTGAGGGAGATTTTTTAATTCCTTCTGTCCTGTATTTGTCCTATTATCCTTTTGTCTTACATTTCATTTTTCTAGTTATAAGTGTGTAGTTAGTATTTAGTTACAGTTTACATTTAATTTTATTTTCACCATCAGCCAAACAATTAGGGGTCGATAGGACAGCTTGGTGGTTAAGTTTATAGAACGCTTGTCTTTTGTTTGAAACAACACCATGTTGAATTCCCGACTGGCTCATGAATTTTATACTTTGTTCACTTATTTCTCATGGCTTTGAAACTGGCTGTCTGTAACGTGATCATTATTAATTTTAACTTCAGTGTACGGTGTAGGAATTTTATACTTTGTTCACTTATTTCTCATGGCTTTGAAACTGGCTGTCTGTAACGTGATCATTATTAATTTTAACTTCAGTGTACGGTGTAGGATTGGAAAGGAGGCAACCATGGCTTCCGAATTACAACTATGTTAGCGTTTGTCTAAAGTATAAATAAAAAAGAGTTCAAACATCGTGTAGGATATAAACTATTTTCAAATTCAGATTTGTGTTTCACAGTAAACACAATCATTCTCCGTTTAAAACAACCCATATATTTCTTTTTCTAACATGATAGCTTATAGTCGGGCATTGCTATAGCTTACATGTACTAGGGTCAACAGCTAAGGATTCAGTTTCAATTACCAATACCTCTCATGGTATGGCTCTTAGTCAATTCGTTAAACTACAGAAAACTTTTCTAAATGTTCTGTTACATTATCATTTGACCATCTCACAGTGTAGTTTTTAACATACTTGGTTTTCTACCCTAAGTTCTTGGCTTCCAACCCCGACTATACCAAGAAATTCATTTTCATTTTATGGTTGCAATAAGGTTCACTGAGCCTTATCAACCCTTACCTAACAACTATCTAGTCATGTACGTTAACACGGTGCGAAACACGTCCACTATCAAGCAGATGAGTAATATTAAACTTGCTGGCAAGAGCGCCATGCTCTTATCACCAAGACTCATTACACAAACAAAGCCAGTGTCTCTGTGCAGATTCAATCCCACGATAGTATGCAAGTGTGTGTTTGTTCAAAAAGCATCATTAATATAACTCAACTGTCACCACAGAGGTCTGGGTTCGATTTTCTAAAGGCTGCAGCAGGGTACACTCAGTCTTGTCAGGTAAAACGTTTTGGGTCAATTCATAAATCATGGGAAAGGGTTAGCCATTGTCAGTCCAAAACAACACCTTACTTCACCCTCTCCGATAATTAGTTTATAAAATCTCAGGTCGATAACCTTAACGTTTTGGCTCTCTTGGGTAAATTCATGGGGCATGGCAACGGGTTGGCCATCCTGATTTGTACAACACCCGATACAACTCTGCAGCCTTATTCATTAGCTATAAACACATTAATCCATAATTACCAAATAATAATAATAATAATTGCTAGGCCCTGAACTATGGAAAGGATGGGCCAACTTACCTTGTTTTCAAGAGGTCCGCATTGCTTACTGCCAAATTACCGCCAGATGACATGTCCCAACGAACACCTAAAGGGGTGGAAGGAAGGTGGTGAAGGGGAAACGCACAGGCTCGTCTACAGACCCATTCCGATTACCCACAGAACTGCTACCGACGAAATGATGCCACAACAGTTGCTCACTATTTAAAAGAATATTTAATGTTAAAATTTAAAAGAACACCTCCCCCAGAAAACAAAACATGCATCAGCCAGCATTAAATTACAAAAAAAAACTCAGCTAGAATTCCTACTGTAGAATAAAAAAAATTTAAAGGTCGATATCAATTAACAATTACCTGAGGTATGAGAAAGAAAAGCTACAAACCAAATAAACACTTAATAAGCACCTGACATACTCCCAACTGAACCATGAGGGCCTTGGAGAATAAAAAAAGGTAAATAGTGCAAAATTTTACCATAATCAAGGTACCGAAAGAATACGAAGGAGTACAAAAAGAAAACTCCAAAAAAGGAAAACCAAAGGATAATTTAAAAACAAAATAAGTTAACCAACACCACCATGACCCATGAACGTGCACTTCAAAAACACGCCAGAAACAAAACAAAAACCATAATGCACTTCAGTCAACAAGTTACCATGGCGACCAAGAACAGTTGAAGGTATATCAGTACGTATTTATGTGAAACGCCTAATTTTACATTAAAGAAAAACTTCTCCAGTGAGAAAACAGCAAGATATAAACAAACTCTAGACATTACGAGGTAAAATAGTTTTTAAAAGGCAACGGATCAAAAATAAAAACCGATCGACTAATGATCAAATTAGGCCTACTTTTCCATAGATTAGTCTGGTCAGTGTTAGAATGTAATAAAAAGAAAAATGCTTTAGCCAGACGCCAAATAATAAAATAAGAAGAAAAACAGAAGAGTTCCCCGGACTTATATAGTTTAACAAAATTTTATATATTTAAAGGTGACATATCTAGGCCAAAGTCAACCTTCAGAACAAAAAACTTTCAGTACACAATGCAAAATATGGAGCTCCAATAATTTAAAATAAATAAAATGCCAAAACATACCTTTAGGGGAGACACTAATTTTTAGCCTACTTTCGATTTTTGCAAAAAATGAAAGTAGACTTATGAGATCAACACAGGGCGAAAAAAGTGTGTCTGTCTGTGTGTGTGTATGTGTGTGTGTGAGTGTGTGTGTGTGTATGTGTGTGTGTGAGTCTGTGTGTGTGTGTGTCTGTGTGTGTGTGAGTGTGTGTACTCTGAATGTCTGTCCCCCCCTATCAATTCGAACACGGTGAAACCGAATTGAACGAAGTTTGGTACAGAGGTAGCACTAGTAAAGGAAACCTCAGTGTCATACTTTATATCGCCGCCATCTTTACCAAAACAGAATGGCGGCCACTCAAATGTTCAAAACGTAAAATCAAATTACGGCTACACTAATCATCCGATCTCTACCAAATTCGGTGACAACATACCTTTATATAGGACGCGTCGTTCACCCAAACTTCAAGGTCATCGGCCGTGCCATTTCAGGATGGCGGCCGTGTGAATTATGCAACCATTTTAATAAATAGCTTAAGACCCACCAATTCCGATTATCGAGCCTAGGGGGGTTTAAGCTATCCTGAAGGTCGTGATCCGTTATTTATTATAATTTAATATTATAATATTATACAGTATGAGTGGCTTAAAAGAGCTGAGCCGTTTGTGTCACACGACAAGATGGCAGCTGTCCTCATGTGCCTGTCTTATATTTCAGTAGTTTTAGTATGTTGTATGTGATATACCATACTGATACAATAATATAAACTTTGTATGAAATGATCTTTAATGAAGATGTACTGCAGTGAAGAAATCGTGTATTTAAAGTCATTATTTGCCAACAGTTCGTATCTAATATGTCAGTTAAGAACACCTGACGTCATGGATACGGTTAGCTCTGGGCTAGCATGTTAGTCTGACACGCAGTTGACTGGGGATCGAATACTGCTACAGTTAGGTTTTTTTCTTGAATTCTTTTACAAATGATGTGCACGAGCTTTTTCCACAGATACTGAATAAAATGTCTTTTAGCTCAAAGGAGAGGATAAAGTATACACTCGTATATTAATAAAATCACAGTCCCAGCATCGCACATAAACAGAAGCCATTAGGAAAAGGAGAATAGAAGAACTAGATACACGTTGTCATTAACCACAGCCTTCTTAATGCCTCTGTACGGTGCTGTCCTCTTGTGGGATATGTGGGTAATTTTGTTCCAAACATAACGCTGTGTAAATGCCTGAGCTGGCCTCCTGAAGTATGGCAATTTTGTAATACTGGTAGTTCAACTATTAGCCACGATCGCGCTCCGAATACCTTTAAACACTGCCAGCTGGATCGCCTCCCTCTTGGCTACTTTAAACTGCCTACTCATTCAACACCCATAGAACACTGCCATCGTAGTACATTACGATGGCAGTGCATAGGCGTACAAGATAAAGATTAATTCACTGATAGGTCGCAGCACCACCTACTGTGATTGGGGCGGAAGATTCTTAATTTTGCAGGCTGGCTTAATATAGAGATTAACGGACGTGAATGCATTACAATAAGTTAGTAGTTTTGTTATTCAATCATCATAAAGTATATAATATTGATTTTGACACTTACTGGCTTATTATCAATATAAAAGAAAACAAACAATACATTGTGGTAGGGGTGATTGTGTTAGGGATGAGGACAAAGAGTCATAAATATACCCATACATTTAGGAGAAAGTAGGCTATATGTTCTTTGCTGAACATCTTGTTTAACACTACTTAGATATCCTTAAAGGATTTATATCACCAAAAATAAACTAAAATAGCAGATGGCTGCCAGTCGCTGTCGAAGAGATGCACACCAAAAATCGCCTTTCCATATTAAGGCCCAAGAAAACATTTTCACGATTATCACAGATGATAGTTGCACAGATAATTCTTCTTGTATTATCAAATACTGGGAGATATTCCCAAGTTAGCGGGGACGAGGGCAAAGCCCTCGCCCCCTTGGCAAGATTCACAAGATGGATGACAAAAGCGAAGAAGGCCACCCAGCATGCACCAGGTTTATTTAAATTGGACCAATCCCAATTCGCCACACACACTACGACAATGTGAAAACCAAATAATATTCACACGACACCATTAAAATGTTTTGGCGGCATGATGTATATATAGTTCTTTGTTTAATGACGTATAATACTACATTTTTAAATATGTCTTGATTAGGATGAGATCAGAAGACACCACTCACACACTCTAGCGGTCGAAGGTACAACTCCGGATAGAGACGTCGATAGATGCTGCCACCTCTAGTTCATTAGCGGAACCAAGCCATCAGGCGGGCGCTTTAAATGGCAGGGAACACAAGTATATAGGGGTGATGCTTTTTAAAAACGTTGGTACGGGCTTTGCACGTAACAGTCTCCCTCCCTTAAGCGTGAACACCGTTCACGAATATGCCTAGGCATAGGCAGTACTCCATAACTAGTCGATTCACCAAGCATGTTTCCAGAAGATAATGTTCATCAGTTAACTCCAATTGATGGATAAAAACCGCATCGTTTTGGTTAGGAAGAGTGCAGGGTCAGATTATCAGTGAAGGGATAATTGATCACCTCGCAAACCACTTAGTTAACAGCTTCCCTGTGTCCATAAGTCCTCAGAAACGCGGAACACCAGCACCTGCAGTGCTTTCAGAGTCCGAGACACGTTAGGTAAATTGTCACAAAGTCCAATGTTGTTAGCTTTAGACGAAGTAGTTGGAAGCAATGTGCCAGATATCATGCGACGAGTGGGCAGCCATTTACAAAACAGAAGTTAATCTTATTTCAAAAAATAAAAGTTTACAGAAATTACTAATTCATAATACATTTTACAAATGAGAAACAAGGTTGAATTTACATGAAGAAAATCCTGACCATGACCTAGATCCGTGCTTACAATATTTCATTAACAAGTTACCCTTTTACAGACCAGTAGTACTTTTCTAATGTACACGCGTTGAACGATCATACATTTAGAAGGAACTACGGTAGAGGAATGACCACTCAAATTCCCAAGGAAACAGGTATATAATATCACCATGAGTTAGGTCTCCCACCGAGTTCTACTTACATGCTAGCATCTTCTACGAGAACATCAAAATTAGTTACAACTTTACAATTTACCATTAAATGGGAATTTCCCAACAGTTACAAGTTGTATCCCAGAAGAGTTTGCAAACCCAATTCAAAATTCCAGAAGGAACAGATGCCTGAAGGCTTCAATGAAGGTTAGGGATACTCTACATTATACAAAAATCAGTTTACAAATTTTATGGTAGCATTTCCTCATTACAATTCTCTCCACCTCGTTTTATGTGCGACAGATGCACTCTGGATATTTTGTTGGCCTTAGGGTTTCGAATAAGAAGAGTAACGGGAGTCAAGGATGCCTCTACATAACAGGGGCCTTTGAAAAGGAAAAAAAATTAAGCTGACATGTATGCCTTTACATCTCCTGGTTCGTGATGGCACACATTGCTTGGCACGGGGATAATGAGGAATACAAACGCAGTTATAGTAACGACAAAAACGAAAAGGAAATGGCAGCGCAGAAAACAAAACACCAGTACACTAATACAAGGAACGAAATTGAGGTTCGACACCCGATGACTACACAGCCGAAATCCGCCTGGGTGAGAAAAATCCAACATAAAAAGAACTAAGTTCAACAGTACACGAGGTACAATGAGGTTTCCTCGTTCAGGTTTAAGACACGAACACGTACAACCAAAGAATGCCTAACATGGCCCGAAAATACGGTTAGATGAGAAAACAAGCCGCTCTTGTAGAAAGATGAGGCTAACAGTGAACACTAACGCACCATTCCAAACGATTTAAGCAGAAGAAATTTAGAATTACCAGTCAAAAGCAGAACATTTTACTTAAATTACAGAGGCTGATGACCGTGATTGCCATACTATGAACTAAACAGTAGGCCTATGTCATTTACAGTTAGCATGAGGCAACTGATGACCCTAATTTCCAGCAACAACAGATTACTGGCTTTAAACGCAAAACAATCTGACTTACAGAAGCTGATGACCACAATTTCCAACAGAAATTTAACCCCAGTAAATTTAGAAGACCCTAAATTAATTAACTAACCCGAAAGCACATTACATTATGGCTGTTCACGAACTGAGACCTCATATTCACAACAACATATTCACCGCACAACATACTCCAATTGCAGCAATATATAATTTTTACCCACCCACAAAAATAATTCCCATTAATACTCAAATATGCAAGTTATGTAGTCGTAGAGATATCATAACACAAACAAATACAATTAAAAACACAATACCCTTACAATTACATTACATGACACATACTTGCATGTCATCGAACAGACCAGTCCCATACCAAGCCAGTTCGGATCGTGCAAGTCCTATATACAACCTGCCCAGGGATCAAACTATGAAAGAATCCCATACTTCTAACCTAGCTAACCCCAGACAGTAGATATCTCCACGTAAAACAGACCTACATATTCGGTTTAGTTCTAAATTACAAGGAAAGCAACTAATAAAAATACGATCCTATGCTTACTTTTGCAAACACAACAATGCCTGAATTACCCCACCCTACAAATCTAAATCAAAATCTAACGTTAACACATACATCCAGACACGATTTGCACAATATACACACTCATCCTAGAACGATTGCAGCATAAAGTAAGTGTATGAACAAAAAATTACAAATCGCACACTGCGATAAAAACATCTCAAAACAAACACTTACCTTGAATGAGTTTGGGAAGAATTTCTAGCCAAATAATAGTGACATGCACGTTAAATGTGCCTTTTGGCACTACAGTAGGGACATAGGGAGGGCTGATTTCCATAGTTTAGCCCTTTTAATCGGACTACACTTCTCAATAACACCAATAGGCGTGACAGTTCCATAATAAATAAATCAGGAGGACAGCATATAACAACAGAATTTCATGGAAAGAAACATACAGGGACACAACAGTCTTCTTAAACACCGACACTGCCTCGACACCTGAAATTTCGATAAATAAAATCATGCACAACGTTGCTCAGGACTGCAGATGTCAGCGCTTGCTTGGCTCGAGAACAGGAAGCTAAATTACAATAAATTGCTACAAACCACATAGCGAACAGCTTCAGACAGGGTTCCTCGATGTCTTCACACGCAGCATGTAGGCTATCAGAAAATTAACTACCCCACATTTCCCATGCCAAGAACACATGCCAGTCACTTACCAAGCTTCATTTTCACTGGGAATGTTGCATTATAAACAGGATAAAATCCAGCACAGACACCTCGCTTGGAACAGGTCACTTACATATCACCACATGGATATTCAGAGCCATACATGAAATCAAACAAACGACAAGGATTAGCATTAAATAACATCAAGTGCACTGACATGACACATCCCATCAGCAACCGCTCTATCAGCATCAGAAGGGTCCATAAAACGAGCCTGCGGGTATGGTGGAGGGGATGGCTGCAGAAGCGCTACACGAGCTCGGTCTGCTACCACTGCTAGACCCTGTACTATGGAAAGGATGGACCAACTTACCTTGTTTTCAAGAAGTCCGCATCGCTTACTGCAAAATCACCGCCAGATGATATATCCCAACAGAAGAACACCTAAAGGGGTGGAAGGAAGGTGGAGAAGGGGAAACGCACAGGCTCGTCTACAGACCCATTCCGATTACGCACAGAACTGCTACCGACGAAATGATGCCACAACAGTTGCTCACTATTTAAAAGAATATTTAATGTTAAAAATTAAAAGAACACCTCCACCAGAAAACAGAACATGCATCAGCCAGCATTAAATTACAAAAAAAAAAAAAAAAACTCAGCTAGAATTCTCACTGTAGAATAAAAAAAAATTTAAGGTCGATATCAATTAACAATTACCTGAGGTAAGAGAAAGAAAAGCTACATACCAAATAAACACTTAATAAGCACCTGACATACTCCCAACTGAACCATGAGGGCCTTGGAGAATAAAAAAGGTAAATAGTGCAAAATTTTACCATAATCAAGGTACCGAAAGAATACGAAGGAGTGCAAAAAGAAAACTCCAAAAAAGGAAAACCAAAGGATAATTTAAATACAAAATAAGTTAACCAACACCACCATGACCCATGAACGTGCACTTCAAAAACACGCCAGAAACAAAACAAAAACCATAATGCACTTCAGTCAACAAGTTACCATGGTGACCAAGAACAGTTGAAGGTATATCAGTACGTATTTATGTGAAACGCCTAATTTTACATTAAAAAAACATTCTCCAGTGAGAAAACAGCAAGATATAAACAAACTCTAGACATTACGAAGTAAAATAGTTTTTAAAAGGCAACGGATCAAAAATAAAAACCAATCGACTAATGATCAAATTAGGCCTACTTTTCCATAGATTAGTCTGGTCAGTGTTAGAATGTAATAAAAGGAAAAATGCTTTAGCCAGACGCCAAATAATAAAATAAGAAGAAAAACAGAAGAGTTCCCCGGACTTATATAGTTTAACAAAATTTTACATATTTAAAGGTGACATATCTAGGCCAAAGTCAACCTTCAGAACAAAAAACTTTCAGTACACAATGCAAAATATGGAGCTCCAATAATTTAAAATAAATAAAATGCCAAAACATACCTTTAGGGGAGACACTAATTTTTTAACACTACTTAGATATCCTTAAAGGATTTATATCACCAAAAATAAACTAAAATAGCAGTCGCTGTCGAAGAGATGCACACCAAAAATCGCCTTTCCATATTAAGGCCCAAGAAAACATTTTCACGATTATCACAGATGATTGTTGCACAGATAATTCTTCTTGTATTATCAAATACTGGGATATATTCCCAGCAATTAGTCACAACTCATTATTCACAAGATGGATGACAAAAGCGAAGAAGGCCACCCAGCATGAACCAGGTTTATTTAAATTGGACCAATCCCAATTCGCCACACACACTACGACAATGTGAAAACCAAATAATATTCACACGACGCCATTAAAATGTTTTGGCGGCATGATGTATATATAGTTCTTTGTTTAATGACGTATAATACTACATTTTTAAATATGTCTTGATTAGGATGAGATCAGAAGACACCACTCACACACTCTAGCGGTCGAAGATACAACTCCGGCTAGAGACGTCGATAGATGCTGCCACCTCTAGTTCATTAGCGGAACCAAGCCATCAGGTGGGCGCTTTAAATGGCAGGGAACACAATTATATAGGGGTGATGCTTTTTAAAAACGTTGGTACTGGCTTTGCACGTAACAATAATAATAATAATAATAATAAAAATAAAAATAATGATAATAATAATAATAATTAGCAAGCTGTCATCCTCCATACACACATTCATTAATGCATGGTTTCACAAAACTCTTATGCTTTAAAGTGTTTAATACCTTTTTCCCCTGTAACATTTCTATTCCATGTTTTAAGAGTGAAATAATCTATCACCTATTTTTCAATTATCACACCTAATTTTATGGTTCTTAGTTTGCGAGATATCGATTTTTTCAATTTGGGGGTAGTTTTCACCCCCTACTATTTTTCATGAAAATCAAAAGATCTTAGGTTCAATTATCATTTTTACCCCTTTAACACATTTCCCCCTGTAAAATCACTATTTACTGTTTTAGGGGTGAAAACATCTAACCAGGTAAAAGCCTATGTCACGGCCAATTTTTTAATCTATTGCACCTAATTTTACGGTTCTTAGTTTCCAAGGTATCGATTTTTCAATTTGGGGGTAGTATTCACCCCCTGCTATTTTACATCAAAAACAAAAGATCTTAGGTTCATTTATCATTTTTAGGTGTATAAAACTTTTTTCCCCATAACATGACTATTTACAGTTTTGGGGGTGAAATTACAAAACCAGGTAAAAGCCTATGTCATCGCCTATTTTTAAAGCTATCACGCCTAATTTTAGGGTTCTTAGTTTCCAAGATATAGAGTTTTCAATTTTGGGGGGTAGTTTCACCCCTCAACGGGGGACGTCGCCCCAAGTACTAGGACCCCTCATACAAGTCCCTAGCATGATTGGTTTGCGAGATATTAACAAAAGTGTAGTTAGGCCCTTTTGACAAAAAATGAATCATACATTCAAAAACGAGGCGTCACCCCAAGTGCTAGGATACTGCCTATGGCAAAATCCCATCAGGGGTTCAGAAAATATTAACAAAAGTGTAGTTAGGCCCTTTTGACAAAAGACGCCGGTGTGCATACATACAAAAATTACTATTTCACCCCGGGTAAGGGTAGTTTTTTTTGGAGGTTGACATACCTCGTCCATACAAAAGGAGAATTCACTACGAGTCCTACGACACCCCATATGTTTAAATCGCATTATTGGTTAGCGAGATACTAAAAAGCGAATGACCTATTACTTTTTTGTTTTTTAATAAATATTAAATAAAACTCATCTATAAATAATCATTTAAAAATTCCGCTCTCTTACAAAAGCCGTCAAGTGCGAATGCATACAAAAAACAACACTACCGGTACTTAACCTCCCGGGGTAAGGGTAGTTTACTTTTGGGGTGGATATACCCCGTCCATAGCAACGGGCGGTTTACCACGAGTCCTACGACACGCTATATGCTCAAATCCGACCATGCGTTCGCGAATCATCGCCAATGTTCGCCAGAAAGTAGGCTATCATTTTGTTTTGTCCTAGACACTTGAAACTTGCTGTCAGCCTAGAGAGCATAGGGACCTTTCATTAACGTCAAACAAACTTTCTTCTCATCTTCACCGCTTCCAAAATAGCGCCAAAACAACAATAAAAAAATATATACCGACACATATTCATAGCAAAGAGGACGTCACGCCATTCCCAAATAACACATAGTTCTAGCCTTACAAGCTCATTAAATTCGCCAAAATGTCAAAAAAGGACGTTTACCTCAAATTGCGGTTCCAAATTCCACCCATTTAAAAAAAATAACCCCACCATCAAGTAGAGCGGGAAAAATATCATTTAAACGAGCCCTCACTCAACCCTAGTTTCTCGCCCACCACCTAACCTTTTCCCAACATAACCATGCCTATTCAAGCACACACGCGACTTGCAAGAGAACATACACTACACTACCCCACTACTCGCGAATGACCTTTTAGTTTTGGTATTTTAATTAAATAAAGAGGCTATAGGAAAAGAGGGGGCACTACGACCAGTGCGAGATATCAGGTTCGGGACCGATACGACGAGGGTTCAATAAGTCAGTGGACAGAACCCACAAGTTAACACTACTTTTTAAAGGTCAACCACGTCTCACGCGAACACTGCAGACATATCACGTGATCGCTTGCACAGCTGCACATGCTCACACTCGCACGGGTGTCAGATGATGGTTAGCATCCTAATAAACAACCACCCATGACGTCAACATCCATTAACGACAGCACTTTACTTATTTAGCAGGCGCGTCAAAAAACAATAACAGCTGCACACCACATGTGTGGATAGCGAGCCGCCTCTCCGCTCGGCCCGCCCAGGGCGAGCAAAAAGACCATAAAGGCCACCACACACAGAAAGCTAGGCTAAGCTAAGCTAAGCTACGCGGTGTTATGAAAAATATCGCTCTCAATGCATTAAAGTACAGTGACACACACATGCCGCTATGCTAAGCTATACTATGCGAAGCGATGCTAAGCTAAGCTAGACAGTTCGCTAGGCAGGCGATTTTCTTAGCTGTAGCAGGCCTGGCGCATGCGCTTTTCATTCCGGAACAGTTGATCTGGCGGGCTGTCGCAGACCTTGGAGTTGTGTGCGTAGCTGTGTCTTGTGAGTGTAGTTTAGTGATTCAGGTAGTACCGTACTTCATTTTATTTATACAATGGGTGACAGGCCAAAATAACGTCTTTGTTCATTTCCCAGCCCTACAAAACTGTGATAATAAAAATTCTCAAAAGTACGCAGACATTATACCAGAATTAAGAACCGAATTCCGCATTAGATTTCAAGACTTCATGGAGAATGTTATGAGTTTCAATATGTTTTCTTCCCCTTTCTGCATTAAAGTATTTAGTGTATCCACTGCGGAAGAGGAATATTTCGCTTTAAGAAATAATAATCTTCTTGTACCGTATTATCTTCACGTAATAGGCTACCCATACTGGTCCATCCAGCCTCCAACAACAAAATGTAATATTATAACTAACGAATAAGACGGAGGCAATTAATTAATTAATTAATTAATTAATTAAGTATTTAGTTTTAATTTGTAGTAGAGACGTAGTCAGAGGAGGGGAGCAGGTCCGAATTCTCTCCGATATTGAACCAAGAGGCAAACTTATCGTTTGACAATTGTGATATTATCGTATTATTCTTATTTTCTTGTTAGTAGTGCCGGTATTATTACCGTTTTAAATTCATTTAGTCAAATACCGTAACCCTTATAGTATTGAATATAGTTGATAACGCAAAGAATCTAATAATATCATTTTTAAATGAAGACATAGGATATTCATATACGGTAATATAAAAGTATCTACTCTATTGCTATTTTATATACGTATAGGCAAATTTGAATAGTTTTAGAAAAAACACGTATCTTATACAGGGCTATAGTGGGCCACAATTTTAATTAATAAAATTACAACACCTGGACCCCCACCTAAACAGAATCCTGGCTACGTTCGTATTTTTTAAATTACATATACAGTATTACACAAAAATTAATTTAGAAAGCAGTATTAAAATAATATTATTAATCTAATTTAATCCTGTAGGATCTCTTCCAATAAAGATACTATACATTTTCATTAGTAGGAAAGCATGTACCGTAATGAGAAATATGCTGCCTAGCTTAGTTTAGCTTAGCTTTTTGTTCGTGTCATAGCACACCATAGCTTGGCATTGCTTAGCATAGCATAGCGTAGCGTAGCTTAGCTTAGCTTAGCTTTCTGTGTGTGGTGACCTTAACAGCTGCGCGCCACATGTGCGGATCGCTCGCACTGGCGCACATGCTTACACTCGCACGGGTGTCAGATTACGGGTAGCATGCTAATAAACAACCCCCATGACGTCAACACCCATTAACTTTTTATCACCTTCGCATAAACAAGCCAAAAGGTCAACCTCTTCCCACGCTAACACGTGCAGTGAACATGCTCGCTCTAAGGGCCCATGACGTCACCCATAGGGCTATGACGTCATCGCGATTACGCAATATCCAAAGTCTGAAGTTCCCTACTACTGATAACACTCACTAATACAGCCATCACAATTAACACCGGTTCTCAGACAGATTCTACACACACCCAAAGTACACGGGGCTACATGACCGTGTTGTCGCAGCCCCTAAACCGAGGAACCAACCATCTGCTGTTCGCAGAACTCACAGTCACACATCAGGTTGGGGTCACGGTAACCTTGCTCTTTCTAGGAGATTTCTCGGGGCTATGTCGAGAGTACCTTTTAGCCCTTCTACGTTTCATGAGGGAAGTTAAATCTTCAAAACTTGCACCTTGTCTTTGGGACCAGAAGAGTAGTTATCGTCGAACACCAAAGATCCGGAGCAGTTACTCTGTTAAGGTCCGTAAGGCGAATCCCTAACGCACCATTGGATGGAAGTTGTTCACATACCAATATGTCTCAACCTTCTCTGTGGTTGTGTTCGAGTGTAAACGACCTATGTTGAGCCATACTCTGTGTGGAATCGCTTGGAGTTTAATTATCTTGCTTTTCATCTTCAACATGGCCTATGCTTGCTAATTCAGTAGATTGTTTCTATAAGAATATCTTAGTTACTTTTATTGATAGTTAGTACACCTAGACGTTGCGGGATAGTACAAACACATAGCTTTGGAACAAAGCTTACTGTTGGTAGCATGCCGAGCTTCTATGCCCAAAATCGTGGATTCAAACCCGGCCAAAGTCGACCGATTTTAAGCACGTTAAAAATCCCTCAGTATACCTTCCTTAGGAGGGAAGTAAAGCAGGCGGTCTCATGTGATAGATTTATGGCATGATAAAGAACCTTCCACTAATTACACCTGTGTGAATCTAAATTATAGGTTATATTTGACTAACGCTCTTAGGTTCCAACGTTCGTCGCCAGGAGCCTACTGTGGTGGCATCTAGTTAAAGAGTTCAGAACTAGTTGGTCGTTGACGGTGGCGTATGGTACAAAAGTTGGAACTACTTGAAAGTCAAATGTTTGCAGTCCTTACTTGAATTAAAAGCAGATAACACACACTAATACAACCATCACAATTAACACCGGTTACCAGACAGATTCTACACACACACCCAAAATACACGGGCTACATGACCACGTTGTCGCAGCTCCTAGATTACATTAAATGTTGTCTAATATTAATAATAATAAATGGTGCTCTACTTATGTGCTGCTTTTGAAAGGTTTTAACTGAAGAGTGGCGCTCTATGGAAGTGAAACTTGGACTATTGGTGCAGGAGAAAAGGGCAGTGACAGGCGTAACGGGTGTTACTAAAGCCACCACCTACCACGCACACAGTCGATGGCGATTCAGGGGAATGAAAAGAGCTCCCCGCGTATGCGCAGAGTGGGGACTGGCCTCAAAGGGACGTGGACCCTAACCTATGTTGAGTATTTTATGGCATTTAGAATTAGATGGAGAAATAACTATGAAATGAAAAAGCGTTTCAAGTAAAGGTTGTATAATATAATCCGAAAGAACAAGGCATAACAAAGGGGAATGAGGGTGCATGAAAATGTAGAATGAGGATGATAACGGGGCTGGAATAAAATAAACATATTATTAAAAAGTAAAACATAAGTATAAAACACAATTAAATAAATATCAAAAGGAGAAGAAGATCTTGACGTAGAGTAGCCTAATACTCGACAGATTGAAGATCGTTCGCAAATAGCTAAATTTAATGAAGCAAGGGGTAAATAAAGTTGATCAAATAAAATTATAAATAATACTTTCGCCGCACCACAGGCTAACTATTATAACGTAATCAGAAGAGTTATTCTGAGGAGCTCATAAAGACGTGTCTCCCATGAATCGTCTAATCGGCCACCCTTATTTAAATGTATGTCATATTAAAACTACAAGAAAGCCCAAAATAATACCACAGAAAAGGAAACGAACGACCACATAAGAACACAACTAACATCAAAGCACACTACAGTAAATGAACATGGAGTGACATTCAAAACCCTTTAAGAAACATAGATCGGTTCAGTTAATAACACCGAAGGCAAAGACAAAGAACAATCCCAAATAAATAATTAACGAAAACGATTTCATGGACTAGTAGAATAAAGCTTCTTTCCGAACGAAAGTACAAGATTCGGTTATCTAACTTGAGGCAACATGAGCACCAATTACACCTTCCGGACAGATGCAAGAAGCACACATATCTCCACTCGAATGAATAACCGATACATCTCATTTAATAAACGTAATGAGTTCACGTGTTGCTTCTTGACTGAAAGCCACACAAACAAGCACAGAACTATCATGACCCTCAACTTTCAATTAAGACCCACTTTAACAAATGACGTTAACCCACCCTTAAACATAGGTCTAGAAGCGTGATTATAAATGAAACGTATTTCCGACACATACATAGTTAATGTCTGCCCAGTCCCTAAGAATAAATAAAAACCTAATCGGCCATCCTTAGGGTGCACTAATGCAGACATCAAGATCAACAATCCTTAATACATTAAATAAATTGGTGTGTGTTCCGACCATACAGAAATAACATCCAAAGCGATGAACACACCCTTCTCCGTCGAGACACCCGGAAAAACCACGAACTAACCCTAAATTACCAACCCCTAAAGACCCTTGAAAAAACCCATAATATCACAAGGAATTAGGAGTTAGTAAGAAACATTCCTCATAATTATAATCACGTTTCATGACAAACACACGTGGTTAATGTCGGGAGAAAATCAAATCAAAGGAAAACAAAACATGAACAACAACGACGGGTAACCCTTAATTAATTACACCCCAAACAACAACACGATTCCTCGCCACGCTATGTCTACGTTAATAGGGGAGGAATATAAACAAACAACAAGTTAACCTAAAACAAATAAACGATCTTCAATCTAGGTTAAACACATGAATGATTCACGGGACATTTTAACACCAAAAGATTGGAGGACATGACGTTATTTACTCAATTGGCTTGCTGTACTTCAAACATTGGAAAACTTTCAAATATAATATAAAACTTAACTTTTCCTTGAGACGTTCCCTGAAGTTCCCAAGTCGACAACTCCAAAATAATTATTATCATGTAAGCAACTGATCTTCTTTTCAGATAAAGCTTTTAGAATACAATCGGGAACGCGGAGATGCAAGCGAGAACTTTCCAATAAAACAAGACGAATTTAAACCTCGTTACGAAACACATATTATACACATCATCTTAACTTCTGTCGTAATGGCTTCTCTCCTTTCAACTCTCTTTCCGTAATAAATAGAAGGTCCATTCTTGAGCAATGTAGCGTTCCTTAAATTCAAATTTCTAAGAATACGGAGCGGGTGCGTTTTAATAGCGTAAGCTCCGACATCGGTTAAAACATTAGTCGGTAGATGGCAGTCTCTTAAATATCGAAGAATCTTCCCGACCAGTTTATAAAGTAGAAAAGGATCAGGGAGAATTATAGCGTTTGAAATGTGGTGTTACAGGAGAATGATGATCGGGAGGGTAGATAGAGTAACAAATGAAGAGGTATTAAGGCGAGTGGGAGAGGAGAGATGAAGAGAAGAGATAGTTTGGTTGGACACATACTCAGACACCCAGGAATAGCAAGCTTACTTAGTGAAGGAAGGCTCGAAGACAAGTACTGTAGGGGTATGCCAAGTTTGAATATGTTAAACAGATTGTCTCGGAAGTATGGTATGCTAGCTATGTAGAGATGAAACGATTAGCTCAGGACAGGGAGGCATAGAGGCTGCATCAAACCAGTCAAATGACTGAAACTCAAACAACACTGATATATGACGAAACTACGAACATTTTTGACCAAATATCAAATACATCACTTCAAATTAGCATAGATATTCTCATTCCTAAGGGTAACATTGACAGCAATTTTTTTTAAATAACTTACGTATAATAATCAATCACCCCGGAGGTCCGCTATTCGATTCCCAGCTCTGCCACGAAATTTGAAAAGTGGTCTGAGGACTGGAACGGGGTCTACTCAGCCTTGGGTGGTCCAAATAAGTAGATGGGGTTTAATTCCCACCTCAACCATCCTCGAGGTGGTCTTCCGTGGTTTCCCCACTTAATTTCCTGGCAAATGCCGGGATGGTACCTACTATAAGGGCACGGCTGCCTCCTTCACTCTTCCTTGCCTATCCCTCCCCTTCCCCTCCCTTCCCATCCCTCTTAAGGCCCCTGTTCGCTTTGCAGATGAGGCCGCCTGGGTGAGGTGCTCGTCTCACCTCCCCAGTTGTATCACCCGATCAGGTGTTTCAAGCTCCAGGACACTGCCCTGGCGGCGGTAACGGCGAGATCCCTCGCTATGTCCGAGTGAAAAGTCAACCTGAAGGGTAAACCGATTAAAAAGGAAAGAAATATCAACATCCTATGCATTATTTAACGTTTCTCAATGTAGTGGATGGAATTGAACTTTCTTCCCACCTGAATTGGATCTTGCCGTTTCTTTCCCTGGTAATAATAACAATAATAATATCGTATGGCCTCGGGTGCTGGGTGCAAGCTTTGTTATTTGACACCCAGAGGGTAGCTGGCATGTCGAATTTCGTTGTTCCTTGAAGCACTATGAAAGTCAAGGAGGTTAGATAACTAAGCTCCTTGAACACTATAGCGCTTTCTAGTAGAGAAATGAGGAACTTTTTGTTGGCGGAAACTCCCGAGATTAATTTTTCCATTATGAACACGGCCTACTGAATTAAAATGGGTTCTTTGACATGCCAACATCGTATGACAAGCGAGTCGTAATTTTTGCTGTCTTTCAAAAATCACTTACCACGGCCACGAGCGAACCTGCAATCTTGGGGTTAGTAGACCGACACGTTAACCACTCACCCACCGTGGTATCCCCTGCCTTCTGTAATAGGCTACAATGATACTGTATACTCTTGAGCATGTAACTTGTTTACATTATCAGGCATCATTATACTAAGCATTTTCTTGTTCTGTGATAAGACTCAGGCTAAGATTCTTGTAATGTGTCAGGGGCTATTTATTCTAAACAGGATGATTGCCATATGATTATATATTGTGGTTAAACAAATCAGTAATTACTGGATTACAAATTGTTGGTTGGTTGGTTCCTCAGTTTAGAGGCTGCGACAAAACGATCCTGTAGCCCCGTGTACTTTGGGTGTGAGTAGAATCCATCTAACCGGTGTTAATTGTGATGGCTGTATTAGTGTGTGTATCTGTTTTTAATTCAAGTAAGGACTGCAGACATTGAACTTTCAAGTAGTTCCTACTTTTGCCGTCAAACGCTACCGTCAACGACTACTAGTTCTGAAATTGGTTACTAGATGCCATCGCAGTCAGCTCCTGGCATCGAACGTTGGAACGTAAGAGCGTTAGTCAAATTTAACCTATAATTTAGCTTCACGCAAGTGTAATTTGTGCAACGCTCTTTAACATGTCATAAATCTATGACATGGGACCGCCGGCTTTACTTCCCCTCCGAAGGAAGGCATACTGAGGGATTTTTAAGGCTCTTAAAAAATCCAACGACTTCAGCTGGGTTTGAACCCGTGATCTTGGGCACAGCAGTTCGGCATGCTATTACAAATTGTAACAAAAGAAAATTCAGAAAAAATAACATTGGTTAATTCAAGAACATTTATCTTAGTTGATTTTCAACCAAATGCATCCACATTTTATCAAATACTTGTGAGAATAGATAATTATCAAAATATTAACCAATAATACTCCCATCATATATTAGAAAGCCGAGAAAAATATTGAAAACCCCAGGGAAAATCACACTCAAGACAGCCGCTGTCATCGCCAGAATTCGTATGACCTCCAGACTCGCTGCAGCTGCCCGCGTGGTCGTGGTGCACGATTTCATATGAACGTCTACGTCACGGTACTCAGTAGTAAGAAATAGTTGCAGCGGTAGCAGTTCTGATTTTATTAGTGGCAGATGAACTAAATGTTTTGTCCCATAAAAAAAACCACCACCATCACACTGCTGGGTTTTATGGATGATTGTATGTTTTTGTTTACTAAAATATTTTAATTTATACATTTCACCAGTATTATTCGTAATTTCATTTGTAGCCTACTTTTCACATTTTGCAAAAATGAGGAAAAGGTAGACTTATGAGATCGATCCGGGAAAATGTGTGTCTGTCTGACTGTGTGTGTGTTCCCCCCTATCAACTCCTAAACGGCTGCAGCAATCGAAACCAAATTTAGTATGAGTAAAGATGTCTACCGGAATATCTCAAGCCCATATTTGAAAATGATGTCAGTGCTACCAACTGCTGAGAAAACGCAACAGAAATTTGGGCTCCATGTTGGATATCTTATAAGGTATGCAAGGGAGCTATTCCAAAATTGGCACACATGTAGATAATACTATTTCAGTTTAATTTCCAGGAGGCCATACATGACAGTGTTGCCAAAATAATTTTAAGACTTCTGATAGGTCCAATTTTTAAATGCATATAACTTCGACACTAACAATTGGATTTCAACCAAATTTTGAATGTAATATGTGTACATAAACAGATATGACTGAGCGTATTCTTAAGAGCCACCAGGGATGCCAACTGTTGATAATTTCTCTCTCTCTCTTTTTATCCAAATACCAATATATCAGAAAGTATGCAAGCCGACAGCTTGAAACTATGCACACGTGTAGTACGTGACATTTTAGATTAATTTGGAGTAACTTGTACCAACATGATTCTAAGCCTGCTGATAGGACCAATTTTTAAATACATGTAACTTCTATACTATCAGTTGGATTTAATCCAAATTTCGTATGTGCTATGTGTAACATAACAGATATGACTATAAGTATTCTTAAGAGCAATCAGGGCTGACAACTATTAATAAATGCTGTCTAATTTTTTTTACCCTAATATTATAGATAGGTTCATATACTGTAGATTAATCATTGGCATGAATCTTAGTTTTAAGAAAAGTAGGCTCTTTAGTTCGTCACGGAACTTCTTGTTAGTAACAACTTTTCTCTAGTGAGCAAAATTTAATTTTTATGTGAACTTTTCATTTTATTTTTAATAAAAATGTTTTAAGGATATCTATTTGACTTTATCATGTTACAATATTAAACTATCAATGCTGATGAAGATATCATTGCCATATCGAACCATGTACTGTGCCCACGTTATATCTCTGCCGGTGAGCTACGTCATTACTTCCTGGAAAGGTACTGTACGAGCCTAACCAAATACATTTATCAAATTGACACACCAACAATAGTGTGGCAAACACTAATGAGTGTGCCAAATGCATTATACTAAGTCGGCCGTCAGAACTCCTGGGCCACACAATGTGGGGTAATGTCTTATGAATAGGAGTAGAGGAGTTGACGGCTCGAATTCTCAGAAATGCAACGGTCCTCACCGGCAGAGATATAATGCGAATACTGTACGTTACAATATTTTATGTTCGAACCTGGCGAAATGTAAATATTTTAAGAAAACTGTACTATAATGTGGCTCATTATAGAACAACTTTGCATTACGATACAGTTTCTCCCACCAAACAGAGCTCAAGAACCAGTTGTGTGACAAATTAGGTGAGGATATCATCGAACCTGAGCTCACTTCCATGGCTTCCTAGTTTAAATTTCACTGCGTGACGAGTGTCATAGTGAGGTATTCCAGGAGGCCATGGTCAAATACAAGGTATTCTCTGCGTCCCATGCGCTCTGTTCAGTACATAAAACTGGTGAAATCTCGACAGATATTCATGAATATTTATGTTCGAACATAAAATAGTTTTAGTTATCGTCGAACATAAACAGTCGTATGCAACTCGCCTATAATGGTAATTAAGACACTCGTATGTACTCGTTACTTAATTATTGCCATTATAGGCTCGTTGCATAATGTACTATTATTATAATCATTATTTCATAATATTGAAAAGGTGGATTACACGATTACGTATTACTGAACAGCATTGTCCTCAAATGTAATATAATATTCTCTTTTTTCAGGTAAGTACTGTTCCAGTTATTCGTCTTCGTAGTGTAGTGATAAGGTAAGACGAACATCAATAACACATCGACACTGTGCCAGTAAAATACTCTGTTATATTGTTCTATTAAATTATTTTCCTTATGATCGGTAATTCCGCCCAGCTCTGAGTATTGCCATTTTATTCTCATTAATTATCACCGTTACATCAGTCGGGGAAGAAGTGATGATGTTTGCATACAGTGGAACAACTATCTACTATACCAAACGTCAGGTCAAGTCCTGAGGAAAATATCCCTCCATGTATCTCCTCTCTCTGTTCCTTCTTCTTTTCCGACATGGAAACTAGAGATAAACATCTCTCAAACTATATACAGTACATTCAAAATCATTTGTTTGCCCCTTTGACTCAACTTCTCTCCACTTTTATTACCTTTAAAGTATTTTATTGGTGATTCAAGCTTTACATCTGCAGTTTGAACACTTGTCTACTTGTGGAACTTTGTGCAATCGTAACCGAGTTGCCAACCTTTGAGTATGATTCGCCATAAAATTTTATTACTCGGGTGCTCTTTTGTCACTCAAACAAGGCTTGTACAAAACTAAATCTCTATATACAGGGTGTATCTTAATTATACTGACAAAAATTCAGGGACGCTCTGCGTGTTATGTAAAAGACGATGCCGCAATCGGATTAGCGGAGAAAATTTTTCCCTCTGAGAAAATGAGGTTACTTTGTTACTTCCGGGCGCGCGATTCAAATCTACGAACTCGCCGTATTTGCTGAGCTAGAGAGCAAGCCGCTGGCCACCGCTGTGCTTCAAGCAAGGGAATGGAGTGTGATAGAAGGAGACAGAGATATGCTGGCGGGCATGCGCAAGTTTCCTCGATCGCCTTGGATTGCCGCATGCCCGCCAGCATATCTCTGTCTCCTTCTATCACACTCCCTTCCCTTGCTTGAAGCACAGCGGTGGCCAGCGGCTTGCTCTCTAGCTCAGCAAATACGGCGAGTTCGTAGATTTGAATCGCGCGCCCGGAAGTAACAAAGTAACCCCATTTTCTCAGAGGGAAAAATTTTCTCCGCCAATCCGATTGCGGCATCGTCTTTTACATAACACGCAGAGCGTCCCTGATTTTTAGCCTACTTACGATTTTTGCAAAAAATGAAAGTAGACTTATGAGATCAACACAGGGCGAAAAAAGTGTGTCTGTCTGTGTGTGTGTATGTGTGTGTGTGAGTCTGTGTGTGTGTGTATGTGTGTGTGTGAGTCTGTGTGTGTGTGTGTGTGTGTGTGTCTGTGTGTGTGTGAGTGTGTGTACTCTGAATGTCTGTCCCCCCCTATCAATTCGAACACGGTGAATGCGAATTGAACGAAATTTGGTAGAAAGGTAGCACTAGCAAAGGACACCTCAGTGTCATGTTTTATATCGCCGCCATCTTGACGGAAACGTAATGGCGGCCACACAAATGTTCAAAGCTTAAATCAAATTACGACTAACCTAATCATCCGATCTCTACCAAATTTTGCAACAACATACCTTTATGGGGGGAGCATCCTTTGACCAAACCAATAGGCCATCAGCGTAATAGTTTGCGGATGGCGGCCATCTTTGACTGAAAATCGATTCCCCCTATTAATTCGAACACGGTGCAACCGAATGGAACGAAATTTGGTACAGAGGTAGTACTAACAAAAGGCACCTCAGTGCCATGTTTTATATCGCCGCCATATTGACGGAAACGTAATGGCGGCCACACAAATGGTCAAAGCTTAAATCAAATTACGATTAACCTAATCATCCGATCTCTACCAAATTTTGCAGCAACATACCTTTATAGAGGAAGCATCCCCTGACCAAATGAATAGGTCATTAGCCTAATAGTTTGCGGATGGCGGCCATCTTTGTTAGAAAATCAATTCCCCCTATTAATTCAAACACGGTGAAACCGAATGGAACGAAATTTGGTACAGAGGTAGCACTAGCAAAGGGCACCGCATTGTCATGTTTTATATCGCCGCCATATTGACAGAGACGTAATGGCGGCCACACAAATGTTCAAAGCTTAATTTATATTACGACTAACATAACCATCCGATCTCTACCAAACTTTGCAACAACATACCTTTATGGAGGGAGCATCGTTTGACCAATCTAATAGGTTATTAGCCTAATAGTTTGCGGATGGCGGCCATCTTTATGTCAAAATTTATTCCCCCTATTAATTCGAACACGGTGAAACCGAATGGAACGAAATTTGGTACAGAGGTAGCACTAGCAAAGGGCACCTCATTGTCATGTTTTATATCGCCGCCATCTTGACTGAAACGTAATGGCGGCCACACGAATGTTCAAAGCTTAAATCAAATTACGATTAACCTAATCATCCGATCTCTACCAAATTTTGCAACTACATACCTTTATGGAGGGAGCATCCTTTGACCAATCTAATAGGTCATTTGCCTAATAGTTTGCGGATGGCGGCCATCTTTGTGTCAGAATCGATTCCCCCTATTAATTCAAACTCGGTGAAACCGAATGGAACGAAATTTGGTACAGAGATAGCACTAGCAAGGGGCATCTCAGTGTCATGATTAATATCGCCGCCGTATTGACAGAAACGTAATGGCGGCCACACAGATGTTTAAAGCTTAAATCAAATTACGACTAACATAACCATCCGATCTCTACCAAACTTTGCAACATACCTTTATGGAGGGAGCATCCTTTGACCAATCTAATAGGTCATTAGCCTAATAGTTTGCGGATGGCGGCCATCTTTATGTCAAAATTGATTCCCCCTATTAATTCGAACACGGTGGAACCGAATGAACGAAATTTGGTACGGAGGTAGCACTAGCAAAGGGCACCTCAGTGTCATGTTTTATATCGCCGCCATCTTGACGGAAACGTAATGGCGGCCACACAAATGTTCAAAGCTTAAATCAAATTACGATTAGCCTAATTATCCGATCTCTAGCAAATTTAGCAACAACATACCTTTATGGAGGGAGCATCCTTTGACCAAACTAAAAGGTCATTAGCCTAATATTTTGCGGTTGGCGGCCATCTTCTTGTGAAATTCTATTCCCCTTATCAATTCGAACACGGTGAAACCGAATGGAACGAAATTTGGTACAGAGGTAGCACTAGCAAATGGCACCTCAGTGTCATGTTTTATATCACCGCTATCTTGACGGAAACGTAATCGCGGTCACCCAAATGTTAAAAGCTAAAATGTAATTACGACCAACCTAATAATCTAGTCTCTACCAAATTTTGCAACACCATATCTTTATGTGGGAAACATATTGTGACCAAACTGCTAGAACATCAGCCCAATAGTTTGCAGATGGTGGCCAAGTATGTGTGCAAATCGATTCCCATATCAATTCAAACACGGTGAAACCGAATTGAACGAAATTTGGTACAGAGGTAGCACTAGCAAAGGGCACCTCCTATTCATGTTTAATATCCCTATAGCACGTTGTATTTCAACAAGCTACTACAACCAACATTCAATCATACTCCTTGAAAAGGACAAAGAGTTATAACAATACCCATGCATTTAGGAGAAAGTAGGCTATATGTTCTTTACTGAACATCTTGTTTGTCGGTATAATTATGATACACCCTGAATATAAAAATGAAAGTTTGTCTGTTTTTTCTGAATTTCCACTGTAATTTGCGATATTTGCGCGTTTCAGACTGTTTCATGACAGATGCGCGCAAAAATAATATTTTTGTCTGTCTGTCTGTCTGTCTGTCTGTCTGTATGTCGGTTTGTTTCTCTGTGGACAACTTCGTGTCCTTATAACTCGAGAACGGCTGGGTGGATCAACGTAAAATTTGATACAGATATCCATCAGAGGCACGACACTAATCATTGATGTAACTCTTCTGCATACCTCTCATAAAAGGGAGCTTACCCCCTTAAAATACATGCTGAAATAGTCGTAGAAGGGTGAGACAAAGCTCATTTTCAGCACCTCAATGTGAGAAACGAAACTCGGGGCCCCTAAAGAGTCGTAAAGGGTCCCCGAAAACTATATTTTAAGGCTTTAAAGCCAACAGTTTCTTAGATATTCCCAGAAAACTAATTTCATTTAATAAACTAATGAAGGAATGCAAGCCGGTAACCATAACAGCAGTATATCAAGAGGTGACATCCAACTTTCCATCTATTTCAGAAATAAGTAATGCTACTCCATTTATTACATTCCTGTGAAAGGTTGCAAATGGCTATAAGGTTATCACGGAACCAACTAAAACTGTAAAATTCATCAATGCGCTTAAGGGGTTCAGGGAGTACCCGAGATTATTTTCAGACGACTTACAGGTGCGATATGTCGTACAGAAGGTCTATTATATCTCCAAACACCAACATTATTTTCAAAAACTCCTGATTTGAAATAGTATATTTTGTTGCTTTTAGGAATTTGGGTCATTGGAGGCTAAAGAACTTGAATTTTCATGCGCCTTTATAATTTATAAAAGGGGTCTTCCTGTGGTTGGGGACTTGACACAACGGTGAGGGTCAGTTTGTTTGTGACGTGTATTGCGATTCGCTTACGAGGTTTTCAATTTTATTTTCACGTCAGGAAGAACACGTTAGGTAAATTTAGTTTGAGACAATATTTTAATTAATCATTTTTCTTTGTCTACAAACAGGTTCCAAGCCCTTAACCATTGCAACAGTAGCTCAATTTACAACGTCTGGTTATTAATACAGAAGACCGTTCGAAGAATGGATACTTCTGCTAGTGTAATATAAGATCACATTAGTACTGAATTACTCTGCCTATCGTTCCAAATACCACTAAAAACTATATTCACACTCACAATTCATCACATAAAAATCTAAGTTGGTAAAGCTCCCAATTAACGTGAACATTATTATTACAAATGAAATTCTGAAAAGTAATCTAGCCAGCTTATGGAAACATAGCAAAATGTGCTGGAAAAACTTGTGCGCCAAAACCAAGCAGAAAAAAGTGGGAACTATTTCCTGGCGCGTTAGACTCTTCACTGACCAGAACATCAAAGGGACCGCTTAGAGGTATAGGACAGGGACACCCATCCTGTTATGTTCCGCAGAGTCAGTGATTGGCCGACGGGTTGTTGGCACAAGGTCGTAGTTGCAGATAGTAAAAGCCTAATTCTCCGTTACAAATATTGTTGTCTTGTCCCCTTCGGACCTTTAGCTTTTATCTCTAATTCTCCCTGAATCATATTTCTTAAAATCCAAACACCTAGAGATTTTATAAACCCAGAGGTATCTACTGCCGCCAAGAGCCTAAGGGACAACACTGGTTCCTCGACCAACAAGGTAACGGATTGCGGCGTAAAATTCTAATCTGGTTTAAATGTGTTGTTGTTGTTTGAGTCTTCAGTCTTTTGACTGGTTTGATGCAGCTCTCGATGCCTCCCTGTCCTGAGCTAATCGTTTCATCTCTACATAGCTACCACATCCTACGTCCGAGGTAATCTGTTTAACATATTCTAACCTTGATCTACCCCTACAGTTCTTGTCCTCGACCCTTCCTTCCATAAATACGCTTGCTATTCTTGGGTGTCGTAGTATGTGTCCTACCAACCTATCTCTTCTCTTCATTAGCAGTCGCCAGAAACATCTCTCCTCTCCCACTAGTCTTAATACCTCTTCGTTTGCAACCCAATCTACCCATCTGATCTTCATCATTCTCCTGTAACACCACATTTCAAACGCTTCAATCCTCCTCTTTTCTGTTGCACCAATAGTCCAAGTTTCACTTCCTTATAGTGCCACGCTCCAGACAAAGGCCTTCAAAATTGACTTCCTAACACTTAAATCTATATTCGATGTCAACCTACTTTTTATATCCTTTTTGCTTCGTCCATCACTGGTTATTTTGTTTGCTAAGTAACAGAAGTCTCCTACTTCGTTTAGTTTTTCACCTGCCAATTTGATGTATACAATATTCCTACAAAGTCCCCCGGCAGGTTTTCGGCGTTCAATATTGGTGTTCAAAATTGAAAGTGGCCCGTGCGGTTTTCACTACGTCATTGTACAACTTTGTAGGAATATTGTGTACTAAAATTTAAACCAGATTAAAATTTTACACCGCAATCCGTTCCCTTGTTAGTCCCAAGGGCCAATACCTCACACCAACATTCTGTAGTTTTGTATTACGCGCAAAGTTTCCTTTCGAGACTGACAAGTGAGTGAGATTTGTGATTTGCAGTGAATCGATACTTTAAAAGAATGGTATTTAAAGTCTTCATTGCTGAAACATGATAAGTCTTCCATGATCTCGGCACAACTTATCTGTGTGAAAATCACTATCCAAAATGAAATATACAAAAGCTATGAGGACCGTTTTTTTACATTAACCGAACATTTTATTTTGAAACCACATTTATTTTTAGGTTTTACATACCTTTCTCTATTTTTCTACATAGTTGCCTTGTTTATTTAGGCACTCATCATTCCTTAAAACTAAGTTCTGAAATCCCTCTGCAAAAAAGTTTGTCGCCTGCTCTGACAACCAAGAATTCACGGCTGTTTTCACTTCTTCATCGTCGGCGAAGCGCTTCCCACCAAGATGACGTTTCAGCTGCGAAAAGTCACCAAGTCATATGTGATCGCAGACCTGAGCGTTCATCGTCATGAACATTTTCACGGCCACTTTTGAACTCGAGTACCCATTTTCGCACTTTACCTTCCATCATTGCATTATCACCATACACCTCACAAAGCTGACGATGAATGTCTGCAGCCGACATGTTTCTTGCACTCAAAAAACGAATCACAGATCGTACCTCACACGCGGCGGGCGAATCAATAATCTTGAACATTGTAAAGATGCACAGTTCAGCGTACAGGTTAGCTACACAGCTGCAACTGTCGCCTGCTGGTTCGCAATGGATGCCGGGAGGTAGCGCTTGTTGCGGCGTGCGCACTAACTACGGGCTTAAAAAAACGGCCCTTACTGAAAAAAAAAACAGCCTTTGTATTTACAGATCCAAATTAACTGATGAGCAATTGACGCCACTGCTGATAATTTCCTCTAGTAAACTTGGTCCTCAACTGCAATATTGCCAGTGGAATGATACAGCTACATAAATCTCATTAATCATAATAATATTAACTAGCGGACCTAAGCATGAACTCTCGCATAATGGGTTATGTGCACCCCATGTGTACAGACTACCTGCCCGGCACTAGTGCTATGCGGGCTGTACGCGGCACAGTTCTGCCAGGGGCTATCTGGGTTGTATGCGCCCCATGTGTACAGACTACCCGCCCGGCTCTAGTTCTATGCGGCTGTACGTGACACAGTTCTGCTAGGGCCTATCGTCTTGATTATTAATTTAAAAAGCACTTTATAAACAAATAAATATATTTCACATATATTAAGTTTTTAGGATAAATCTCATGTCATTAACAAGTAGTTCCGTGAGGAACTAAAGAGCCTACTTTTCTTAAAATGTAAGATTCATGCCAATCTATATAAACCTATCAAGAATAATGACAAAATCAAGTTGGTAATACTCACATTTCTAAGTACTGCAGTTTGAAATACAGCTGAAATAGTGTAGCCTAATAGTGTAACTTACTACAGTTGGTAGGCCAGGTGACTCTGAATATATTCTTAGTTCCATCTCTTAAGGCACAGAATGCTCATACAACATTTGGTTGAAGTCTAATGGATAGTATGGACGTTACATGCTGTTTGATATTGTTTTTTCCAGTGCGCGTAAAGTCATGTGGGGAGCAATGTCATGTATGTGATGCTCAGAATTAATCTGAAATATTACGATCTATTACAGTGCCAATTTTGGATAACATCCATTTGTTAGTATAGAAGTTACATGTAATTAAAAATTGAAACTATCAGAATGCTTAGAATCATGTTGACAGCACTGAGGTATATTAGTTACTCCAAATTAATCTAGAATGACAGGTACTATACGTGTGCAAAGTTCAGAGCTGATGGCTTGCATACTTTCTGATATATTGCTATTAGGATTATACAAATAGAGATAGCATTTATTAAAAGTTAGCATCCCTGCTGGTTCTTACGAATACGCATAGTCATAACTGTTATGGTAAACAAAGCACATAAGAAATTTTGTTGAAATCCATTTGTTAGTATAGAAGCTATAAGCATTTAAAAACTGGATCTATCAGCAGGCTTAGAATCGTGTTGGCAGCACTTGTGTATATAAGTTACACCAAACTAAAGTAGAATGTCAGGTACTATACGTGTGCAAAGTTTAGAGCTGTTGGCTTGCATATTTTCTGATTGATATTAGGGTTAAACATAGAGAGAGCTATTATTAACAGTTGGCAGCAATGGTGGCTCTTTACAATATACACAGTCATATCTGTTTTAGTACACATAGTACATACGAAATTTGGTTGAAATCCAATCGATAGTATAGAAGTTACATGCATATAGAAATTGGTCCTATCGGCAGGCTTAGAATCATGTTTGCAGCACTGGCATGTATGGACTTCTGAAAATTAATCTGGACTGCTGTTATCTATATGTGTGCTAATTTTGGAATAGTTCGCATTCATAATGTCTGTGATATCCAACATAGAGCTCAAATTTAAATTGCGATTTCTCTGCAGTTGGTAGCACTGACGTCAATTCCAAATATGGCCGTGAGATATTCAGGTATAGATCTTTACACCTACCAAATTTTGTTTCGATTGCTGCAGTCGTTTAGGAGTTGATAGGGGGGGGGGACACACAGACAGAAGGACAGACAGACAGACCGACATTTGCCCGGATCGATCTCATAAGTCTACTTTTTCCTCATTTTTGCAAAATGTGAAAAATAGGCTAATTACAGTTTGTTCTATTTCATTATGTATCAGTCATTGTGTATCTTAATTGGTCGTTAAATAAAAACATCTGATTATAATTTGTATGATATATTTTGTAAATTTTACAATGCAATCGAAATAAGCTATGGCGGGCGGATACCGTGCATGTCCGGCCGACTACAAATTCGGAAAAAAGTACAGTCGTGGTCACATTATTTGAGTAATTGTGATATTGACTTAATGCTACTCGATGTAGTTCAAATGGACGACGGAGGATGGAATTAAGGATAGAATAGGAAAAGCTAGGTGCCTGTTTAATGCCATCTGACCAAAATTCCTCAACAAGAGGAAGATCTTAACCCTCCGACACTCGTGCTAGTAATAGATACAGCGTTACTCGCGCGGGCTACATTTGTAGCCCAAACAATTAATCGATCTGATGGACTCGCACACGTTATTAGCCTACTTTTCACATTTTGCAAAAATGAGGAAAAAGTAGACTTATGAGATCGGGCAAATGTCTGTCTGTCTGTCTGTCCTGTCTGTCTGTCTGTCTGTCTGTCTGGCTGGCTGTGTGTGTCCCCCCCCCCCCTCTATCAACTCCTAAACGGCTGGAGCAATCGAAACAAAATTTGGCAGGAGTAAAGATATATACCTGAATATCTCACGGCCATATTTGGAAATGATGTCAGTGCTACCAACTGCTGAAAAATCGCAATTGAAATTTGAGCTCCATGTTGGATATCTTGGAAGGTATGAATGGGAGCTATTTCAAAATTGGCACACGCATAGATAATAATATTGCAGTTTAATTTCCAGGAGGCCATACTTGGCAGTGTTGCCAAAATGATTATAAGCTTGCTGATAAGTCCAATTTTAAATGCATATAACTTCTACACTATCAATTGGAATTCAACCAAATTTCGTATGTACTATGTGTACATACACCGATATGAATGAGCATATTCTTAAGAGCCACCAGGGCTGCCAACTGTTAATAAATGCACTCCCTATTGTTTTTATCCAAATACCAATATATCATCTTTAAACTATGCAAACGCATAGTACCTGACATTCTATATTAATTTGGAGTAACTTATATACGTCAGTGCTTCCAACATGATTCTAAGCCTGCTGATAGGTCCAATTTTAAAATGCATGTAACTTCTCTACTAACTGATGTATTTCATTCTCAATTGACACAACAATAGATCAGATTATTTAAGATTATTTCTGACCAATACATGTGTGTTATTGTTGCCAACATGATTTTATGCGCGCTGTTAGATCCAATATTTAACTGCATGTAACAACCATGCTAACCATTGGACTTCAACCATATTTTGTATTCTGTATCTTAAGAGATGGAACTAAGAATATATTCAGTCACCAGGGCTGCCAACTGTAGTTCGCTATTAGGCTACATTATGCCAGGTATACAGTATTTCGAACTAATTAGAAATTTGATATTACCAACTTAATATCGTCATTATTCTAGATAGATCCATATAGATTAATCATTGGCATGAATCTTAAATTTTAAGAAATGTAGGCTCTTTAGTTCGTCACGGAACTTCTTGTTTTTGGTGTTCAGTTTTAATAATATGTTAAATAGTGGTATATAGAAGTATTCTAAGCTAAATCTGAGGATTTTATGCAGGCTTTTACTTTCATATGGAGAGAAAATACAAACCTAAGAAGAAAATTCAATTTTACCGTATATCTCCAACAAAAATAAAACTAATGGAACTAGAACTGTAAAATTATTTTTATGTAAACATAAATACTTACATTAGTGTATATTTGGATTGGAATTAAACAAAAATAGGGTACTTGGTTGTAAAATTTTCTTAGAAAATCAGCACTTATTATGAGCAATTTCAGTATTTTAATTTTTTTTCTCGAATTCTTGAATTTTATTTTTGCCCGTTTGGCTACAATCTATAGCCCAGGAAATACATAAGCATGCTCACACAAATTTGTCACCCAAGCATTCAATGCAAATGGACACAATAATCCGAGAAGATTTGTATTGCACTTTGCGCATCTGTTCCTTGTTGATGTATCCCGTCCTCGTCCACACAAGAAGCAACAGCCTACTTTATTTCCACTACACTCAACCTATCATTACTTTAATCTAAACACTGACTGATTTGAATGTCATCTCCATGGCCGCCTTCTGTGAGGCAACGTTTCCTTTGAACGCTCATTTCTGAAACAGCGATGCTCGCGCGGGCTACTATTGTAGCCCAGACGACTTCTAATGCTTCTGGTGTCAAGTTTGGTGCAATTAGTTTAGTCGGAAACACACCCGTCTGTTAAATACAGCGTCAGCAGGCAGCTACAGAGATTCTCAATATTCCTAGCAAAGAATATACTCTGTGCTACAACAAAATAAATCAATGGGCTACACCTGTAGCCCGCACGAGTATCACAGGGTTTTAAAGAATACAACGTTGGAGCATGCTGCGATATTCTGTTAACGTGGCTGGCCTGTTGCGCTGGTGGATATATAAAGCCCATTATACTGAAGTGATCATTGATGTCCATAATTACATGATGTAATTAATTGTGCAATCATGCCGACAATGACAGTAAATAGAGAGCAATATTAAATTATCTACGGATGTATCTAATTGCAGATGTTCGTTTTGTGTACGCAAACAAACGATGGTAGCGAATACATAAACTCCAGTGGCTAGTGTGTCAACTAAGAGGTGATTCAAAGGTGATTCAAAGGTGTGTTCAAATCTCCATACTTTTTTGTTGTTGTTATACAAACTGAAGACTTGAGAAAATAATTTTGCAGCGAATGAAGCATGCAGCTATGCTCGACCCTTAACATAGCGGTCATAGCCATGAAACCTCCTTTTTACATCTTATGAAAAATAGGCTTATGAGATCAAATTTTGACTGTGTGTGATCTAATGAAATCTAAAATGCTGGAGCGATTTCAATGAATCCCACTAAGAACATAGTACTATTTGGTCCAACATCGACGGTACCTTTTAAATGTTAATAAGTTTCACCTATCCAAAATGGTGGCCACGCGAACATATTTTAACGGCATTCTACTCTCCATAATTATTACAGATATCACCCAGTAACTTTGGATGACGATGGATAATACTACTAGCCCTTTTTATAATTTGGAAAAATAGGCTTATGAGATCACCTTTTGTCCGTGTGTGTGTTCCCCTAATAAGATCTAGACGGCTGGAGTGATTTCGATGTAACTCGGTAAGGACATACCGTAGTACTATTTTGTCCGATCTTGACCATGCCTTTCAAATTTTAGTACGTTTCAGCTGTCCAACATGGTGGCCACGCGAATTATTTAATATGGAATCCGAACCAAAGGAATTGCAGTTTCACCTTTGAAAATCTCACATGCTCTAACATGGGAATTGCGGGAAATGAGTTTGCGGATCAAGCTGCAAAAGAGGCGGTATCACTACCACCTCGACCAATGGAGGCACCCGCTAGAGACATCGCTCTCAGTTACGCCGAAAACTACTGGCTTTTTGGAAAAGTCAGTGGCTAGCTGACCCAATACCCAGTAAACTGAGAGCGATCAAGGGAACTACTCGCGTGTGGCGGAGCTCTTTCCGGTCACGCAGGGAGTCTATCATTTTGTGAAGGCTAAGGATAGCTCATACAAGATCCACCCACTCGTACCTAATGAGAAGGGAACACCCGCCACTTTGTACCTGTGGAGCCGTTTTCACCGTGGCCCACATTTTAACCGAGTGTGTGGATCTTGCTGACTTACGAAGAAACCTTGGTTTGCAGATGACACTCAAACTTATATTAGCCAATGACGCGGTGGCTGCTGATCTCGTCATCCGCTTTAGAAGTGAGAGTGGGTTAGGGCCAGCAATCTAAATTTTCCAGTGTACATTAGTAGGATATATAGGCCGAAGCTGGGGCAGGGGCTAATGGGCAAGATGGCCGCCGCGCGCAATCACTCTATGTTATTCTTATGGAGGGGTCAGTCAGAGCTGGGGCAGGGGCTAATGGGCAAAATGGCCGCCATGTCCTGAGACCATGAATGATGTCACAGGGGGAGTTCGGCCGTGTAGTTGCTAAATGGAATATTTATTATTATTATTATTATTATTAGGTAATTATTAATTGATCATGTATAATCAAGACCAGCCTTATATTGTCAACCACTTAGTGTAGTGACTAGCATTCTTGGAGGTCATTCCTGAGGTTCGAATCCCGGCTCTGCCAAGAAATTTAATTTCTGGTCTCAGGAGTGGAATGGAGTACACTCAGCCTTGCGAGGCAAAACTGACAGGAGCTGGCTTTTGATTCATACCTCAACAATTCTGCCTAACCCAACTTCACCTAACCTAACCTAACCTAACCTATCCTAACCTAACTTCAAAGTCAAAGCAAATATGAGAGCAAATGTGAGAGCACACATAATAAACTAAGTTATAACCTAACCTAACTTCACCTAACCTAACCTCACCTAACATAACCTAACTTCAAAGTGAGAGCAAAAATGTAAGAGCAAATGTGAGAGCACACATAATAAACTAAGTTATAACCTAACCTAACTTCACTTAACCTAACCTCACCTAACCTATCCTAACCTAACATAACCTTCCTAATTTAAAATTGCAAGCGAAAAAAAAATTAGCAAAAAGTATGAGAAAAAAGTGAGAGCAAATGTAAGAGCACAAATAATAAACTTAGTTATAACCTAACCACACCTAACCTAACCTAACCTAACATAACCAAACTTCAAAGTGAGAGCAAAAATGTAAGAGCAAATAAGAGAGCACAAATAATAAACTTAGTTATAACCTAACCTAACCTAACCCACAGAAACCTCATTTAAAGATTTTATATTTTAACATTTTAGATTTTTGATTTTTTTCATTTTACATTTTTTAAATGTTACATTTTACATTTTTGATTTTTTTGTATTTTAGATGTTATTTTTTTTGTAGATTTTACATTTTAAATTTAAGATTTTTTCATTTTAGATTTTACATTTTCCGAAAAGAGTAAACTACAAGGCTACATACCTAACGTAACCAAACCTAACTTTACCAAACCTAACTTACGCTAATCCAAAGGCTAATGCTCACACACAAAGTATATAAGGGCACATGCAACTATCCTTAGGCCAGTCTTATAGGCTACTGTACAACATGATCACTACCCCAACCGGTTTTTTTCTTTATTTTGTTGTTTACACATTTGTCAATTTTCCAATTTCCCATTTTTAGTTTTTTTTTAATGGCAGTTTAAAGTTTTTTAATTTCATAATATGGAAACATGGAATTTGCATTTTGTTGTTTACATATTTGTCAATTTTCCAATTTCCCATTATCAGTATTTTCAAAATGTCAGTTGTTAGTTGTTCAATTTCATAATATGGAAACATGGATTTTGCATTTTGTTGTTTACACATTTGTCAATTTTCCAATTTCCCATTTTCAGTTTTTTTTTATGTCAATTTTAAGTTTTAAATTTCATGATATGGAAACATGGATTTTGCATTTTGTTGTTTACACATTTGTCAATTTACCAAATTCCCATTTACAGTTTTTAAAATTTTAGTTCAATGTTTTTTCTATTTTGTCAATATGGAAACATAGATTTTCCAATTTGTGTGTTTTACATGTTCATTTTGCATTAGGAGTGGAGAGAGGTGGGTAGTAATTAAAAATGTACAAGCAGTGTCCATACAATATTTTTTATTTTAAATACATGTACACTATTTACACTTAAATACACTTTATATATAGTCTATTTTTTGTTATAAATTGTACAGTTGTTTTTATTTTGTTTTCTATTTTATTTATTTTTGATTATGAATACTATTTTTTTTATTTTTGTAGTGCCATGGTTTTATTTCCTAAATTGTTTTGTTTTATGTATTTGCTAGTTGCAGGCAGAAGATTTTGATATTCATAACTTAACTCTTTAAGCATGGTTAATGATTGAGTAATGACCATAGGCATGTGTACCTATACCATCAGCATCAATCACTCTTTTATCATCACCAGGACACAAAGCAATTTTGTTTAGCCTTATAGATGATATGTCATGTTGTTTAGAAGCGATAATGTTCATGGGTATTCTTTTTACATTGTTTTTCATGACACAATCCTTATAATCTTGAAAGCTTATACAATTTTTGACAACACCTCTGCTAATACCTTTAATCTTTTTGATTTCTTTACCATTTATGTCTAAAGCATACATTTTAGCTCTAAGTCCAACAAATGCTTTTATAATTTGTCCACAAGCCTCGTCTTTAAATTTCCCCAACGTTTTCTTGTTTGATGTAGAGTAACATATGTGATTAGTAGGATAATCTGATGTGTCCAGGTGTTGTAGGAAATCCAACTTGTCTTGATATACATCTGGGGTGTTAACCAAATATATGAACGAGTCAGTATCCATATACATGAGTTTAAGATTGTCCATGCCATAATAGGGTAGCAGGACATCATAGTGGTGGGAATACATGAGAGTTTTTGAAATATCCAGTATACACATTCCAATATATATAGGCTTATTGAATACAATGTTACGCTTAGCCATGTGGAAAGCAGCTAGGTTGGGACCATAAATTGTTCTGTCGATGAATGTTGGTTTAGCTATTAGCTTTTCTGCCTTTTTGCTGTCAGTCACAAGACGTATGTCTATTCTTTTACGGATATTTTCCATTGTTTTCCCAAAAATGGCATTGTTGAATAATTTGTACAGATTTTTCTCAAAATCATTTCTGGCTTGTTTTCGAAGGTTGTTATTAAAATCAACGTATGCCTTTAACCAAGGTCTTTGTTTAAACTTTAACACACGATGAATTTTTATCAATTTTATTCCATGATCTAAAGCCTGTTTTAATGCCATGTAGTGAACAACATATCGCCTTCGATTTCCAAGATGAGGAATTAGTTTTTTCAGAGACGAATCCTTAGGTTGTGTACACTCTGGTAGGAAAGGTAAATCGTTGTGTAGATCATGAAGGTCAGATGGGTAATCAACATCAACGTCTAGAATGTATCCCACAGGATCGTCGTTCTTTAGTTTTTCTAGATCAACAGTATCTGGAGAAACCCACTGAAATCCACCATAAGGAAGGGAGTGGCACATAGCCCACCCGTATTGGTTGTTGGCATCATCATAGGTAATAAACTGCGATGGTTTCTCAGAATCATAGGTTTCCATGTATTTATTGTTAGCTTCAGCATACCGATGAGACACCTGGCATATGCCTCCACGTATTCCAGACTCGATTAAAAGAATCTGATCGTAATCCTGTAGCAATTCCAGTTCAATGCCTGTGTAAAGGAGCATTGCCTCGAAACTTAAACCAGGCGAAGTAAAGAAGTGTGCAGCATCCACTCGGTGTGTTTCTAGTGTTTTGTTTCTAAACGTTTCAAAGCTGTCTGCAAGAAGGAGTACATCTGAACTTAGGTAGAGGTCACTATATTCCCCTAGAGTTTTAATGTTGAACTGTTTCCAGACATTTTTGGCATGTTCATAGTCTTCTTGACTAACATTTTCTTGACTTAATTTGTTAAAGAATGCCTCTTTTGGAGGTAAACACGTTTCACTTAACTTTTCCCATGAGTCAATGTAGTCATAACAAAATACCCCTTTACGAGTCATGAGCATTGCATTTTCTTTTCCAAAGTACTTGTCTGTTTCAGGGTATGATGTTAAGTTGGAAACTAAGTTTTCCAAACTACTCGGCATTAACCGAAACGTGTCCACAAATCTAAGCTTAACATTTCCTACATATTTGGTGAAGGAAATGTATTTTTCCTTGGAGTTAGCGATAACATCCACTCTCTCAGTAGTACATCCTAATTGCTTTACAATGAAATTTGCGTCGTAGCCACTCATATTATGTAGAAATACAGGAACGGGGTTACGTGTTTTACACCTCAAATTACAGTTATTGTGAGCACTTCCACGGTATTCCCCTGTAATATGGCAATGGTCTCGAACTTTCCAATCCTCTTTGGTATACGGTTTTTGACACAAATAACAGGTTTCAGAACATTGGAACTCTGCTTCTTGATCCTCAGTTAAAGCCTTTGGAACATTTAAGCTGTAAAGGCGATCAATTTCATTAGCTATTGAAATCAAACAGTCCATAAACTTTTCTGCAGCGTCAGGTCCACGATAAATAAGAGGTTGGCTTGGAAGGTTTGTCTTTATGTGTTCCACAGCAGGTGAGGGTTTAACGTATATACCAAAGCTCATAGGAACATGACTCTGGTATGGCACTGTATAACTTGCTTCAGGATTGGGTAGACATGTTTGATAGGGTAACAGTATACTTTCAAAATCAGCATAGATAACGTAAGGTATTCTCAGCATTTTTTCCACGTTTAAAAATTTGACAATGGGGTTTTTAATAGGCATTTCAACCCTAGCAATGTCATGCTGGACGCACAAAGCTCTATGTTCTTTCAATTTTTCTATTCCTTGTTGACCATATCGATTATCGAAGTGAGTAAAACACCGTTTACACGTATATATCTTATGTCCATGGTGAGTAATCTGATGTCCTACTAGTTTATCAAAATCTTTGATAAAGACGTAGTGGTTCTGGCCGGATGATGAACTTAGCAGAAGGAGGTCGCGATGGTCTTGCAGCTCTTGATCCACAACCTTTAGAGGGAACAATTTGTTGTCTTGTTCCAATCCAAATACATTAATGGATATATTGTTGGCTTTTTCAAATTTGGGAATGTCAGCTAGCGATGTAGGAAATGATATTACTGAAAAATCATACTTGTTTTCCAGATCCTTGTATTTACTAACGCGTTTAGCATCAGTTTTAACCAGTTTTGCTAAAATGGCATACATAAAACACCTCTCGTCCTTAAAGTTTTGAGGATTAATGCAGGCTTTTCTTGCTTGTATAGCTGCTGGTAATGGAACATATGTGCTACCACGCAAGGGATTGTACTTATTTATTTTCAATCGTACTCCTTCCACTGCTAACAAAGCCCAATTACTGCCTTTTAGCTCAGATTCTTCCATTTCCGTAGTTAGCTTTGTAAATTGTGTTTCCAAGAAACTACTTAAGTCCGTTTCCAAAAATAGGGCCTGATTTCGTGTTTTAAAAGCACGATCTGTAATTTCATTGGTAGATGTATGAATGAATCTACATTCAGCCACAAGATTAACTTTTATCGACTTGTGCATTGCTAGTTCTTTCTGCATAGCTTGTATTATTTGCTGTTTGGACTCTTTAAGGTATGAATTTAAATCCTTGCACGTATCGCAACGAATGAAATAGGATTTAAGTCGACCTTCAAAAGATGTCTCATATTCAATAAGTCCATTTTTGTCAGGGACCAATGACAGTAGGTAATGTTTTGTAGGCTCTGCTTTTTGTCTTTTAGCTGCCGACACAACATTACAACATTCTTCATGACGACGTCCATTGTAGGCATTGTTGAATGTACTACCACAGGTCTTGCACTCATGAAATTCACCACACGATACTTCATGTCGCTTCCTATGATAGTCTCGAAGAAAAGTCTTTCCACACTCTTTACACATATAGCTAGGAATGGCTTCTTCCATTATGAATGTTGATTTCTGCAAACAGCTGCTTACTGCGTATCACAGGGCTAGAGGTTGGTCGGTGAGACGGTCTTTCACGATGTGAACACCGTGAGAGGTAGTAGTCAACTGGTGATATTCTTGTGAAGGGTCCTCTAATATACCCCTAGTCTAGACCAACAGCTCTTTACATGCGTATGACAAGGCTGTAGACTGGACAGTGAGACGGTCTTTCACGATGTGAACACTGTAACAAGTAGTAGTCAACTGATTATATACTTGCTAAGGGTTCCCTAATATACAATAGTCAAGACCAACAGCTACTTACTGAGAAGTACAAGGCTGTACAATAGTTGTTTTAACAGTCTTTCACGATGTGGTCACTGTGAATGGTGGTAGTCAACTGATGATATTCTTGATAAGGGTCCTCTAATATGCCCCTGGTTAAGGGTAACAGCTGCTCACTGCTTATGACAAGGCTAAAGACTGGTTGCTTTAACGGTCTTTCACAATGTAAACACTGTGACAGGTAGTAGTCAACTGAAAATATTCTTATGGCCTACTCAAGGTTATCAGGTACTTACTGCATATCAAAAGGCTGTACACTCATGTGTGTTAGGCACTCTTTCTTGCTAAGGACCCCAATATTCCCTACACAAGGCTATACATGTTAGTTCTAAACACTTAGTGGTTAATTGTATATTCAATTTTTGTACAAAGCATATACGAGCACGTTTTTATGAGGTAAAACTTTACCAAATAGTCAAATGCGACACGCAAAGTATGTTGCCGCTATCTAGCGGTGACTATGAGAACTACTTGACCGACCAGCATGCTACCTAGCGCTCCATTTCAATACTCGCTCACTGAACGAACAGCATGCTATCTAGCGGTCGATATCAATACTCACTCAACTACCAGCCTGCTACCTATCGGTCAATATAACAACTCACTCAACTACCAGCATGCTACATGGCTTTTTTGGTCAGTTTTTTTGTTGGCTTTTTTTTTGGTCAGTTTCTGTTGGCTTATGTTGGCTTTTATTGGCTTTTGTTGGCTTTTGTTGGCTTTTTGTTGGCTTTTGTTGGCTTTTGTATTAGCTCTTTTATATTTGCTCTTGCTTGTGGGGGCTTATTTGGTCTTGGAAAGTATGTCAGTCCTTTTTTTATGGCTGTAAAATGCTTACAGCCATGTTTGTAAGCAGCAACAACAACAACAACAACACAAAATTCCAAAAAAAAATCGAAAGTACTCTAAGTTTTATCAATGACTCTCAACTCTTACACTTACCTCTATCCCATGCCTAGTCAAAAATAGTGTATTTTTCAAATTTTTCAAAAAATATTTGGAAAGTAGGCTATATCATTAAACTAAAAATCCTGAAAAGACATATGTTAACTCCAACACCTACCTCTATACCATTCTTAGTCCAAAAATAGTGTATTTTTCAAATTTTCCAAAAACATATTTCCAAAATGGGTATAATTTCCAAAATTAAAAAGTTAACAAAAATGTTTGTTTGTCATAAATGAATGGCCTTTGCCTCCTCTACAGCCGTACCAAGTCCCAGGTCTCTAGGACAACAAAATTAATAAATTTGAAAATGGGCTTATATTTCCAAAATTAAAAAGTTTACAAAAGAGTTTGTTTGACATAAATGAATGGCCTTTACCCCCTCTACCCCCATACCAAGTCTCAGGTCTCTAGGTCAACAAAAATAAAATTTTGAAAAATGGGCTATATTTCCAAAATTAGGAATTCTACAAAAAAGTTTGTCTAACGTAAATCAATTGTCTTTACCCCCTCTATTCCCATACCAAGTCTCAGGTCACTAGGTCAAGAAAATAATTTTTTTTAAAAATGGTCACTATTTTGGAAACTAGGAATTCTACGAAAAAGTTTGTTTAACATAAATGAAAGGTCTCTATCCCCTCTACCTGTAAACCAAGTCCCAGGTCTGTAGAACAAAAATGAAAATAGTTCAACTGGGAAAGTAGGCGATTTTTCATAAAACCAAACATTCTAAAAAGTGTTCTATGGGCTTAAAAGAATGGCCTCTATGTCCTTTATTTTTTTTAATAAAACTTTTTTACTTTTATGTTTTTTTTGAAAACACTCGAATTTTGAAAATCCTATATTTTGGAAACTAGGAACTCTACAAAAACGTTTATTTGACATAAATGAAAGGTCCCTGACCCCATCTACCACCAAAATAAATTTCAAGTCTCTAGAATGAAAAATAACAGTAGTGGAGTAGTGAGAGTTCTGCTCAGTGTCATGGCCGTCGCGTGGTGGTAGATGGGGTCAGGGACCTTTCATTTATGTCAAATAAACGTTTTTGTAGAGTTCCTAGTTTCCAAAATATAGGATTTTCAAAATTCGAGTGTTTTCAAAAAAAACATAAAAGTAAAAAAGTTTTATTAAAAAAAATAAAGGACATAGAGGCCATTCTTTTAAGCCCATAGAACACTTTTTAGAATGTTTGGTTTTATGAAAAATCGCCTACTTTCCCAGTTGAACTATTTTCATTTTTGTTCTACAGACCTGGGACTTGGTTTACAGGTAGAGGGGATAGAGACCTTTCATTTATGTTAAACAAACTTTTTCGTAGAATTCCTAGTTTCCAAAATAGTGACCATTTTTAAAAAAAATTATTTTCTTGACCTAGTGACCTGAGACTTGGTATGGGAATAGAGGGGGTAAAGACAATTGATTTACGTTAGACAAACTTTTTTGTAGAATTCCTAATTTTGGAAATATAGCCCATTTTTCAAAATTTTATTTTTGTTGACCTAGAGACCTGAGACTTGGTATGGGGGTAGAGGGGGTAAAGGCCATTCATTTATGTCAAACAAACTCTTTTGTAAACTTTTTAATTTTGGAAATATAAGCCCATTTTCAAATTTATTAATTTTGTTGTCCTAGAGACCTGGGACTTGGTACGGCTGTAGAGGAGGCAAAGGCCATTCATTTATGACAAACAAACATTTTTGTTAACTTTTTAATTTTGGAAATTATACCCATTTTGGAAATATGTTTTTGGAAAATTTGAAAAATACACTATTTTTGGACTAAGAATGGTATAGAGGTAGGTGTTGGAGTTAACATATGTCTTTTCAGGATTTTTAGTTTAATGATATAGCCTACTTTCCAAATATTTTTTGAAAAATTTGAAAAATACACTATTTTTGACTAGGCATGGGATAGAGGTAAGTGTAAGAGTTGAGAGTCATTGATAAAACTTAGAGTACTTTCGATTTTTTTTTGGAATTTTGTGTTGTTGTTGTTGTTGTTGCTGCTTACAAACATGGCTGTAAGCATTTTACAGCCATAAAAAAAGGACTGACATACTTTCCAAGACCAAATAAGCCCCCACAAGCAAGAGCAAATATAAAAGAGCTAATACAAAAGCCAACAAAAGCCAACAAAAAGCCAACAAAAGCCAACAAAAGCCAATAAAAGCCAACATAAGCCAACAGAAACTGACCAAAAAAAAAGCCAACAAAAAAACTGACCAAAAAAGCCATGTAGCATGCTGGTAGTTGAGTGAGTTGTTATATTGACCGATAGGTAGCAGGCTGGTAGTTGAGTGAGTATTGATATCGACCGCTAGATAGCATGCTGTTCGTTCAGTGAGCGAGTATTGAAATGGAGCGCTAGGTAGCATGCTGGTCGGTCAAGTAGTTCTCATAGTCACCGCTAGATAGCGGCAACATACTTTGCGTGTCGCATTTGACTATTTGGTAAAGTTTTACCTCATAAAAACGTGCTCGTATATGCTTTGTACAAAAATTGAATATACAATTAACCACTAAGTGTTTAGAACTAACATGTATAGCCTTGTGTAGGGAATATTGGGGTCCTTAGCAAGAAAGAGTGCCTAACACACATGAGTGTACAGCCTTTTGATATGCAGTAAGTACCTGATAACCTTGAGTAGGCCATAAGAATATTTTCAGTTGACTACTACCTGTCACAGTGTTTACATTGTGAAAGACCGTTAAAGCAACCAGTCTTTAGCCTTGTCATAAGCAGTGAGCAGCTGTTACCCTTAACCAGGGGCATATTAGAGGACCCTTATCAAGAATATCATCAGTTGACTACCACCATTCACAGTGACCACATCGTGAAAGACTGTTAAAACAACTATTGTACAGCCTTGTACTTCTCAGTAAGTAGCTGTTGGTCTTGACTATTGTATATTAGGGAACCCTTAGCAAGTATATAATCAGTTGACTACTACTTGTTACAGTGTTCACATCGTGAAAGACCGTCTCACTGTCCAGTCTACAGCCTTGTCATACGCATGTAAAGAGCTGTTGGTCTAGACTAGGGGTATATTAGAGGACCCTTCACAAGAATATCACCAGTTGACTACTACCTCTCACGGTGTTCACATCGTGAAAGACCGTCTCACCGACCAACCTCTAGCCCTGTGATACGCAGTAAGCAGCTGTTTGCAGAAATCAACATTCATAATGGAAGAAGCCATTCCTAGCTATATGTGTAAAGAGTGTGGAAAGACTTTTCTTCGAGACTATCATAGGAAGCGACATGAAGTATCGTGTGGTGAATTTCATGAGTGCAAGACCTGTGGTAGTACATTCAACAATGCCTACAATGGACGTCGTCATGAAGAATGTTGTAATGTTGTGTCGGCAGCTAAAAGACAAAAAGCAGAGCCTACAAAACATTACCTACTGTCATTGGTCCCTGACAAAAATGGACTTATTGAATATGAGACATCTTTTGAAGGTCGACTTAAATCCTATTTCATTCGTTGCGATACGTGCAAGGATTTAAATTCATACCTTAAAGAGTCCAAACAGCAAATAATACAAGCTATGCAGAAAGAACTAGCAATGCACAAGTCGATAAAAGTTAATCTTGTGGCTGAATGTAGATTCATTCATACATCTACCAATGAAATTACAGATCGTGCTTTTAAAACACGAAATCAGGCCCTATTTTTGGAAACGGACTTAAGTAGTTTCTTGGAAACACAATTTACAAAGTTAACTACGGAAATGGAAGAATCTGAGCTAAAAGGCAGTAATTGGGCTTTGTTAGCAGTGGAAGGAGTACGATTGAAAATAAATAAGTACAATCCCTTGCGTGGTAGCACATATGTTCCATTACCAGCAGCTATACAAGCAAGAAAAGCCTGCATTAATCCTCAAAACTTTAAGGACGAGAGGTGTTTTATGTATGCCATTTTAGCAAAACTGGTTAAAACTGATGCTAAACGCGTTAGTAAATACAAGGATCTGGAAAACAAGTATGATTTTTCAGTAATATCATTTCCTACATCGCTAGCTGACATTCCCAAATTTGAAAAAGCCAACAATATATCCATTAATGTATTTGGATTGGAACAAGACAACAAATTGTTCCCTCTAAAGGTTGTGGATCAAGAGCTGCAAGACCATCGCGACCTCCTTCTGCTAAGTTCATCATCCGGCCAGAACCACTACGTCTTTATCAAAGATTTTGATAAACTAGTAGGACATCAGATTACTCACCATGGACATAAGATATATACGTGTAAACGGTGTTTTACTCACTTCGATAATCGATATGGTCAACAAGGAATAGAAAAATTGAAAGAACATAGAGCTTTGTGCGTCCAGCATGACATTGCTAGGGTTGAAATGCCTATTAAAAACCCCATTGTCAAATTTTTAAACGTGGAAAAAATGCTGAGAATACCTTACGTTATCTATGCTGATTTTGAAAGTATACTGTTACCCTATCAAACATGTCTACCCAATCCTGAAGCAAGTTATACAGTGCCATACCAGAGTCATGTTCCTATGAGCTTTGGTATATACGTTAAACCCTCACCTGCTGTGGAACACATAAAGACAAACCTTCCAAGCCAACCTCTTATTTATCGTGGACCTGACGCTGCAGAAAAGTTTATGGACTGTTTGATTTCAATAGCTAATGAAATTGATCGCCTTTACAGCTTAAATGTTCCAAAGGCTTTAACTGAGGATCAAGAAGCAGAGTTCCAATGTTCTGAAACCTGTTATTTGTGTCAAAAACCGTATACCAAAGAGGATTGGAAAGTTCGAGACCATTGCCATATTACAGGGGAATACCGTGGAAGTGCTCACAATAACTGTAATTTGAGGTGTAAAACACGTAACCCCGTTCCTGTATTTCTACATAATATGAGTGGCTACGACGCAAATTTCATTGTAAAGCAATTAGGATGTACTACTGAGAGAGTGGATGTTATCGCTAACTCCAAGGAAAAATACATTTCCTTCACCAAATATGTAGGAAATGTTAAGCTTAGATTTGTGGACACGTTTCGGTTAATGCCGAGTAGTTTGGAAAACTTAGTTTCCAACTTAACATCATACCCTGAAACAGACAAGTACTTTGGAAAAGAAAATGCAATGCTCATGACTCGTAAAGGGGTATTTTGTTATGACTACATTGACTCATGGGAAAAGTTAAGTGAAACGTGTTTACCTCCAAAAGAGGCATTCTTTAACAAATTAAGTCAAGAAAATGTTAGTCAAGAAGACTATGAACATGCCAAAAATGTCTGGAAACAGTTCAACATTAAAACTCTAGGGGAATATAGTGACCTCTACCTAAGTTCAGATGTACTCCTTCTTGCAGACAGCTTTGAAACGTTTAGAAACAAAACACTAGAAACACACCGAGTGGATGCTGCACACTTCTTTACTTCGCCTGGTTTAAGTTTCGAGGCAATGCTCCTTTACACAGGCATTGAACTGGAATTGCTACAGGATTACGATCAGATTCTTTTAATCGAGTCTGGAATACGTGGAGGCATATGCCAGGTGTCTCATCGGTATGCTGAAGCTAACAATAAATACATGGAAACCTATGATTCTGAGAAACCATCGCAATTTATTACCTATGATGATGCCAACAACCAATACGGGTGGGCTATGTGCCACTCCCTTCCTTATGGTGGATTTCAGTGGGTTTCTCCAGATACTGTTGATCTAGAAAAACTAAAGAACGACGATCCTGTGGGATACATTCTAGACGTTGATGTTGATTACCCATCTGACCTTCATGATCTACACAACGATTTACCTTTCCTACCAGAGTGTACACAACCTAAGGATTCGTCTCTGAAAAAACTAATTCCTCATCTTGGAAATCGAAGGCGATATGTTGTTCACTACATGGCATTAAAACAGGCTTTAGATCATGGAATAAAATTGATAAAAATTCATCGTGTGTTAAAGTTTAAACAAAGACCTTGGTTAAAGGCATACGTTGATTTTAATAACAACCTTCGAAAACAAGCCAGAAATGATTTTGAGAAAAATCTGTACAAATTATTCAACAATGCCATTTTTGGGAAAACAATGGAAAATATCCGTAAAAGAATAGACATACGTCTTGTGACTGACAGCAAAAAGGCAGAAAAGCTAATAGCTAAACCAACATTCATCGACAGAACAATTTATGGTCCCAACCTAGCTGCTTTCCACATGGCTAAGCGTAACATTGTATTCAATAAGCCTATATATATTGGAATGTGTATACTGGATATTTCAAAAACTCTCATGTATTCCCACCACTATGATGTCCTGCTACCCTATTATGGCATGGACAATCTTAAACTCATGTATATGGATACTGACTCGTTCATATATTTGGTTAACACCCCAGATGTATATCAAGACAAGTTGGATTTCCTACAACACCTGGACACATCAGATTATCCTACTAATCACATATGTTACTCTACATCAAACAAGAAAACGTTGGGGAAATTTAAAGACGAGGCTTGTGGACAAATTATAAAAGCATTTGTTGGACTTAGAGCTAAAATGTATGCTTTAGACATAAATGGTAAAGAAATCAAAAAGATTAAAGGTATTAGCAGAGGTGTTGTCAAAACTTGTATAAGCTTTCAAGATTATAAGGATTGTGTCATGAAAAACAATGTAAAAAGAATACCCATGAACATTATCGCTTCTAAACAACATGACATATCATCTATAAGGCTAAACAAAATTGCTTTGTGTCCTGGTGATGATAAAAGAGTGATTGATGCTGATGGTATAGGTACACATGCCTATGGTCATTACTCAATCATTAACCATGCTTAAAGAGTTAAGTTATGAATATCAAAATCTTCTGCCTGCAACTAGCAAATACATAAAACAAAACAATTTAGGAAATAAAACCATGGCACTACAAAAATAAAAAAAAATAGTATTCATAATCAAAAATAAATAAAATAGAAAACAAAATAAAAACAACTGTACAATTTATAACAAAAAATAGACTATATATAAAGTGTATTTAAGTGTAAATAGTGTACATGTATTTAAAATAAAAAATATTGTATGGACACTGCTTGTACATTTTTAATTACTACCCACCTCTCTCCACTCCTAATGCAAAATGAACATGTAAAACACACAAATTGGAAAATCTATGTTTCCATATTGACAAAATAGAAAAAACATTGAACTAAAATTTTAAAAACTGTAAATGGGAATTTGGTAAATTGACAAATGTGTAAACAACAAAATGCAAAATCCATGTTTCCATATCATGAAATTTAAAACTTAAAATTGACATAAAAAAAACTGAAAATGGGAAATTGGAAAATTGACAAATGTGTAAACAACAAAATGCAAAATCCATGTTTCCATATTATGAAATTGAACAACTAACAACTGACATTTTGAAAATACTGATAATGGGAAATTGGAAAATTGACAAATATGTAAACAACAAAATGCAAATTCCATGTTTCCATATTATGAAATTAAAAAACTTTTAACTGCCATTAAAAAAAAACTAAAAATGGGAAATTGGAAAATTGACAAATGTGTAAACAACAAAATAAAGAAAAAAAACCGGTTGGGGTAGTGATCATGTTGTACAGTAGCCTATAAGACTGGCCTAAGGATAGTTGCATGTGCCCTTATATACTTTGTGTGTGAGCATTAGCCTTTGGATTAGCGTAAGTTAGGTTTGGTAAAGTTAGGTTTGGTTACGTTAGGTATGTAGCCTTGTAGTTTACTCTTTTCGGAAAATGTAAAATCTAAAATGAAAAAATCTTAAATTTAAAATGTAAAATCTACAAAAAAAATAACATCTAAAATACAAAAAAATCAAAAATGTAAAATGTAACATTTAAAAAATGTAAAATGAAAAAAATCAAAAATCTAAAATGTTAAAATATAAAATCTTTAAATGAGGTTTCTGTGGGTTAGGTTGGGTTAGGTTATAACTAAGTTTATTATTTGTGCTCTCTTATTTGCTCTTACATTTTTGCTCTCACTTTGAAGTTTGGTTATGTTAGGTTAGGTTAGGTTAGGTGTGGTTAGGTTATAACTAAGTTTATTATTTGTGCTCTTACATTTGCTCTCACTTTTTTCTCATACTTTTTGCTAATTTTTTTTTTCGCTTGCAATTTTAAATTAGGAAGGTTATGTTAGGTTAGGATAGGTTAGGTGAGGTTAGGTTAAGTGAAGTTAGGTTAGGTTATAACTTAGTTTATTATGTGTGCTCTCACATTTGCTCTTACATTTTTGCTCTCACTTTGAAGTTAGGTTATGTTAGGTGAGGTTAGGTTAGGTGAAGTTAGGTTAGGTTATAACTTAGTTTATTATGTGTGCTCTCACATTTGCTCTCATATTTGCTTTGACTTTGAAGTTAGGTTAGGATAGGTTAGGTTAGGTTAGGTTAGGTGAAGTTGGGTTAGGCAGAATTGTTGAGGTATGAATCAAAAGCCAGCTCCTGTCAGTTTTGCCTCGCAAGGCTGAGTGTACTCCATTCCACTCCTGAGACCAGAAATTAAATTTCTTGGCAGAGCCGGGATTCGAACCTCAGGAATGACCTCCAAGAATGCTAGTCACTACACTAAGTGGTTGACAATATAAGGCTGGTCTTGATTATACATGATCAATTAATAATTACCTAATAATAATAATAATAATAATAAATATTCCATTTAGCAACTACACGGCCGAACTCCCCCTGTGACATCATTCATGGTCTCAGGACATGGCGGCCATTTTGCCCATTAGCCCCTGCCCCAGCTCTGACTGACCCCTCCATAAGAATAACATAGAGTGATTGCGCGCGGCGGCCATCTTGCCCATTAGCCCCTGCCCCAGCTTCGGCCTATATATCCTACTTACATTCACTCAAAGACTTGTTCTTTTTTGAATGCTGAATTTTAGTTTTTCCGCATTTTTTGTTTATATTATAATTACTAGTTTTGCAGTACTTAATAAAAGTTTAAGACCACTAGCCTATTTCATAAAATTATTTCCAGATCTTATAATTTTATCGGAAACCTTTTCATGATTAATTTCTTCTAAATGTAGTCTATGAGGCGTCTGTAGAGATAGTGAACATTCGGATATGTCTTTCTGTTTACTGGTTATGAAATTTTACTTACAAGACAGATATTGAAAATTATGGAATAATTTGTGTACTTTAAACGGGATCGTGAATTTTAGTATCGATTTTGTTCTGAACAAAACGAAATATATCAACAACAGGGTGGTCTTAAACTTTTGTTAAGTACTGTATTTAATATTTTTTAAATTACATTTTGGTCTTTTCGAATGTAGGTGTCCACCTCGAAATTTTAAATTCCATCCCAAATTTGTGTACCTTAATGTGTGTTAAGAGGGGAAGATGACCTCGTAGTTCCGCCCCTTAAAACAACAATAACTAACTAATCGACCTTAATGAGAGACGAGGAAATAATTCTACTGTATGTGCATGCACAGGGAGTCACTAGTGACAGATACTTTACATACACTTCACTTCATAGCGTAGTAACTAGCATTGTTGTCTGTTACTGATGAGGTCCGCGATCGATTCTCAGCTCTGCCAAGAAATTTAATTCTGATCCGAAGGCTGGAACAGGGCACACTCATTTCTTTTGTGGTAGAATTTAGAAGAGTTGGTTTCCATTCCTACCTGAACCATCCTAGAAGTGATTTTCGTGGTTCCTCACCTCTCTTCCAGGCAAATGGTACTTAAACTAAGGCCAAGCCGCCGCCTATTGGAAGATAATCCTTTTGAAAAAGCTGTTGAACCTCAGAACAGACATCTTCAATAGACCTTTGTAAGCACTGTCATCCACCCCACAACTCGCTATAGCACATTGTCTAACAATGTAAGTATCAGCCTTTGTTTTCCTCATCTCTGAATAGTGTAAAACAAAGTCCCCGATTCTTGGAAGTAACGGGTAATCTCAAGAACCACTGGATGGATTTTGATGCGGTTTTCACCATTCTGTAAAGGATTTCTCGAGGAAGGTTCTATAGGAAAACATTCATTTATGAGCAAAGGAACCCGAGCAGTAACGATTTTAGTGAATCGAGTCAAAGAGAAACCTGCCGTTCGTGCGCCTTTTAAGCTTACGCTGGGTAATCCTTTAAGGATACCGAGCGAAGCCTGGGCGGGTTGCTAGTACGATATAAAATAGACATAGAGATATATATTTAATATGATTAACATCAGGGTAGCGACACTTTGTGGTCACCCTGTGTTTTGGAACGCCTTCTTGCCGGTACATGCATCGTTAATATCGCTCCCCATGTTTGTCGCTCTTTTGTGCCGTCAAACCACTATCTACCCAACCACTTCAGCTGTCTTTCATGAACTGACAGAAACAAGAGCGAGAGAAGGCTTCTGATTGGATGGCAGTCCACTAGGGAACATAACACCAGATAACACTTGACATCAAGGAAAAGTATGCAGCAGTAACGGGTCTAAATACGAAATGATTTCTATTCGTGCACACACACACAAATACGTATGACAGGGATGTTGCATCCCCTAAAATAAGCAACAACAACAACTAATCCTGCTTGTTAGAAAACCAAAACAAAGGACCACCCCATACAGTGACCTCTCTAAAACTATTACGGACTCTCGCCGTCTGTGTTCCAAGCCACGCTGTACTGACTGTCCACAACATTGACGATACAGACTGAACAAGTACTTGACAGGACTTTATGGCAGCCACGGTCCAGTGGAAACTGTTGTGCGACACGACCTATTCGCAGCAACAGCACGGAAGACATCCAACCAGAGAAGTAATAGCCTGTACTATACAGTACAACCATAGTTGACTTTTACAACCATATAGTCACTCCAATCAGACAAATTCCGGATTTCTATCACCATTTTAGCATTCCACCTAACATCATATATACTACAACTAGCATACACTGACAACTTGCATTACTGCAATACTGCAACTAAATAATTGTACATATTGTATATATTTTCACCTGTATTCTCAAACATAGATTTTACAGCCTAAGTGTAATGGATCTGATGATGATCGCTTGACGATCGAAACTGGTCATCCTATTGTATTTATTAATCTCAGGTGATTTTTTCAGGATTAGGGCACAACCCAGCTCTTTTGGGTACATTAGTGTTGACCGACTGAAAAGCACTAAACTTTTGTTTACTTAGGCAACACTGAAACATGGCTTCAAACACCACAATATCTCAATATCTGTGATTAACTGTTTTATATTGTGGTTCATGTGTGTGTCTGTGCAGTTGTATTTCAATCCTTTGTCTAACGTATTCATTTCATCTTGAGATAAAGTTACGTTCGTTCTGTTGTTTACTCTGCTGTGGAAATTTAATTCATTCTTATTCGTGTGTTGTTCATTAGGTTGATTATTCTGTGTGTCTCTTAGCTTTCTTAGTTTAATTTCTAGCGATTCGTGCTTTCTCGTTGCTATGATTTTGATGGTGTCATGTAGGTGCTCAGTGAATCTGTTCCATTGGGATGCATGCCAGAAGTTTCTTAGTTGCAATTGAATGTCGTATAATTGTTGGTTGAATTTTTTGCTTTCTTATGTATGCAAATCTTAATTCGTTTTTTAACCAAATCGCTTTGGCTTGCTTAGTTGAAATGATTGAAGCTGGTGTATTCGGTACGGTTTTAATTGGTAAGTATTTAGGGGTGAGATTTAGTTCTATACATTTTTTGTTGAACCAAATTGATTTGTCTATGTTCATGGGCTGCCTGAGTGATTTGAATCTCTTGGCTTCACGATTTGCTTGACTAGCCGTGAACATTATGTGGTTTGAAGCCATTTTTCAGTGTTGCCTCAGTAAACAGAAGTTTGGTGCTTTTCAGTCGGTCAACACTAATGTACCCAAAAGAGTTGGGTTATACCCTAATCCTGAAAAAATCACCTGAGATTAATAAATACAATAGGATGACCAGTTTCGATCGTCAAGCGATCATCATCAGATCCATTACACTTAGGCTATAAAATCTATGTTTGAAAATACGGGTGGAAATATTTACAATATATACAATTATTTATTTTCAGTATTGGTATTGCAACTTGTCGTGGATCGATCCTCCCTACGCATAAGCTAGTAGCCCTGCCGGTCTCGGAGGATGTCCCGGCACATTTAAAACTGCCGTGCAGGCACGGTCTTTAATAGTTGAAGACCTTCCTCATACAATACTATACAACTTGTCTAGACTTGGCAACACAGCATAAGTACACATGCACTTACTACAGACAGCACATACGAATACGGGGCGGGGGGAGGGAAAACCAGTTCACCGAGATAACATTCCAACTCAGTCCCCTGTCACGAGTGCACGAGTGAAGTTGAACTTTCTCGCGGCTGCAGTGTGGAAGACTTCCAGCCATATAAGTAACCTATAGCATCAAAATTGACCATTTATAACCATATAGTCACCCCAAACAGACAGATTTCCGGAGTTCTATGACCAAACGTCATATAGATCACAACTAACATGTACCGACAAGTTGAAATACTAATACTGCAAATAAATAATTGTACATATTGTAAATATTTTCACCCGTATTTTCAAACATAGATTTTATAGCCTAAGTGTAATGGATCTGATGATGATCGCTTGACGATCAAAACTGGTCATCCTATTGTATTTATTAATCTCATGTAATTTTTTCAGGATTAGGGTATAACCCAACTCGTTTGGGTACAATAGTGTTGACCGACTGAAAAGCACCAAACTTCTGTTTACTAAGGCAACACTGAAAAATGGCTTCAAACCGCATACTGTATTTTAATTAAAAATGAAATTCCTCTCGGCACGCCAGAAGGCGGAGGTAGATTTCACCGGGCAAACTAGCGGATAGGCTATAATAGGCAAAATATGCAGGTTTTCGTAGAAGGATCAGACCTCATTTATTGCGAGAAAGTATTTTACAATTGGAGCTTAGTTAACTTCTTTTTTCGTCTTTCCATGCATATCGTTAACATTTTATTGTCTTATGGGGGGGGGGGGGGGGGGGTAATCTTCTTGCCATTTGGGGTCCATTTATGTACTTGTGGTCAAACTGTCCTTATGCAAGGTTTGGAACTGATGTGTTATTTCTTCACGCAAAATTTTATCACCCGCCGAGATGTTGGTTGGTTTCTCAGTTTAGGGGCTGCGACAACGCGGTCATGTAACCCAGTGTACTTTGGTTGTGTGTAGGATCTGTCTAATAAACGGTGTTAATTGTGATGACTGTATTAGTCTGTAATTCAGGTAAGGACTGCAGACGGTCAATTTCAAGTACTGTAGTAGTTCCTAATTTTGGTACCAAATACTACCGTCAAAGAACCTGGCTGTAAACTTGGCAACTAGATGCCACCGCAACCAGCAACTTGCAACGAACGTTGGAACTTCCCCTCATAAGGAAAGCATACTGAGGGATATTTAGCGCTCTTAGAAAATCTGACGACTTCGGCCGACTTTGAACCCGCGACCTTGGTCATAAAAGTTCAGCATGCTACCAGTTTAAGTCACCGAAGCCGCTTCCCACAGAGTCAAATGGAAAATTGATTGTGATCACGTGCAATGGCGTTGTCATGGCAACCTCTGATGGCCCATCCCTGATCAATTTAGAAGCGTTGTCATGGTAACCTCTGATGGCTCTTGGCATTTTCTTATAATTCCGAAATCTTTTTTCTCATCCCTTCGCGTAATGGTGGGTCATATCGAAAATCTTTCAGACAAGAGTTTTAGGTAGCCTAATTATTAGGGGAATATTTTTAGACTAATACGTTTACTTCCATAATAATAACCAAAAATAGACCAAAGTTAAATTGTCCATTTTGTACGGTTTTGATATTGTGCCTATTAAGAGAGATATGATTAATGTTTATCAAAAACCCCACACTTTCCACCCCTTTGGTCAATGGTTGGTGCTATCAAAAACTTTTTAAACATACATTTTTGGCACTTATCCGACACATAGTATGAAATTTGAATGGATTCGATATTTCACGTATTAAGAGAGTTATAGCGATATTCCACTTTTTAGAAAAAATCCCCCCAATTTCACCCCCTTCGACCGATTTAGCCCATTAACAAACCCGATCGAGATTTTAAAGGGATACATATTATGTAAAAAATTCAAAGTGATTGGTGCAAAATTAGGGCAGATATCGTGTCCACATGAAACTGATATATTTTATTATATTGTAATTATATATATTATATATAAACTTTTGAACTGACGGTGGTTTTGGGGTTAAGAGGATGTGAAACGCGAAGATATGTCGAAATTTTCCGGAAGTTGAAACATGGTACCCATTGGAATAGTTAGCTTTCTAATGAAATCTTCCTAAAATGTCAGTTTCTTTCTAATGAAATCTACCTAAAATATCAGTTTCTTTCTAATGAAATCTACCTAAAATGTCAATTTCTTTGTAATGAAATCTACCTAAAATGTCAGTTTCTTTCTAATGAAATCTGCCTAAAATGGCAGTTTTTTTCTAATGAAATCTTCCTAAAATGTCAGTTTCTTTCTAATGAAATCTACCTAAAATGTCAGTTTCTTTCTAATGAAATCTACCTAAAATGTCAATTTCTTTCTAATGAAATCTACCTAAAATGTCAGTTTCTTTCTAATGAAATCTGCCTAAAATGGCAGTTTTTTTCTAATGAAATCTACCTAAAATATCAGTTTCATTCTAATGAAATCTACCTAAAATGGCAGTTTTTTCTAATGAAATCTACCTAAAATGGCATTTTATTTATAATGGAATCTACCTAAAATGTCAGTTTTTCTTCCATGAGAGCGTAGATAAGGAGCAAAGTACATCGATTAGTTTACAAAACAGTTGATCAATTATTCGGCCAATGGATTCATAGATTCAATGCACAATCGATTAACCGTTATTTGTAACAATTAATCGACTTTTTTCTTCGATTATTCGATTATTTGATAACTGAAGTTAATCTATTAGAATTACGAGTATCAGCCCTAGAAACTACAACAGTGCTTTGATTTTTAGTGATTTAAACTGCCTGTAGAAATTCCACTTGCTGCTATTATTTTGTAATTATCAGAAAATTTGCCCACTATCCCCGTGAATATAAAGTTTATATTCGGCAGGTGTTGACAATTTTGTGGATAAGCGGTGATATTCGCATCCTCCAAGGCAGGTTGTTCCAGCCGATACGCTCGCCAGTGAGCAGCAGAGTACTCGCCGCCTTGCGTGAGTAAACCTGCAACATGCAATACAGCTCTTATGTGGGGATTGCCGCCTAGGCAGGAATTGCATGAACTTGTGCTATGACCTTCGCCCAGTGACGTATTGGCTATCACCCCCAGTCCCTCTCCAATCGTGCTCCGAGCATCACTGTTGAGTACTAACGTGTATGCATACTTAAACTCGAAGATTTTGAACAGCCTGCCCCAAGGGCTTTACGAAGAACGAAAGGGAGCAAGGGAGAGACGCAAACACTGAGTTTTATACAGTTGAGTTGTATGCAGAGTCAGAAAGATATATATTTTAGTCCTAGCAACGTTTGATAAAGCATTGTAAAGAGCAAAACATTCAATGGACATCTCTTTTCTCCTTCCTCACTCTCTGTCGAAGCGGTTTCCCGATGAATGGCAATTCAGAACGCCTCGTTGAGCGCTGCTCAGAGCTGAGAGTAGGCTAAAGAATGACTTGCGAATATTGTTTACTTTCCTAAGCCTTGCTTTTCAGCGTTGCTAACATTCATAGCTAGATTTCAAGAATTGAGTCCTCCCGACTACAATGATTAGAAAATATGAAGGTTTTATAGGATCGTGTAATGTATGAATAGTAGACGGAAGTTAGAAAGTTAAAATATCTGACCTAAACGGAACTTAAACCCACGAGCTCTGGTTCTAAACGCCGGGTGTTCTGACCACTTGGGCTATTGGGAAAATAACTGGGTGAGTTAGCCGTGGTCGTTACGGCGTGGCTGCAGGCAGTCACTCACATCCGGGAGGCAAGGAGGTTCGAATCCCCCCCGCCGGCAACATTGAAGATGGTCTTCTGTGGTTTCCCATCTTCCTTCCAGGCAAATGCCGGGGTTGGTCCCTAACTAGGCAACAGCCGCTACCTTCCAACTCCTCGTCCTTACAGTACATTCAAACTTTCCTCCCCAGACAACACTCCACTCATGACGGTACTTGTAGCTCACGCCAGGGGTGTTCGCTTAGAAGAAGCTACTAACTCTGGCTTGCCGAACATGTCCTCGGACACTCCCGGCACAAAAAGCCATACGCTTAAAAAAGAAAAGAAAATTGGGAAAACACTTTAATTTTTAGAACACTCTACAAAGCCAGACGTCGCAGGTTCGAGTCCCAGTGGTATACGGCTTTTAATTCTCTTTCATGCACATGACTTGCACTATTTGTTCATTACACGACCGACAGACGGACGGACAGACAGACGGATGGACAGACAGAGAGGCTGCTGTAATTTCACTTCATGTCTTTTACAAACGCTGTATTCTCGGATGATGGAAATGTACCGCCCCCACTTTACGTTGGTCTTGCTGTCGTTCTTCCATGAGCGTCTGTAAGCGTATTCTTTAACAGCGAGAGCGAAAGTGGCGCACATTTACTGTGCTCTGCCAGTAATCTAATATTCCTACTTCTTTATTGGATTATCGTGAGAAAAATTTTAATCGAATTATCTGCGAGGAAGTGGACACAAAATTCCCTCACGTTCGGTGAAGTCGCCTGTGTTGCAAGTTGCCAGTAGTCTGAGCCCTGAGTGCAGTGATCATATACTGTAGGCCCTCGCGTACTGTGTCAACAGAGAAGTGCTTTGTGAATAAATATTCTTTATAAAGATATGAAATATATCATATTTGAATACTGGGATCCGTATGACTTTGCAATGATATGTTTGCATTTTTAAAGTCAAAAGGGTCCGCATATTGCACACAGTTGACTCTGATGTCGTCATCAAGATCACTCGCTCCTACTACCCTGCCAGGGAATTGTTATCGATAGACGTGGAGCGGGCCTGTAGTGTATACATACGTCATCTCGCCTCGTTATGGCTGTCGCGAGTGGTTGCGGGCCAAGAGGAGGAACGCGTGTACAGTCATACAATGAGAACACACCGCACAGCGCATGACCCAGCACGAACCATGCACACACACGACATGCGATGAGGTTTCGCTGGCGACGACTACACGTCTATCGCAGGCGTGTGGCTGGGCAGAGCGCATTAGTTACGATTTCCGCCACCGGTAACAATTCGCTGGTAGGGTAGTATTACCCTTTTAAGATTTGATGGCCGCTGAGCGTGGCTGCGCCAGTGTTGGTTGATTATTGTAGCAGGAGCCCCGCGGGGTAAGGAGAAGGACACAGTGACGACCGAGTGTAGTCTGCACATAAGTCAAGCAGCATTGCGCGCGCTACCTGTCTTAGAAGCGCAAATAAGTGTCATAGGAGCTCGAGTCACCATGGACATCTACTGGAGCTGAGTCATATCCTACAACCGCAACTCTACCTGTCAACAAAGCAGGCTGTCGTGTGATACAAGTTAACAGAGAATAGTTCCCATCTCGACCGCCGGCAATCAATTCGTGAAAGGGACCTACCTGCCTGTCTGAATCTATACCGCTGTAAATGCTCGCACCGAAGAAGAGTGTAGCGTGTGACGTAAGCGCTCTTTGTACCGCTGTCGCAGAGATCGAGGAAATAGTCTGAGGCATGCCGGATGCTGCAATGCAGGAAAGACAGAAAATATATCTGGTGTTAATAAACACAACAAACTGAACGTCTTGGGTGTCGTAATGTTAGTGCTCGTTGTTCCAATAACACAATTGATCACAGATTATAACCAATGACATATCGGCTCTCTCCTATCAAGAAATATATAACAAAAGTAGAGTAGTTAATGTGAAGGACAGTCATGCTATAACGTAAATAGAACTGAACTTAGTGCCATTTTCCCTGCACATTAGAAAAGAGCCATACAGAACAGTACAAACACGGGGACATTTTCCGACACTTTCTCTTTCGTTTTTCTTGAACTAGTTTATCAATGTTAGGACGTAGGTTGGTTGGTTCCTCAGTTTATGGGCTGCAACAACGCGGTCATGTAGCCCCGTGTACTTTGGGCGTGTATAGAATCTGTCTGATAACCGGTGTTAATTGCGATGGCTGTATTAGTGTGTGTTATCTGTTTTTAATTCAAGTATATAATAATATCGTATGGCCTCGGTTGCCGGGTGCAAGCTTTGTTATTTGACACCCAAAGGGTAGCTTGCATGTCGAATTTCGTTGTTCGTTGAAGCACTATGAAAGTCAAGGAGGTTATATATCTAATCTCCTTGAACACTACAGCGCTTTCTAGTAGAGAAATGAGGAACTTTGTGTTGTCGGTAAATCCCGAGATTAATTTTGCTATTATGAACACGGCCTACTGAATTCAAATTGGTTCCTTGACATGCCAACATCGTATGACATGGTGTAGTAATTTTTTCCGCCTTTCAAAAATCACTTACCACGGCCAGGAGCGAACCTGCAAGCTTAAGGTTAGTAGACCGACACGTTGACCACTCACCCACCGTGGCAAGCTTTAATTCAAGAAAGGACTGTAGTCATTCAATTTTCAAGTAATTCCTACTTTTGCTACCAAACGCCACAGCCAACGACAACTAGGTCTGAACTTGGTTACTAGATTCCATCGCAATCGGCTCCTGGTGACGAACGTTGGAACCTAAGAGACTTAGTCAAATCTAACCTATAATTTAGCTTCACACAAGTGTAATTAGAGGAAGGTTCTTTTACATGCCATACATCTATGACATGTGACCACCGGCTTTACTTCCCCTCCAAAGGAAGGCATACTGAGGGATTTTTAACGCTCTTCAAATATCCGACGACTTTGGCCGGGTTTGAATCCGCGACCTTGTTATGACATAGTGTCAGGGAAAGTTGTAATCGAAGCATGCATGTTAGGTTGTGATCTGACAAGGTACTACGAGATCTGGACTTAGCCAGTTTCATAATTGAAATGAATTGTTCGCACACGTTTGTTTTACTTTTACTCGCCATGTTGTTCGCATCGAGAGCTCTACAGCGAACTGACCCAACACCCTCTGAAGTATAGAAGGCGTTGACTGATCCTTCCAGGTCCGTACGCACAGCGCCGTTGATCTAGGCAACATGGTATTACACTGCTCTCGCCTGACGTCACACGAACTGATACGCTTGCCCTTCGTATCGACCCTGTCACACCGCTTGAAGCGGTATTCCTCTGATCTATAGATACTATGAGATATTAATGGAATATCTACACAATACTGGATATCGTAACGAATTGTAGGCTATAATCATTGCGGATCCGGGCAATGTTCCGAGGTAATATGCTGTAAATCGCCTTCGGAATCATCCTGGCGTGCTGTTAGGACATTTTCAAATGCTCCAACATCTCGTAATGACATTCGTTAATACAATGTACGGTCATTATCCTTAGAAGCAGCCTTCGTGATATCTCGTTCTAAAATAAAAAATAAATGAATAAAAAGAAAATAAATAAATACATAAACGAATGAAAATAAATAAATAAGTAAATAAGTTAATAAATAAATAAAAATAAAAAGTAAATAATAAATACATAACTAAATAAGTAAATAAATAAATAAGTAAATACATAACTAAATAAGTAAATATATAAATAAGTAAATAAATAAATAAGTACATACATATATAAGTAAATAAATAAATAATTAAATACATAAATAAGTACATAAATAAATATTTAAATACATAAATAAGTAAATAAATAAATAATTAAATACATAAATAAGTAAATAAATAAGTAAATACATAAATAAGTAAATAAATAAATAATTAAATACATAAATAAGTAAGTAAATAAATAAGTAAATACATAAGTAAGTAAATAAATAATTAAATACATAAATAAGTAAATAAATAAGTAAATACATAAATAAGTAAATAAATACATAAGTAAATACATAAATAAATAAGTAAATAAGTAAATAAATAAGTAAATACGTAAATACGTAAATAAATAAGTAGATGAGTAAATAAATAAGTAAATAAATAAATAAGTAAATACATAAATAAATAAGTAAGAACATAAATAAGTAAGTAAATAAATACGTAAATACATAAATAAATAAGTAAATACATAAGTAAATAAGTAAATAAATAAGTAAATACGTAAATAAATACGTAAATAAATAAGTAAATAAATAAGTAAATACATAAGTAAGTATATAAACAAATACGTAAATAAGTAAATAAATAAGTAAATAAATAAGTAAATAAGTAAATAAATAAGTAAGTATATAAACAAAAAAATAAGATAACATGTAAATAAATAAGTAAATAAATAAGTAAATAAATAAGTAAGTATATAAACAAATAAATAAGTAAATAAGTAAATAAATAAGTAAATCAGTAAATAAGTAAATAAATAAGTAAATACGTAAATAAGTAAATACGTTAATAAGTAAATAAATAAATAAGTAAATAAATAAGTAAATACGTATATAAATAAGTAAATAAATGAATAAGTAAATAAATAATTAAATAAGTAAATAAATGACTACTGCCATGTTAGAAATCATATTGTATTATTGTATATTAATAAATATTGTCAATGCTATTACATTATATGTTTAATTATGGCGAAGAAATCATCCCGGTCCATCAGTAATTACGACAGATATAGCACTTCGTTTTGTCTTCGCTCTCTCTAGGATACAAGAAGACTAGTTGTCATGCTCGGCTGATACGAGTAGAATGAATCATTTACGACGTGGTGTTGAGTCACATTGTCAGGACTTGTTAGTCAGTGGTCTGTTAAAGTCATGTCAGTCACACAGTGAATGTGAGACAGTCTGAAAGGGGTGGCAATGTCCCCATGCAAGAGCGCAACCCGTTGTTTCAGAAAGTCATATTGTTATAGAATAATCCCTTCTGCTCTATGAAAACAGCATTATAAACGTTCAGCCACCTAATTTCAAATATTCCATAGTAGGCCATAGGTTGGTGACCACGGGACCCCAGCTCACTCCGTCATTGCTTGCTGGACTCCCCTCTTTTCTCTTTAACCGCACGTTGCAGATCTAAATTGCATTTTGTATGGTGGCCATTTTGTAAGTATTTATATTCTCAATTGCATTTCGTGAGTATTTTGAATCTAAATTACATTTTGTAAGTATTTTCAATCTAAATTGTATTTTGTAAGCACTGTCAATCAAAATGAATAGTTTGAATCTAACTACATTTTGTAGGCATTTTCAATTTCAATTGCATTTTGTAAGTATTTTGAATGTCAATTGAACTTTGTGAGTATTTTGAATCTGAAATGGGCTTTTTCAATCTAAATTGCATTGTGTATTTTCAATTTCAAAATTGCATTTTGTAAGTATTTTGAACCTTAATTGCATTGTGTACGTATTTTTAATCTCATTTGCATTTTGTAAGTATTTTGAACTTCAATGGCATTTTGTAAGTATTTCGACTCTACGTTGCATTTTGTACGTATTTTGAACATAAACTAATTTTTTTGCGTATTTTTCAATCTATTACCACTCTCCATTTTGTAAGTCATTTTAATCAGAGTTCCTATTGTAAGTATTTTCAGTCTCACATAATTTTCGTCCTGGTTTCCACTTCATTGTCATTTTCTCTATCACCCAGACCATTAGAGACCAATAATCTAGATGTTAGGCCCCTTAAAACAACAATTATCATCATCTTTTCTCCTTCCTGTTGACAACCCTTGGTCAACACAAATTTCTCTTGTGACGTCGACAGTATTAGGGGCTACATGACAGTCCCCAAAATAAGCAGCAGCAGCAACAACAACAACAACAAGGTATCTATTGAACCCGCTGAGCTAAGGTTCATGTGATATTTTTCATGACAACACATTTATGATGGGATGTATTACCTTTGAACACACCCAGAAAGCAACCAGAAGCTGAGAGCTTATACTATTCTCTTTGGAGTAGCGAAGGATCGCTCTTTTGACTTTGATGAAGTCGGCTAATTATTTATCTGAGGTCTTATTAATCAACTGTACCTTTCTACGAGACTCAGAATATTCCATTTCGTCATTCAGTATTTTTGAAACATTTTGGAGAATGTTTTTCACTTTAAGGTACGGTAATATCCTTGCAGATACGCAAGAAGGGATGTAAATAGTCGCTCAACGACTTAGTTTGACGATTTGATTCCATGAGGAACGCAGTTCCGTGCACTACGTCAGGAGAATCCGCCCTGTTGAGGCGTGTTGAAATATCCGTCATGTAAGACGTGGAAACAGTCCGCTTTTTAGCGAAGAAATATTTATCAAGTGTCATCGAGCACCATCGTATTGTGCATCACGATTTATAAAGTGTAGTGATCAGCACAAATAGTATCGGAAACGTATTTAAAAAATATTGTGAATTTTCTACGATTCTGTAGCACCACATTTTGTACCCACGTGATTTGTGGAGGGCTGAAGCCTAGTGTTAAATATACCAATAACTGTGATAAAGTTACATTGAACGAGTGTGATATTAAAACCACTTCGTATATAAATTGCTACGGTGGATTTATCCGCCAGAAATCGACGCCAATTTCACGGATGCCACGTGATTGCAAAAGTAGAGTCTGTGCACGTGTGAACCAGCAGATTAGTGCATGGCCATTTATTAATGATATCTGCAAAGTGTAGAGGCTGTGTTGCTAAACATATGTGTAACGCCTGTGATAGCTACAAAGCACGTCGCAATTTTCAAGTACTAATGGAATACATGATGTCTAACATTACCGACCACGTGTTCGACACTTATAACACCACGTTCGAGTCGGAGATGATGGGCTAAGTACCGTTATGGTATGAGGGAGATGTCTCGGATGGAACGAGCATGATGTGGAACTTCTAGAACGTCGAACGAGAAGGAAGGAATCGAGGATGCCTTTCCTAGGCATGCCCAACCCATTCACGATGTCAACTACAGGGACAGACCGAACCCTGGTCTTTAGGAGAGCCAAGATGGAAGTTCTGATACGGACGATGCCAATCCTGAAAGCCAGAGGTGCTTTTGTTCAACCCTTGTCGTTGGACAGAGAGCCAAGTGTGGGCTCCTTCATATCGTGAGTTTGTACAACCCTTCTTTGTTCTAGTCATTGGTGGTATAGTTAGATTAGTGTAGATTGTAAATCAGCCGAACTTAGTGACAGCCATTTCATAGGTAGGGAATGTAACTAGTATAATTAGATGTCATTTATTACAGTGATTGTGAGCCACCCTTGGGTTTGATATTTTGTTCAACCCTGGTGCAACCTGATGGACGTCATAGGACGCCAATTCCTGTCTATTGCTAAACGTGACCGTAGTCATTCCAAGGCTACTTTGTATAACCCTATCTGGGGTGATTTTCGAGTCTTAGCAGACTCCTGTTACGGCAAACGGATGCCATGATTATAATTCTTTAACTACACTCATAGCAGACAGTCAATGTTACGCCCCTGACTTCATTAGAGAAGTCGTATCATTTAGGTAATCGACTGTAATTACCAGTTTTGTAACTGCATTTATATTTCATTCATGATATGCTCAGAAGCCATCCAGGTCAAGTTTCGACCTTGCAAGTAAAAGGGATGTTTCGTTGTAGCCTAGCATCGAACCCAGTTCCCAACGTATCATTAAGCAAATCCAGCAGAGTGGAGTTTGCGCCATAATATTATTTTGTTTGTGTCAAGTGTGATGACACGTGATTATTTGAATGTTTGATACAAGAAACTAATGAAGTTATTTTATCTTTGAGAGCAAAGAGCTCCAGCAATGAGTGACATTGCTATCTTTTAAACGTCTTTGCTATGAAAGACAGAGTTATATGTATGTATTCAGCTTTTAGCGTGCTCTTAATGCACACATTCTTTGATGTTTATAACCTATGGTAAAGGTATTATTATGAGGCCAGTTTCATAGTTATTTTCTTGCCTGAATTGCCGGCCCAGTCAATGTGTTGTGTCTAATAGTGCAGGGAGCCTGCAACTTGCTGTGACTCAGACAGGTTTGTGAATATTTCCCAGCGCACGAGTGAGAGCGCTTGCTTCCAAGTGAGACAGACTTATGTTAACACAGGACAGAATGCTTGTAGCATTCATTTATTTTTCATTGCATTGATAGCTCATGGAACCCAGAGTCCATTTCTGTATCTGCTCACATGTTCTTTAGATTGTCATTTGTTAGTTAAACGCCTTTTGCGTGTACCGTTGTTTCGACGAGTACAGTTATGTCAGGATTCTTATTTTATGTTGGAGGCTAGCCCCGTGATGAGGGTTTTTCATGTGTGAAGGTATTTTGTGTACCATGTCCGGGACTATTCCCGTCGACCAGATATTTAGGGAGTGTAACTGATGTGTTCAGGCCCGTCCCAGAGTTATTGAACGCGAGCTGCGCGCCGCTGGTAACTTGTGTTATTGTGTGTCCGAGTTGTTATTGCTCGTTGATTGTATTCCGACTTTTGAGTCGAGGCTCTATGGCAGAGATGATCTCTCAGAGACGCTCCGTGCCAAGCTAGTCAGCTGTTATTCGCCATAAACCAACGATAATTTAAACCAACATCTTAATAATAAAACGCATAATTTTGATAAACAAAATATAACTAACGAATCCTTTCTATTTAACCTTGTTCATTTGCATTTGGAACCTGCTGACATGGCCGTGCCAATGAAAGTATTTCCTGGAGGAAATGACTTTAGGACAGCTGACACTTTTTGTAGCGACAGAGGCTTGCTCGAACCTTTAGTTCGTAGCTGGTGGAGCGCAGGCCATACGATGTTAGACGTAGTCTTCAGTACGCAGTCGTCACCGTAATTACACACGTTAAATGACTATGGCTTACAAACAGTAAACCAAGGTGTAGGTAGGCTTTGAATAAAACTGTGGTCTTGTATTTATTGATTTATTGATGTAAAAGTGTACAAATCCTCTATGTCACCTTTTGTGTGCTGATTAGCACCCAGTTTGTAAGAGTGTCTTAGATATTTTTTTCCATGGCTTGTCACATAGCTTTGATTGTAATTGTTTGATATTACGGACGTCACCGCCGTAAATTTTGTAATTAATTGGTAGGACTTAGCTAGACGAATTAATATTAAATGTAAATGAGAAAATGGTATCATCCTAACTTAGATTTGTTTTGCTACCCTGTTAAATGTAAATTCCGATATTAGCTTGATCTTGTAACTTGATGTAGGGTTTTGCACCGTACCAGTTTCCTAGTGTTGCTGTTGTTGCTTTAATTATTGTGAGATAGATCTTTCGCGAGGGTTTACTGTAACTTCTCAGGTAGGGACCTGCTCTTTATTTTTGATTATTTATTAGCTTGCGGATTAGCCGATAGAAACCCTCCGAACTAGGATAGGGGTTTGTGGATCTTACAATAAATTTTCACGATGTTTTACATAAGTCTGGATGTTTCTTTTCTCAGTCTAGCTTTTAAGGTGAACCTTTCCTTAGGCAGTCTATGACCTTAGTCACCATGTACCACGATCCCTGTGGACGATGGATTCTCGTGCCGCTTTGGCCTGTATGGAAGTTCACCTGATCCTCTCGGCAGTTAGGTCCGGCGGATGAGATGTTAGGGAAGTCATTTCGGTTGTTGGCTATCCTGGCAACTCCTCTGACGGGCACACTATGCCTTAGGGTGGATTACATTTTTACATGGATATGCTTTGGAACTGTGAGTATATTGATAGTCATTTTCAGTCGGTAAACACAAAATAGGCTAATTCCAATTAATGGATTTAAAATATTTAAAAATTACTTGACTACCATGTTTTTTAGTACAGGGTCTTTATATTTGTTCGGCAAGGATATTCTCACTCACGCGATCCGCCAGTGACGGCTCAGTTGCCGGCGACCGCGCGCACATATGTTCGGCAGAATACGGTGCTTAAAATCAGTATCATGCATTTTTACTCACCATGTTCACAGTAGATGCTGAAAATATTCCCCTTTCGCTGCCAAACATAATCGGCATCTCCTTATGAAGTTTCCGGTTACTCCGGTTAGTTTAGCTTCAGTATGGAAATAACTACTTTTACGTCTATTTTATTGTTTACTGAATCTGTACGTTTGAATCTCTTTTAGCCAGTTGTTGTATTGTCTGATTTATAGTAATGGGTCTGCCTGGAAATTTCACTCGAAACTTTTGTCTTGTTCTAGTGCGCGATTTCCTGCATTTAATGTTCGTATTGTGCAGATATACACGTTCACGTAACGAATATTTAACATAAGGCATTACAGCACTACACACAATCACAATATAACATTATACAATACGATATAGTGTGAAGAGTAGCTTTATAGAACATACAATTATTTCGGAGCTCACACGCAAGAGCGTGGGTATAAGGCCGCAGACAGCGCGCGCCAACATGGTACAGCCGGCTATTGGCCGGGCACCGGCGACCAGGGTCGAACGGAATCGCCTTGCCAAGAAAAAATAAAGACCCTGTATTTCAGGATTTTTAAAGTCGGATATATGTACGTACAGGGTTCTTAATAGTCCTCTATCACCATAAAAAATGCCAGTTTGATTGCTTAAATACTTTTCGGAGATATTCCGAACCGGTGAAGTATATTGATGGACGCCATGATGGAAAGTTTTATATATGGGCTATAACATTTTATACCAATTATCTACAATAACACCAAGAAAAAGATTCCTAACTAGGAACACTTTTCAAATATTTCGGAATATTTCTACTTTCTTCAAATGTCTATAATTATTGCAATATGTTATAAATTTCCATAATACTTTAGTAGGATGAAGCCATACATATTGTTGGTAAACTTTGAAAGTTTGCTTTTAGGGGTCGTTTCGTAAGAATAAAACACTTTTATTAAGCAGTTGCATTGATGGCTTATCTACACTACAAGGTTCCCTTAAGACGGGCGGATGACCTCACTGTTACGCCTCTCGAAACAACAATAAGTAACTAAAGTACAGTACAGTAGTTACTTTGTAGAAATAACTTGCGCTTCCTTGGCTAACTTGTCTCTCTTAAGCCCTTTATCCCGTTCACCAGGCTAGCTCATGAATGTATAGCTATCACTGTTCACCTGAGCAGCGTTATTTGTTTCAGACCGTTGACCTATTATTCATAGGATGACAGGGAATCTCCCCTTCATCTCTTCCTTCACTTCACGCCTACATTGTGAACAGTGGGGGAGGTGTTGTGTGCACAAGGGAAGGGTGACTGAAGTTGCGATGTACAGTAGAATCTTGTCTGCATTGTAGCATAGTGGTTAGCATTCTTGATAGGCGGCTGTAGACAATAATTTCAAGTAGTTCCTACTTTTGTTACCAAATGCAACCATCCACGACACCTAGCTTGTGGACTTGGCTACTAGATAGCATCGCAGTCAGCACCTGGCACCGAACGTTGGAACTAATAGAGCGTTATCAATTCTAACCTACAAATTTTGGCTTCACACACGTGTAATTCGTGGAAGGTTCTTTTTCATGCTATAAATCTATGACATGGGACCGCCGGTTTTACTTCCCCTCCGAAGGAAGGCATACTGAGAGATTTTTAACGCTCTTAAAAATCCAACGACTTCGGCCGGGTTTGAAACAGCGACCTTGGGCATAGAAGCTCAGCATACTACCAACTACGCCACCAAAGCCGCCTTGTTTGAGGTTCACTGGGAAAATTCGATGCTTTGTTCAATACCTAACAATGTTCACGGGATATGAGGCAGGCTACAGTACTTCACCACAAGTCTTTGCCAGGGTGGGTGACTGGTTAACGTGACGGACTACCAACCCCAAGTTTGCAGGTTCTCCCCTGGCCGTGGTAAGTGATTTTTGAAGGGCGCAAAAATTACGACATGCATGTCATACATTGTTGGCATGTTAAAAAAACCATTTGAATTCAGTAGGCCGTGTTCGTAATGGCAAAATTAATCTCGGGATTTTCCGCCATTCTCTACTAGAAAGCATTATGTCAAGGAGTCAAGGAGCTAAGATATCTAACCCCCTTGACTTTCATAGCGCTCCAAGGAACAACGAAATTCTACATGCGAGCTGCCAACTGGGTGTCAAATAACAAAGCTTGCACCTGGCACCCGAGGCCATACGATATTAGTATTATTACCACAAGTCTTAATTATCACAACTATGGTATTTTTCCAGCTATGTATAAAGGGTGGGAAAGAGAAAGATTCTCTAGACCTCGGATACCTTAATACCTTCGAGGTCAGAAGGGAACAAGAGTTAGCCAATGGAAGTCGACAGGAATGGTGACATAGAGGAGCCCGAGATAAGACAGTGAAAGCAATGCCAGACTCAGCTGGTGTCCATGGAGGAAAGAAAGGAAGGAGATGTCTTCGCTGCGCTGCCTAGCGCAAGCTGCTGAAGCCAAACGGCTCGCCCACTTTGGTTGCAAGAAAATGGCTGTCTCTATGCTTAAAGCCGTAAACCACTCCAACTTGTAATGGATTTTAGTGACTTAAAACTGCAATGACAAGTCAAGATTTTTTCTTGGATAGGCAGAATACACTCGGTACATAACGGTACTTGGCACAAATAAGCTGCGTTATCGTTTTAAAAGCCAATTTAAAATAATATAAATATGAGAGCACCTTTGCGAGGCTAGTTTTGTAAGGAAGACGCGGCAAAACGTAATAATACGCTGAAACACTGATTAAATTGAATACAGGTGTCTGAAGATGCGAGAAGGAACATCTTGGGAATTAATGATGCCGAACTAATTACGGTATTGACACAAATTGAGTTTTATGTTCTTATTGGTGTTGAGGCATTCATCAGTTTTTAGGCCTAATTTTGAGCACAGCCACTTTCACTCATTGGTCGTACACATTTTGATATTCAAGAATACGAACCTCAAAATTAATAAACAGAACACTTAAAAAAGGACGCATATTTGCACAAAAATACGGTATAGCCTATACGTTTCGGTACCGTACGGTATTTTCTTTGTCGGTAGAAACTTGACGATTAGCCTCGAATTGATTAATTACGTAGGCCTACCGTAATTATTGACCGACAGCCGTTTGATAATTTGGGATTTCCAGAGGAATGATTTTTATTTTTTTTGGTACTGGTATATAGGGTAGGCCTACACATGCTGAGATTAGAATTGAAGAGTGTTTTTCTTTTTTTTTTTAAATAACTTATCACTTCTGTTATTACGTTTCCAAAGTTGCATAACTGGAGCGCGATAAAAATCAGGGCCAAAATAAGGTTTAGCCATGCACCATGCCTTATGCAAGTCACAGAACACCGAATACGAGTTAAGGTTACGCCCACTTTGGTTGCAGCGCTTGGCTTCACTCATACGAGCTCAGGGCATCTCCTCTTATTCATTTCTCCATGGGTCTGACAATTTTGAATAAAATCTATCTTCATATTTATGGCTAATGATTGGAAGATGTAAGTTAATGCCGCCAACTCACGCCCATGATAATAATGTTATTGGGTTTACGTCCCTTTTAACTACTCTGGCTTTTAGAGACGCCGGGGTGCCGGAATTTTGCCCCGAAGTGGATCTTTAACGTGCCAGTAAATCTACTGTCACGGCTCCCTTACATTTGCGCATCCTCACATGCCACCTGACTGCGCCAGGATACGAACCTGCAACCTTGGGCACAGCAAGCGAGAACGTTACCGCTGGGCGGCTTCGGTGGCGTAGTTGGTGGCATGCTGAACTGCTGTGCCCAAGGTCGTGGGTTCAAACCCACCCGAAGTCATCGGATTTTTAAGAGCATTAAATTCCTTTAGTATGCCTTCCTTCGGAGGGGAAGTAAAGCCGGCGGTCCCATGTTATAGATTTATGGCATGTAAAAGAACCCTCCACTAACTTAACTTGTGTGAAGCTAAATTTCTAGGTTGGATTTCGTTGCAATGCTCTATGAAAGTTCCGACGTTTACCACTAGGTGTCGGTGACATCTGGTAGCGAAAGTTGGAACTACAGTACTTGAAATTGAACGGAATTTGTAGCTCACCCCATGGGTTACGCTTGAAGCAGCTACAGCCTCTGACGAGCCGAACATGTCCTCGGATCGGCACTAAAAGCCATACGTTAAATAATAATAATACCGCTGAGCCACGCAGCCAGCCGAAATTAAATGAAATACGATTTCTATTTTAACATTATTGTTGTTTTTTTTTTTGACAGGGACTTCCATAACGATGACTGTAGACGATGTTCATTTCTTTATGACTACAGGCAATGTCTAAATTGAATTTCGAGCACAATGCTTTCAAGTGGAAGGGGATCAATAAACGAGGGGAATAAGAGGAGAAACATGCCTTCATAAAACACAATTTGCGGAACGACGTTTTCCCTCGACAAGAGTGGCGCTGACTATCTACAGCGGATCCTCCCAAGTGAAAGATTAAGGAGGAAGATTTGGTGTTTGATGGCACTCTTGGACCACCAAGGGCCATTGCAACATAGTGTTCATTCTACATTCTACTCCAGGCAAATGCCGGGATGGTTCCTAAATTAACGCCACGGCCGGCTCCATTCCAATATTCGCCTGAATTACAAACACACCGTCTACAACAGACACCACAATAATACAGGTTATCAGACAAATTCAACATACACACACCCAAGTACTTGGGGCTAAATGACAACGATTAACAGGCATCTCAAATGAAACAACAACCATTGAATGCGCTGTGACGTATGTTGGTTTGCATGTGAGATGCTCGAAGTTCCGAAGTCACGTCCTGTGGTTCGACTTCCACGCTAAAGGGGGTTCTTTTCCTTCCTACGACCCTGCCTTCCTTCTTTCCTTTCCTCCCTTCCTCAATTGTATCTTGTAGTACCCCAACATAACAATTTGAATACCACCGTTGTAGACAATGGTGATGAGTAAGGTTCGGATGTTAAGGAAAAGTCATATTTTTTCCTGAGCTCATTTTACCCGAAATCTGAAAAATAAGTTTGAATGACTGGTCCCTGACCACGTTTAAAGCAATTTGATGTTGCCTATAAATGCATATTTCGGCCATTTTTATTGTTTCGGTCATATTTCAGTGATATAAGGTCATATTTGGTCATAATTTCAGCATTTTTGTTTTTTCCTTGTTTAACAAGATACGTGTTATCTGCGTCGAGTTTCAAACACAGGATTTCCGAATAGTGTGTGTAGTCGAAATAGCCGTGGGGTTGTTGAGTATGACTGTGAATCTAGTGATCTTGGGTTCGAATCCTGGGCGGGGTAGATATTTATTATTTGCTCGACAGCCTTCGTCGAGCGAGGTCGCGTCTGACTCACGTGCGGTAACGGTACTGTGCTTGGCTATTTCTGTGCGTATATCTGCTTTCGACCCACTGAATACCGTGTTCTGTGAGCGGTTCATATTCGCATAACTCTCGTCTTGTACTAGTAAACGACAATCACCATGGTCACAAAATTTGTGCGCAAGCTCACTTTAAAATGTGTTTTTGAACGCGACAACAGGCCCAGCGCATGGGAGGTGCACAATTGGATCTCCACGTGTTTGAAAATCACTGCTGACCAGATCGAGATGATTCAACTCGACAATTTGGACAACGCCGTATATTTAAAGGTAATTTCCCAAGTACTGTTTGAGAGGTTGTTAAGTATACATGCGGGCCAACAGAAAATTACTTTGTCAGATGGTCGAATAGGGACTGTGCAAATTACTGCTGCCGACAATGTCATCAAAACAGTTCGTATTCTCAATGTTCCCCCGGAGGTCCCCATCAGTTCAATAATAAGTACTCTTAGCAAATATGGTAAAGTGAATGAGCATAGAAATGAAGAATGGTCAGCGCAATACCCATTTCGGGTGCAGAATGGCATACGCGCAGTGCGCATGGACTTGAAGGAAGCCATTCCCTCGTTCATTTCCATTGAAGGCTATCGTGCACAGATTGTTTATGATGGTCAAATGCGAACTTGCCTTGCATGTAAATCGACAAACCATTTACAACCCCAGTGTCCCCTGCGACGAGCACGCGCTTTCGACCAGCGTACGGTAGGACCTGACACTGTTGAACCAGAAAATACCGCCCTGCCGGTTAGTGGCGACCCATCAACCTCGAGTCACCCTACCCCAGCATGGGCCCCGGAACACGTTGTCCCGCCATCAGCTCCTGCACCTAAGCACGCTGTTGATCACTCGGACTTCCCCACACTTGATGAAAGCACACACAAACGTCGGAAACCGGACAGTGAAGGTACCGATTTAACAGTCCCACCACCACCAGGAACCCATGACGGGATTTCCGGCACGTACACAACAGCTGATGTAATTGCGCCTACAAGCTCTGATCTGCTGCAGGATAACCCCTCACCACACGTTTCGGATCCGCCCCCGACGGCCCCACTGCCCAATCTAACTGACACTGCAAACAGCCTTGCCACAGATTACGATATGGAAATTGAGGTTGCTGGGAGTGGAACAGCTAGTACTGCTCACCGCCACGTGACAGCTCCGGACACTGGGAAGACTACGTCCTTACCCCCATCAGCTGCTACAACGCACAAGGAAATCACTCCTGTGAAAACCGCCCCGCTTAGTCATCGAGACCCACGATTACCTCCGAGACTGAAGAGTACTGACAAATCCCTGGGCAATTCTAAACGCTGACCTACACTATTTGCTGCTGTTTCTTTGTTTTTCATCAATAACGTCCGTATTACGGGCCACTATCGCATATAGAACATGTATTTCGCTCCTTTGTTTCTACATTTCGTGCTCGTTTTCCAGAGCATGGCCAGTATTCTCACGACGTTTGCTACTCTCAATGTCAATGGCGTGAAGAATGTCACCACACCGGCCCTGCTGGGTAGGTTCTTGAAAGAATATGATATTGGTATATTGTTTCTGCAGGAGGTCAATGAAAACAATTTTGGCTGCTTCTACATTAATGACCATGCTGGGAATGTGGGGGAGACGTCCGGGGCACCGCCATCGTGTATAGAAAGGGTTTCGAAATTACCGATGTCATCATGGACCCCTCAGCTAGAATATTGTCAGCTTCCTATAATAACATCAGACTGATCAATGTATACGGCCAGTCCGGGACGAATTACAAGCATGACCGGAACGCACTGTTCAGCCATTACATCTTAACACATGTAGCGACGAGGTCCGGTGATTTTAGCCGGTGATTTCAATTGCACACTGCATCCTCGTGATCAAACAGGCGCATTCAACTTCTGTCCAGGGCTGCAGACACTTACCCATAGCATGCAGCTGGTGGATGTCTGGCAACGATTGTATGGTTCGTACGTGGAATTTACCTTCTGTCGTGGGGATTCCAGATCTTGAATAGATCGCGCTTATATCTCCCAGCCTCAAGACCATCTTCTTGATAGCTGTAAAGTAGTTCCCGTAGCCTGCAGTGACCACCACAGTGTCATATTTACTCTTAAAGCGCAACGGAGAGACAGATGCTTCATTGGTCGTGGTTCATGGAAAATGAAGAAGAATGCTTTTCAAACCCACGACAATGACCGACGCTTTGCCACCGTTTATCAACAATGTACTGCAACAAAAGATCGATACCATAATATTCTAGACTGGTGGATAAAGAAGTTAAAGCCTACCATTAGATCTACAGCCAAAACTTTCACCTATGAACGGCACCACGACCTAAACAGGAAACTCGACTTTTATACCACAGTCATGTATGACCTGCATCGGAAGGAACGGCTAGGAGAAAATGTTTCAACACCCCTCAGTTCCATCAAGAAGACTATTATAGGGATTAAAGAGCAGAGTCTCCAGGACTTGCTCCCTCACTTTAAAGGAACCTCCATCTTAGCAGATGAACGAATGTCGCTCTTTCATTTAGCCAAAATGCGAAGATCAGAAAACCGACAATTTGTGCATGAATTGATTAATGAACAAGGTATGGTCATCAGAACTCACAAACACATACTCGCCGAATGTGAGCGCTACTTTCGTGACATGTTGGGAGAAGACAGCGTTAGTGATTTGCATGTAAATAACAACTTGCGATTTGTTGACAAACACCTCGAGGACGATGCCATCCATTTTCTTGAGACGTCTATCACCAAGGAAGAGGTGAAACATGCTCTGGACCAGACTGCATCTAATAGGACACCCGGCGTTGATGGCATCCCGTACGAGTGGTATCGACACTTTTGGACCATGGTCGGAGATGACCTGACAAGTGTGCTTAATCAAGTATTGACCGGTGACATTCCGAATACCTTCACAGAAGGGGTTATTATTCTGATTCCGAAACAATCGAAATGTGTCTATATCACTGACTACAGACCTATTACTATCTTAAATACCGATTATAAACTTCTGGCCAAGGTGTTAGCTAACAGAATCAGACGCATTCTTCCCACTTTAATTGGCACTGGGCAAACTTGTACCATTCCAGGAAGAAATATCGTGCACAACTTTCTAGCCATTCGTGATATTATCATACACTACTCTGTCACTGATAACCCCGCAGCTGCACTTGCATGCATTGACCTTAATAAGGCCTTTGACAGAATAGCCCACAAGTATTTATGGAAGGTATTAGAACGCTTTCATTTTCCCAACACAATCATAGCAACTTTCCAACGACTTTACCAAACGGCTGCTTCTCGTGTAATGGTCAACGGGTTTCTGTCATCGAAAATTCCAGTCAAGAAGTCTGTCAGACAAGAATTCTCCCTATCAATGGCTCTATTCGTCTTGGCACTGGAAACCATGGTCAGGATGGTGAACAACGTACTCACTGGCCTCACGATCAACGGAGAGGGTATCACACTGCGAGCCTATGCCGATGATGTAACGATACTACTCACAAATGAAGGCGACGCGATACTCGTCCAACAGACCCGTGAGTCATTTTGTCAGGCCAGTGGAGCACAAGTAAACTATAGAAAATCATCCTTATTGCTATTAGGCCCAGGTGACAAGAGGCACTACTCCAGTACTACCGGTATTCCTACAGTCACCGCATGCAAAATATTGGGTATAACATTCAGTCGAGATATTGCGGAGACAATACAGACCAACTGGGCTGCCCGATTAAATGTTCTGAGGTTCCAACTGGAAGAAGAACTTTCAAGACGCCTCAATATTCTGCAAAAAAACCTGGCAAATTAATATGTTTGCTCTGTCAAAACTGTGGTATGTGGCGCAAGTACTTCCCCCTCCACATATAATCAGCCAGCGCATTGAAATGGCGATTGGATTCTATCTTAGGGAAGGCTATCGCTATAGAATTCGACGGGAACAACTGCAGTTACCAGAACTGTGTGGTGGGCTGCGACTTTTTGCAGTTGAACTGAAATGCTCTTCACTCTTCTTGAAACATATTATCAAGGCGAGACAGTCTACAGGTGATCCATTCGTTTGTGCTGCTCTGAGAGTCAACTCCATCCGTTCCGAACTTTGTTCAGGAAAGCCCTGGCCCTTTTGCTAAAACTTCCCACTGCTCACATCTCCGATGGTTCCTTTAATGAAGCTAAACACATTTATGCTTTTTTATTGCAACTCCGTAATTTCACACCCCTGGTGAATTTAAAATACCCCAACAAGGACTGGAAGCATATCTGGGGCAATGTGCGCAACAAATGGCTTCCCTTAGAATGGCGACTGTCTGCATATGCCTGCATTAATGAAATCATCCCCACTGGTGAAAAAATGAAGCGGCACGAACAAGTAGCTGATGATGCCTGTCCTGTATGCAACAGGACTGACACCCTCATCCACCGCATCACTACATGTGGGAGTGCGAAGGTCGTGTGGCGATGGACGATTAATGCTATTCACAGCATAATCGGGCTAGCACGCAACAGGGACGAGATGATCTTGATCTTCGAAATACGGGATGTACTTGGTGAGCCGAAAAAGAATGCCACCTTATGGCTAGCAGCTGCAGCAATCCACCACAACCTTACTGGTTACCGGACACCCCTGGTGAATACCCTGCCTGGTTTTCTGGATCACCTCCGGAAAGAACAATGGAAACTCGTACAGCGGAAGTGTCTCAACAGTGCTTTTGGCAACCTGTTATATAAATTCTAACAACATACGTGTGGTCATCATTGTGCTACAGTCTTATGATGCTTGGAGTTTTGTTCTTGTGTTTTGTGTCTTTTTACATTTTGTTTTTTCTCAAAGACTACAATGAACTTTGAACATTACCTTGAGGAGGGAATTGTATTTAGTGATCAGTGTTTGTAGCTGTTTTTTTTGTAAACCCAAGATTGAATAAATCAATGTAATTTAAAATAAAACAAGAAGTTCCGTGTCGAACTAGAGAGCCTACTTTTCATGCCAATGATTATTCTACAGTATATGAACCTATCTAGAATAATGACGAAATTAAGTTGCTAATATCGAAATTTCTAATTAGTTCGATATACTGTATACCTGACATAATGTAGCCTAATAGAGCACCACAGTTGGCAGCCCTGATGACTGAATATATTCTTAGTTCCATCTCTTAAGGTACAGAATACAAAATTTGGTTGAAGTCCAATGAATAGCATGGACGTTACATGCAGTTAAACATTGGATCTAACAGCGCGCGTAAAATCATGTTGGCAACAATGTCATGCATGTATTGGTCAGAAATAATCTGAAATAATATGATCTATTGTTGTGCCAATTTTTAATAAAATCCATTAGTTAGTATAGAAGTTACATGCATTTTAAAATTGGAACTATCAGCAGGCTTAGAATCATGTTGGCAGCACTGACGTATATTAGTTACTCCAAATTCATCTAGAATGCCAGGTACTATACGTGTGCAACGTTTGGAGCTATTGGCTTGCATACTTTCTGATATATTGATATTAGGGAAACAAAAATAGGGACAGCACATATTAACAGTTGGCAGCCCTGGTTGCTCTTAAGAATACGCACAGTCATATCTGTTATGGTACACATAGCACATACGAAATTTGATTGAAATCCAAATGATAGTATGGAAGTTACATGTATTTAATGTTGGACCTGTCAGTAGGCTTAGAATCATGTTGGTAGCACTGACGTATATAAGTTACTCCAAATTAATATAGAATGTCAGGTACTATACGTGTGCATAGTTTAAAGCTGTCGGCTTGCATACTTTCTGATATATTGGTATTAGGATAAATTAAATCAGGAGCATTTATTAACAGTTGGCAGCCCTGGTGGGTCTTAAGAATACGCTCAGTCATATCTGGTTATGTACACATACAACATACGAAATTTGGTTGAATTCCAATTGATAGTGTAGAAGTTATATGCATTTAAAAATTGGACCTATCAGCAGGCTTATAATCATTTTGGCCACACTGCCATGTATGGCCTCCTGGAAATTAAACTGCAATATTATTATCTATACGTGTAACAATTTTGAAATAGCTCCCATTCATACCTTCCAAGATATCCAACATGGAGCTCAAATTTCAATTGCGATTTTTTAGTAGTTGGTAGCACTGACATCATTTTCAAATATGGCCGTGAGATATTCAGGTATAGATCTTTACTCCTACCAAATTTTGTTTCGATTGCTCCAGCCGTTTAGGAATTGATAGGGGGGACACACACACAGCCAGACAGACAGACACACACACATTTTCCCGGATCGATCTAATAAGTCTACTTTTTCCTCATTTTTGCAAAATGTGAAAAGTAGGCTTAAATAGTGTAGTAGATATATTTTTCTTTCTTTTCCCGGAACAGGCAGATAGCACGTTTAGAAGACCTGATTCCAAGAAGACGCTCCTCTACGCACTTGACACTTAAGACGTTTACTGTTTGTTAGTGATACTCTACTGTACCTATCCCAACAATTCATGCCATATTTCATAGTTTTTAGGACATATTCGCTTGCATATTTTGTACTTCTTCAGGTCTTAAAGTTCCGAACCCTAGTGATGAGTGTGATTAACCAGGAAGTTAGCGTGTTGTGGGTGTTGCCACTGTGGGGAACTTCTAAGGAATGTACCTTATCACTCAGTGAGGAATGGATTAAGAGAATCTGGTTATGAGCAAGTTCAATGTCTTGCTGTATAATGTGCCGTGCATCGTGTGGATAACATTGCAGTAGGGCTGCACATATTCAAACATCGAATTGTTCCAATTGCTGCAATCATTTCGAATACCAATATTTGATCCGAACATACGAATAGTTCGACTATTTGAATTATTTGCACATTCCAATATTCGATACAGATACGTATATAGCCCATGAATGCATTGCCCAAGGACACACGCATTTTATAATAGGCTACTTTTCAAAATTTGAATGATTTAAGTTTTACTTCTAGATTTGCTAACTAATTTTCAGAGCCTTAAAAAAAAAAATAATAATAATAATAAAAAAAACAACAACACCGTTTTGTAGGGAATTTCATTCAATACTTTTAGTGATATTAACATTTAGAGTGCTATTGACGAAACGGTTCGACGTTTCGCGCGCCTGTTTAGTCCCACATTCCACCACTTTGAAGCGATGTTGTTTGAAAGTGGTTTTACCTGCTCTATTGTGATAGTAGATAGAACCATTTACTTTACATATTTGATCTCTATGGTGATGCGAATCACGCTATTCGTTTGTTGAAAAAGATGGCAATGTTTGACTCATGTTTTACTTCTGTGCACTGCAATGGCTGACAACAGGGCAAGTAGTAGTGGCAATTCTAAACACAGTGGCGGTGGCGTCTAGTAACGAAGGTCTTAACTAGTAGTCGTTGATGGTGGCGTTTGGCGGCAAAAGTAGGAACTAGTTGAAAATTGAATGTCTGCAGTCCTTACTTGAATTAAAAACAGATAACACACACTAATACAGCCATCCCAAATAACACCGGTCATCAGACAGAATCTACACACACCCAAAGTACACGGAGCTACATGACCGCGTTGTCGCAGCCCCTAAACTGAGGAACCAACCAATCTTTATCACATGTAATTTATTTCAGGTTATTTCTTCAGATATTCTATTAACTGGTAAGATTTTGCGTTGTCCGAATGAAGGTTACAATATTAATAATATTACTTATAATGTTTAATGCTGTGGCACATTACATCATACTTTGACATACGCCACACACTCATGAGAGGAAGTTCAATAAAGATTCCATCGGCCCTTGAATGAATCTCGCAAGTAAGAAGTTAACAACTATTAAACGCCACTGTGAAAGTTAACCTTCTCCGAGTGGCTGTGCAGGAGTGGCAATTCCCTGCGCGATGCCGCAAGCACAGGATCGATCGCTCAAGTGGGTCTGTCAGCTCACTTCGCAATGCAATTATGCATTCGCCTTCAAGACGCGAATAACAAAGTTTCTGTTCTTGCCAACTGCAGTACTTCTCCGATTTAACTTAGTTACGATGTAGGAACTAGTTGAGTGCTAACACAAGTCACACGAAATTGAAACCACAGAAAATTAGACCCGCGGTTCCCAACCTTTTTTTCCTCTCGTACCCCTTTATACATATTTATATAAAATAGTACCCCCTAAAAGGTAAACTTTTTAAACGTTTAATATTTTACGGACAATATGTACATCATCATCATCATCGTGTTCTCCCCCAGGAACTCACATCTAGTGGAACGTGGGTTGGCGACCACGGGACCTCATGACCTCACTTGGTCAACTCTTGTTCTCTTCCGACCAAGACGGTATTAGGGTATCTGAGGCCTAGGGAATCTCTTCCTTTCCCGCCTTAATTGGCCCTTGTCTCATCTTTTCTGATACCCTCCTTCTGCGAGAGGTCAGCCTTCTTTTTCTGTTCACTTTATCTTCTGAATTCTGCTCAAGACCCTCAAGGAGGCAGGGTGTATGTAGCTCCTCCACTTCTGGTGCACCCTGGATATTGCTACACCCTCAGGGGCTCACGGCTGGTGAGTTTGGGAGAAGGCGACCCTGAGGGATTCCTGAGCTGGGTCCGGTTTTCCCCCTTTTATCCCTTCCCCATGGGGCGGACCCTCTCCTCTTTCACTTTCATATCTGCCTTTCATGGCTCTCCTTCCTTCCAAGTCCCTCAATCCACATTCTTCGAGGGTTGAGGGCATTTCGTTTCCTCCTGTCCTTTATTTGCCTTATTCTACTTTTGTTTTCCATTTCTTCTTCTAGTACAGTTTGTCAGGGAATGTTCTCCGCAGTGCCTAGGCACTGCTACGTTAGGTGAGAGCCGGAGTTAAGTTGGCAGCGCGGTGTCAGACCTTTCGCTCACTCGCCCTGGCTGTCTTCTCCAAGGTCTACAGGATATCAGAACACACGTGTGGGCTGTGCTGTGCCCGGCTCTCACCTAACGTAGCAGTGCCTAGGCAATGCGGAGAACATTCCCTGACACCCTACAGTATATATAAGTTAGTAGTTAGTTTAAGTAATAGTTTACATTTCATTTTAATCTTCACGATCAGACAATTATCATCATCATCAACATCATCATCATCAGTGTCCTAGGTCCTCACATGGCAGCTCTCCAAGCAAACCTTTCTCCTGCTACTCTCTTTGTTGTTTCTTACTTTGCGTCGATCCTTACACTGTCAACCAATTGGAACAGTGGCGATTCCTCCATGTAGGACGTGAGGATCATCGTACAGTCAGCTCTCTGCCGTAACTATTTCCAAAAAATAATTGCATTGTTTAGTAAAATTATCTTTGGTGCTACCTTGCGCGTCCTCTCGATAAGCTCTGTCTCACTGTCACTCTCAGTACTTTTAAAATTTTCTGCATCTCACCCCTAGATGGCTGAAGTGTGACCTTCACGGCCCGGAGTAGAAATCTGAGGAAGGAAGCCTTGCATCCTCAAAGACCGTGTTTATAGCTCAAGAAAATAATTGGGAGGCCTTGAGGGGGGAGAGGGCAGGTTTGGTCTGTTTAATGGGGCTCTGAGGATCTCTACTGAGATCCTCAAGTCTGGCTGTTGGTTGAATTCAAACCAACACTACAGGCTTATTGGTTACGATTTCGCGCGGTCAAAATGGAGAGTCTGTTTTCAGCGTTTGCACATTTTTTGAGTGGTAGTCTTTTGTATTGTATTGTGTATTGTGTTCGTATTAGTGCTGTGCGACTGAATAATTAATATAAGCTGAGTCTAATATCTCAATTTAGCCCAGCTATAATAATTATCTTAATAGTACATTATGCAACGAGCCTATAATGGCAATAATTAAGACACGAGTATATTTATAAAACGAGCGAAGCGGGTTTTATAATTTCCATACTCGTGTCTTAATTACCATTACAGGCGAGTTGCATACGACTGTTTATGTTCGACGATAATTATAACTATTTTATGTTCGAACATAAATATTCATAAATATCTCTCGAGATTTCACCAGTTTTATGTACTGAACAGAGCGCATGGGACGCAGAGGATACCATGTATTTGACCATGACCTCCTGGAATACCTCCCTATGACACTCGCAACGCAGTGAAATTCAAAATAGGGGGCCATGGAAGTGAGCGCCGGTTCGATGCTATCCTCACCTAATTGGTCACACAACTGTTTCTTGAGCTCTGATTGGTGGAAGAATCTGTATAATAATGAAATCTTGTACTATAATACAGTTTTCTGACATATTATATTTATATTTCGCCTGGGTCGAACATAAATTCGTAAGTAGCCTATCCTATAACATCATACACATCATAAAAATCAGGAGTCACCACCGATTTGGAATCTTCTCCGTCCTAATCGTCTTCTATCATTCACGGTTTTTTCCATTGTATCCAGAAGTAAACAATTTCTTCTCATCCAATGACCAAGCCAATCTTGCTTTCTCATCCTGATTACCTTTAATATATTTTTCTCCTCCACAACTCTTTTCAGCAGATCTTCACTTCGCACTTTCTCTACCCATTTTATCCCTTCCATTCTGCTCATCCACATCTCAAACGCCTCCAATATTTTTTTCTTCCTCTTTCCTCAATGTCCACCTCTTAGCTCCATATAGTGCTACACTACAAATAAAGCATTGCGCCATTCTCTTCCTCAGGCCTTTGTCCATATCCCCACAAAGCAGCCTCCGTTTCTTATTAAATGACTCCTTGGCAATTGCAATGCGTATTTTCACCTCCTGTTTGCATCTCATGCTTTCAGTTATTATGCATCTCAAGTATTTGAACGCACTTATTTGTCCTATTTCGTTCTGTCCTAACTTTAAAATTGTCCTTACGTTTCTTGAACTTATCATCACACATTTTATGTTATTTTTATTAATAAAACATAACAACGAACTCTACATACGTGTGGAAAAGGTAACGGACTTGATGCGAAAAAGGAGAATTAGTTTCTATGGCCACATCACACGCATGAGCTCGCAGAGACTGACCAACCGCATATTTTCTTGCTTTGTAGACATGAAAACCAAGGGACCAGGGTTCTCTGAGATCGAAAAAGATCTTATAGAAGTAGGGATTTCGCTTGAGGACATTCAAGAACATCTTCCTCTCCAGAAAAAGCTTAGAGCACACCAGCGATTCCAAGAAAAGGAAAAAATTAAAAACAGGCAACAAGTGGATGGCTGACAGAAAGGAGGCGAACAGGAGACGGATGAAGGACTACTGGGAAAAGATTAAAGCTCAAAGACGGAAACAGTTGAAGTAACGTGGTCCATAGCAGGCCGAAACTAAGAAGAAGAAAACATCGATAATAAAAATAACTTACAACTTATTTTTTTGAATACCGTATAATATTTTCAATTTATTATTTGTTTGCTGTAAGTATGAATTGCTTCGGTGGCGTAGTCGGTAGCATGCTGAACTGCTATGCCCAAGATAGCGGGTTCAAACCCGGCCGAAGTCGTCGGATTTTTTAAGAGCGTTAAAAATCCTTCAGTATGCCTTCCTTCGGAGGGGAAGTAAAGCCGGCTGTCCCATGTCATAGATTTATGACATGTAAAAGATCCTTTCACAGACTAAACTTCTGTAAAGCAAAATTTGTTAGGTTAGATTTCGTCAGAACGCTCTATCAAAGTTCCAACGTTCACCACTAGGTATCATTGATATCTGGTGGCGAAAGTTGGAACTACTTGAAATTGAACGGAACTTGTAGCTCACCCTTTGGGGTGTCCGCTGGAAGCAGCTACAGACTCAGGCGAGCCGAACATGTCCTCGGACACTCCCGGCAATAAAAGCCATACGATAAATAAATAGTATGAATTTCACTTCAATAAAATACTAAATGAAAAAATGAAAATCCACAACCTGCTTCCAGTCTCCGACCGGGTCAGGAATGGAATGAATGAAGCCCCATCTAGCGGCGAGGATATGGACTGTGCCGGCTGCCGAGGCCTGAGGCACTCCTCTGGGGCAATGATTAAATGAATGACAGATGAAATGAAATGATAGTGGAGAGTGTTGCTGGAATGAAATTTTGACAGGGAAAACCGGAGTACCCGGAGAAAAACCTGTCTGCCTCCGTTTTGTCCAGCACAGATCTCACATGGAGTTATCGGGATTTGAACCACGGACCCAGCGGTGAGAGGCCGGCGTGCTGCCGCCTAAGCCACGGAGGCTTTATAATAAAATACTAAATATATTTTTCAAATTTACTTTCTTATTTATTTGTGCAAATGAAGAAGTATAAACATTTGATGATGATGATGATGATCAGGTGCCATCAAGTCGGCGTCGACTCCTAGCGACTGCATGGATGGACTGTCTCCATATGATTCGGTCTTCAGCCATATACTTCAGATCCTTCAGTGACATATTCATGTTGGATTTGATGGAGTCGATCCATCTCAATGCTGGCCGCCCTCGTCTCCGAGACCCTTCCACCTTTCCAAGCATAATTGTCTTTTCCAACGAATCAAAACGCCTCATAACGTGTCCAAAACATGACAGCTGTAATCGTGTTATTAATGCTTCAAGAGACAGGTCTGGTTTGATTTTTTGAATCACCCATACATTTGTCTTCTTGGCTGTCCAAGGAATATGCAGTATCCTTCTCCAACACCAGAACTCAAAAGCATCAATAAACTTCCTATCTCGTCTCCTTATGGTCCAGCCTTCGCAACCATATGTAGCTATGGGAAAGACTAGTGCCATAACCATTCTAATTTTAGTAGGCAAAGAAACATCGGAACACTTGAAGATCTTATCCAGGCCTTTAAAACCTGCTCTTCCTAGGGCAAATCTTCGGCGAATCTCTTGACTGCATGAGCCACTACTACTGATGGTTGATCCCAACAAACAAAAGCTATTCACCTCTGTGATTATCTTATTATCTATCATAATGTTTGATGGTAAACCTGCTGTCATTAGTTTTGTCTTGTTGATAAACATTTACAGTAAACAAGATTTTTAAATTTTGATAGGCCTATTACAGAAAACCAATTAATTCTAGCGATTAGTTTGGTAAAAATAGACAAATCAAGACAATAGCAGTGCAGTGGTGGAAGTGACTGGTGTTGCGGTAGGGTGGGAGCATTGACCTTGACGTGCGGGAATAAGATGACGCTGTGCGATGGGAACATGGCGCCCACCATTACCATGAGAACATGGCGCCCACCATTACCATGGGAACATGGCGCCCACCATTACCATGAGAACATGGCGCCCACCATTACCATGGGAACATGGCGCCCACCATTACCATGAGAACATGGCGCCCACCATTACCATGGGAACATGGCGCCCACCATTACCATGGGAACATGGCGCCCACCATTACCATGAGAACATGGCGCCCACCATTACCATGAGAACATGGCGCCCACCATTACCATGGGAACATGGCGCCCTCCATTACCATGAGAACATGGCGCCCACCATTACCATGAGAACATGGCGCCCTCCATTACCATGAGAACATGGCGCCCACCATTACCATGGGAACATGGCGCCCTCCATTACCATGGGAACATGGCGCCCTCCATTACCATGAGAACATGGCGCCCACCATTACCATGGGAACATGGCGCCCTCCATTACCATGGGAACATGGCGCCCTCCATTACCATGGGAACATGGCGCCCTCCATTACCATGAGAACATGGCGCCCACCATTACCATGGGAACATGGCGCCCTCCTTTACCATGGGAACATGGCGCCCTCCATTACCATGGGAACATGGCGCCCTCCATTACCATGGGAACATGGCGCCCTCCATTACCATGAGAACATGGCGCCCACCATTACCATGGGAACATGGCGCCCTCCATTACCATGGGAACATGGCGCCCTCCATTACCATGGGAACATGGCGCCCTCCATTACCATGGGAACATGGCGCCCTCCATTACCATGGGAACATGGCGCGCTCCATTACCATGGGAACATGGCGCCCTCCATTACCATGGGAACATGGCGCCCTCCATTACCATGGGAACATGGCGCCCACCATTACCATGGGAACATGGCGCCCTCCATTACCATGGGAACATGGCGCCCTCCATTACCATGGGAACATGGCGCCCTCCATTACCATGGGAACATGGCGCCCTCCATTACCATGGGAACATGGCGCCCTCCATTACCATGGGAACATGGCGCCCACCATTACCATGGGAACATGGCGCCCTCCATTACCATGGGAACATGGCGCCCTCCATTACCATGGGAACATGGCGCCCTCCATTACCATGGGAACATGGCACCCTCCATTACCATGGGAACATGGCGCCCTCCATTACCATGGGAACATGGCGCCCTCCATTACCATGGGAACATGGCGCCCTCCATTACCATGGGAACATGGCGCCCTCCATTACCATGGGAACATGGCGCCCTCCATTACCATGGGAACATGGAAATAATTAAAATAATTAAAAAACTGATTTATATTTGACGATGCCGAAATGTAAACATTATGTGTCAGAAAACTGTATCATAATGAGGCTCATTATAACACTGTTTTTCATTACGTTACAGTTTCTCCAGCCAATCAGAGCTAATTCATTGACCAATTAGGTAAGGATACCTTCGCGCATGCACTCAAAATCCAACATGTCGGACATAAACACAGCATCTTTCTATATAAATTACCGACATGGAATACGCACCGTCCATATATTCGCTTAAATAAACTCGCGAATATGAGACAAGAAATAGCATTGTAGTCTACGTTAATACCCCCAACGCCAATCTCTACACAGCGCATTGCTTACAAACGACTTCGGTGACAATATAAGTGAAGGCTATAGAGCTGGACGGCAGGCTGTAAACATATGGCATTGCAAGAACACACAGCGCATGCGTCGGTCGGTCAAAGAACTTGAAAAACAGGGATATTATACCCAGCGCTTGCACTCCGACCACAAAATTCAAGTGGCTAACTCTCAAAAGACATTTATGAATATTATTTTATGTTAAAACATATACAGTAATAAAGTTATAATTATCGTCGAACATAAACAGTCGTATACAACTCGCCTATAATGGTAATTAAGACACTCGTATGGAAATTATAAAACTCGCTTACGTTCGTTTTATAAACATACTCGTGTCTTAATTATTGCCATTATAGGCTCGTTGCATAATGTACTATTAATTAACCAAACACCATAGCTAATAGTATTGCTCGTGTAATTCTACTAAATAAATCTTTCCTAACCAAAACCAATAAATAATCAAACGAATGCAAATTTCTATTTTCAAAATAAGTTAGGCCTATCCTAAGTCCGTCTCCCCTATCCAGTTATTATGTATTCATTTGTTTTACGGAAATTTTATTGTAACACACATAATACATTTATTGACATATAAATAACATGTTCATACATTTTAGCCTATTTTCATTTTATGAAAAAAATTAGGCTTATAAGATCACCTTTTGTCCGTGTGTCTGTCTGTGTCTGTGTGTGTGCGTGTGTGACGGTGTGTGTGTGTCCCCTAATAAATTCTAAACGGCTGGAGCTATTTCAATGAAACTCGGTAAGATCATAGCACCATTCAGGCCGACCCCGGCCGTGCCCTTCAAATTTTATTGTGTCTCACCAATCCAACATGGCGGCTGTGCGAAATATTTCACCAGCATTCAGTATCTCCGAAACTATTACCGTTATCACCCTGAACTTTTGTACGGTGATAAATTGAACTACTAGAAGTTCACCTATGCGACTTTCAAAAACCTGGTAACTACAAAACCAACATGGCGGCCAAGCAAATTTGGGACTTTTAAATAGACTTTTCTCGCGATTTAACCATCCAAACTTAATGAAACATGTACATCAAATGTTTATACACATTGTAATGTACTGCCGTCAAATTTAGCTCAATTGTTTACATAACCTCAAAATGGCGGCTGTGAGAAATATTTCACTGGCATACATTATCTACGAAACTCTTTATGATATCACTCTGAAATTGTATACGGTGATAAAGGGCACTGCTACAGGTTTATCTATGTAACTTTCAATAACCTCTCAAGTACAAAACGAACATGGCGGCCAAGCGAAGTTGAAACATTTTAATAGACTTTTCTCGTGATTTAACCATCTTAGCGCAGTGAAATGTGGTACAGTAAATGATTATACATATTTAATGCACTGGCATCTAATTTAGTTCAATTGTTTACATAACCTCAAGATGGCGGCTGTGAGAAATTTTAAAATTAAGGTTTTATTTCTTGTGTCGTAATCATGCGATCGAAGTGAAAGTTTGAATAATGAAGCTACGCAATAATTTTCCTTTAATGGTACATAACTCTATGGCCTATACATATAACAAACCAAAATGGCGACCATCCGAAATATTCTGACGGTTCTCAATATCTACGAATCTTTTACAGCAATCAAACTGATTTTTTTTGGTGTTCATAGAGGCTATGAACATAAGTTCACCTATATGACTTTCAGTAACCTGGTGAGCACAAATTTAGCATGGCGGCTACGCGAAGTATAAATATTTAAATGGACGTTTCTCGCTATTTAACCATCCGAGTGCAGTAAGATGGCAGCTGTGCGCCATTTTAAAATCTCGTTTTTATTTCTTGTGTGCTAATCATGCGATTGAAATCTGAATACCACACGTACACAATAACCTTCATGTAATAATACATAAATAAAAATCCAACCTGGCGACCATCTAAAATATTTAGACGGTTCTCAATATCTACGAATCTATCACAACACTCAAACTGAATTTTTGCATGTTGATAGAGACAATTAACGTGAGTAGGATATATGAAAATAGGCTGTGCAGTTCTTCACGGAACTACTTGTTATTACACACAAGTTATCCATCCAGACAAAATTGCAAAAATCACGGAAAACCACTTCCAGGATAACTGAGGTGGGAATAGAACCCCTATTCTCAATTTTGCCTCACGAGGGTTGGTGTGCCTCGTTCCAGCTCTCACACCAGAATAGAATTTGAGAAACGCAAAGGGGACAAATTTAGGTCGCCCGTTAAAACAAAAATGCCGACGGCTCCTAATCAAACCACCACAGCCAGACGGCTTTATTCAAGTAATCCCTCCCTATATTATTCTGCTAAGGTCCCATTCCAGTTTTGTACCGAAAATAAGGTCCCATTAACACCAACCTACACATATGGGGTACCTATAGGTTCAGCATAACCCAATGCGTAAGCGAAACGCATTCTCTTACTCTTTAAATGCCTCACAATTAAATAAATACCTTAAAGCATGTATATTTTCAATGAAATAATGAAAGAATGCAACACGGTAACCATGGCAACAGAATCTCACAGATCCATCTATTTCTGTAAGACGCAATGCAATTTCAAATATTACATTACTGTGAAAGTTTCCAGACGGTTATAAGGTTATCACTGAACCAAATTAAGCTGTAAAATTCATCAATACATACAGTATAATGCGCGCAAGGGGGTCCAGGGGTCACTCTAGAATTTTTTCACGCAATTTTCACGTGTGAGTGTGGTACGAAAGTTCCTTTTCATCCGACTATAAAGTGTCTCCAACAACCACATTTAAAGGCCCTTAAATTAACAGTGTCTGTGATATTCCCAGAAAGCTAACTTCGCTCTGATATATCTATGAAAGAATGACACACCCCTAACCAATGCACCAGTAGCTGAATTGATAAATTCTGATTATTCATACCAAGGATAAATCAGTCATAGCATTCATGATTGAGATTTTGCTAAGTAAACTCTTTACAACTAGAATATTCACGGGTGAAGCCGCGACGGGTAATGCTAGTACCCAATATTCAAGTAGTGATGCATGATTATCGATCGCTAAATGATGCAAAACATACCATGAGGTGTCAATATAACGATTCAAAGTTTATTTGACACTCTTCCAACCTCTCACAACAACAGCTAAGAAGAACAGAACAGAGCAGATGTGCCACTGCGAGTAGTGAACTGAATGGTTCTTAAGAGTTTCCTGCTCCTGTTGATATATAGTAGCACTGTTCACGTAAGATAAAGTGAGGGACGGATATCGGGCATTTTATATTACCGTTCTACTGCCTCAAAACAGAATTAAATTTCTTGGCCGAGCCGGAAATCGAACCCAGGCCTCCAGGGTGACAAATAGCACGGTTAACCACTGAGCCACAATACGTGATTATTACCTTGAAGATGACATGCAAGGGAGAACGTACAGGTCGCCTGGGAATGTTCTCCGCAGCGACTACGTGCTGCTGCCAGGGGTAGCATCAGCAGTTCAGTTGGCAGCACTGTGTCCTTGACGTGACAGCGGTACAGTGAAGGTCACACGTGTGGGTTGTGGGGTGTCGAAATCGTCAGTGTGTATCGCAATAAGCAAGCGTTCATATAGATTATTGGAAGAGTGCATCAGTATAATGGCGGAAGAGAGAGCTTTTTTGGTGGAATACGTTTTTCGCGAAGGCGATCGGTTTATAGAAAATGCAAAAATAAAGTTTCAGGTGCGGTTTCCTAATTCAAAGTGATTTTAAGATTTAAAACATTGATTTTGGTTCCGTGTTGATGTACTAATAACTTATGTGATTATTTTCAATAAAATTATTGATTCAAGCGGAACCCTAGCCCATTAAAAAACGTAATTCAAAGTGTCCAAACAGGGATACCGTTCAGGATTTGATAAGTAAATTTCCTGTGACCGGCTCAGTTCACGATGTACCGGGAACAGGCCGGCCTACGCTTTTAACAGCTGAAAAACTTTATGAAATCTCCGATATAATGCTGCGTAGTCCAATAAAATCAACACGCGATTTAGTTCCAGAAAGTCTTCGGCAATATGTGTAGACGTGTTGAAGTCTGTCTTCCAACACTTCAGCATCTGTAATGAATGACTGTGGTGAGTACAACTTTTACTGTTTGTTTTGGGTAACAGCGGCGGCCATGCCACCAACTAACTGCTGATGCTATTTCTTTTAGCAGCAAGTAAGCACTGCGGAGAACATTTCCTGGCACCCTGTATATCTTGACTAGCGCAGCGCTTACCCAGCCAAGAGCTGTGTGTGGCGGGAGGCATACACCATGTCCCTAGGCGCTCCGTGAGGTTGAGTTAAATGTAGTCTAATGATGAAGAATCAGGCGGCGAACGGAGGAAAGACAGGAATAAAATCTCCTCCAGGCATCATACGAAATGCCAGTCTGGTGGATTTTCTTCTGTTGCACTCTGTCGATGGTGATGATTTGTTGCGATTGTTGCTTTGAAGAAACCATGTCAGGCAAACATGCGATAATATAACATTATCTGAATTGTAGGTAATTCATTGTTTTAACTATTCCAATCAAAGAATCAATAGAGAATTGCTTCAATTATCAACTTGAAAACACAGGAGCACTGAAGTATAGTGTTAACATTTTGACATGCAACGCTTTAAATCAAAATAATTTTAGAATGGTTGCTCTTAGGACGCTGTGGTTTGCAGCTACATTTTAAGGAATAAGAAAGGTCTATATGAAAAAATTAGCTAAAGAGGCTTCAATTACTTTTCAAAGACTGAATACAAAAGTAACAGTTAATTACAGTAACTTCCATATTTAATGTCCTCTTTTTCTCTCTATTTTTTTACTTTTTCTGTTTATTATGCTTGTTGCCAGGTTTTATTTTGTTTCGTTGTACTTGAATACGTCACAAACACCCAGTCCCTGACCCAGAAGAATTAACCTCAGGATATTACATTCCCCATGGCCCGGCCGGGAACCGCACCCGGACCCTTCCGGCCGAAGCCTAGCACGCTAACCAATTAGCCACGGAGCCGGATATCTCTACAGACAAACGTTATTCTTTGAAACATAATATCTTTTATCTCTGGAACAAAACCCAGGCTATTGGAACTTTTAGAATGGTTAAACGGTACTCGTTCGTTTGAGTCTTCAGTCTTTTGACTGGTTTGATGCAGCGCTCCATACCTCCCTGTCCTGTGCTAATCGTTTCATCTCTAAATAGCAACCACACTCTACATCCGAGGCAATCTGTTTAACATATTCTAACCTTGGTCTATCCCTACAGTTCTTGTCCTCGACCATTCCTTCCATAACTAAGCTTCCTATTCCTGGGTGTCTTAGTATGTGTCCTACGAACCTATCTCTTCTCTTCATTAGCAGTCGTCAGAAACATCTCTCCTCTCCCAGTCGCCTCAATACCTCTTCGTTTGTAGCCCTATCTACCCATCTGATCTTCATCATTCCCTTGTAACACCACATTTCAAATGCTTCAATTCTCCTCTTTTCTGCTGCACCAATAGTCCAAGTTTCACTACCATAGAGCGCCACGCTCCAGACAAAGGCTTTCAAAAATGACTTCCTAATACTTAAATCTATATTCGATGTCAACAGATTCCTTTTTTGTAGAAATGCTTTCCTTGCCTGAGCTATCCTACTTTTGATATCCTCTTTGCTTCGTCCATCACTGGTTATTTTGCATCCTTAGTAACATAAGTCTCCTACTTCCTTTAGTTTTTCACCTGCCAATTTGAGGTCCACAGAGGATATTTTTGTGTTACTTTTATTGATTTTGATCATGAATTCTTTCCTCAAGACGGAGTCCATACCCTTCAGAAACGGTACTAGTAGACCTATATAAAATGAACCTAAGACGAAATTTACCAAAATATTAAAAGTCTGAAGAATTAAAAAGTGTTTACCCAAACAACTATCTTCAGCATTTAGCCTCAAAAATAATACTTGAAATCATTCAACTCTTCCAATTTTGTGATAAAACGTTACTAGATTACTATCTAAATATCTCACTAAAACACCCGATATGGGCTAGGAGAACCGGAACTCTGGTTACAGTTAAATTGAAATTAACCGGATATTGATAAATAAATAAATAAATAAATTGAAGGAAAGGGACAAGGCAAGGAAAAGAAAATGTAAATTAAATTTAAATAAAGGATGTTTCAGCCGATTATGAAACCTACGTATAATGTAAGTACTGTATTTGTTTATTTAAGTTACGCCATACATATTTATGCGTGGAAAATTATCAAACATGAGAAATAATGTTTTGGGAAAATTACTTTTAACCACGATGTGAAATCAAAGAAATATTTCAGAAATTAGATTGAAGATATGAACTCGTCTGAATTGAATAAAACATTTGACATACTTACTAAATCCATTTTACATCGTTGTATTGGAAGAGGCTGCATTTTCCATATGGTACTAATATGTTTGTCTTACAAAATTGTGTCAACATGACATTTTAAGTTAATGTTTGAACCATTACGCAACAATATTTGTGTGCACAAACTACTATGTAATTAGTATTTAGCGGCAAAGGAATTCGTTCATTATTTGCCAATACACATCGTAGCCGAGAGCTGAGGAGAAATGTCGTGCTTGGGATTTACAAACCACGTCTCTTTGATCATAGAGGATAATGAATCTCTCGTGTTCCTTGGGGACAACTCTACACTAATTAGAGAAGCAGAATATGACATATTATCTTATTATCCTTCTTTTGAGCGTTCTCTCTCATTATTTGTTTGTTTGTTTATCCTCTGGCTGGCTGCGTGGCTTAGCTGTAACGTTCTCGCTTGCTGGGCCCAAGGTTGCAGGTTCGAATTCTGGCGCAGTCAGCTGGTATTTGAGGGTGCGCAAATATACAACTCTATGGCCTATATATAAAAGAATCCAGCATGGCGACCATCCGAAATATTTGGAGTGTTCTAAATATTTACGAAACAATTACAGCTCTCAAACGGAAATTTAGTATGTTGATAGTGGCAGTTAACATAAGTAGGATATATAAAAATAGGATATTTAGTTCTTCACGGAACTACTTTTTAATATTTCGAGAAATGCTTTATCAAAGAACTTGTCGTCAAGCAAAAAGGGTTATAGTGGAATGTCTTTTGATTGAGCAAAGAATGTAAAATTTAAAATATCCAAGGTTTAATTAAGTCGTAAGTTACGAGAAAAGAACACTTTGATATCCAATTGTAAGAGCAAATGGGGTAGAAAATGTATTTTCCTGTGTTTCCTTTAAGTGGTTACATTGATCTGGCCCGGGATTGTACATACCACAATAACACACCCAGATACGCGGGGCTAGATGACCACGATAATGCAAAGCCCCTGAATGAATTAACAACATAATTTAACTTGCTTTAACCCTCAGGGGTTCACAGCTAGTGGGACGTGGGTTGGCGACCACGGGACACCAGCTGAGTCCGGCATTGCTTGCACTTACTTATGCCGGGCTCCTCTCCATCTTCTTTCCTGTCGACCTCTCTTGGTCAACTCCTGTTCTCTTCCGACCCTGACGGTATTAGGGACTCTGAGGCCTAGGGGGTCTCTTCATTTCCCGCATTAATTGGCCCTTGTCTCATCTTTCCTGATACCCTCATTCTGCGAGGGGTCAGCCTTCTTTTTCTTTTCATGTGATCTCCTGCCTTCTGCACAAGGCCCTCCAGGAGGCAGGGTGTATGTAGCCCCACCACTTCTGGTGCACCCTGGATATTGCTACACCCTCAGGGGCTCACGGTTGGTGAGTTCTGGAGTTGGCGATCCGGGGGCGGGCCATCTCCTATTTCCCTTTCTTATCTGCCTTTCATGGCTCTCCTTCCTTCCAAGTTCATCAATCCTCATTCTTTGAGGGCATTTTTTTCTTCCTGTCCTTTATTTGCCTTATCCATTATTTGTTTACCATTTCTTCTTCTAGTATGTAAGTTTGTAGTTAGTATTAGTTATAGTTTTCATTCTCATTTCATCTTTCACTATCACCCAAACCATTGGCGGCCGATAACCTACATGATTTTCCATTTAAAACAACAATTATCATCATCATCATCATTAACTTGCTTTAGCATGAAAGCATACACAGAATATCAGTAAAGCTCTCTGCCAACAGGAAGTGAGTGGAGCGACTATTTCTCGCTAGGATATTATAATTTGCTCGAGGCTAAGCTGAATGGGAATAGAAAATAACTCCACTTCCTCGCATATTGCGGGAAGTTCTTTCATAGTGGCTTGTCTCCAAAGAGATGTGAGAATATACCTCATAGCTTCTGTAACTAGCACTGCACAAACATTCTCATTATGAATATTCAGCTCTTGCCCGCTGTTCTCGAAGCCTCGCTTTTGAAATGAAAAGTCAGTGCAATTCCCTCTCCTAGTATCTGCATTAGAAAACAAGTCTTCCCTCGGAGTAGCCGTGCGTATTAAATCGCTCACCGCGAACACGATGGGGAGTTGCAGCAAATTCTGGGACTGGAGATGCGATTCCCGGTACTGAAAGTGGCTATCGTGGGTGCGGCTTCATCCGTTTTCCCACAATCTCTCCAGGCGATTGCCGGGACAGTGCCTTATTTCAAGTCCCGGGTCACCTACACTATCCTAACCATAATAATTACATCCACATAAACTACTACAGACACCACAGAAATACAGGTTAACAGACAAGTTCAACACACACTTAAATACACGTGGCTGATGGAAAAATATGTCCCAAGCCCCTTAAGAAAATTCATAACGAATATATTTTAATTAACTGTCAGATTCAAATACAAAATGTGATAAATGGCCCGGCATAACTCAACAAATTACCAGCGTTTCGCCCCAGTGTGCCATTGGGCTCTTCAGTTGCTAAAAGTACACGTCACCAAGACGCTGGCTAGCACACACTGGGAAGGCCATTGCAATACGTATTTGATGCATGTGTACCCACGTCACGAGCAAAGCGAAACGCTGGCAATTTGTTGAGTTATGCCGGAACATTCATCACATTTTGTATTTGAATATATAATGGCTCAACGGACAATACATATTTTTAGCCTACTTTTCACATTTTGCAAAAATGAGGAAAAAGTAGACTTATGAGATCGGGGAAATGTGTGTCTGTCTGTCTGTCCTTCTGTCTGTCGGTCTGTCTGGCTGTGTGTGTGTCCCCCCATATCAACTCCTAAACGGATGGAGCAATCGAAACAAAATTTGATAGGAGTAAACATCTATACCTGAATATCTCACAGCCATATTTGAAAATGATGTCAGTGCTACCAACTGCTAAAATATCGCAATTGAAATTTGAGCTCCATGTTGGATATCTTGAAAGGTATGAATGGCTGCTATTTCAAAATTGGCACACGTATAGATAATAATATTGCAGTTTAATTTCCAGGAGGCCATACATGGCAGTGTTGCCAAAAGGATTATAAGCCTGCTGATAGGTCCAATTTTTAAATGCATATAACTTCTACACTATCAATTGGAATTCAACCAAATTTCGTATGTTGTATGTGTACATAACCAGATGTGACTGAGCGTATTCTTAAGAGCCACCAGGGCTGCCAACTGTTAATAAATGCTCCTAATTTATTTTATCCAAATACCAATATATCAGAAAGTATGCAAGCCGACAGCTATAAACTATGCACACGTATAGTACCTGACATTCTATATTAATTTGGAGTAACTTATATACGTCAGTGCCACTAACATGATTCTAAGCCTGCTGAGAGGTCCAACTTTAAATACATGTAACTTCCATACTATCATTTGTATTTCAACCAAATTTCGTATGTGCTATGTGTACCATAACAGATATGACTATGCGTATTCTTAAGAGCAACCAGGGCTGCCAACTGTTAATATGTGCTGTCTCTATTTTTAATACCCTAATATCAATATATCAGAAAGTATGCAAGCCAATAGCTCTAAACTTTGCACACGTATACTACCTAGCATTCTAGATGAATTTGGAGTAACTAATATACGTCAGTGCGGCCAACATGATTCTAAACCTGCTGATAGGTCCAATTTTAAAATGCATGTAACTTCTATACTAACTAATGGATTTCATTCAAAATTGGCACAACAATAGATCATATTATTTCAGATTATTTCTAACCATTACATGCATGACATTGTTGCCAACATGATTTTACGCACGCTGTTAAATCCAATGTTTAACTGCACGTAACGTCCATGCTATTCATTGGACTTCAACCAAATTTTGTATTCTGTACCTTAAGAGGTGGAACGAAGAATATATTCAGTCACCAGGGCTGCCAACTGTAGTGCTCTATTAGGCTACATTATGCCAGGTATACAGTATTTCGAACTAATTAAAAATTTCGATATTAGCAACTTAATTTCGTCATTATTCTAGATAGATCCATATGGATTAATCATTGGCATGAATCTTAAATTTTAAGAAAAGTAGGCTCTTTAGTTTGTCACGGAACTTCTTGTTTAGCCTACTTTCGATTTTTGCAAAAAATGAAAGTAGACTTATGAGATCCACACCAGGCCAAAAATTGTGTGTCTGTGTGTGTGTGTGTGTGTGTGTGAGTGTGTGCACTCTGAATGTCTGTCTCCCCCCCCCCCCCCCTATCAATTCGAACACGGTGAAACCGAATTGAACGACATTTGGTACAGTGGTAGAACTAGCAAAGGGCACCTCAGTGTCATGTTTTATATCGCCGCCATCTTGACTGATACGTAATGGCGGCCACCCAAATCTTCAAAGCTTAAATCAAATTACGGCTAACCTAATCATCCGATCTCTACCAAATTTTGCAACAACATACCTTTATGGAGGGAGCATCCTTTGACAAATCTAATAGCTCATTAGCCTAATAGTTTGCGGATGGCAGCCATCTTTGTGTCAAAATCGATTACCCCTATTAATTCGAACACGGTAGAAACCGAATGGAATGAAATTTGGTACAGAGGTAGCACTAGCAAAGAGCACCTCATATTCATGTTTAATATCCGTATAGCACGTTGTATTTCAACAAGCTACTACAACCAACATTCAATTATACTCCTTGAAAAGGACAAACAGTTATAACAATACCCATGCATTTAGGAGAAACTAGGCTATATGTTCTTTTCTGAACATCTTGTTTGTCTTTTGGGAAAATTATATAACTGTCAGATGAAAGTTCTTTGGCGTCAGAGAATGGTTCATTTATAGCATTCATTTGCTGCACTAATACTAAACATTCGTCAATACGTGCAACCGAATACCACTGAAGTCAGTTCGCCGAGTCGAGATAGTGGGCGTAAATACTTGCTGGTGGTCACTTGACTGCCTGGACAGAGAAACACGCCACGTTCACGTCATCGGCTCTGGCGGGCACGGGTAGCCAAGATCATTAGTCATGCCGTAGTCCTAGAACAGACAAGACTTGCTGCACTGTATACTGTTGCCGGTCATAAGCAGTTAAGAACTAATTAATTAATTCAATAAATAAATAAATACATAAACGAACAAAAAATAAACCGTGCTGGAGCATTCAACCGATAAGTCAGCCCGCTTCACATGGAGGCTATACACAGCACTGAATTTGGCGTACGTTCAACAGGCACAGCTCTATGCACCCCTTACGGTCAACCCTACAATCACGTGTACAACTGTGTTTAGTTCCACTATCTCGACTCGGCGAACAGACTTTAACATCAATCCCACCCGCCACGGAAAAAAACTGCTCAGGAAATGCAGCTGCCCAGAAAAGGCGAGAATACGCATGAACAGAAAGCAGTAAACTATACTGCACTACCGCTTGTCAACGTAAAGAATACGAAGGGTTAATGTTCTGTGGTTAAACATTGCCGAAAGCACTTGTGGGACCACTGTTGAAAGGTATCACATCGTCATACTTGGATGTATTGCTCCCATTCAGAGACTCCATTTTCCACCTTGTCTCAGACAATACAGTTAATGAGACGTGATGAAGGAGTTCTTCATGCGGTAGCTCCATTAAGAAGAAAGCTTGCGTGTGACGACTCACTCGCTGTTTCAGTGAGTGACATGAAGCGCCGCCTAGCCTTGCTTGCTCCCTCTAACCTAAACTTTCAAATTAACGCGTGGATACCATAATCTATTTTATATCTCACTATCTTAAAACCATGCTGAAATGAAGTCATACTGGAAGGTTTTTGATAGGGTCGCATTTCATTGAATGGGTTTTCAATGATAACGAATCTTTTTTTAAAGGTTATTTGATGGATGGGGAATTTATAATTTAGTTATCATTAAGACAAAAAGTGTATAAATGTTCGCGTTTTCAGGCCATATCCCATGGGGAAATCTTCGTCTGAAATAAAGATAACAGTACCGCACACACCTTTTTATCCCTTTCCCTTTCTTCCTTTCTTTGTCTTCCCTTCTTTCTATTTTGTCTTCCTTTCTTTCTTTCTTTCTTTCTTCATTTCCTTCCTTCTTTCTTTCTGTCTTCCTTCCGTTCTTTCTTTCTTTCTTTCTTTCTTTCTTTCTTTCGTTCTTTCATTCTTTCTTTCTTTCTTTCTTTCTTTCTTTCTTTCTTTCTAACTGTCTTCCTTCCATTCTTTCTTTCTTTCTTTCTTTCTGTCTTCCTTCCATTCTTTCTTTCTTTCTCTCTTTCTTTCCTTCTTTCTTCCTTTCTTTCTTTCTTTCTTTCTTTCTGTCTTCCTTCCATTCTTTCTTTCTTTCTTTCTTTCTTTCTTTCTTTCTTTCTTCCTTCCTTTCTTTCTTTCTTTCTTTCTTTCTTTCTTTCTTTGTGTCTTCCTTCCATTCTTTCTTACCTTCTTTCTTTCTTTCTTTCTTTCTTTCATTCTTTCTTTCTTTCTTTCTTTCTTTCCATCTTTCTTTCTGTCTTCCTTCCATTCTTTCTTTCTTTCTTACTGTCTTCCTTTCTTTCTTTCTTTCTTTCTTTCTTTCTTTCTTTCTTTCCTTCTTTCTTCCTTCCTTTCTTTATTTCGTTCTTTCTTTCTTCCTTTCTTTATTTCGTTCTTTCTTCCTTCCTTTCTTTATTTCGTTCTTTCTTTCTTTCTTTCTTTCTTTCTTTCTTTCTTCCTTCCTTTCTTTCTTTCTTTCTTTCTTTCTTTCTGTATTCCTTCCATTCTTTTTTCTTTCTTTCTTTCTTTCTTTCTTTCCTTCTTTCATTCTTCCTTTCTTACTTTTGTTCATTCTTTCTGCCTTCTTTCCTTTATTAATTACGTTCTTTCTTTTCTTTCTTTCTTTCTTTCTTTCTTTCTTTCTTTCTTCCTTTCTTTCTTTCCTTTCTTCATTTTTTCGTCCTTCCTTTCGTTCTCCATTTCTTTCTTCCTTTCTCACTTTCGTTCTTCTTTTCGGTTTTTCCTTCTTTCCTTCCTTCTTACTTTCATTCATCCTTTCTTACTTTCGTTCATTATTTCTGCTTTACTTTCGTTTTTACTTTCGTTCTTTCATTCTTTCAACCCTTCTTTCTTCCATTCGTTTTTTGTTTCCTTTTCCATTTCTTCCTAAATTTCATTTGTTTTTTTCTGGCGTTTCCTATTTCTTCTTTCTTTTCGTTCTGTCTTTCCTTTTCCACGTCTTTCTTTCTTTCTTTCTTTCTATTGTTCTTTCTTTGCTTCTTCCACTCTTTTCTTTAGCGAATTGCGAGCCTTCATACGTAATTTCGAGTGGTAGTAGTGATAGCGCAACATCTTCCCCTACTGATATGGATGGTAAGTAAAGTGAATATGCTAATTGATGCTACCACTTCCAACCATTGTTGTTGGTTTATTTAGGGGCTTTGCGACATCGCGGTCATGTGTCTGTGCGTCTGATAACCTGCGTCATTGTGATGGGTGTAGTAGTGTGTGTACTCTTTTTTCTTTTAAGGAAACTTGTTTATTGTCTTGATATATTTAAGGTACACAGGTGATTGTGAGGTGGTAGATGAATAACAATCGTGGATATTGATGAGTTTATCACAGTTATACTAGTCTACTTAATGTTCAATGTTCAATCACTATCACAAAACACAAACACTCACATGATGCGGGTGAGCTGCTGGGCATAGTCCCCCAGCCGGCGAGTTCTTGTAGTACAGCGAAGGCTCGTGAAGACACACTCACTTACCTCGGATACAGCATTTTGAGTTCTGTATATGGCCCCGTAGTTTTCAGCACACACTGCACATAGCAACCACGGAGTAACACTACAGCACTGTTCAGTTGGGGCGTTTGAAGGCTAAATGTTGGGCGGATCACCCATTCAGGAGTGATGTAGGTAGTAGAACAGTTCAAGAAGCTATTCAGGACCCGGGTGAAGCGGTTCCAGGTCGATCGAATCGGATCACACTGCGTAAATCGGTGCAGGATTGTATCCTGATGGGAACATGAAGTGCATAAGGCTGTCTCCACCATGTGAATGCGACGGAGTCTGTTGTTTGTTGGTATAAGGTCATGGATTACTGTATACCAACTTTCCTTCGCTGCGCTGGGAAGAATTCGATTGGAGACATTCCTCCAGACTCGATTCCAGTTGACGATCAATGCGGATTGCATAATTCTGGGGGCAACATACTGTTGTGCCAAGATAGAACGATACAGCTTTTTCGTTGAGATAGACCTGATGACGTCTTGTGGCACGTAGCTTAATTCAACTCTCAGATACCGGACATGAGGTGCATGATGATTGATATCATAATAAGCTGGTGGGTTCGCGCAGACATGGGGACTACACCATCTCCGTGGGAAGTTCTGTGACTCATCGGTCCCGAAGCCTGTAAGCAGTTGAAGGTGTCGTTTGAGGAATAAAGTTCTAGCTTTCTTTTCAACGTCGATTTATCCCTGGGATTTATGTGTTAGTTTTAATGTAAATCTTTATTTATCAAGTGAGAAATACAATATAAAATACAAATCATCTTTTGAGACGCTTGTCACATGTCACGCGAACACGCACAGACTTTGCACTGACTCGTCTTTTGTTCTCTTCTTTATTGTACATGTCTATTTCACCAGGTGGCGCTACTGTGCCATTTTTCTTTCAAATATTAACACTTCCTCCAAAGAAAAATCAAATACAAATAAAAAATAAATAAGATGAACTATTGAACACTTTTCAGCCTCTAAGATGTCATCTTCTGCACGCCAATCCTCTCACGCAGCATCTCGAATCTGACCCTCTCCTGAGGTTTAGTTAGAAGATCAGCTAATTGATTGGTCCCGTCGATGTGCTCCAGCTCAAGGTCTCCTTCCAAAAATCTTTCCCTCACATAGAAATGACGTACCTCAATATGCTTGGATTTTCGATGGTACTCCGGATTTTTAGCCAATTTAACTACAACAGCATTGTCGATGTAAAGCGTAGGAGGTTTGTCAGCAGTTCCCAGTAATACAGAAAACAGTCTTTTCAGCCAAATCAACTCCTTTGCTCCTTCACTTGCAGACACAATTTCAGCTTCAGTTGTCGATGTTGACACAGACTTCTGTAACTGACTTCTCCACGATACAGCTCCATGATTGTAGGTCGAAATGACACCCGTCGTTGAACGTCTCGTCCTCTTGTCACCGGCGTAGTCAGCATCACTGACCTTCAAAACGTCCTCTTTCCTATAGACGAATCCATGGTTCACTGTGCTCTTTAAACATCGAAATATCTGTTTCACTTGACTCCAGTCTTGAACTGTAGGATTCTCCATGGCTCGAGCAGCTTTGTTGACCGCGAATGCGATATCTGGACGTGTAGCTGTAGTCAGGTATATCAAGGATCCCACCGCCTCACGATAAGGAACCCTGGCCGAAACCTTTTCTCCGTCTTCACTTTCTTCGCGTCCAACTGGGGTAGACACTCCATTTGACTCGGCCATCCCAATTTTTCTAGGATTTTCCTCGTATAATCCTCTTGACTGATTGCAATTGATCCATCATGGTTTTGTTGTATCTTCATGCCCAGGAAATTGTTGAGAGATCCTCTTGTTGTTTGAAATTCCTGCTGAAGTTTTTCCATGAACTGCTCGATGTCTTCTTCGTTGCCAATTACCTGACCATCTTCCACAAAGATTACAACAGCCAACCACTTTCCATTTTTGTTGCTGTAAAAGAGACAAGGATCAGCTTTGCTGTTTTTGAATCCAGCTTTCTCCATGCATTTCTTGAAACGCTTGTTCCAGCAGCGTGGAGCCTGTTTTAAACCATATAAGCTTCTATTTAGATGACACACTCGGCCAGTACCGTCCTGATGACCTTCTGGCTGTTCCATGAACACATCTTCTTCAAGCTCACCGTTCAAGAAGGCCGTCTTGACATCAAATTGACCAAGTTTCATCTCCTTTTCAACAGCTACTGCCAACAGAGCTCGAATGGTATCATACCGTGCAACAGGGCTGAATGTTTCTTCATAATCGATTCTTTGCTGTTGCACATAGCCTTTGGCTACCAATCGTGCCTTGAAGCGAACTTCTCCACTGTCCGTTGTCTTCTGTCGAAGAACCCACCGATTTTTCAGGACCCGTGCACCATTTGGACGCTCAACCAATTACCAGGTATCATTTTCCTTTAAGGACTCCAATTCTTCATTAATTGCTTTCAGCCACTGATTTTTATCACTAGACTGCAGCGCTTCAGAGTATGAGTCAGAATTCTTTTCAGCGATAGATGGTCCAGCCATGTACATGTAATTTCCACTGATCATCCACGATGGCTTCTTACTTTCACGTTTGCTTTTCCTTCTTTCTTCAGTCTCTCCTTCTTCCTCATCTTCGCTTCCTCCGGAACTGGATGCCGAAGCAAAATCTTCAATTTCGCTTAAGTTCTCATCTGACTCTGACCTCCTCTGTAGGCCTACATCAGACGATGAATTATCTGATTCCTCTCCACACGTTCTTCAAGCGTCACTTCAACCATTCCGGCGTTGGCGCGCAGATTTCAGACAACTTCAGGTTTGAATTTCACATCATGGCTTAGAACAACCTTTCCCTGAGTTGGAACCCAGACTCTAAATCCATCCCTGTCGTTCACATACCCAACCAGATGTCCAAAAACAGCTTTGTCGTCGAACTTTGAGCGAAAATTCTTGTTGATATGCACGTAGCATTCTGTTCCGAAGATCTTCAGATGACTGAGACTTCCCACTGGTCGTCCATACCACAATTCATAGGGAGATTTGTTTTCAATGGATGACTTCCCAGTGCGTTCAGGAGGTACACCGCAGTGTTGCAGGCTTCAGCCCAAAGTTGTTTCGTTAACTTGCTGGGATTCAGCATAGATTTTGCGCACTCCACAATCGTCCGATTTTCACGTTCCGCAACTCCGTTTTGTTGTGGTGTGTACGGCGTAATAATGCTGTGTTCTATGCCTCTGCTTGCGAGTAGTTCAGAAACCTTCTTGTTATCAAATTCTTTTCCTCTATCACACCTGAACAGCTTCACGACGTGTCCATTTGTTTTGGCTTCATTCAGGAACTGTTTCAGAACGGTGTACACTTCACTTTTGTGCTTTAAAAAGAAAACTCGTCGAAACTTGCTGAAATCATCCTTGAAACATACGTAGTAGTGTGCCTCTCCAAGAGATTCAGTAGACATTGGTCCATTCACATCGGCGTGGATTTGTTCACCGGTGGCTGTTGGTCGATTCATTCGTGTCTTGATTGACAATCGATGCATTTTTCCCAGTGCACATCCATCGCAGAAATCCTCTTTACACATGTCTACATTGATGTTCATCTGCTTCAGTACATTCTTGACATGCACTTTGTGTTGATGACCAAATCGTTCATGGTAGATCTGCATTGTCCGATGATGTAGCTAAATTCACTTGAATGGGTTGCGCCGGTTTCACGACGCGCATGTCAAGTACATACAGACCATGACTCACACGTCCAGCCATCATCGCCTTTCCAGTAACCTTGTCTTCAATTCTAACAGTTAGGTCGTCAAGTCTTGCACAAAAACCTTTCCTTGCAGCAGCTTTCACAGAAAACAGATGAGCCATTGCATCGGGAACATACAAAACTTCAGTCATCTCAGCACTCAACCAAGCGTTGTTCAGCCGCACTTGAATGTTTACAGTTCCTTTGCCGTGAGCTAGCATGCTCACACCTCGTTTTCCTAGCAAAATCTTCTCTGGAGCAGCAAACTTGACGTATGTTGTAAAATACTGTTTGTTCGCGTGATGTGATTTGTGGCGCCACTGTCGCAGTACCACTCGTCGGCTTGAACAAAGTCGCCGTCTAACGCACTCATCGCATGTGTCAGAAACGAAGCATTGTTCTCCTTATTTTTGTTTCTAGTGTCACCCTCTTTCTTCTTCACTGGACATTCACTTGCCCAATGGCCCAATTCCTTACATTTGAAACATGGAAACTTCTGCTTTACTCGTTGAACAATTTTCTTCGACTTGTCATCAGCGCTGCCTTTGCCACTGCCATACTGGGAATGCTTCTTGGGAGCACTACGTACCACAAACGCAGTCGATTCCACGTTTCCTTGGTCACGCAGTTCAATCGTGCACAATTTTTCAATCAACAGGTTCACAGTTTGATTTTCCGTCGGAATCGTGTCCCTCACATCCTTGAAATTATCATATTCTTTTCCCAGCGAGGATAAAATTCGACCGTTCAAAATCCTTTCAGATAACGTGTTTTCGTTGTGCTTTTGTAGTTCGTCGTTCAGATCCTGATAAAGCTTCTGTAACTTCGCGACATGGGTGCTGATGTCCTCCTTGTCGTCACGTGTCACTCGGAAGAATGACTCGATCAACATGTTCAGTCGCTGCGTACTGCTTCGTTCGAACCGTGCGCTCAATTTTGTCCAAATTTCACTGGCATTGGTGCACGTCAACACGAGCTCGGCAACAGACTTTCCTAGCGCACCCGCTAGCAAACTGGCCGCTTTCGCGTTTTCTTTCAACCACTGCTTATATGCCGCTTTTTGTTGCGCAGTTGCACCTGCCGGCAACACAGGACAATTTTTCGAACCATCAACAATATTTTCCAGTTCATACGACCGCAAAACCATCAACACATGCCATTTCCACTTTGCCCAGTCTTCAGGTCCTTCAAGTTTATCCACTGGAACTTTGTAGTCTCTGCCGGCTGCCATTTTGAGGTTATCCTTACTCACAAAAAATACTGCACGTGCTCCACAGGCGCTCACCTTCGGATCCACTCACGAGATAATACCATTTACACGTGGCCTGGGCCCATAACCTGTTAGTTTTAATGTAAATATTTATTTATCAAGTGAGAAATACAATACAAAATACAAATCATCTTTTGAGACGCTTGTCACATGTCACGCGAACACGCACAGACTTTGCACTGACTCGTCTTTTGTTCTCTTCTTTATTGTACATGTCTATTTCACCAGGTGGCGCTACTGTGCTATTTTTCTTTCAAATATTAACATTATGCAATGTTAATGTGCTGCGGGAAAGACGTAATAGAGCTCCTTGCCAAATAAACCATCCGACGGCGGAAATAATACGTGTACCCACCATTCTTGGCATACGAAGAATTTGACTGAGATACCATATTTTACTTAAGCTGAACATATTCACGTACATTGTTCGTTGGTGTAAGAGGAAGGAGTGGTACCGGACTTGTTGCAAGGCACCACGCACAGAATGTAGGGCAACGTCCCAGTTCTTTTTAATCATTTGGTGTACACTATTCAAGAAAGATATGCCCAATATTTTGAGTTCTGAGGCGATCGTTACCCACGCCGGGAGAACCCCTTGGACGCGGTCCAATTTCCGAATCCACATCACCTTTGTTTTTCGTCGATTCAGCCGCGCACCAGAATATCTCCCGTACTCATCAAGGTCCGTGAACAATTGCTGCATGTCAACGGTTCGATCCACCACAAGAGTGACATCATCCGCATATGCAAAAATACTGATCTCCGTGCCATTGAAAGATGTATGGAGATTACAAAGAAGGGGTTCCAGGGATAGAACAAAAAGAAGCATGGAAATCGGACACCCTTGCCTGACTCCACGATGGATGAGGAGAGGTCATGTGAAATACCCATTTACATTCACTTTTGAAGATCCACCATGGAGAATTTTTCTCACGAGGGCAATAAACCGCATATCGAAGCCAATAGCTTGAAGGGTCGCAAGGATGTATTTATGGTTTACCCTATCAAAGGCATGGTCAAAATCCAGTGATAATAACAGTTTCTTCTTATTGCCGACCAGCGACTCACTAATGACATCGCGAATAGCACATGTAGTGTTGACAATGCACCTGCCAGGTACCCCACCCGATTGGTGGCGAGATGTGGCTTCCTCCATAAAGGCCTGAAGTCTCGTTTTCATACATTTCGTGAAGATCTTGTAGTCAAAGTTTAAAAGCGTCAGTGGGCGAAAGTCCCTGAGCTGTGTTGGTTGTGTAATTTTTGGGACTAATACCACCAGGCCATCTTTCAGGGTGTCGATATTTCGTCCAGGACGACAAGCATCATTCACTACGGCTGTAAGTTCATCGCGAATGGTGGTCCAAAACGTCATGTAGAAAGCTCTCCCCAGGCCATCAGGACCAGGACTCTTGTTCGGCGCACTGTGGAGTATGGAGGTATATATTTCTTTGGCGGTGATGTCCTGGGTCAAGCACTCTTGTTCTCTGTGCAAAAGTCTTCCTCGTACAGCATCGAAGAACGGATGCTGGTAGTGAAGTGGGACTGGGGCGTCGTCTGTATACAAGGACTGAAAGAAGTTCTCTACCGTTTCTGTGATTAAGGTATGACTAGTCACCATTTGTCCCTCAGGTGTCGCAACGCGGTTGATGTACTTCTGACGGCCTTTGCGGCATGCCCGTATAAAATGATAAACGGAGGGTGCCTCTGATGCCAGATGTTGATGATCTTGGGCTTGAAGTTGGAGTCCTTCCAATGCTTTGCGCTGCAGCGTGAGGAGCTGCGCTCGGATTTTCTTTATTCTGCGATATGTATTAGGGTTGGTAGGGTCTTCATTGTGTAACTGTCGTAAACATTTATAGTAAAAATCTGTCATCTGATGGATGTGGCGTCTTCTCTCGGCACTGTAGGCCTTCAATAACCTAACAGCTCTGGGTTTCGCATACTTCAACCACCACTCAAGAGTATCTTGAAACCGGTGAATGTGGCGTTTCCAGGTATGCCATTCAGTGGCAAAGCTATCTTTCATGCCCAAGTGTGTCAGAATAGAATCATTTAACCTCCATGATCCTCTCCCACGGCGGGGTCCCAATTCTGGTTGGCGGATCTTGCACAGATACGCACAATGGTTTGAAAACTCTACCGGGCATACATCTGTTTCCCTCACGTGTTCTTTCAATTCCCCGCTGACATATATTCTATCCAGTCGAGAAGCACCATTATGGTAGTAGTACGTGTAACCGGCTGACCCCGACGGCTTCAGTTCCCATGTGTCTTTTAAGCGTAACCCTTGTATTAACGCAGATTGCGCAGGGCAGCCCTGAAATTGGCCACTTTGGTCTTTGGGCGATAGCACTGCGTTAAAATACCCACCGAGGATTATATTGCCGGTACGATTATGGAGTAGTGGGAGAATATCTGTGGTATAAAAGAGCCGGCGTTGTATCCTGGCCTGCGAACCAGAGGGAGCATATACATTGACAATCAAAAGATCTCGAATACGGATACTGAGTCCGCGTGAGTTTACTAACTGGACTGGATCCGCATATGGTATATGGTCCTTAATGTACTGTAGATGGCTGTACCGCGTTTGTGCTCATTGACATTAAGTATTTTATCGTAGCCAGAGATGGTAAGGAGGTCTTCAGTAGCCACTTCTTGCAACAGAACAATATCCACATCTTGGTCTCGAATGAGGTTGCGTAAGAGCGACTGTTTACTAGCCGTTTGAATGCAATTTACATTGAGTGTCATTAGAGTATATGTCAACAACATCGTCAGATAGACATGTTTCATACCAAAATAAACAAGATGGAGATGGGGTGGTCTTTAACGCTTGTCGCTCGACTTCCCGCCTTGTAGTCGGGGGTCCCTGACATCCGCATAAGGCTTGTGCGTTCCCTCTTTTGACGCCCGGATTGTTTTAGCTTTGGAGGGGGTTTTCAAAGGTACCTGTTCTTTAGGAATTAGTTTCTTGGTGTACATGATATCCGGGTCCTGTGACCCCATCTCTTCTGTATCCATTTTGCTGGAGGAGTCGTCTTCTACTTCATCCGACCATCGTATACCAGCGGTCTGTGGTTCACAACTAACTATGGACTGGTTTGAGGGTGGCATACTGGTAGCATTGTCTCCTGAGGTCACGCCTTCTGTGACCACTTCAAGGCTGGCAGTGCTAGTGTCAGATTTCTGGTCAGTTTTAGGAACAAGAGAAGTGGCCGTCCTACCTAGACTGCCATTGGTGTATTGGCTAGTATCAGACGAAGGTGGCAACGCTGGCTGCCCGTGGAGTTCCTGTTGTAATGTGGGAGTATGTTGTTGTTTACTAGTGGCGGGCAATGACCCAGCTGGTTGCGGCGATAAGGCGGTGGAGTGAGGAGTCAACACGTCCATCGTGTCTTGTGCTACAGCTGACGTATCAAGTGGGGCAGGTTGTTCGGGAGAAATACTGACGTTAGATGAACAAGGTGCCGATAAGGCAGGCGAGACAATGTCACATTCCTTGTTGGCTACAATTTCACTGAGGAGCTTAGGGCCGGTTTTGTTTTCAGTTTCACCGCGCCTCACTGGGCATTCCTGTCTAAAGTGATTGGTGGCATTACAATAAAAGCATGATCGAGGTTGTCCATCATACACCACCTGTGCTTTGTAGCCATCGATAGAAATAATGGGTGGAATTGCAGTTTTTAGTTCAATCCGCATAGCCCGAATACCACTCAAAATATTGAATAGGTAGGTAGCTGACCATCGTTCGTTTCTAATTTCACGAACCTTCCCGTACTTACTAAAGTACGACATTATCCGGTCATTCGGCAGTTCAATGGGAAGGTTCATAATTCGGATTAGTTTGCTGTCAACATCCGCACAAGTTATATTTACCTCAGATAAAGAGCCATTAAATTTCCGTACCTGAGATTTGCCGTTGGTACTGTTGAGGACCTTCTCCATCAGTAGTTTGCTGGTGAACTTGATGAAAACAGCAGTTTCCAGATTGACGAGTTGAATGGCTTCTAATTGGTCCACGTTGAGTTTTAGGGTGTACTGAATCCACTCATGTATTTCTGCGGGGCCTGGTTTATTGGCCTTGTCGGGGAAAGCACATTTTATCGTGTTTTTCCGAATGCTGTTGGTTGCCATTTTTACTGTACTTGAAAAGACTTGAAAGTTAGACACTCGAATACGTCACTCACAACGAAGCAAAGCGCAGCGAACCGGTCGCTGCCACGGTTCAGACCGGACTCCCACTCGAGACTGTGGCTTTGAAGAATTCACAAGTGGCCGTGGCCGTTCAATATGTTGTGCTACATAAAGTGAAACCATGCCATGGTTCTTCAATGGTCGTTACTATCTATGCTCTGGTACGTGTTGTAATTTTACTAAGCTTGACTACCGAGGACTAGAAGAATTCTCGCAGTACCTATTGTAGTGTCTGCAAACACGGTGATTTTGAAACGTGAATACAGCCCTGAATCAACCCACCAGAAAGAAATGACTCTAAAAATCACCATATTTCTAGTGATGGGAGGAAATGCTAAGGTTATATAGTTAATACTTTATTTAAGGTGACGCGCAATTTTGTAGTGTGATTGGTATGAGAAATATGAGAACTCGACGAATCACATCCAAATTCCAAATGCGGCCAATTCAGAGGCGGCCTAAATAATTTGTGGGTTAGATACAATCACAAATGTTTTCTTTACGATATTTTCAGCGAAATCTGAAGATTCACGTTCGCGTACAAATATACGAGTCCGTAAATAAGCGGCTTCGGTGGCGTAGTTGATAGCATGCTGAGCTTCTATATCCAAGGATACGGGTTACAACCTGGCCGAAATCGTTGGATTTTTTAAGAGCGTTCAAAATCCCTCAGTAGGCCTTCCTTCGGAAGGGAAGTAAAGCCGGGCGGCGGTCCCATGTCATAGATTTATTGCATGTAAAAGAATCTACCACTAATTACACTTGCGTGAAGCTAAATTATAGGTTATATTTGACTAAACGTTCGTCACCAGGAGCCGACTGCATTGGAATCTAGTAACCACGTTCACAACTAGTTGTCGTTGACGGTGGTATTTGGCATCAAAAGTAGGAATTACTTGAAAACTGCATGTCTGCAGTCCATACTTGAATTTTTTGTTGTTGTTGTCGTGTAGCCTCCTGAGAGGCCGAGTGCAGGTCTTTCTAGTCGACGCCCGTGGGCGACCTGCGCGTCGGGATGAGAGATGGAATGGATGAAGATGAAACTGGGCAAGGATGTGGAAGGAATCGGCCGTGGCCTGTCAGAAGGTACTGTCCCAGCATTTGCCTGGTGTTGAAAATGGGAAACCACGGAAAACCATTTCAAGGACAGCCGACGGTGGGGCTCGAACCCACGCGTCTGCCGAGTCAGCAGAGAGCTTGTCCCCTTGACCTAACGCAGCGCTTTAGCCCGCGTAGCCACTACTGTCGGTCATACTTGAATTAAAAACAGATAACACAAACTAATACAGCCATCACAATTAACACCGGTTATCACACAGATTCTACACAACTCAAAGTACACGGGGCTACATGACCGCGTTGTCGCAGCCCCTAAACTAAGGAACCAACCAGAGTCCGTAAGTGGGAGAGTTTCATTCATAGTTATATACATTATTAAAAATAAAATTTCGATTATTATTCATAAAAATACCATATTTATATAAACAATTCTAATTATATTTTGCATCACGGTAAACAAAATTGCAAATGCTACGGAAAATATACAAAATTAATTAAAAATATGGAAAACAGTAACTAAATAAACTAATGAGCTGCATGGTCCTTACGTGACTGTTAAAAAAATAGTACATTTTGCAACTTGCCTATAATGGCAATAATCAAGACACGAGTATGTTTATAAAACGAGCGAAGCGAATTTTTAAATTTCCATACGAGTGTCTTAATTACCATTATAGGCGAGTTGCATACGACTGTTTATGTTCGTCGATAATTATAACTATTTTATGTTCGAACATAAATATTTATCAATATCTGTCGAGATTTCGCCAGTTTTATGTACTGAACAGAGCGCATGGGAGAAAATACCATGTTCTCCTGGAATACCCCACTTTGACACTAGGCATGCAGTGAAATTTAAAATAAGAAGGCCGTGGAAGTCAGCTCAGGTGCAATGCTATCCTTACCTAATTGGTCACACAACTGTTTCTTAGCTCTGATTGGTGGGAGAAACTGTATCATAATGAAAACTTCTAAGTACAGTTTTCTGACATATAATATTTACATTTCGGCATGGTCGAACATAAATGATATTATGTGTGATATAAATAAGGTTTTACTCTCAATGTTCTTACTGTCGTTACTATTGACTATCACATCTGCTTATCTTGATTACTTTATCTGCATACGATCTTTACAATTAACTACATTAATGTACACGGCTAACGAAGTGGGCTCCTTCTGAGGAAAGAAGCCTCACTGGCGTGAAAAATATAAAACGAGGACTGGTGCCGGGTCATTTTGACGCAAAGTGTGTCATTGCCTTTTGTCGTAGTCGTACGGATTATAATGAAGTAATTTTACACCTGGGGGTCTTGCTATGAACTATTCCCAATATAAAATGAGTTATTAGCCTACTTTTCACATTTTTCAAAAATGAGGAAAAAGTAGACTTATGAGATCGATCCGGGAAAATGTGTGTCTGTCTGACTGGCTGTGTGTGTGTCCCCCCCCCCCCCTATCAACTCCTAAACGGCTGCAGCAATCAAAACCAAATTTAGTATGAGTTAAGATGTGCACCGGAATATCTCACGTCCATATTTGAAAATGATGTCAGTGCTACCAACTGCTGAAAAAACGCACTAGAAATTTGAGCTCCATGTTGGATATCTCGCAAGGTATGCATGGGAGCTATTCCAAAATTGATACACATGCAGATAATACTATTTCAGTTTAATTTCCAGGAGGCCAAGAATGACAGTATTGCCAAAATAATTTTAAGCCTTCTGATAGGTCCAATGTTTAAATGCATATAACTTCTACACTATCAATTGGATTTCAACCAAATTTTGTATGTAATATCTGTACCTAAACAAATATGATTGAGCGTATTCTTAAGAGCCACCAGGGCTGCGAACTGTTAATAATTGCTCTCTCTATTTTTTATCCAAATACCAATATATTAGAAAGTATGCAAGCCAACAGCTTTAAACTATGCACACGTATATTCTGACATTTTAGATTAATTTGGAGTAACTTATATACGTCAGTTCTACCAACATGATTATAAGCCTGCTGATAGTACCAATTTTTAAATACATGTAACTTCTATACTATCAGTTCGATTTCAACCAAATTTCGTATGTGCTTTGTGTACCATAACAGATATGACTGTAAGTATTGTTAAGAGCAATCAGGGCTGCCAACTGTTAATAAATGCTGTCTATATTTTTAGCCTATTTTCAATTTTGAAAAAAAAATTAGGCTTATGAGATCACCTTTTGTCCGTGTGTGTGTGCGCGCGTGTGTGTGTGTGTGTGTGTGTGTGTCCCTAATAAATTCTAAACGGCACGAGCGATTTCAATGAAACTCGGTAAGTTCATAGCACTATTCCGGGCTACCCCGACCGTGCCCTTCAAATTTTTTACGTCTCACCAATCCAACATGGCGGCTGTGCGAAATATTTCACCCGCATTCAATATCTCCGAAACTATTCCCGATATCACGCTGGAGGTTTTTACGGTGTTAAGGGGAACTACTAGAAGTTCACCTATGTGACTTTTGAAAAACTGGTAACAACAAAACAAACATGGCGGCCACGCGAATTGGCGACTTTTAAATAGACGTTCCTCGTGATTTAACCAACCAAACGCAATAAAACTTGGTACAGTATATGTTTATGCACATTGTAATGCACCGACATCAAACTTCGTTCAATTGTTTACATAACCACAAGATGGCGGATGTGCGAAATATTTCACTGGCATTCTATATCTCTGAAACTATTAGTGGTATCACCCTGAAATTTTGTACGCAGATAATGGGCTCTACTGGAAGTTCACCTAAAAGACTTCCAAAAACCGGGTAACTAGAAAACGAGCATGGCGGCCAAGCGAATTTGAAAATTTTAAATAGAACTTTCTAGCGATTTAATGTTCCAAACGCAATGACATCTGGTACAGGAAATGTTTATACACATTGTAATGCACTGTTATCTAATTTAGTTCAATTGTTTACATAATCTCAAGATGGCGGCTGTGCGAATTTTGAAATTAAGTTTTTATTTCTTGTATCGTAGTCATGCGATCGAAGTGAAAGTTTGAATAATGAACTTACGCAATAATTTTTCTTTAATGGTCCATGATTCTATGGCCTATACATTTAACAATCCAACATGGAGACCATACGAAATATTTAGACGGCTCTGAATATCTACGAATCTATTATAGCAATCAAACTGAATTTTTTAATGTTTATAGGGGCTATGAACTTAAGTTCACCTATAGGACTTTAAATAACCTGGTGATCACAAATCCAACATGGCGGCGACGCGAATTATTAATATTTACATGGAGGTTTCTCGCAATTTAACCATCCGAGTGCAGTGAAACTTGGTACAGTAAATCCTTATACAAATGTTGATCCACAGGCATCTAATTTATTTCAATTGTTTCCATAACCGCAAGATGGCAGCGGAGCGAAACTTTGAAATCTCCTTGTTACTTCTTGTGTCCTAATCTAGCGATTGAAATTTGAATGCTACACGTACACAATAATCTTCATGTAACAGTACATAACTCTAGGACCTACATACATAAAATCCAACATGGCGACCATCCGAAATATTTAGTCGGTTCTCAATATCTACGAATCTAATACAGCAATCAAAGTGAAATTTTGTATGTTGATAGTGGCAATTAACATAAGTAGGATATATGAAAATAGGCTGTATAGTCCTACACGGAACTACTTGTTTACCCTAATATCAATATATCAGAAAGTATGCAAGCCAACAGCTCTATACTTTGCACACGTATAGCACCTGACATTTTGGATTAATTTGGAGTAATTAATACAAGGCAGTGCTGCCAACATGATTCTATGACTGCTGATATGTCCAATTTTAAAATACATGTAACTTCTATACTAACAAATGGATTTCATCCAAAATTGGCACAACAAGATATCATAATATTTCAGATTATTTCTGACCAGCACACGCATGGTATTGTTGGCAACATGCTTTTACGCGTGCTGATCGATCCAGTGTCTAACTGCTTGTAACGTCCATTGGACTTCAACCAAATTTTGTATTCTGTACCTTAAGAGATGGAACTAAGAATATATTCAGTCACCAGGGCTGCCAACTGTAGTGCTCTATTAGGCTATATTATACCAGGTATATTTTGAATTAATTAGATATTTCGATATTACCAACTTAATTTCGTCATTATTCTAGATAGGTTCATATTCTGTAGAATAATCATTGGCATGAAAAGTAGGCTGTATAGTTCTTCGCGGAACTTCTTGTTCAATTTTAACATGTTGAAGAATGACACTAATTTGCGTATCAGTATAATTGACCTTGATAGTAGCGGTAAAGCTGTCATCTCGATTATATTGAACAAAGGAGCTGATGACCAAGGTGTCCCTAGACCCTAAAGATGGATCAACAAGAACGTGAGCTATGTTATTGTGCTGCACCAAAATAGTTGGATTTTCGTCCTTATTTTTTACAGATTGTCCCGACTAACGTAGGCGAGGACCAGCGCCTAAATCTGACCCGATCGTAATTAACAGAGAAATAACTTGAGTGTTCCAAAAACTATTGACATGTTACTTTTGCAGGGTGAAGTTCAAGGCTAGGAAGGAAGGTACTGTAAGGGCCGGTTGTTCCATCTCCTTTCATACATCATGCAAACTCCGGTAGTGTAACAGCCTGTTGGTTACTAACCGTTTGTTGGTATTTTGCATGTTTTGTCTAACAAACCACCGCACCTTATAGTAGGCCATGATCGAGAATGTGTTCAGCAGTTGGCAAGAGAAACTCTATCATATGATCAGTAAAAGTAAGGTAAAACCAAGGAGTAAAGAATACTATAATGATCGCTTATTTATTCTATGACGTAAATATAACGACAAAGAAGATACACGGAACAACATTTTAGATAATTTTGTCATCAAATTGACGAACTTCGAACGGGAATTTCAAAAAGGACAAATCTGTGTAGTCTATACGTGATTCAAATAACGATACTGATTACCTTGGCCACTACACTACAGCCAATGTTCGCTCCTAATTGAAATCCGAGAGTATGAGGCTAAATACACCCAGTTCCAACTATCATGATAAGATTAAAACTTATCGTGAAAAAAATCGAACCCAGGCCGAGAAGAACACTACCTTACTTACTGCTAGACCATGACAGTAATCTTTTTAGCCTCGAATACAAATGCTCAAAAAAATTAGGTTATAAAATATGTATGTACACGAAAATGCGTTTTGGAAGCATTCATTTGGAGTATGGCACTCCCTGAAATAAACTCAGTCTTGGTGCTGACCTTTGAAAGCAATACCCATAAGCGACCCGTGTTGTAAAATCATTGATGCGGCTTCGGTGGCGTAGTTGGTAGCATGCTGAGTTTCTATGCCCGAGTTCACGGGTTCAAACCCGGCCGAAGTCGTCGGATTTTTTAAGAGCGTTAAAAATCCCTCAGTATGCCTTCCTTCGGAGGGGAAGTAAAGCCGGCGGGTCCATTTCATAGGCTTTTGGCACGTAAAAGAACCGTCCACTAACTACATTTGTGTGAAGCTCAATTTATAGGTGAAATTTGATTAGCGCTCAATTAGATTCCAACGTTCGTCGCCAGGTGCTGGTTGCAGGGCATCATGAGCCACATTTGCAGCTAGGTGTCGTTGACGGTAGCAAATACAAAAACTACTTGAAATGCATCCTCTGCAGTCTTTACCTGAATTACAGATAACACACACTAATACAGTCATCACAATTAACACCGGTTATCACACAGATTCTACACTCACCCTAAGTACACGGGGCTACATGACCGCGTTGTCGCAGCCCCTAAACTGAACAACTAATCAACCAAAATAGTTGAGCCCACCGGCTTGGTTCAAGTCTTCAAATTTAACATAACTTGGGAGACTTCCATCTTTACAATACTGTTCCAGTACCACACCAGAATGAGAGTGGAATGAATTTCCTTTTAAAATTTAATAAACAAGGTAACTTGCTAATTTGAGTCCTTATCAACTTCAAAATATGTAGTGTCCATTCTATAATTTTCTTTTGGAGCCACCGTTTGTTACCGTGTGGAATGTTGATGCCTCTGGTAATGTTTTTTGAAAACCCCTGCTATCTTGACAGGTATGAGAATATTTCTCAACCCTGCAAAAACACAGGGCACTGATTTAAAATACCAGTGGCTTCAGTACTAAGGATATGGTGTCTATCTGCCTTATATGGAAGTTGTTATTGCAGACACGACACAATAACAGTAAGCACACTACCAACAGTCTTTGGATCATTTGCATCACCATAAAAATATGGAATGAACTTGATGGGTATTGATTGATGACTTAAATACAAAACTCATTTCACTATTTAAGTTCTAAACGTTTTGGACCCACCCTACTGTACAGAGAGAAATATCCACAAAACCAAACGTGATTAACAACTCCATTAAAAGTACAATAGTATGACATACCTCATCATTACTCAGATTCTTGTATTTGTTCTATGAGAGGACATAAATTTTAAAATCTCACAAGGAAATATAAATGTCAGAAGGCCGGCATCAATAATAACTCATTTTTGCATATGGAGATCAGGAAGAAATAAAGAAATACCCGAGTGGGAATAGATTTTTTTAATCCTTTTTAGCAAGCACTCATAACAACAAACAGAAAACATTTTTTCTGGGAAACAATAATTTTATTCATTTCTATAGTAAATTTACAACACTCATCATAAGATGTTCAGTTGCACATTTGCATTCAGTAGGAAAGTGCATAGGGAAGATGCCCCCTACATTTTAACGAAGTGTATAAATCTGCTGTTCAACGAAGAAACATTAGAAAAATGTTCAATCTCCTATTAGCCAATGTTGATATGGCTGTTGACCTTATTATCAGATTTATAGGGGAAAGTGGAGCAGGTTAATTACTGACAAGTGATTAATTGAGTTTAGAAACAAAATATTTTACAATTTGAAAGCAAATTAGTGTATAAGAAACACGAGATGTCAAGCTTGAACAGGAGATATTTGGGTTTACCACCAGATAGCAATAATCCTATGGTGGTTCTGAAACAAAACACAAATTATTAGGCAGGAGAAAGAGAAGCTAGGGGCAGCTAACACTTACTTATAGTTAAGTGGTTCACAAAAAGGTAATAACATCTGATGGCATGCATAAGGAAAATTAGCTTCAAATGACTTCTGAAGCAGTAGTGTACATAGTGATACAGAATTCACTTAGTGGCTGCAGCAGTCAGAGTAACAGGGTGAGCCAAACAGCCTGGCAAAATATCTTGGCAAGGAGACATTCTCAATAGATTAGACGTGGCGTAACGTTTAACTAAGGTTCGGCTTAAAGAAACTAAATCTCACATCAGCATTATCAATTGCCTGATTTTGCTACTCTAGAGGCCTATTCCCCCACTGTGTAACTACAACATATTTTCAATGGAATAACTGTTTCTATGTGCAAATAGATGGAGAAGCTATGGGTAGTCCTATAAGTCCGCTCTACAGAACGCTACCAAAGAGTGGCCACAACTTGGTTCCGTTTCGTAGACGATAAATCCCTGATATAGAGACTCGGAAAAGTAGCTCTGGCAGAATTCCTCGGTCTTCTAAGCATAATCCACGACAATACTCGATAGGGATAACCTGAACTAGCACCAACAGATAGCGCACAGGTACTATGTGGGGTCTGGCTGCGTGGCTCAGGGGTAACGTTCTCGCTTGCTGAGCCCAAGGTTGCAGGTTCGAAACCTGGCGCAGTCAGCTGGCATTTGAGGGTGCGCAAATGCGAGGGAGCCGTTTCAGTAGATTTACTGGCACGTTAAAGATCCCCTTCGGGGCAAAATTCCGGCACCCCGGCGTCTCTAAAAGCCAGTGTAGTTAAAAGGGACGTAAAACCAATAACATTATCAGTACTATGTGGGATCATTTTGCTCTTTAGTTCAAATAACATTTGCAAATAACATGCAATAAGCTGTTACACACGCTTAATAATGAACATTTATTGTATTATCAACTTGTTATTCTTCAAATACGATGCGTATAGAATGCCAAGGGAAGGCAAATAAATGATGCCACATGGAACAGCCATGACATCTGTCGAAAAAGTTTCACATTAGATATCGCTATTCACCATGAAACTGGAAACGAAACGTTGCATTCCATGTCATAACGTGTTGGTAATCAGGAACCAAGACCGCAGCCTGTCCCACAAGGTATATTGGAAGCCTACCCTCATATACATATTTACACAACGATCCAACCACCACCCCAGTCACAACAGAGGAGTTATCAAAACTCTCAGATACAAAGCTAAACGCCTATCGCATGAATACAACCTATGACTGGCTATGTGGCCTAGCAGTACCGTTCTTGCCTGCTGTGCTCAAGGTTGCGTAATTGAATCCAGACGCAGGTGCGGTAGTTTGCATTTGAGGGTACGGAAATGCGAGGGAGACTTGTCAGTAGATTTACTGGCAAGTTAAAGATCCCCTTCAAGGCAAAATTCCAGCACTCCGACATCTCTAAAAGATGCAGTGGCTAAAAGGAACGTAAAACCAAAATCATTTTTATTAAAATAACCTACAGGGAGGAAATAGAAGTAGTTTATTTTAGGGGCTGCGACATCGCGGTCATATAGCCCCGTGTATTTGTGTGTGTGGAATTTGTATGATAACCTGTGCTATTGTGAATGCTGCATTACTGTGTGTATTTGTAAATTGGGGATAAGAATGGTAGGGAGGTGGCCGTAGCCACAAGTCAGGAACCATACCAGCATTTGCCTGGAGTAGAATTGGGGAATCCACCGAAAACCACTTCCAGGATGGCTGAGTGCACACCGTTGGGGCCCTCACACAAGCACAAACCTAACCTGGTGCTTACGCCCCACACCGCCTTGCATGTAGCACAAGCAGTAATTTCATCCAGGGAGTGATGTGACCTAGCAGCGGGCAATGTGTTATAGACATTGGAGGAGTAACCTATATCATTTTCAGATCTATTTTGAATCATTACAGAAGGTATTTATGGCTAATTTCAGCACTTAAGAAAATTTTATCGTGGGTTCTTGTCTCTTTCACTGTTACTTATAAATCAGTCACTTACTGCAAGAATAATACCCTCCTTCATACAGAAATGCCCTCTATTTTTTAAACAATTATTAATTTACAGTATGCATATCTCAACATTATAACATTTGGTTCCCTGTAAATCAACATATCCTTTCATAAACTGAATGCTGCCTGGGAATTTGTTAATCATGAAGCAGGCTATTCCTACATCATAGGGGCAGATGTCTCCGTAGTTCCACCTCTTAAAACAACAATAACGACTACTACTACTTCCTACATACGGTAACCTCTCAACGATATAATTGTCTTTCCATAACACTCAATGGTTTGTTAATTGTTTTCATGCCCTGTATATACAGGCTGTAAAAAAAAAGTCCTGCACCAAACTTAAACTCCGCATGGGGATGGGGGCAGGGAGTAATTTGAGATAGGGAACCCATGTCCGGAACGCAACCGTAACGCCCCTATGAGCGATTTTAATTATGAGTACATCTGGCAACGTCGCGTGCAATCCAAGGCAGAGGACCGATTATCGCTCACAAGTCTACCTAGCTCCAGTCCCACTTCGTGGCTCAGTAGTAAAGCACTCGACCGTCAGGCGTAGGTGACTCCACGCTGGGGATCGAATCCTTCTTCCAACCCAACTTGATTTTTTTCCCTCCGAGTAATTTGATGATGGATCAACTTAATTACCGTAAGCATGATGTTTTCAGGTAGATGTTTCAAGAACGTTTTAAATCTTAATTAAATGTCCTCAGTTCCAACGATCGCTGAACCTGGCTCTGTATCTTCTTCACTGTACCTTTTTTAAACTCGCAATCTTTTGCTTGTAAAGTAACCGCCTATGGCCTTTACCTCAAATTGCGATCTTAAACATATCATTGCGAAACAATCATATAGCAATTACGACAAAAACAAAGAGATAATTTGTGTCCAAACAAAATCCTACCGTGAAGAAATAAATCGGCAACGAATAGAACCAATTCGTTTTTCTTTTAAAACGCAAAATTGCGGCGTATAATGTAGCTCCTTTTAAAACGAAATTAGAAACGAAATCTAGCCCTATGTAGTAATTAATTGATGCAAATACAAACGACTCGAAGAAAAAAAATCTGCACTGTCAGAAAGAGGATTCGAACCCCGTCACGTCAGTGTGAGAGTCTAACGGCTTGGCACTTTTTTTTATTAACTCTTTACAGAATTACAGAATTTTCAGATATGATAAATACCATACTATGACATCACAAGAAAATCCAGATAGTGTCCATATTTATCGTACAATTGTCCACTTTCACTAAGCTTCCAACGCTCTTTCTGCAGGTGATACCTGAGATCCAGGAACGAGAAATGTTGATCATTGTCCATCACGAAGTGTACATATTGGCCCTTTATCCACACAATGGCAGTCTGTTTAATTTGGGGGAAGGCGGTCACCGACAAACGAATCAACTTCCTGTCATCAAGGTCATCCGTGGGCACATTTAATAGTTGACATACTTTTCCCTTACACCACAGCCACGTGGAGGCAACTCGCGTGCATGATGTGAAGCGGTGTATCGCCGTATCAGTTTGACCACATATAGTACACCATGGGTAAGCTTCAAGACGGATGGTATATCGCCGTAGAGCGGTTGGGATGAGATCGTTGAGGAAGATAAAAACATGGGAGTGTACAGCAGAAGAAATGGTCATAGCCCCAACATTTTTCCAAACAGTGGGCCAATGGACGTAGAGGGTGGTGGCCTCGATTCGCGGTTTGGAGTGTACCACTTGCCGCAACATGTTATAAATACTTTTCGTCGTTGGAACAGTCCCTGAAGGCATTTGGCAAACAGTTTCCAGAAGGTGCTGTTGATGGTCCCTAAATATCTTCGGCAAAGCTCTATCACAACCACGGGCTGTGTTTCGAATATCTTTGTATAGCGCTTTCGTAAAAGTGTCATGTTGGGAAAGAATGGTGATATCGTTCTTGCAGAGGAGTGCACGGCATTTCATGCCATGAGCTGTTAGCCCTAGCCCGCCTTGCCGGGATGGGAGATACAACTGTTCCCGTTGTACTCGGAACAAAAATCCTTGCCATATAAACCAACCTGTATATTTTGCCAATTGGCTCTCAAACATTTTTGGAAGTGGGAAAAGTTGTGCGACATACCATATTTTATAGAGCGCAAACACGTTGAGGACCATGACCCGTTGCACTATATTGAGGTTTCTTTGACCAAATTGGATCAGCACTCCCCTAACTTTGGCAATGACCTTAGTCCAGTTTGCTTGCACTGTGTCCAGAAACGATTGCTTCCAGGTAATGCCAAGAATTTTCACCTCATTTACTATCCGGAACCAGGGCTGTTGGGTAATCACTGAGTTAGTATTGAGCGGAAGCAAAGCAGTTTTCTGGGGGTTCGATTGTGCTCCAGAGGCGATATGGTAGAGCTGAAGGACGCTATCGATGTGGGAGATGTCTTCATTATTGCGGATCAATATTGATACGTCATCAGCATAGGCGCACATGCCAAAAACATGTGTGGACAGTTTGTAACCCTGTAGCTTCACCTGGGTAGTCCGAATGAACGGTTCAAGGCCAATGACAAGAAGTAGCATGGAAAGGGGACATCCTTGCCTAACTGATCGTTGTATTGGAATCAGAGGGGAAAGAAAACCGTTGACGAGCACTCGAGACGTAGCATTACAATTTATCATACGAATGTAGTCAATAAGGATTTCAGGAAATTCAAAGTGTTGCAAGACCATGTACAAGTATTCATGACTGATGCGGTCGAAAGCTTTATCAAGATCTAAGGAGAGAAAACTCATTGGCTCAGTGGGGAGCATTTCGGCTTTTAGGTGTAGGTCCCGTAGTATCGCTAAGTTTGTTAACAGAGTTCTTCCAGGAATACTGCAACATTGTTCATCACCAATGATATCATGTAGAACAGTCTTCAATCGGCATGCAAGTACTTTGGTAAGGACTTTATAATCACTACAGAGCAGAGTAACTGGTCGGAAGTCACCAACTGCCATGGGAGAGGATGTTTTTGGTATGAGGACTATGGTACCCTCGTGATGTGATTGACAAAGAGCACGACGTTGGAGAATGGTACGCAAGACATGACAAAATTCTTTGCCAATGAGAGGCCAGAATTGTTTATACATTTCATATGGCAGTCCATCAATGCCAGGTGAGCGGTTGTTTGGGAGGTGCTTAACCACAGAGTGAATCTCTTCATCCGTAATATCCGCGCTGAGCAGAGTTTTGTTATCCGGAGATAGTTGGGTACTGCAAGATGAAAGCAATAGGGTCACCTGCTGTGGATCAATTGGAGCCTTAGCGTAGAACCGTTGATAAAATAATGATATTTCACTACGTATAGCGTCAGGGGAGGTGACGACACTTCCAGTACTGGTGCGGAGGCGGTGGATATATTTACGTTGTCGCTCACGTTGTCCTTTGGCGATATGGTATACACTTGCACTTTCGTCCGAGAGCACTTCTACGATCTTTTAAAGCCACGTTTATATGAGCGAGCGTTCGTTGCTGTAGAGACAGGAGCTTGGTTTTAACTTCCCGAATCTGATCATATGTACGCTCCCCAGCATCAGATCTTTGCTGGAGCTGGCGAAGAACTCGATAGTAAAATTCAACTGTATCCCGTCTTTCCCGACCTCGTTGGTAGGATATGTTCTTAAAGACACGGCGGATCCCTGGTTTAACTAAAATATCCCACCAGTCTGCGCAGTCGCGAAATTTGCATTTTTGTTGGACCCATCGAATCCAGTGTTGTCTGAAAATATCTTGGCATTCCTCCTCCAGTAACAGCGAGCAATTCAGTTTCCAATAACCTCTTCCTATGTGAAATATGGGATGGGGGTAAGAGATTGTACATACGACTGCATAATGGTTAGTGAAACTGGAAGGTATCACTTCATATCGTCTAGGCTGGATAAGTTCCTGTGAAAAGTAGATGCGGTCAATTCGTGATGAGGAGTTGTGACTTATACAGGTGTAATGGGGCAGGGGCACCCTTAAACTATCCACAGCATCAATGAGGTGTAGGGAGGTAAGAAGGGTCCTGAGAGCCGGGTTGACACCTTGGTATGGACTAGTGGAATCCTCTGGGCGTTGAATACAATTGAAATCCCCTGCAAGAATAAGTTTTTCCTTAACGTCGTGCAGATGAGGCAGTATACTCTGTTGAAAGAACATTTTCCGTTCCACACGTTTATTGGACCCGGATGGGGCATATACATTTATCAGGGTGGTATTGTTTATGTGTCCAGATATTATGCGTCCTGATGGATGACATAGCACACCTTCGAGTGGGATATCATGTCTTATGAGGAATCCGGTCCCTCTATTCTTAGTACCGGTATTGATGTATTGTTTGTAGAAGGCAGATATGGGAAGACAGGGTATAGCAACTTCTTGAATGAAGGCAATGTCAATGTCTGCATCTCGAAGGAATCTCTCCAACAGTTGAAATTTCAGAGGGCATTCTATTACATTGATATTCACAGTGGCCACAGTGAGAAATTGCGCCATTAAGAGAAGTATAAAAGCTGTGCTAGACATACTGGAAGGTGGACTCGAGAAAAAAAAAGACACAGGTGAGAAATATACTGGTGCACTATGTCAAATTAGGTTGAGATAGTTCCTTATGACTGCCATTCATAGGCCGGCTGTCAGCGTTTGAGAGCGTTCGTGGGTCCTTAGATGACGTAGAATGAAGATTTTGTTTCTTTTTCACAGCTGCGGGAACGTTTGTAGAGCCAGTTGGATTCTTCGGGGCTGGTACGGCAATCGAGGCATTTGTTTTAATCTTCTTAGATACGTTCTCGGATCCCCGATCAACCTGCTTAAGTGAGTCGGTAGGTACCAGAGAAGGTGGGGTCAGTGAAGACAAAATTTCTGTGGCAGCCTGTAGGGACGGCAGAGTTGGTTCTAAGGCTGCGATACAGGTTGCCGATAGCACAGGAGCACTCTGTGGCTCGCTGATCTGGTCAGTGCAAGGTACCAGTTCTGCGTCATGTGTGTCCAAGGCCACTTCTGGTGTTGTCCCAGCTGACTGATCAATATTATGTTTTCATGTGACGTTTGCTGTGTCACAACTTCCGAGTATTGGACACGTCGTTGTTGTGTAGGAGTTATACCGAGGGGAAACATTTTCTTTGGGCAGTTGATACGTAGATGTGTGTTAGCATTGCAAATTAAACAGGTCTGTTTCTGTCCATTGTACGATATATAGCCAGAATGGCCACCAAAAGTCTCAGTGGAGGGGACATCTTGTTTGATTTCCATAGTGACTGCACGTATTCCATTATACACCGGGAACTGATAAGCAGAAGACCATTGTTCTTTCCTGACGCCACTCACAGTGCCATATTTCGACAGGACGGATTTGAAAATTTCAGGGGGAACTTCGAGTGGGACATTAAATATACGCACTGTGGTAAAATTGGAATCCGCTGTGGAGAGCTTAACATTAGTCATTTCGCCTGAGTCATACTGAAATTTAATAGGATCTGCGAAAGTATTTAGCAATTTCTGATAAGTAGATATGCTGATTACCTTGATGTACATGGTTTTTTTTCTTGCGCATTTAACTGGATGGCTTCTACTTGGTCGACAGTCAACCGGAGGGTATCGCTAATCCAGCGGTGGATTTCTTCTGGTGTGGGGCGAGAACTCTGTCTGTCCCATTGGCAGCGTACGGTGTTTTTCCTCTGGTATCCGGACATGATTTTCAGCGGGGTTTTCTGGGTTTCTGGTTTTGTTGTCCTATCTGGAACGCTACTTGAAAAAGTATTGTCCGAATGACACACGGAAGGTCAGTACACCCGTGGAACGATCGGAAGCACCGGTATTAGGAAACGTACACTCTTCCAATGCGGTCACACAGCGCGCACACACGTACCTCACTCGGCCACGACTAGTGACCAACTACCACTGAGCCACGAGGTGGGCCTATAGACAGATTGACTTGTGAGCGGTAATCGGTCCTCTGCCGTGGGTTAGCACGCGAGGTTGCCAAATGTGTTCATAATAAAAATCGCTCATAGGGGCGTAACGGTTGAGTTCCGCTCATGGGTTCCCTATCTCAAATTACTCCCTGTCCCCACCCGCATGCGGGATTTAAGTTTGGTGCAGGACTTTTTTTTGCAGCCTGTATATGTGTAACTTATTTCTGAGGAGGGCATGTGTTAAGTATTCCATTCGTAAAATTAAATTATACTCGTGTAGCCCTTTGAACTGGTGCTAGTCTTTGAAACTGACTTCAGATTCAGTAGAGCTACTGAAACGACAACATTCACCTCCCTTTCAATACCGTAACGGGGGAAACACTTGACTGAATAATGAAAGTTATTTTCAACAACATCAGGGCATGTTTCTAGTAAACTTTCAAAGCACATGTGATCCTATGATACAACATAGCCTACATTACCAACACAACTTTGGTTTAGGCCAACATCATTATAAGCATTAACTTACTGATTAATTTCACATACTCATTACACACTTTCACGCAGCACAGACAAGACAAACTTACCTAGGCCTAATAGCACAGAATAATCTCCGTCATCTGAGGCACAGTACCGTATCATCACAAGCACGAAACTTGAAATAAAATGGGTTGGACAACATCAATCGTACTGTTTTACTTACGGTGTTAACACCAATAGTCAAGCCTAACATTTTCTGTATCAGGATTAAAATGAAGCTTACCTGTTATATACGAATACAGTAGGGTACCGGTATCTATCATTGGAATTAGAGCTGATTTATTATCCAGGCCCTTATACAGACATCAATCCTTCACTCGTACGTGAATCAAAACAAACAAGGCGGCACGGGACGAATCATTCTAACCTCAATTTGTCATTCAATTAATATCAGCACATTCAGTCGACATACATTCCACTCACATGTTGTTACTATTATGCTTTACCAGAAAACAATAGTTTCCATGTACTACTCTCGTCAATTCTTTTAAAAGGCGGGTAATTGTAAGGGAGTAGTCCGAGGCTTCTGTTCGCGTGACGACATGTTGGATTATAAAAATCTCCTGTTATCGGCTAACAGAAGTCGCTCGGGGTGTTATTTTACCAGACGGTTAGGAGCATAACAACAAGAGTTTGCCAGGGCATGACAACAACAAGAGATGGAGCAACGGTTTTTAGGGGATAACAGGAGATTTGCCCAACCGGAGTTTGCATGACGTATAAAAGGAGATGGAACAACCGACCCTAAGTGACAGGAAATAAGGGCTGACCAAAACGAAAATATAGACCATTATTTAATCCTCGGGTCAATAATTCCCTCGCGGGTTGACATTTTGGACAATATAAAGATTCAGGTAAATTAATGTCTTTGGAGGGGGTTAACTCTCAAGAAATTAAGGCAAGGATAGGACAAGCCAGATGTGCATTCAATCAATTGAGAAATATATTATGCAATAGAGCTCTTAGTTATTTAAACCTCAGGTTGCTAAAATGTTATGTGTTCTCGGTACTCTTCCACAGTATGGAAGCTTGGACACTCAAACAAGATATGATTAACAGACAAGAGGCGTTTGAGATGTGGACATATCGAAGGATCTTACGAGTGAGCTGGATGGATAGAATCACAAATCTTGAGATATTGCGTAGGATAGGTAAAGATAAAGAGATAATTAATTACCTGTGTCAAAATTTGGAAGTTAACAAATCTTGGGTCATATAATGAGAGGAGACAGGTATCGTATTCTACAAGAAATTATTCAAGGGAAGGTTGAGGGCTGAAGGAGTCGAGGTAGAGGAATGATCTCTTGGTTGGACAATAAAAAAAATGGTTCAAGTGTAGTTCCAGTGAACGTTTCAGTGCTGCTAGATCCCAAAAACTGGATTGCTGTGATGATCGCTAACCTTCTTAGAGGAGACGACACAAGAAGAAGAAGAAGAACAAGAAGAAACAACTCTAATTCTCTCTCCTGTCGCTACGCCACTGGCGAACCTGATTGAGCTTGTAGTTACCTAGAGAGTGCCTAGGGACTGTGCCACCCCCCCCCCCCCCTTACCACCTATTTATCACACTAGAATACTGTGCATTAGTGAAAGTGATAGCTGGAACTAGGCCGGCTGTTCCCGATACTGTTCAGTAAAACTCAAGGTTTGTAGTAGCACGGTGCGGCGGTCTGATCTTCTTAATGGCGTTCATGCTTGTTCATGCTTCCACGAGATAACAGGAGAGACACATTACGCTGTGACCGTATCCAGCTGCACGATGAACTCAAACTTTCTTGTCACACTGTGCTAAAGGTAATTTCACTTGAGACAAGTGATTCTCATCACTAAGTGTTACTTATAACACAGCCTCATGGACTGTTGTTGTTGAGTTTTCAGTCTTTGACTGGTTTGATGCAGCGCTCCATGCCTCCCTGTCCTGAGCTAATCGTTTCATCTCTACATAGCTACCACACCCCACATCCCAGGCAATCTGTTAAAAATATTCTAACCTTGGTCAACCCTACAGTTCTTGTCCTCGACCCTTCCTTCCATAACTAAGCTTGCTATTCCTGGGTGCCGTAGTAAGTGTCCTACCAACCTATCTCTTCTCTTCATTAGCAATCGCCAGAAACATCTATCCTCTCCCACTTGCCTTAATACCTCTTCGTTCGTAACCCTATCTACCCATCTGATCTTCATCATTCTCCTGTAACACCACATTTCAAACGCATCAATTATATTCTTTTCTGCTGCACCAACAGCCCAAGTTTCACTTCTATAGAGAGCCACGCTCCAGACAAAGACCTTCAAAAATAACTTCCTAATACCTAAATCTATATTCGATGTCAGCAGATTCCTTTTTTGTAGAAATGCTTTCCTTGCCTGAGCTAACCTACTTTTTATATCCTCTTTGCTTCGTCCATCACTGGTTATTTTGCTTCTTAAGTAACAGAAGCCTCCTACTTCCTTTAGTATTTCACCTGCCAATTTGATGAACTTAACTGCCGGAAATCTCCAATTAGCCTACACAGCAATAAGTTACAGCTTAACACCTTGAAAATTCCCGGTTTTCAAATTATTTCTTAAAATATAACCCAACTTTTCTAGTTCATTTTTGTGATAGAATTTTATTAATATCTGCATTAATTTAGGAGTGATGATTTTAAAAGCTAGGCATTGCAGAGGCTGTTTAAGGAGCGAGGTATCTTTGTCGTTCATTGTCTCACAACTTTATATTTCAGATCCGTTTCCCTTGTAACTTCTTAAGTATAAGGCATATTTTTCCGCACGTGTTATGAATGATAGTATCTACAACAAATAGTTCCGTGAAGAACTATACAGCCTATTTTCATATATCCTGCTCATGTTATTTGTCTCTATCAACATACAATATTTCAGTTTAATTGCTGTAACAGATTCGTAGATATTAAGAACCGTCTAAATATTTCAGATGGTCGCCAGGTTGGATTTTTATTTTTGTACTATTACATTAAGATTATTGTGTACGTGTGGTATTCAAACTTCAATCGCATGACTAGAACACAAGAAGTCAAAACGAGATTTTAAAATTACGCACAGCAGCCATCTTGTGATTATGCAAACAATATAAATAAATTAGGTGCCAGTGGATCAACATTTGTATAATCATTTAACGTGCAACGTTTCACGGCACTCGGATAGTTAATTCGCGAGAAACGTCCATTTAAATATTTATACTTCGCGTCGCCGCCATGTTGGATTTGTGCTCACCAGGTTACTGAAAGTCCTATAGGTGAACATATGTTCATAGTCTCTATGAACATAAAAAAATTCAGTTTGGTTGCTGTAAAAGATTTTTAGATATTGAGAACCGTCTTAATATTTCGGAACCTCGCCAATTAGGATTGTTATATGTATAGGCCATAGAGTTATGTACCATTCAAGGACAATTATTACCTAGGTTCATTATTCAAACATTCACTTCGATCGCATGATTACGACACAAGAATTAGAAACTTAATTTTAAAATTTCGCACAGCCGCCATCTTGAGGTTATGTAAACAATTGAATTAAATTAGATGGCAGTGCATTACAATCTGCAAAATCATTTACTGTACCACATTTCACAGCGCTCAGAGAGTTAACTCACGAGAAAAGTCTATTAAAATATTTCAAATTCGCTTGGTCGCCATGTTCGTTTTGTACTTTACTGGTTTATGAAAGATACATAGGTAAACTTGTACTATTACCCTTTATCCCCGTACAAAATTTCAGGGTGATATCTGTAATAGTTTCGGAGATATAGAATGTCAGTGAAATATTTCGCACAGCCGCCATTTTGAGGTTATGTAAACAATTGAACTAAATTAGACTCCAGTGCATTGCAATGTGTATAAATATTTGCTGTACCTAGTTTCATTACGTTTGGATATTTAAATCGCGAGAAGAGTCTATTTAAAAGTCTCAACTTCGCTTTGCCGCCATGTTGGTTTTGTAGTCACCAGGTTTTTGAAAGTCTCATAGGTGAACTTCTAGTAGTGCCCTTTATCACCGTACACAATTTCAGGGCGATATCGGTAATAGTTTCGGAGATATTGAATGCTAGTGAAATATTTCGCACAGCCGCCATGTTGGATTGGTGAGACGTAACAAGATTTGAAGGGCACGGTCGAGGTCGCCGGGAATAGTGCTATGAACTTACCGAGTTTCACTGAAATCGCTCCAGCCGTTTAGATTTTATTGGGGGGGGGGGGGGCACACACACGCCTCACACACACACACACACACACACACACACGCACACACACACGGACAAAAGGTGATCTCATAAGCCTATTTTTTCAAAATTGAAAATAGGCTAAAAATGACCAAACTCGCGTTCCTTGGTTCGATGAAAATATATTTCCACGAAATAATTATGCAAATTTGTTATGTTAATTTGTCACGATTTAAAATACTAACTTTAAAATACTACTGTAGAGTTCTGAGAGAGGTCAGCAGTTTAGCTGTTACCTTTCAAAGCAACCTCCAACAAACAGAAGACATAGGTTAATGCATGTTTATCTTATCAGGGAAACGGTGAAACCCGAAACGTTAACGGTGACCATTTCGAATTTTGTTTTTAAATACTTAGGGGGGGGGGGGGGGGAGGAGGATGTTACCAAAAATGCATAGCTGGCTTTAAAAGTTCAATGAGTTCACAATATACTGTAAAACATAGAGCATTGAAAACTTGTACAGTTGTCTAATGGTGTTTGATCTATTACGTGGCAAGCAACAGCTATCTTGGTTGGCAAAATGGTACCAGTACAGTCACTGCAAACCATTTGTTACATCCTCTTCTTTAGGTACACTTTACAACATAACTATAAAAGGTCCTTGCCTGAGATTTTAACTAGTTTAAATATACGTCACTATTTATAACCTTACGAAGAATCATCCAAATACAATGAAAGGATTTTTATTTATGGTCATTTTAATTTTGGATTCTATAAACCTCAGTGAAAATATGAATGTAAATGCATGCAAATTCTACAAATAGAAGCATAATTCTACATAAATATGGGTATAATCACTCAATAAACAATCCCTGGAAATTTCAGTTATGTAGGATTTAGGGTTTCAGAGAAAAGTGTACCTAGGCCTATGTGGTGGAAAATTGATATTGAGAAAACAACATTTGGAAGTTGGTTTTTTTTTCTTTGACTCACATTTAAGTAACTTTGTCTAGAGTCACGAAGCATCAGATATAAATTTGTTTTAAAAATACTTCCAGTTGAGTAATGAGCTTGACATTTTTACACAATGTATAAAAGAGGCCACACATACAAAAACTCATATTTCAAAATGTTGATATTTTGACCCCTCATCGGTTACATCCCCCCTTAAGTGTGCTGAAGACAGTTTTAACATGTAGTTCCGTGATGAAATAAAGAGCATGAAAATCCACAGCCTGCTTCCAGTCGACTGACCGGGTCAGATAATGGAATGAATGAAGCCCCCATCTAGCGGCGAGGATATGAACTGTGCCGGCTGCCAAAGCCTGTCGCACTCCCCTGGGGCAATGATTAAATGCATGACGAAATGAAATGATAGTGGAGAGTGTTGCTGGAATGAAATTGTGACAGGGAACCCGGGAGTACCCGGAGAAAAACCTGTCTGCCTCCGCTTTGTCCAGCACAAATCTCACATGGAGTGACCGGGATTTGAAACACGGACCCAGTGGTGAGAGGCGGGCGTGCTGCCGCCTAGGCACGGAGGCTGAAATAAAGAGCATACTTTTCTTAAAATTTAAGATTCATGCCAATGATTAATGTATAGAAAAATGACTGAATTAAATTGGTGATACCGTATTGAATTCTTAAATTAGTTCTAAATATACCTGAAATAGTGTAGCCCTATAGACTACTACAATTGGCTGCTCTCGTGACTGAAAATATTCTCAGTTCCATCTCTTAAGGTACAGAATGCACATGCAGAATTTGGTTGAAATCCAATTGATAGTAGAGAAGTTACATGTATTTAACAAGTAGTTCCGTGAAGAACTACACAGCCTATTTTCATACATCCTAATTATGTTAATAGCCTCTATCAACACACACAATTTCAGTTTGATTGCTGTAATAGATTCGTAGATATTGAGAACCGTTTAAATAATGCAGATGGTCGCCATGTTGGATTTTTAGACTACTTGTCACATTTTGCAAAAATGAGGAAAAAGTAGACTTATGAGATCGATCCGGGAAAATGTGTGTCTGTCTGTCTGTCTGTCTGTGAGTGTGTCCCCCCATATCAACTCCTAAACGGCTGCAGCAATCAAAACCAAATTTAGTATGAGCAAATATGAGCACCGGAATATCTCACGACGATATTTGAAAATGATGTCAGTGCTACCAAATGCTGAAAAATCGCACTAGAAATTTGAGCTCCATGTTGGATATCTTGCAAGGTATGCATGGGAGCTATTCCAAAATTGGCACACATGTAGATAATACTATTTCAGTTTAATTTCCAGGAGGCCAACCATGACAGTGTTGCCAAAATAATTTTAAGCATTCTGATAGGTCCAATATTTAAATGCATATAACTTCTACACTATCAATTGGAATTCAAGCAAATTTCGTATGTAATATCTGAACATAAACAGATATGACTGAGCGTATTCTTAAGAGCCACCAGGGCTGCCAACTGTTAATAATTGCTCTCTGTATATTTTTAAATCCAAATACCAATATATCAGAAAGTTTGCAAGAAAACAGCTTTAAACTATTCTGACATTTTAGATTAATTTGGAGTAACTTATATACGTCAGTTCTACCAACATGATTATAAGCCTGCTGATAGTACCAATTTTTTAATACATGTAACTTCTATACTATCAGTTGGATTTCAACCAAATTTCGTATGTGCTATGTGTACCATAACAGATATGACTATAAGTATTGTTAAGAGCAATCAGGACTGCCAACTGTTAATAAATGCTGTCTATATTTTTTACCCAAATATCAATATATCAGAAAGTATGCAATCCAACAGTTCTATACTTTGCACACGTATAGCCCCTGACATTCTAGATTAATTTGGAGTAATTAATACAAGGCAGTGCTGCCTTCATGATTCTATGCCTGCTGATATGTCTAATTTTTAAATACATGTAACTTCTATACTAACAAATGGATTTCATCCAAAATTGGCACAACAAGATATCATAATATTTCAGAATAATCCTGACCAGCACACGCATGGTATTGATGGCAACATGCTTTTACGCGTGCTGATAGATCCAGTGTCTACCTGCATGTAACTTCCATTGGACTTCAAACAAATTTTAGTATTCTGTACCTTAAGAGATGGAACTAAGAATATATTCAATCACCAGGGCTGCCAACTGTAGTGCTCTATTAGGCTACATTATACCAGGTATATTTTGAACTAATTAGATATTTCGATATTGCCAACATAATTTCGTCATTATTCTAGATATGTTCATATACTGTAGAATAATCATTGGCATGAAAAGTAGGCTGTATAGTTTTTCACGGAACTTCTTGTTATATATATAGGTCTAGAGTTATGTACTGTAACATGAAGATTATTGTGTACGTGTAGTATTCAAACTTCAATCACATGATTAGGACACAAGAAATATAAACGAGATTTTAAAATTTCGGACGGCTGCCATCTTGCGGTTATGGAAACAATTGAAAAAAAAATAGATGCCAATGGATTAACATTTGTATAATGATTTAATGCACCAAGTGTCACTGCACTCGGATGGTTAAATTGCGAGAAACGACCATGCGAATATTTATACTTCGCGTCGCCGCCATGTTGGATTTGTGATCACCTGGTCATTGAAAGTCCTATAGGTGAACTTATGTTCATAGCCCATATGAACATTTAAAAATTCAGTTTGATTGCCGTAATATATTCGTAGATATTGAGATCCATCTAAATATTTCGGATGATCGCCATGTTGGATTGTTATATGTATAGGCCATAGAGTCATGTACAATTAAAGGAAAATTATTGCGTAGTCTCATTATTCAAACTTTCACTTCGATCGCATGATTACGACACAAGAAATAAAAACTTAATTTTAAAATTCGCACAGCCGCCATCTTGAGGTTATGTAAACAATTGAACTAAATTAGATACCAGTGCATTACAATGAGTATGAACATTTCCTGTACCAAGTTTCATTGCGTTTCGATCATTAAATCGCGAGAAAGGTCTATTTAAAATTTTCAAATTCGCTTGGCCGACATATTCGTTTTATAGTTAACCGGTTTTTGAAAGTCTTATAGATGAACTTCCAGTAGTGCCCTTTATCTCCGTACAAAATTTTAGGGTTATACCGCTAATAGGTTCAGAGATATAGAATGCCGGTGAAATATTTCGCACAGCCGCCATCTTGAGGTTATATAAACAATTGAACGAAGTTAGATGTCGGTGCATTACAATGTGTATAAACATAGGCTATACTGTACCAAGTTTCATTGCGTTTTGTTGGTTAAATCGCGAGAAACGTCTATTTAATATTCGCAAATGCGCTTGGCGGCCATGTTGGTTTTATAGTTACCAGGTTTTCAAATGTCACATAGGTGAACTTTTAGTAGTTCTTTTTATCACCGTAAAATATTCCAGGGTGATATCGATAATAGTTTCGGAGATATTGAATGCTGGTGAAAAATTTCACACAGCTGCCATGTTGGATTGGTGAGACGTAACAACATTTGAAGGGCACGGTCGGGGTCGTCCGAGTTTTATTGAAATCACTCCAGCCGTTTAGAAGTTATTCGGGGGGACACACACACACCATCACACACACAGACAGACACCTGGACAAAAGGTGATCTTATAAGCCTATTTTTTTTTTCATAAATGAAAATTGGCTAAAAATTGGACTATTAGCAGGATTATAATCATGTTGGCAGCACCTACGTATATTAGTTGCACGAAATTAATATAGAATGTCAGGTATTATATGTGTGCAAAGTTTAGAGCTGTTGGCTTGCATACATTCTGATATATTGGTATTAGGATAAAACAATAGAGAGAGAGCAGTTATTAACAGTTGGCAGCCCTGGTGGCTCTTAGGAATACGAATAGTCATATCTGTTATGGTACACATAGCACATACGACATTTGGTTTAAATCCAATTAATAGTATAGAAGTTACATGCATTTAAAAATTGGAATTATCAGTATGCTTAGAATCATGTTGGCAACACTGTTTTGCATGGGCTCCCGAAAAATAATCGGGAATGTTATTATCTATTATTAATATAGAATGTCAGGTATTATATGTGTGCAAAGTTTAGAGCTGTTGGCTTGCATACATTCTGATATATTGGTATTAGGATAAAACAATAGAGAGAGAGCAGTTATTAACAGTTGGCAGCCCTGGTGGCTCTTAGGAATACGAATAGTCATATCTGTTATGGTACACATAGCACATACGACATTTGGTTTAAATCCAATTAATAGTATAGAAGTTACATGCATTTAAAAATTGGAATTATCAGTATGCTTAGAATCATGTTGGCAACACTGTTTTGCATGGGCTCCCAAAAAATAATCGGGAATGTTATTATCTATGCGTGTGCCAATTTTGGAAGAGTTTCCATGCATAACTTCTGAGATATCCAACATAGAGCTCAAATATCAATTGCGATTTTCCAGCAGTTGGTAGCATTGACGTAATTTTAAAATACGGCCGTGAGATATTGATATATAGATAGCTGCATCTGTTTAGGAATGGATAGTTGGGATGAGACACACACACAGACAGAAGGACATATAGACAGACAGACTACTTGCAAAATGTGAAAAGTAGGCTAAAAAGAGTGATAGTCAGTCTGAAAGACTAGACCTTATATCATTTTAAATGCTACTAATGCTGAAAAATGCTGGGTGAAAGTCTTATGATCATCCAGCGAACTGCAAGTGCAAACCAAGGTCAAAGGAGATAGCTGGCAGGATGACGTCTCACTCACCGGAGCGCGCGGGGAAAGGAGGAAGCTCAAGCGGTACTATGACGTCACACACCTCAGTGCATTCTCGGTACATTTCGTCCCGTCGCAGTAACGTAACGCCAGACCTCAGCGTAACGACGAAGCCGACAAGATAATTTAAAATGATAAAATTGCATAAGTACTCTACACACGAGGTAGTTTAGTCTACATGTGAGGAGTATCTTTGGTTTATATTGGTAGAATCGGAGATTAAAAATGTTTAACATTGTTAACCTTTGAAGGTGCTAAGCTGTGCCGAGTCCCTTAATACAGTCGAGGTATGAAGAGAACGAGTGTTGACCAAGGGAGGTCGACAGGAAATATGAAATAGAGGATCACGACACGAATGAGGCAAAGCAATGCCGTCCTCAGCTCAGCGAATCATTTTACTTCAATATTTGACGTCCTTGACACACAACGCAGTGTATCTATATGGAGTATTCGAAGCAAACCTAATATAGCGTTGTCAATTTTAACCTACAAATTTTAGCTTCACACAGTTGTAGTTAGTGAAAAATTCTTCTTCATGCCATACGTCTATGAAATGGGACCGCTGGCGTTACTTCCCCTCCGAAGGAAGGCATACTGAGGGATTTTTAACACACTTAAAAAATCCGACGACTTCGGATGAATTTGAACCCGCGACTTCGGACATAGAAGCTCAGCATGCTACCGACTATGCCACCGAAGCCGCGACCTTGGGCATAGAAGCTCAGCATGCTACCAACTGCGCCACCGAAGCCGCGATCTTGGGCATAGAAGCTCAGCATGCTACCAACTACGCCACCGAAGCCGCGATCTTGGACATAGAAGCTCAGCATGCTACCAACTGCGCTACTGAAGCCGCGATCTTGGGCATAGAAGCTCAGCATGCTACCAACTACGCCACCGAAGCCGCGATCTTGGACATAGAAGCTCAGCATGCTACCAACTGCGCTACTGAAGCCGCGATCTTGGGCATAGAAGCTCAGCATGCTTCCAACTGCGCTACTGAAGCCGCGATCTTGGGCATAGAAGCTCAGCATGCTACCAACTGCGCTACCGAAGCCGCGATCTTGGGCATAGAAGCTCAGCATGCTACCAACTGCGCTACCGAAGCCGCGATCTTGGGCATAGAAGCTCAGCATGCTACCAACTGCGCTACTGAAGCCGCGATCTTGGGCATAGAAGCTCAGCATGCTACCAACTGCGCTACTGAAGCCGCGATCTTGGGTATAGAAGCTCAGCATGCTACCAACTACGCTACCGAAGCCGCGATCTTGGGCATAGAAGCTCAGCATGCTACCAACTGCGCCACCGAAGCCGCGATCTTGGGCATAGAAGCTCAGCATGCTACCAACTACGCCACCGAAGCCGCGATCTTGGACATAGAAGCTCAGCATGCTACCAACTGCGCTACTGAAGCCGCGATCTTGGGCATAGAAGCTCAGCATGCTACCAACTGCGCTACTGAAGCCGCGATCTTGGGCATAGAAGCTCAGCATGCTACCAACTGCGCTACCGAAGCCGCGATCTTGGGCATAGAAGCTCAGCATGCTACCAACTACGCCACCGAAGCCGCGATCTTGGGCATAGAAGCTCAGCATGCTACCAACTGCGCTACCGAAGCCGCGATCTTGGGCATAGAAGCTCAGCATGCTACCAACTACGCCACCGAAGCCGCGATCTTGGGCATAGAAGCTCAGCATGCTACCAACTACGCTACCGAAGCCGCGATCTTGGGCATAGAAGCTCAGCATGCTACCAACTGCGCTACCGAAGCCGCGATCTTGGGCATAGAAGCTCAGCATGCTACCAACTGCGCCACCGAAGCCGCGACCTTGGGCATAGAAGCTCAGCATGCTACCAACTGCGCTACCGAAGCCGCGATCTTGGGCATAGAAGCTCAGCATGCTACCAACTGCGCTACCGAAGCCGCGATCTTGGGCATAGAAGCTTAGCATGCTACCAACTACGCCACCGAAGCCGCGATCTTGGGCATAGAAGCTCAGCATGCTACCAACTACGCTACCGAAGCCGCGATCTTGGGCATAGAAGCTCAGCATGCTACCAACTGCGCTACCGAAGCCGCGATCTTGGGCATAGAAGCTCAGCATGCTATCAACTGCGCCACCGAAGCCGCGACCTTGGGCATAGAAGCTCAGCATGCTACCAACTGCGCTACCGAAGCCGCGATCTTGGGCATAGAAGCTCAGCATGCTACCAACTGCGCCACCGAAGCCGCGACCTTGGGCATAGAAGCTCAGCATGCTACCGACTATGCCACCGAAGCCGCGACCTTGGGCATAGAAGCTCAGCATGCTACCAACTGCGCTACTGAAGCCGCGATCTTGGGCATAGAAGCTCAGCATGCTACCAACTGCGCCACCGAAGCCGCGACCTTGGGCATAGAAGCTCAGCATGCTACCGACTATGCCACCGAAGCCGCCAAGTTGAAAAGGTAGTTAATCCCATAATATTATTAAGTAAAGTCTGTCTGTTAGGTAGTCAGCCCGAAGGCTGGTTGGATCCTCAAAAAGCACCGCCGTTACGTTATGTGAGTAGATACCCACAAAAACCCAAGGCAGCGCTATATTGAGGCATTCTAGGCAAGAAGAGGAGTGAGGTAGTTTGCCATTGCTTTCCTCACTGAGTCAGAACAGTAGTCCTAACCCTATGAGTAGAACCTTTCACAGCATCCACAGGCACTGACTGTGCCCTGAATGCCATTACTAAGCACCACCCATACCTCAGAAGCTTCCATATAATCACAGCCATGAGTGAGACTGAGACATCGGTGAAAAGCCACCTTTTACTCTAGCCTGAGCCAACTGACAAATGCAAATGTTCTGTATTCATCAAGAGATGGCAAACAGGCCAAGTAAAGTTGCTGAGCAGAATTTGAAAATGGTACTGCAGTTGAAAATAAATAAATAAATAAATAAATAAAAAACGAAAAAGTTAAATATACAGGCGTAAGATCTCAGTAATTAGCAACTTTTCTGCCTCTTATCATATTTTGATATCTCACACCGTTTTGATGTTATTAAATGTTGTTGGTTTTTGAAAAACAAATTGGGGCCCAAATGTATATAATAATTGGTAAAAATTCAACTGATGGTCTAATTGAATTCTACGGAAAATTCTCTATAATAATCTGTTTTCACCTTTATTAATCAGTTAGAAAATGCTAGCAATACAGGGTGGGGGGGCGGGGGGGGGGGGGGCGGGGGGGGGGGGGGGCAAAATGCAGACTTTTCACAAACCAAGTGGGCAGCGATGGTTTCGATTGCACCATCGGTTTGATTCACAAAAAAGTGGCACGGAATTGCGAAATCCGTTTTGCTCTATCTTGATTCGTTTCCAAGATACCCGCCAAATACATCGAAAAGGTGCCACCCTGTACAGCGATATTCAATGAAAAAGCATACACGTATAACATTGAGCCTCAAATGTTGACATTCAATTTATCATTAAAGGTTACCATAGGCCCTACGTCATAGGTTAAACAAACCTTTATTCTTCTTTTTCGACATCTCGGCATCTCGAAACGGAAAAAGTTAGATACAGTGCGGGATTAAGCCAGCGCGGGGCCTGTAGCATAGGGCAGTCATGGGCTCTTTACTTTAGGGTAAAATAATATAGAGGGGAGGTCAGCCTATTCGAGGCGGACGGGTGCAAGAAAACCTTTACAGATATTTCATGACTATGTGATGGTTTAAGCATTGCCTATGAATTCTCAAAAGTATTTACAGCTGTAAGATATTTTCCATTTCCGAGGACGTCCGGCTTTCATAACCACGTGATGGTGTCAGCATTGCCTGGAATAACATTTTATAATTTTCCTACATTACCACGCAATCGGGCCAAAGGTCCACAATGCAAGGCCTTGCCGCCAACGACGTTGTTGTTTGAGATTATTACCCCACTTGCTAACCGCTATGTTGCGCCACTGTCTTATCCAAAGCAGGTCGTGTGGCGTGGACTCATACTTGTTAATTTCCGCGTGCTCTTTGAGTTGGATAATATTGTCGCCGTAATGTTCAAATAAAAACGGGATAATAGCTATTATATGTGGTAAGAATGAGCCATACATCAATGTGCTTGTAGTCTAATGGGTTCTGTAGTAGAAATAATATACGGTATTAATTTCCATGGAGGAGCACAGGCGTGTAATTAATTCTTCAAGAGTTATATTCCTTAAGCGGTAATATATTCTCGAATGCTGCAGCCAGCGCTGAGAAGGGGATTAAAACTCCTCCCCTGTTAAAAGTTGTTACGTGTCTCCCTTTAGTTGTAGCGTACTTAAAATGGTAGGGCGACTTTTATTGCACATAATCCTGGGTACTGTACTGCAGACAGAGATGGCATCACGTCCAGTTTAGAGAAAATGAACTACAACTCCTTGGAAAAGTACAGCTTCAGATCAAGTGGAACAACGAGGATATTGAGCAAGTAGAACAAATTGAATACCAGGGCACTGTCATCAGAGAGGATAGAAAATTAGAGGCTGAAATAAACAACAGAATTAGAAAAGCTAATCAAGTTTACTATGGTATAAACAACACAATCATAGGGAAGAAAGAAATGACCTGAAACACAAAAATGCGGGTATATCATGTTGTGTACCTGCCAACCCTCCTGTATGGTGCAGAGAGTTGGACAGTGCATAAAAAACTGGAGAGTCGTTTGGTCGCCGCTGAGATGAGATACTAGCGGAAAGTTGCCGGGAAAACTCGAAGAGACCATATTAGAAATACCACAGTGTGAGATGAGCTTCAGCAGAAGCCAATAATGGATGTCATTGAGAGGAGAGGATTGGGCTGGATTGGTCACCTAAGAATGGAAGATGAAAGGATAGGAAGCAGGTGTGACGAGCCAGACCTACAGGAAGAAGAACACGAGGAAGGCCACGGATTGAATGGGAGGAGTACATCTTGGGACTGATCAGGAAGCGAGGGAAGACCTTGGGTGATGTTCAGAGAATGGCGCACGACAGAAGAAACTTTAATAAATGGCTGAAACGTCCCGACACCTAACGGTACAAAGGGAAAGTAGAAGAATAAGGAAAATAAGAAGAACTCCTTAAATAGCCTGGGCAATGCCTAGCTTTTAAAATTATAACTCTTAAACTAATAAAAATATTTATAAAATTCTTTCACCAAAATGAACTCAAATAGTATTTTTACATTTCTTAATCTACAGTAGAGCGTCGATAATTCTGACGTCAAAAATCTGGACCGGATTCAATTCCGGTGAAAAAAAAATGATGAAGTGATGGCATACATATTTGCCAAACACAAGCGTTGATGCGACAGGCTGGGCGGGGTCGTTGAACCGCTACGAATCAAAAACTTGGCCGCAAAAGAGCGAACCACTACTGCAGTTCAAAAATCATAACATATATTTTAAAGAGCCCTGACAATGTTTAAACTGTACATTACCCTCTAAAAATGTACATGTTGTACATTACATATGTATATTCTTTCATTTAAATACAATTATTATAAGTTGAAGACCCCACGGAAAGAACGGGGTAAGGCCATTTTTTTTTTCCGAAAATGAGGTTAAGGCGCATTCTGGTGGCCAGCCTTCGTGACTACAGATCAGTTGAAATTAAATTCAAACAAAGCGGAATGTCACCGAGATACAGAGGTTTTTATTTTTAGTGGAAACGGAGATAATTTGGCAAAAAGAATTATATTGCTTACCCTCAATTGGGGTGTTTTAAGTATTTCTTTCTACTGAAAAATTTAGAGAATATGACTTAACCCGTTTTTTCCGTGGAGTCTTCAGTTCATATTACTCAATGGTTCTATTTATCTGTTCCTATTATAATTGGAAATCTGGACAATTTGAAAATCCGGACATGGTCCGGTCACAATTAATCCGGATTATCAACGCTCTACTGTAATTTGAAACAAGATGTTCAGTAAAGAACATATAGCCTACTTTCTCCTAAATGCAAGGGTGTTGTTATAACTCTTTGTCCTTTTCAAGGAGTATAATTGAATGTTGGTTGTAGTAGCTTGTTGAAACAGAACATGCTATACCGATAATAAACATGAATATGAGGTGCCCTTGCTAGTGCTACCTCTGTAAAAAATGTCATTCAATTTGGCTTCACCGTGTTTGAATTGATATGGGAAATCGATTTGCACATATACATGGCCGCTATCTCCACACTATTGGGCTGATGTCCTTGTAGTTCAGTCAAAAGATGCTTCCCACAAAAAGGTATGTTGTTGCAAAATTTGGTAGAGATCAAATTATTAGGTTGGTCATAATTTGATTTAAGCTTTTAACATTTGGGTGGCCGCCATTCCGTTTCCGTCAAGATGGCGAAGATATAAAACATGACACTGAGGTGCCCTTTGCTGCTGCTACCTCTGTACCAAATTTCGTTTAACTCGGTTTCACCCTGTTTGAAAAGATAGGGGGAATCGATTTGCTCAAATACATGGCCGCCATCTGCAAAATCTTTGGCTGATGACCTTGTAGTTTGGTCACAATATCCTTCATAAATAGAAGTATAATGTTGCTAAATTTGGTACAGATCAGATCATTAAATTGGTCGTAATTTGATTTAATCTTTTAATATTTGGGTGGCCACCATTACGTTTCCGTCAAGATGGCGGCGATATAAAACATGACACTGAGACGCCCTTTGCTAGTGCTACCTGTGTACCAAGTTTCGTTCAATTCGGTTTCACCGTTTTCGAATTGATGGGGGGGGGGGGGGGCAGACATTCAGAGTACACACACTCACACACACACTCACACTCACACTCACACAGACACACACACATACAGACACACAATTGTTGGCCCTGTGTAGATCTCATAATCTACTTTCATTTTTTGCAAATATCGAAAGTAGGTTAAAAAAAATACAACGTGATTTTGGAAGGTGTTAAGCTATACCGAACCCCTTAAAAGGGACATAAAGCCAATAACGTTAATTATTAATTAGAAAATATTAATTACTCGGTATCTTTAACGGTTTACCCAGCGTGAACTTAAAAGGCGCAGGGACGCCAGGTCCCAGACGCAATTCAAAAAAGCCGAGGTGAACAGCGAAACTCCGAACACACTCTTCTCACTACTCGACAGTTTGATGCTCACCGAAGCTGGGGTGATAGGCTCTCTCGCTGGCTCGTTAACTCGCTCCGAAGCGAGTAATTTAAATTTCCACTGATTGGAGATTGTTGGAAGAAATGAAAAACGTAAAATCACGTATAGTGAGCGATGTATTTAAGATAGAGATATGCTGTCCCGGACTTTTTTTGTAGAACATTTCATGCTGAACAATTCTTACCCTCATTGGATATAGGTAATTTAATGGTTTACCCATCGTAAGCTTAAAAGTCGCACGGACGGCAGGGTTTTTTTCTACTCGACTTACTAAAATCGTTATTGCTCGGCTTCCTTTGGTCACAAATAAATGTTTTTCTACACATACCTTCCTGGAAGAATCCTCTTCAGAATGGAGAAAACCGCATTAAAATCCATCCAGTGGTTCTCGAGTTTACCCGTTACATCCAAGAATTGGGGACTTAGTTTTATATTACGTAGATATACTCTATTCACCTTTATGTGTGTAAGACCAACCCGGTGGTGTTATATTCTCAATTGAAGGAAGAAAGCTCGTAGTTTTACGACGGCAGAGTGAAAGCGAGTCATTTAGATGTGACAAGTGAACGAGGTGATACCGTCTGTTGGAAGGGCATATCCATCGCTTTAAGAGTGAGGCACGGCCGGTCGATACCGGCACTGTCTGGCCAGGACGATTTATGCCTCGAGCCCCTCGCAAGCAGTCGATAGTCGATAGGACACATGTCCTGTCCAGGACATCACAAATCCCAGCGCCCTGCTAGAAAGTGAATTAACTCACAGATTCCGGTCAATGACTTTGATCTTCAACTTCAGTATTAGCTCCGCACATAGGAACCGATTTCGCTTAAAGGAGGAAGGGGCAAAACCCCTTGTAATTATAATAATAATTATAATAATAATGCTCAACCTTCAGGAGAAATGGAAGGTGCAACCTCCATGGCTTCAGGAAGTCCATGAGAACTTAAAAAGGGCAAACATTGGACCGGCCGAAGTCTGGGACAGGATTCAGAACAAAAATTGCAGGTGTGAAGGACCCCCCCCAAAAAGACTCACGCTTTCAGCCGAAGAGCGATTGAGAAAGAGCCAGAGGATGAAAGATCTTTGGCAGGAAGCTGTATCAAATTATAATAATATTCATAAATGTTAACGATCCTCCATCTGCTACCGTGGAAAACTCCATATTCTTCTACTTCATCTTCCTTTCGTGTCGGCCATCTAAAGATCACGAGGCTCGCTTTAACTCTTTACATGGGTCTTCTGTTTCTTCTTAGCCCAGGAGGCTTTCATTTTCCGGCTATGAGCAGACTTCCTCTCCTCTGTCCACTTCGGTCTAGTGGTTCCCGTGATCTTCCTGCTGGTAACGGATACTGGGAATACTCCTTGAAGAATGAGCTGACGGAATTTGGTCCGATCATGTGCGGTGTTGGGAGAAATTTGAAGCGGCTCCAGGTCTGATTTCACTGTGGTGATCCATTTGTTCTTGGAGGCTTTGCCTCTACCTGTCGTGGCGAAGATCCTGTTCGAGAGTCTGCAGGGGCTCATGCGGGTTAGATGACCATAAGAGGTTAGTCGCCTTTTCCTCATCGATGTGATTATGTCCTCTTGGAAATGGTACAGCTCACTACTGTGTCTGATGCATTACTCTATTCGCCTAGTATTCTCCTTAGGATTTTTCGTTCCTTGAGCTCAAGCCTCCTTAGTGGACCCTTCCTGTTTAGCAAGAAGTATTCTGAGGCATATAGTACGGAGGGCCTTACTACTGAGTTATAGTATAGGGTTATTCAAAAATAAGGAACAGATTTCAATTATTTATTTATTTCGAACTATAAAAGATAGAAACACAATTCCAACGTTCCTGGAATGATAAAACTTCAATTTTCACTTTTTTATGCAGTCAATACGAGCACCGTATGTTACAAGACACATATCACAACGGTGGCTCATTTCTTGCCACACTCGAATCAGCTGGTCTCTAGTTATCAAATTCACAGCTTCAACAATTCGATGTCGCACATTCAACAGTGTCAGGCATAAGGAGGGGGGGGGGATAAAATACGGTCTTTTACGTAACCCACAGATAAATACCACACGAAGTGAGGTCTGGAGACTTGGGAGGCCACCGGCGATGAAGTTGGTCTTCCGCTCCTCCTCTTCCAATCCAACGTCTTGGAATGGTGTCATTCAGATAACGTAGGACGTGGAATAACCATTTTTGAAGCATGTCTGGATAGGTTAGTCCTGTCACAGTTTTCTCCATGAAGAAGAAAGGTCCATAAACGTTGTTTACAGATGTGGCACAGAAGGCGTTAATCTTCGGTGAATCTCGTCCATGTTCAATAATCGCCATAGGATTTTCACTTGCCCAAATTCTAAGGTTATGGCGATTAACTCTACCGGAAAGATGAAAAGTGGATTCATCAGAAAAAATAATCATTTACATTTTACACTTTTGTCTGTCAAGGAACGTTGGAATTATGGTTCTACCTTTTGTAGTTGAGAGGAAATAAATGTTTGAAATCTGTCCCTTCTTTTTGAATAACCCTGGTGGCTATTGGAAATTAAGGTTCTTGGTGTAAATGCCCTTGCATGAGTGATAGACCCTCTCGAACTTGACGCAGCTGGTATCTATAGCCAAGTTCTCGCTTTCGTTTGTTGAAATCCACTCTCCTAAATACTTTACTGCAAGAACCTTACGAATGGTTGCATTCGATGTTCGGGCAACAATATCCGTATTTTCCTACGTATCTCTTTCATCTCATTTAATTATTCCATTTTTTATCCCTCCCTATATTCTTCTTCTAACGTCCCATTCCAGTTTTGTTATTCTGCTAAGGTCCCATACCAGTTTTGTACCGAAAATAAGGTCCCATTAACACCAACCTATACATATGGGGTACCTACAGGTTCAGCATAACCCAATGCGTAAGCGAAACGAACTCACTTACTCTTTAAATGCCTCACAATTAAATAAATACCTAAAACATGTATATTTACGATGAAATAATTAAAAAATGCGACACGGTAACCATGGTAACAGAATCTCTCAGGTCCATCTATTTCTGTAAGACGCAATGCAATTCCAATTATTACATTACTGTGAAAGTTTCCAGACGGTTATAAGTTTATCACTGGACCAAATTAAGCTGTAAAATTCATCAATACATAGAGTATAATGCTCTTAAGGGGGTCGAGGGGCACTCTAGAATTTTTTCATGCAATTTTCACGTGTGGGTGTGGTACGAAAGGTCTTTTTCACCCGACTATAAAGGGTCACCGAAAACCACATTTAAAGGCCCTTAAATTAACAGTGTCTGTGATATTCCCAGCAAACTAACTTCGCTCTGATATACCTATGAAGGAATGACAAACCCCTAACCACTGCACCAGTAGCTGAATTGATAAAGTCTGATCACTCATACCAAGGATAACTCAGTCATAGCATTCATGATTGAGATTTTGCTAAGTGGACTCTTTACAACTAGAATATTCACGGGCGAAGCCGTGACGGGTAATGCTAGTCATACTTAAAACCCTAAGGTGTATTATTATTATTATTATTATTTATTTAAGCGAAAATTCCTCTACAGGTGAGCGATCAAACTTGGTAACATGATGTCATTTGAAGGTGTGTCTCCTCCGCTCCTCGCAAAATCTCTTCATTATCGCGGAATTCTCCCTCTTCCTCTCCTCCGTTTTAATTCACCGGCCGTGAAAGCCAATATACCATCTTCCTAAGGTGTATGTTTTACAAAACTCAAGCTCCGAATCCAGAAGGAGTTAGAAGGTGCGGTTTGTATCAAAATCTTCCAAATCGTCTCAATAGTACAGGGGAACTGTTGCATTTCTTGAAAAGTCAACGGAAATATATTTATTTGTTTATAAAATGCGTTTAAACAAACACAGAAGACAATGGCCCCTGAATGAACGGTGTTACATCCAGCCCGCCTATCAGTAAAGCTAGATGGGTGGTCTATACAAATGGGGCACACACAATTAACCGATCGTGCATTCAAAAGAAACAGAATTACCCACAACAGTGGCAAATTGGACTCTGATTTCATGAATATCGACAATTTGATTAAACAAGTGCGTTTAAACAAACAAATAAGAAATCTCGCATAGGTCCCCTAGTATTATTGTTTCTGTTGGCGGACAGTGACCAACATTTGCCTTGGTTGGAACGTGGCTGCATTGGTCTAAATGGATGAACACACCTGACGGAACAACGGGCATGACCGCTCTAAGGAGAGCTCTGCCCTAAAGCCATTATTATTATTATTATTATTATTATTATTATTATTTATTTAAGCGAAAATTCCTCTACAGGAGAGCGATAAAACTTGGTAACATGATGTCATTTGAAGGTGTGTCTCCTCCGCTCCTCGCAAAATCTCTTCATTATCGCGGAATGCTCCCTCTTCCTCTCATCCGTCCAATTTTTCTCAGGTTGTCGTAATGATCTTGGTTCAAACTTACATTCGCGATTTTCGTCTGGCACTCAGTTCGGTCTTCGAAATGTTCTATGCTGGTTACGTGTATGTGTCTCTGTACCTCTTTAAGCCATTCTGTGCCACATTTACTCTATGTTATGATAGCAAGTAGTTTCTTTGGCAACCTGGAGTGGCCATCCTGTGGATGTGAGTGTAAAATTTTGCTCTGCGTTTTCTAATTTCGTCTGTTATCCTAATGGTGTTTTGATGGAGTTCAGTACTAGGTCTCTTCATCCAAATGCCGTTTCTGTTGATTGCTCCGTAGATCTTCCGGAGAATTTTTCGCTCCTTCTTTTCCAGTTCCCTAATCTTGAAATGACCATCGATTACTATTGTTTCAGCGGCATATGTTGTTTCTGAAAGTATAAATGTTTTATAATGTCGTAATTTGGCGTTCGTCGAAATGCATTTCTTGTTGTAATGGGCCCACGTTAGCCTGTAGGCCATCTGGAGCTTAGTGATTCTGTCTTCATTGGCGATTCGATTAAGTCCTGAGGGCTATATAAAAATTATTATTATTATTATTACTAACCCATCCTTCCCCATGCCCACAGGCACATTTGTTCCGGTCAGTATCTCTCATGACGTCGCTGAATCCAGACCACGAAACTTGGCATGTTTGTTTTTATGGGTATTGCTAATTGGATTTCATGTCGGCACGAGGAAGACATTTAATTAGCCATGATGCTATCGATCATGTTATCTAATGCGTGTGTAGTCACAAAGTGAGTTATGGGCAGGTGATAAGGTTGTAATTCATCACGTTGGCTCTGTCAGGTGGTCGGCTGGAGATTATACTCATCAACTTGTTGTTAAACGGAATTACAGTAATATATTTCACACTTTTAACTTATAACCCTAGAACCATACTGTAATACTTGCAGAACATAAACCATACTATGGGGGTCACTGGTGACCCAATTCTAAAATAGTACATTATGTAACGAGCCTATAATGGCAATAATTAAGACAAGAGTATGTTTATAAAACGAGCGCATGCGAGTTTTATAATTCCCATACGAGTGTCTTAATTACCATTATAGGCGAGTTGCATACGACTGTTTATGTTCGACGATAATTATTATAACTATTTTATGTTCGAACATAAATATTCATAAATATCTGTCGAGATTTCGCCAGTTTTATGTACTGAACAGAGCGCATGAGACGCAGAGAATGCCTTGTATTTGACCATGGCCTCCTCGATTACCCTACTATGACACTAGGCCAGGCAGTGAAATTTAAATTAGAAGGCCGTGGAACTCAGCGCATCTAATTATCTAATTGGTCAAACAACTGTTTCTTGAGCTCAGATTGGTGGGAAAACTGTTTCATAATGAACAAGAAGTTCCGTGAAGAACTATACAGCTTACTTTTCATGCCAATGATTATTCTACAGAATATGAACCTATCTAGATTAATGACGAAATTAAGTTGCTAATATCGAAATTTCCAATTAGTTCGAAATACTGTATACCTGGCATAATGTATCCTAATAGAGCACTACAGTTAAGCAGCCCTGATGACTGAATATATTCTTAGTTCCATCTCTTAAGGTACAAAATACAAAATTTGGTTGAAGTCCAATGAATAGCATGGACGTTAAATGCAGTTAAACATTGGATCTAACAGCGCGCGTAAAATCATGTTGGCAACAATGTCATGCATGTATTGGTCAGAAATAATCTGAAATAATATGATCTATTGTTGGGCCAATTTTGAATGAAATCCATTAGTTAGTATAGAAGTTACATGCATTTTAAAATTGGACCTATCAGCAGGCTTAGAATCATGTTGGCAGCACTGACGTATATTAGTTACTCCAAATTCGTCTAGAATGCCAGGTACTATACGTGTGCAAAGTTTAGAGCTATTGGCTTGCATACTTTCTGATATATTGATATTAGGGTAACAAAAATAGGGACAGCACATATTAACAGTTGGCAGCCCTGGTCGCTCCTTAGAATACGCATAGTCATATCTGTTATGGTACACATAGCACATACGAAATTTGGTTGAAATCCAAATGATAGTATGGAAGTTGCATGTATTTAAAGTTGGACCTGTCAGCAGGCTTAGAATCATGTTGGTAGCACTGACGTATATAAGTTACTCCAAATTAATATAGATTGTCAGGTACTATACGTGTGCATAGTTTAAAGCTGTCGGCTTGCATACTTTCTGATATATTGGTATTTGGATAAAATAAATTAGGAGCATTTATTAACAGTTGGCAGCCCTGGTAGGTCTTAAGAATACGCTCAGTCATATCTGGTTATGTACACATACAACATACGAAATTTGGTTGAATTCCAATTGATAGTGTAGAAGTTATATGCATTTAAAAATTGGACCTATCAGGAGGCTTATAATCATTTTGGAAACACTGCCATGTTTGGCCTGCTGGAAATTAAACTGAAATATTATGATCTGTACGTGTGCCAATTTTGAAATAGCTCCCATTCATACTTTCCAAGATATCCAACATGGAGCTCAAATTTCAATTGCGATTTTTTAGCAGTTGGTAGCACTGACATCATTTTCAAATATGGCCGTGAGATATTCAGGCGTAGATCTTTACTCCTACCAAATTTTGTTTCGATTGCTGCAGCCGTTTAGGAGTTGATAGGGGGGGACACACACACAGCCAGCCAGACAGACAGACAGACAGACAGACAGACAGACACACATTTGCCCGATCTCATAAGTCTACTTTTTCCTCATTTTTGCAAAATGTGAAAAGTAGGCTAAAAATAGTGTTGTAATGAGCCTCATTATAGTACAGTTTTCTGACATATAATAGTCAGGGTCGAACATAAAGTGATATACGAATTCACTTGGAATTTATTATTTTAATTTTTATGTTGTTTCTTTTCTAAGTCATCTAGAGAATCCCATTGAGGTACGCTACTTCCCTGCTTCTATGCATTCACACATTCTATTCTATTGATTAATAAAGTTGCCTTGTCGGAAATAACAATTTGCTGAAAACACAACTTTAACTGCCATAATTTAATAAATTATCACTATTCTAAAGCATACAGGAACATACTTTAACGTCGATATATGAAGTAACACCAAATAGCACACAGTAGTTCATTTCAACCATTCTGTGAAAACCTGGGCCCTGTAATTTTTGCACTCTCTGCAGATTGCTTGTCAGTGTTCTGCACACTGACTGCAAGAACAAATCACACATTTTCTTTCCCCTTTTCTTTCTTTGTATGGCCAATAATACATCTTGCTATTTAGGTTAGAAGGGTTTACAGTGTTTTCACAACTAGACATGTTTAAATAGCAGGATAAAGCAAGGTACCTCATAGAAAGTTTTGTTTCACAAACTACACCGTGGGGTCGTATGTGATCCCAATAAGTCAGTGGAACAACTACTGGACCCGTTCTACAAAAGGATCTGTCACATGAAATTTATTTTTTCCAGAAGTTCACCATAGGCTCCAGTGTAAGAGTTTGTGCCAAATTTTGAACTCACTCAATTCTTAACTGTACACGGGCGTCTTAAATCCTATTTCGAACGCTTTAAAATTAATATTGTAGATGGTTATTCCTATTATTGTGATTTTCCTTAAACAATAGATCACCTGTTGTTTGAATGCTCTGTGTTTGGTAACGCCAGATACATCTTGAAATGTCACTTAAATTTCTGCAACTTGAAATTTTCAAAACCACTTTATCACATACTCACGAAGAAATGTTGTTATAAGCAGTTTTTAGCTTTTATTCATCTTATTTTATTTTTCAAAAATTAATCTCATAATTTATGAAGTAATTTATATTTCATTTGGTAACAAACTACAACCCTAATGTAGTCTACTTTGTGTAATGGGGCTCCATTTACTGTAATGGATATTTATTTATTTATTTATTTTTTATTTATTTAATAATTATTAGATACAACCATGAAAAGGTCATTTTACACTAATATTTTAACAATTACAAATAATATTAACAAAAACAAACAATAACAACAACAACAATAACAGGTAACAATTGGCAGTGATGACAGAAGGGATAAATCTCGGGAAGGACGCAGGGAGTGATTGGGGTAGTGAGTGATTAGGAGGGTGAGGGGTTAGGAATTGATGGTGAAAGGGATCTTCTAATGTTATGTTTGAATGATCGATAGGGAGAGAATATGTCGATATTTGGAAGGGAGTTGCTAAGGGTAGGTAGACGGTGGAAAATAGAGCGCTTCTGTACTTCTAGACGTGGGCGAGGTATGTGGTGTAAATGGTTCTGGCGTGTTGAACGGGTGGGAACGTGGAGTGGGAAGTAGCTTAAGAGCATGTTACATTTTGTGTAACCATTCATAATTTTATGTAGGAAACACAGGTCAGTAAGTTGTAGACGGCTTCTCAGGTCGAGTAAATTGAGCTGATTTAGAATGTCGGATTTGGCAAAGTGCCTTAGTGAAGGATTGCGAGCTTTGACAATTGATATGAAGAAATTAAAGACACTGTTCAATTTATAAATATTGGTTATAGCCGAAGTAGACCAAATTGGAGAAGAGAAATCTAGGATAGGGAGAACGTATGTGGTGAAGTATAATTTAAGTGCAGTGAGGTATTTAATTTCTGTGAATCTGTATAGAATGCCGAGACTGCGCATTGCGCGAGATTTGATATGGTCAATGTGGGGAGAGAATGTCAGTTTATCATCGTGAATAATACCTAAATCTCTTACCTGAGAAACCGTATCCAATTTATTTCCACATATTATATAGTCCGCCTGATTTCTAGATTTCAGTAGTGAGAAAGACACATTGAAGCACTTTTTCGGATTTGGAGATAACTTCCATTTGTTGAACCAATCAGTACATGTATTCACTGCTTCCTGGAGGTCAGCGTGGTCGTCAGAACTGGAAATTTTTCTGAATATCTTGAGGTCATCAGCGTATAGAAGAAGGGAACACGGAGAATTTTGCACACATGTGTTTATATCGTCCATATACAGCACGAAGAGAAGGGGTCCCAGGATACTGCCCTGAGTTACTCCTGATAAGACTGGGAGCCAGGACGACACAGACCCTGGAAGCACTACCCGTTGCTGCCTATTGGACAGGAAGCTTTGTATTAGGGATAGGAAGGATCCATGTACGTTGTATCGTGAAGCAAGCTTGTGGAGGAGAAGGAAATGGTTCACGGAATCAAATGCTTTGGCCAGGTCAACGTAGATTACATCTAGCTGAGATTTTTGATCTATTGCAGAAATTATGTGATGGTTCAGAACAGTCAGATTTGTTAAGCATGATTTTCCAGGGACGAAGCCATGTTGTTCTTCTGAGAGGTGTGGTTTGGTGAAAGTGAGGAGACGGCAATGTATTATTCTTTCGAAGACTGAAGAGAGTATAGGGATGATAGATATAGGTCTGTACGAGGAAATTTCATGCTTGCTGCCTGATTTAAAGACAGGTGTTACATCAGCTCTTTTCCATGAGTCAGGAAAAGTGCCGGAAGTCATGCACCAGTTGAGTATCATGGATAAGGGGATGCTGAGAGATGCAGAGGTGTTTTTCAGGAATATAGGGCTCATGTCTGATGGTCCGGTAGATCTGTTTGCGGGCAGACTTTTTAAAATATTCAATAATAATAATGTGACCCTAATATAACAATACTCAGCAACAAAATATTCCAAACGCTTAAACGATGAAGTCGCATGAACAATTATTCCAACATTGAAGGAACATGAAATTACAGCAAGCTAACAGCATTTGACGCTTGCGCAGAAGGCTGCTTGGTTCAGCCGTAACGTTCTCGCTTGCTGGGCACAGTCAGTTAGCTTTTAAGGGTACGCAAATGTGAGGGAGCAGTGTCAGTAGATTTACTGGCACGTTAAAGAACGAACATAAAGATCCCCTTCGGGGCAAAATTCTGCACCCCGGCGTCTCTAAAAGCCACAGTAGTTAAAAGGGACGTAAAACTATTAACTGTATTATTGTTATACTTTCAATAATGAAAATATTGTGCATATTAAACACTGGTATTGTTTTACATGGAAACAGCATTACCATTGACCTAAGTAGTAATTAGCATTTTTTTAAATTAAAATTTGTGGTTGTTTTTCATTCAAGACTGAGGCATTTCTGTGTTAACTCCACTAATTTGCAACTTTATTAGGTTCTTTGTGTCTTATTACATTATTACAAAATCGTTAACTTTCAGCAACATATCTGAACTAATAGTATTTTAATTTTGTTTTGAATGAAACAAAATATATTTTTATAATATTTTTAACAATTTTTTTAAGAAGACACTATCCAAGTGAGATACATAAATTTGCATCATATTGTAGATATAATATGTAGAAACATACCCAAAATATTTCATCAGGGTATGTCAATTAGTTTATGAGTTATAACTAAAACAGATGTTAAGAAAACAACTTTCGGAAAAGTAGTGATAAACGTAAGTCCTTAATTATTGCATACCACACTGATAGGATGAAAAGTGGGTGCATGTTATGGTCTTTTAAATTTTAACTCAAAAATTGTTGCTCATAATGATATATGTTTTTCACAAAAATGTTCCTAAAGGGATAGGAACATCAAATAAAAAAGAAATTAAATAATCGATTTTTTTGAAGTTGGTAAACTGTACCGTTTCACTTATTTAGGCTGTGAAATATCTATTGATGGTAGGATAATAGATGGGATTACCAAGAGGCTGAAGAAAGGAGGAAATTTTGATCAAACAATAAAACATCTGGTTTGGAATGAAGAAGTTCCAGAAAAAGCAAAACTCATAATGTCTAAGACTTATTACTCACCCATTGTCACGTATGGAGCAGAAACATGGACAATGTCGGAAAGGGACTGGAACAGACTGCAAGCAGCTGAAATGAGGTTTCTCAGAGCAGTTAAAGGGAAAACAAGATTGGACAGAATAAGAAATGTGAAATTAGAAAAAAACTAAATCAGGAAAGTATGAGGGAGGGGGAGAGAGAAAGAGACTATGCTGGTATGGAGATGTTAAGAGGATGAGCGGGCAAAGGTTACCAAAAATAATGGAAGAAGATCGATGGAAGAAAACCTCGAGAGCGTCCAAAAATGCGCTGGAGTACAGGAGTGAGAATCTGTATAGAGAGAAGAACAGTTAACTGGCATCTAGTGGAGGAAGAAAAGTGGTGGGAAGATAGAATAATATGGAGAGACCTCGTAAAAACCCAGACCCGGCAATAGCTGAAGCGGGATTTGGATATTGTTGCAACTTTTGTGTGCTGCAACTTATTTGAAAGGGGTGTGTTCAGTTTAATGTGAAAATGTGTGTGTGACGGGGGATGACGGTCAATCAATTATAGGGGTTGCGCTCTTGGAGTGTCTGACGATTCTAATGTCAACGAGGGGGTCAGAGGTTCCTAGGGTAATTTGCTAGGCTGTACCGGATTCCGGAATAAGGCTAGTGACTAGCGTACTTGAGAATGAAGGTCAGCACTTCCGGCATGTTTATAGAAATGCTGAGTGCTCAACTCTGCTCGTACGTTTACTGAGCGCGCTGCTTGCTAAGACATGTGAACTTGCAGACAGTGATTAAACCTGACTGCAGCCAAATCAGTCTACCGATTAACAAGTATTGGACTGGGGGTAGGATTATAATAAATGGTCGGAAAGCCAATTATAACAAAATGTAAGCTGGTTTAATAATACTAGTGCGGTGAACTAGTAATGTTCAGCGCTGTGATTGATAATAATTGATGTGTGTGATTACAGTGTTTAAGGAGTGAAAAGTGTCAGGAATAATAGGAATTACCCTTGTACACTCACCTGATGTAGCAGCGTCGGTGGTAGATAGATGGTCGTTGATGGGCACTCACAGACAGACCGCTTATGTGTGGGCGTAGGTCTTATTTATTATGAGACCTACGCTGAATCAACTCCGTTAACACACCTGTGTCCCACTTGGTGACTCCTGTCCACGTGTGCATAAGTGTCGCAAGGATTGGGCTAGAGTTGCCACCCTGCCGTGGTCAACTTGCTATGGCATGTTATAACTTGTGTAGATTGAATGGTTGTAGTTTGGGGTGAGATGTTGGGGTTAAGCGGGTTGAGTTGGGGGCTGATACAGGGGTAGTTATGTACCTTATGAGTACCTTATGGGGCCTTAAGGTATAACAATATGTATGTATGTAGTAAGCTGTACCAGACCCCTTTAGCCTATAGACAGGGAAATGAACCTAACGTGAATTGTGTTAAATAGCTTATCCACATATGGCTGAGAGGCGTGAACTATCATAAGGGAAATATTGGAAAAGAAGAGAATTGTCAGATAGAAGATATTGCATTGATAACGTCGAATGTATATTTAAATGTTATTTACATGTATGGCGTTGGGCCCCATTGGCTATGGAGCTAGAAAAATACAAATATGGAGCAGGATACAAGTACCTGAAATAGGCAGATACATATTAGGAGAAAAAACGTATCTAAACATCAGGGAGAGCTGCAAAGAAGAATACATAAAGGAAAATAACGTCGGAAAGTTTGACAGAGTTTAATTATTTATCATTGTTTAGAATCACTTGTGGTTGAGAACACTAATAAATAAAAATCACACGCACACTGTTACGCACTCAAATGTTGATGTCAGACCTGAACTACAGTCTCAATGCATACACCTAGAGCACACAAGACATAATGTATTAGATATTATTTATTTCAGGTTTCTTATTGACAGAACATGTTCCATATAACCAATCGTAGAAACAGGATGTCAATATTAGAATCAATTTTCCCTTCCAACAGCTCGCATTTTCCGAGTGAGTGGATGTTTACAGGTGAGGGCTGCTGACCTGATCGATAGATAGCACGTGGACAGCGGGACACTGTCACATCTTCAGGCTCCCAACAGCATTTACCATGCGCTTGTAGTTTAATTTAGGTCTTCACCCCCGGGTACTTGCGTGTATGTAGAATTTGTGTGATAACATCTGTTAATGTGATTCTGTAGGAGCTTGTGTGTAGTTGAGGCTGGGATTAGGAAGAAGATGGCCCTCGCTTTACGTTAGGAACCAACTCGTATTTGCCAGAAGTAGAAGAGAGAAACCATGAAAAAATACAGTATTTCTAGTTTGACTGAGGAGGGTTTCGAACACATATCTTCTCAGTTTTACCTCACGATTCTGAATGCACTCCGTTCCAAACTTAGTTGTTGTTATTTCATTTGAGGGCCTTGGATATCGTGGTCATTTAGCCTCATGTACCTGGGTGTGTCTCTGGTTACCCATGTTATTGTGATGGTTGTGCTGTATTGTGCCCGTTTAGACCGGAGTCCGCACGACCACATATGCATTTTACCAATAATCAGTCAGCACGAGAATCAAAATATCCCGGGGCGCCAGATGGGTTAAAGCTAATCGCAAAAACGACATCAAATAAAAAAAATGCTTTACTGATTTTTGGCTCAATGCAACAATAAGGATAGAAGGAGATTCAATTGGGTATAACACATCTGGTAAAATTATCTCAGTTTATTTTGAAGTTAAAATTGACTGCAAAGATGCTCAAAGCAGCATCACTCACGTGTGGCGATCCACACTCTTATTTACACAATATACAGAAATTTTCCAAACACATTTGACAATTATTTTTTGGAAACACAAGTCCGATTAATAGCCCTGTAGACTGTGTTCCAAAATTATTTATGATTAAATCCAGTTCAAAGTTAATAGTCTCTACTGGAAATATCGTAGATCACTGTTTGAATATTTACATGATATTAACACTCGTAGAATAAATGTTCATAAAATTTTAAACTTTCACTTATTTTTCCAGTTTCAAAAATATATCGTCGAAAATATTATTATCATTGAATCAACACACATTATTTACACATATTAATAACATCTGAAAAGTATTTGACCTTGAGCATAGCATCGAAGAACTGTGCGAAGCACAACAACAATTAATTGTTCTTCTGACATTAAACATTTCGAGAAGTGACTCGATTATGATTTCTGAATCATCAACTTGTTCAATAAATTGTTGAACCATTCAACTATTCAATTTTCCACTTGGAATCATTATTATAAAAAAATATTTATATTCATGGCCATTTTTAGTAATTTTCACAACTTGCAATTCTTCGACAGAATGCGGAAATAAGAATTGTAGCTTCATAATAAATTCATTCAGTTCATGGCACTAGGATTGAAAATATCCTTCAAATTATTCGTGGTTAAAGAATTATTTTTTAATTGGCAGTGGCCCATTCTATTATCTGTGTAAGAATACAATATTACAACAACAACGGCAAAGGTCTTCCTCTGAAGAAGAATAAACTACTATCATGACAAATCCGGGTTCTAGCAAAATCAAAGTCTAAATGGAATTCGTAAACAAGGTTGAAATAAGAACTGATGGTTTCAAGAAATAACCTTCGGGTCATTCATACGACGAAATGTGTGGTTCCAATACTCCTACTATAAACCTGAGCCATCGAACCTGCTATTTGATTGATGCCCGAAAAAAACTCTTCATTCCTGCGACTTAAACATGCGCACCTGGGAATGGCATTTCAACTACTCCACACACATAAATTTTCTTCCCAAAATTTATACAATAAATCAAGCCTCTGCTTGTTATCAACACTGGAAGATTAATAAACTTACAAGTTTATTTTATTTTACCATTCAGTTCAACCCGTGAATTTACCATACTTATGAAAATCTTTATTTCACTTTCGAGTGTATTTACGTCATGATTTTATATAAATACAAGAATATCCTATTTGATACAAATATCATTTGCTTCCCGTTTCATGCCTCTCCGTGTTATCTGAAAAATATACTTTGCTCAATGCAAATATCAACTGTTCAACCAGAACTGAAATGTTGGTTGAATGCGGGCTTGCGCTAACCACTCTCCTTCGGAAAATCTCCTGTTCCAAACTAGAAATGATTAAACTACTTCATAGGCTCTCTCTCAATACATATGATTATTATAAAATATATTATCCAAGAATTATTTAGAAAAATTATAAAAATTATTATTATTATTATTATTATTTATTATATTATTTTAAATATATTTAATTATCATCTCATTATGTGAGAATCCACATGTTCGAATCTTCGAATATGGAAAAAAAATATCCATTCCTCAACAAAAATAATTTAACTTTTACAGTTACATCGGCTGATTACCGTGATTTCCCAAAAATATGAAATATTCAAATAAATGCTCGAAATGCTCGGTCATCGATCCTAAACTGTTCTGAGTGCTGAAAATACTCAGAATAACTCTAATAAGTCTTGCGTAAATCATTGCAAGCTTTAAATACGACGAAAAATAAAATGTGTTGGTCATCTGCAGAAAAATAGTTTGTTCCAATTAGCTAGGCATAATATAATTCAAATGTGGCTTACATTTCTTGATGGTCTTGAAGCGAAGTAAACTTGGTCTGTACCAGATTCATCCATAGACATGCCCTATCGGACAAGCACGTATAATCAATCCTTGTATCGGCCGCCATTATATACCCACAATCCGTCTAGTCAGACATAGTGGTAGTATCTTTTGACGTTTGAATTAACTGTTGTTCCATTTTAATATGGGCTTCTATCAAAGCCATAACAGTTTGTTTAAATAGGGTCAGATCTAAGTGATCTCTTCTTAGATATGTCAGTTTTAACATAACTCACGGTAATCTTATCAGTACAAGAAAAACACTGACAGTCTAACCAATCAACGGCTGTTCTGAAGATCGTTCCCTGGGCATGGTTTAACACCATCTACCATGCGCTAAGCAACCTGTAGTTTCCCTTGCGTAGACTAATGAACACCACCGTTATAGACTAGTCTTCAGTGTACTGATAGATCGAAGTGGTTAACTAGTTACAAATAATGAAAACTGACTGAAATGGATTTAAATATCCAAGTATTAGGTTATTACTGGACTGTGACAAAGTACTAATTCTAGACAAAGTCTAGCATATGTCCATGTAGAAATATAAATATTTCCACCAATGTCTGTAGAAAAATCAATCACCTCAGTGATTCTCCTCGCCGGAAACTTACTAAGTTCCACCTCGTAGCGCAGCACTTTCGTGACTATCACGACTTTGAAAAGAACTTCTGCGTAGATCCGGCAACCATGTGCCTTGGCTCAGCGTAGCAGCAACTTGCTCGGCAAGTGCTTGTGTTGGAATGAGCTATCGATGCTTCGGCCAGCCGGCTTTTATTCAAAACTGTCAGGGTCACGCGTCATCACGCTGAAATATAGAAATCCTCATATCTCTGGTATCCCTGGTCCGATTTACTTGATACTAATTGCGTTCTCTTTCATTTGGCCGTGCCCGTAATCTGATCCCAGTCTCAAGTCTCTACTCCATAGTTAACTATTTAATCAATAAATAGCCTCGACCTCTGCTATTACTCGCTACGTCACTTGACATGCAAGTATCGGTAAATTCTTTCCAATTGCTTCGAGAAGCAATGTAGCGCGATATTCAAATATCTCAACTTTCAAAAGCGGCTGTAGCCTTTCCCTTGATATCTAGGTGTCTGAATCTTGGAATACCCATTCCTAGAGTTGGGCACAGTATTAGTGTGGGTGTATGTTATTCAGTAAATTACATCGTCGTGGTTGAGGTAGAAGTTGGCAACCATGGAAAACATTCAATCTTTTTTTCTTTCTTTCTTTCTTTCTTTCTTTCTTTCTTTCTTGCTTTCTTGCTTTCTTTCTGTCTTCCTTTCTCTCATCCTTCCTTTCTATCTGTCTTCCTTTATTTCATCCTTCATTTCCGTCTTCCTTCCTTTCCTCCTTCCTTTCTCTCTTCCTTTCTTTCATCCTTCATTTCTTTCATCTTTTCTTCCTGTGTTCCTTTCTTCATGTCTTCTTTCCTTCCTTTCATCCTTTTTGCTTTCTTTCTTTCTTTCTTTCTTTCTTTCTTTCGTTCGTTGTTTCTTTCTTTCTTTCTTTCTTTCTTTCTTCCTTTCTTTCTTCTTACCTATCTTCCTACCTGTCTTTCTTTCTTTCTTTCTTTCTTTCTTTCTTTCTTTCTTCCTTTCTTTCTTCTTACCTATCTTCCTACCGGTCTTTCTTTCTTTCTTTCTTTCTTTCTTTCGTTCGTTCGTTGTTTCTTTCTTTCTTTCTTTCTTTCTTTCTTTCGTTCGTTGTTTCTTTCTTTCTTTCTTTCTTTCTTTCTTTCTTTCTTTCGTTCGTTCGTTGTTTCTTTCTTTCTTTCTTTCTTTCTTTCTTTCTTTCGTTCGTTCTTTCTTTCTTTCTTTCTTTCTTTCTTTCTTTCTTTCTTTCTTCTTACCCATCTTCCTACCTGTCTTTCTTCTTTCTTTCTTTCTTTCTTTCTTTCTTCCTTTCTTTCTTCTTACCTATCTTCCTACCTGTATTTCTTTCTTTCTTTCTTTCTTTCTTTCTTCCTATTTGTCTTCCTTTCTTTCTTCCTTCCTACCTACGTTTCATTCCCCCTTTCATCCTTTCTTTCTTTTTTCTCTCTACCTGTCTTTCTTTCTTTCTTTCTTTCTTTCTTTCTTTCTTTCTTCCTGTCTTATTTTCTTTCTCTCTTTGTTTGTTTGTTTCTTTCTTTCTATCTTTCTTTCTTCCTTCCTTTCTTATCTTCCTACCTTTCTTCTTCATTTATTCTCTCTTTTCTTCCATGTTTCTTGAACAATAGATTATCGTAAATATTGCTGACCTTCCTGTTCCATTTAGGATTAGACATCGTGGTCATCAGCTCTGTGTATTTGATTGTATGTATAATTTATCTGATGACCTGTGTTGTTGTGACAGGGAAGCAGGAGGGTGTACCTTCAAGGTAGGAACAATTCCGCATTTACCTGGAGTAGAATAGGGTAACCACGGAAAATCACTTCTAGGACAACTGAGGAGGGAATCGAACCCATCTCTTCCCAATTCTTCCTCACGAGGATAGTGTCTTTTCCTTAAAACAGCCGCGTGAGACCACCTTTACAGGTACAGCCGCTTTAAGTCAACCTGCCCTCTAACGACTGTGCCCGGAATCTTAACGCGCCAAGCCTCGTTATATATGAAGTACTTTACTCTCGTATCTCCCGCCATTGTCAAACATTTTATGATGGAGCGAAATAAGCCACGCACCTTGTGATGCATTACTGAAAACATCGTTCTCATCTTTATAGTTGGGAAAAATTATAAAACCATTTTCCTTTACTGTTATCCTACTACAGTGAAACGTGGCTAATTCGAACTTCTATAATTCGAAATCTTCTTTAATTCGAATTTTTCTCTTGGTCCTTACCATTTTATATACAATCAATGCTAAAAAATCGTGGTTAATTCGAATTATATTTTGGATAATTCGTAGTTTTTACGTGTAAAAAGCCGATCGGAAGCCAAACAGTTGGATGAGGAATTCCCGAAAAATAACAAACCTTGTCACAGAACTTAGGCGTTTTTAGCCTACTTTCGATTTTTGCAAAAAATGAAAGTAGACTTATGAGATCACTACAGGGCGAAAAAAGTGTGTCTGTCTGTGTGTGAGTCTGTGTGCGTGTGTGTGTACTCTGAATGTCTGTCCCCCCCTATCAATTCGAACACGGTGAGCGCAAATTGAACGAAATTTGGTACAAAGGTAGCACTAGCAAAGGACACCTCAGTGTCATGTTTTATATCGCCGCCACCTTGACGGAAACGTAATGGCGGCCACACAAATGTTCAAAGCTTAAATCAAATTACGACTAACCTAATCATCCGATCTCTACCAAATTTTGCAACAACATACCTTTATGGAGGGAGCATCCTTTGACAAATCTAATAGGTCATTAGCCTAATAGTTTGCGGATGGCGGCCATCTTTGTGTCAAAATCGATTACCCCTATTAATTCGAACACGGTGAAACCGAATGGAATGAAATTTGGTACAGAGGTAGCACTAGCAAAGGGCACCCCAGGGTCATGATTTATATCGCCGCCATCTTGACGGAAACGTAATGGCGGCCTCCCAAATGTTCAAAGCTTAAATCAAATTACGACTAACCTAATCATCCGATCTCTACCAAATTTTGCAAAAACATACCTTTATGAAGGGAGCATCATTTGACAAATCTAATAGGTCATTAGCCTAATAGTTTGCGGATGGCGGCCATCTTTGTGTCAAAATCGATTACCCCTATTAATTCGAACACGGTGAAACCGAATGGAATGAAATTTGGTACAGAGGTAGCACTAGCAAAGGGCACCCCAGTGTCATGATTTATATCGCCGCCATCTTGACGGAAACGTAATGGCGGCCTCCCAAATGTTCAAAGCTTAAATCAAATTACGACTAACCTAATCATCCGATCTCTACCAAATTTTGCAACAACATACCTTTATGAAGGGAGCATCATTTGACAAATCTAATAGGTCATTAGTCTAATAGTTTGCGGATGGCGGCCATCTTTGTGTCGAAATCGATTACCCATATTAATTCAAACACGGTGAAACCGAATGGAATGAAATTTGGTACAGAGGTAGCACCAGCAAAGGGCACCTCAGTGTCATGTTTTATATCACCGCCATCTTGACGGAAACGTAATGGCGGCCACACAAATGTTCAAAGCTTAAATCAAATTACGACTAACCTAATCATCCGATCTCTACCAAATTTTGCAACAACATACCTTTATGAAGGGAGCATCCTTTGACAAATCTAATAGGTCATTAGACTAATAGTTTGCGGATGGTGGCCATCTTTGTGTCGAAATCGATTACCCCTATTAATTCGAACACGGTGAAACCGAATGGAATGAAATTTGGTACAGAGGTAGCACTAGCAAAGGGCACCGCAGTGTCATGTTTTATATCACCGCCATCTTGACGGAAACGTAATGGCGGCCACACAAATGTTCAAAGCTTAAATCAAATTACGACTAACCTAATCATCCGATCTCTACCAAATTTTGCAACAACATACCTTTATGGAGGAAGCATTGTTTGACAAATCTAATAGGTCATTAGCCTAATATTTTGCGGATGGCGGCCATCTTTGTGTGAAAATCGATTCCCCCTATTAATTCGAACACGGTGAAACTGAATTGAACGAAATTTGGTACAGAGGTAGCACTAGAAAAAGGCACCTCAGTGTCATATTTTATATCGCCGCCATCTTGACGTAAACGGAATGACGGCCACCCAAATGTTAAAAGCTTAAATCAAATTGCGACCATCCTAATAATTTGATCTCTACCGGATTTTGCAACAACGTGCCTTTTTGTGGAAAGCATCTTATGACTGACTGCAAGGTCATCAGCCCAATAGTTTGCAAATAGCGGCCATGTATGTGTGCAAATCCATTCCCCAGATCAATTCAAACACGGTGAAACCGAATTGAATGAATTTTTTTTACAGAGGTAGCACTAGCAAAGGGAACCTCATATTCATGTTTAATATCCCTACAGCACGTCGTATTTCAACAAGCTACTACAGCCAACATTCAATTATACTCCTTGAAAAGGACAAAGAGTTATAACAATACCCATGCATTTAGGAGAAAGTAGGCTATATGTTCTTTACTGAACATCTTGTTTTTAAGTAGAAATGACGTAAGTGATTCAGTTTTCCGTTCCTTAAATTTGTTAAGATTCTTTTGTGATGGCCAAGAGACTTAATTTTAGGAAATAAGTAAAAATCTCAAACTTTTTTTGATAAACTGTAGAGTTCTCTTAGACTTATTAATAACTAGATTGCTGGATCACCACTGTTGTTAAATAGGTGAATAGTACATTTTGGTTTTATTTTATAATTTGAATCTTTTGATGTTAATCACAGTCATTATACAGTACCGTTGTCTGTTAATCTGCTTTGTTGAACGTAAATCATTATGTAAACGTGATACAATATTATATTCTGTATCTTTTTCTAAGAACTTTCTTAATTCGAATTTTTGGATAATTCGAATTTTTTACTGGTCCCTTGAGGTTCTAAATATCGATGTTCCACTGTATAAGGTGATATTTGGCAAGGTTGATGGGTGTCATTCAGTCTGGTGTCTGGGAGTTGAGCGCTCGCTGCCCGTGCCACGTGCCACGTATTTACGGCTGTGTCAGCTGTCTTAATGGGGGATGTAACCGATAAGGGGTCAAATTATCTAAATTCTGAAATATGTGTTTTTTGTATGTAAGGCCTCTTTTATACTTTGTGTAAAAACGTCAAGCTCATTACTCAACTGGCAGGATTTTTAAAATAAATGTATATCTGATGCTGCATGCCCATAGATAAAGTTACTTAAAGGTGAGTAAAAGAACATATCCAACTTTCAAATGTTATCTCAATATCAATATTTCCACCACATAGGTACACTTTTGTATGAAACCCTAAATGCTACATAACTGAAATTTTCAGGGATTGCTTATTGAGTGATTATACACATATTTATGTCGAATTATGCTTCTATTTAACCATTTGTAGAATTTGCATGCATTTACATTCATATTTTCACTGAGGTTTATATAATACAAAATTCAATTGACCATAAATAAGAAACCTTTCACGGTACTTGGATAATTCTACATAACGTTGGAGATAGTGACATGTATTTAAACTAGTTAAAAGCCCAGGCTAGGATCTATTATAGTTATGTTGTAAAGTGTACATAAATAAGAGGATGTAACAAACTTTTTGCAGTGACTGTACTGGTGCCATTTTGCCACCCAAGATAGCTGTTGCTTGCCACGTAATAGATCAAACACCATTAGACAACTGAGAAAACGTTTCTATGCTCTATGTTTAATATTGTGAACCCAGTGATTTCTAAAGCCAGATATGCATTTTCGGTTACATCCCCCCAGGCAAAGACTTCTGACGTACTGTAGGTCATTGCGCACGAAAGTGCATTTGAATAAATACATCATAGGCTAATATCACAAACACTGTCAGATGAGAAGTTAAATAAATAGACCAGCGGTGCATGGTTTCCACCGGCCTCCACCACAAACCGCGCTCGAGACCCGGATCCCACCAACCAGTGCGCGCCCCACATTACATGTTCATTGGTCTGTGATCGATATCATAATAATAAAGGAACTGCGGAAAAATGTGCATTACATTTTCGAGTACTCCAATAAGGACAGTGTTCTCTTAGAGCATTTACTAAAATGATATCGACCACACTGTTTAGCACATAATATGCACACACACTGCTCAGAAGGTCCATGAAAGCCACGCCGCACGCACAGCTTATGATGGAAGCCGTGCACAGCAAGTCTATTCAGAGAACTCCTCATTTCATTGTTCGGTTCAGTCCAATTTCTCTGAGACATGGCATCAGTCCCATAGAATTCTATGTCGATTTCCGCTCGCTTTCTTTGTCTCATCCTTAGAAATTCCTGTTCCTGTCCAGTAGAAGGCAACTGCAATCGAGATCTTAAGTCTTCAACAAGAAAATTTTCCCAGGCAAGTTCATAAACAAGTCGGGAGTGCGTGTATTTTGACACTCCTAGGGCAGCCTTTAAGTATCGCGCTTTGACTTTTTCAATTGATCTGAGATCGCTCAAGCTTAATTTATCCCATACTATGTCTAACCCATATGTGAGGACCGGAACAATCTTGGCATCAAAGAGTGCTAAGGCGGATTTCAGTGAAAGTCGAGATATGTTTCTAATATCGAAAATAGCTTTAGTGGCCGATGCCACCCGCTGTTTTATGTGAATCCTGAAGGATCGCATAGTAGTTAGCAGAGTCAAGTCTAGATAGGTGAAGCTATTTACAATTTGAAGGGGAGTGTGTTTCAAAATTATACTGTCGTCCTTGGACGCTCGTCCGCCTTTCCTGAAGATCATATATTTCGTTTTCTCGACGTTAACCTGCAAATCGTTGGTAGACGCCCATACCTCCAGAGAGAAGACAGCCGATTGTAGGTCACTGATGTCACGGGAGCCCAGAACCATATCATCCGCATAAATGTACAGTTTTATTTCCGGTGAGTCTTCTTTAATCGCTCGAACAACATCGTGGGTTGCGACGTTAAAAAGAAAGGGACTCAAGGGGTCTCCCTGAAGTACGCCATTTGTTTGCAATATCTCTTTCGATACTGTTACATTGTCAGAAATTTGAACGTAGTTACTCCTTAATATATTATGGATCAGGATTGTGAGTGGTTTGTTGTCCTTCACCAACTCATCTAGTTTCGAGGAAATTATGACCCGGTTTAAGATGTCGAAAGCCTTTGTAAAATCAATGTATACTGCGTGAAATTTGCCTCGTGGTGTTTTAAGGGCGTTTTCAACATCATCCTTGATATTTTTAATGGCCTGAATTGTACTCCTCCCTCTTCTAAATCCAAATTGCTCTTCTGGTGTCTTACTATCAATTTCATCGGTGAGCCGTTTTGCCACAAGTTTAGTGAGCACTTTGAGAAGATTATTTTCTAACGCGATCCCTCTATAGGAATTGGGGTCAAACTGGTCTCCTTTCCCCTTATAGACAATGTTGACAGTTTCCACGTGGAAGGAACGTCTCCTGATCTCAAACAAAGATTCATTAAATTTGTAAATACCGGTAATAGCACGGTACCTGCTGTTTTAATGTGCTCATTAAAGATGCCATCTGGCCCAGACGCTTTTCCGTCCTTCAGAGTCATTAGAGTACTACGAACCTCATCTGGTGTGAACAAGGGGATAGCAGTGGCAGCTTGTTCATATGGTTTCATTTGGAATGCTGTTAAGGCTCCCTTCTGATTTAATATGGCAGTGAAGTGTTGCTCCCAAATACTCATGTCAATTTTCCCAACCATTTGCGTTTTCCTTGGTGTTAATGCTAAGTAAGGGTTCGCTTTCGCATTCTCCATCATTTTGGCTGCCTCAAGTTCAATAAAGACCTTTCGTGTCTTCTTGAGTAATTCCTTATAATTCCTCCTCAAAATGCCGTATATATCTAGGTCCTCATGTCCATTGCTTGCTCGCGCTACGTGAAGGGCCTGTAATACTCGTTTTCTCTTGAAATAGCAGGTGTGGTTAAACCAATTTTGTGATTTTCGTTCGCGAAATAGTGGAACTTATGATTTAATAATGTCCTCAGGGGCAGAGGCGGCAGAGTCAAGATCACTTGCTTCAATTCTATTGTTAAAGTGAATTAACTTGTTGGTATTTTGAGTCAGTAGGCTTTCATTCAGTTTACGTGAAATGTTTAGGACGCGTTTTGACTCTATCTTGAGTGGAATACGAGCAGCCACAGTAAAATGCGCTACAACAGGGCAATGCTTTTTAAGTGGAGCTTCGGAGCTGGAATAACACACCTTATATTCGGACAACTCGATCCCAGCACCCTTGAAGAAAATTAAGTCTATCGTACTTGAGCCGTTGCATGCGAAATATGTTCTGTCCGCCGCATTGTTAACAAGAGTGTATCCTTCTTCCGCCATCAACTGCAGTAGTACATGTTTCCTATGGTTGTCAGTATCTACTCTGCAGTTGAAATCCCCTGCAATGATAATATTACTCCCGGGATGCGTTTTCCTAGTGAAATCATAATTGTGGCTATAATATCTTCTGGGAGTGTTTATGGATCGATGTATATGCCTATTATTGTTAAGCTAGCTGATTGGAGGATTTTGGTGTCCTCGTCTTTGTAACGTGTTGAAAAACTCCCTAGGGTAGGTTTAAAATAACAAGATATACCCCTGACGGGTCGACCCCTTGGTCCTTGAGTGGCGAAGACGTGTTCCGAATAAAATCCATTAATGTCTATTGCCCGTGTTGCGAAAGTCTCAGTGAGAATTAGGAAATCCTGCTTATCTAGAAGATCACTCTGAGCTAGATCTAGAACGCTCCTCAACCCTTCCATGTTCCATAGAAGAAGATTAATATTCGAACCTCGCCCCTCGTCTTTGGGAACGATTATGAAGGAGGAGTTCGTTTGTGTTGGCAGTGTTACGAGTGATATCGATAATTTTTGACGCTTAACATCTTTCCACTCGGTTGCTGGATATTTTTGATGTGTAACATCTTTCCACTAGGTTGCTGTATATTTTTTGTGGGGTGATTTTGGAAAAGGGACGGAAATGGGACGGAAACAATGAGCGCGCTTGGTTGCGGAGATTGGTACAACGACCTACTGTCGGCCATGTGGCTATGTGGAATCTATATCGCATATGGTTTACTTCAGGGTTTGGAGGGGCCATTAAAGATATTCCTACAATAAATCATCTTCAAATTGCCGTTCTTTGGTGTGAAAATATTCATTATATCATATTTGTTAAAAGGATTTGGCACTGGAGTATTACAAGTAGTTATTTCAATGACCAACAGAGTTCACTGTTAACAAGCTATTTGGGCTCCCGGCAGAGTAGGAAACCATGCCACATGTTACACATCACATGCGACTACTGTAAGGCTCGTAATTTTTTAGCCTACTTTTCACATTTTGCAAAAATTAGGAAGAAGTAGACTTATGAGATCGATCCGGGAAAATGTGTGTCTGCCTGTCCTTCTGTCTGTCTGTCCTTCTATCTGTCTGGCTGTGTGTGTGTCCCCCCCCCCCTATCAACTCCTAAACGGCTGCAGCAATCGACACCATATTTAGTATGAGTAAAGATGTATAGAGGAATATCTCAAGCCCATATTTGAAAATGATGTCAGTGATACCAACTGCTGAAAAAACGCACTAGAAATTTGAACTCCATGTTGGATATCATGGAAGGTATGCATGGGACCTATTTCAAAATTGGCACACTTGTAGATAATGCTATTTCAGTTTAATTTCCAGGAGGCTATACATGACAGTGTTGCCAAAATAATTGTAAGCCTTCTGATAGGTCTAATTTTTAAATGCATATAACTTCTACGCTATTAATTGGATTTCAACCAAATTTTGTATGTAATATGTGTACATAAACAGATATGACTGAGTGTAATCTTAAGAGCCACCAGGGCTGCCAACTGTTATTAAATGCTCTCTCTCTATTTCTTCATCCAAATACCAATATATCTGAAAGTATGCTAGCCGACAGCTCAACACTATGCACACGTATAGTACCTGACATTTTAGATTAATTTGGACTAACTTGTATACTTCAGTTCTACCAACATGATTCTAAGCCTGCTGATAGGACCAATTTTTGAAATACATTTAACTTCTATACTATCAGTTAGATTTCAAACAAATTTCGTATGTGCTATGTGTAACATAACAGATATGACTATAAGTATTCTTAAGAGCAATCAGGGCTGCCAACTGTTATTAAATGTTGTCTATACTTTTTACCCTAATACCAATATATCAGAAAGTATGCAAGCCAACAGCTCTATAATTTGCACACGTATAGCACCTGACACTCTAGATTAATTTCGAGTAATTAACATAAGTCAGTGCTGCCAACATGATTCTATGCTTGCTGATAGGTCCAATTTTAATATACATGTAACTTCTATACTAACAAATGGATTTCATCCAAAATTGGCACAACAAGATATCATAATATTTCCGATGATTTATAACCAGCACACGCATGACATTGTTGCCAACATGCTTTTACGCGTGCTGTTAGATCCAATGTCTAACTGCATGTAACGTACATTGGACTTCAACGAAATTTTGTATTCTGTACCTTGAGAGATGGAACTAAGAATATATTCAGTCACCAGAGCTGCCAACTGTAGTGCTCTATTAGGCTACATTATACCAGGAATATTTCGAACTAATTAGACATTTCGATATTACCAACTTAATTTCGTCATTATTCAAGATAGGTTCATATACTGTAGAATAATCATTGGCATGAAAAATAGGCTCTTTAGTTCGTCACGGAACTTCTTGTTATTATTAACTAGATATAGCCTAACACAGCCTGTTCGCCATCTCTTGATGAATGCAGTACATTTGCATTTCTCTGTTGGCACAGGCTAAAGTAAAATATGGCTTTTCACCGATGTCTCAGTATTACTCATGGCTGTGATTATATGGAAGCTACTGAGGTATGGGTGGTGCTTTGTAATGACATTCAGGGCACAGTCAGTGCCTGTGGATGCTGTGAAAGGTTCTGCTCATAGGATTAGTACTGCTGTTCTGACTCAGTGAGGAAAGCCATGACATACTACCTCACTCCTCTTCTTGCCTAGTACGCCTCAATATAGCGCAGCCTTGAGTTTTGTGGGTATCTACCCACATAGCCTAACGGCGGTGCTTTTTGAGGTTCCAACCAGCCTTCGCGCTGACAGACAGACAGACAGACAGACAGATAGCCTAACAATGAACATTGCATTCTTGTGCGGAGGTTGTGGTGGCGCATAAGTTGAGTTTTTTGCCTCACGCCAAAGCAGACATGGTTTGAATCCCGATCAATGCCTGTGAGATTTTCGAAGCGAATTGTCACGCATGTCCTGTGGTTCGAATTTCACGTGACAAAGAAGGTGCCGTGACTCACGTTCACGTAAATCTATAGGCTTCCTTTTTACTTTCTGTGATCTTTTGTAGAATTAAAATGAGCTTCTTTGTAATATCTATGTGCCACGCAGTCTACAATGTTTGGTCAAATAAATGAATAAATAATCTCGATGGTACATGGAGGAAGAGGAGAAATGAGGATCTATAGACTATGGACACGCAGAGAAGATCACGGACACCATGCGTAAGAGGAGACTAAAGGTTTATGGGCACCCCATGAGAATGGATGAGAATCGAATAACGAAAATAATCTTTAACTAGTTGAAACCCGTCAAAAATGACGGTCAATAGAAAAATATTTACTGAAGAATTTTCTTATGTAGGCCTACTGTATATTCTTTGTACGATGATTTTTTGGCTCTATTGAAACTATAAGGGCGTCAAAAGATTGCACTCTCAACATTGCAAAATACTGCTGGCCATGACTGAAAAATTGATGAGGCATATTGAGACCTATACGTTCCAGAGTTTTCCCTTGAGCTTCATTGATTGTGACAGAGTATGCCAAATAAATTGGAAAATATTGCCTCTTAAAACAAAATGATAGTGTTTTATCGGATGCTGTTAAATCAAGTAGAAGGATTAGACCTCTCTGCCTAATTTTAACTGCACTTATTATTTCCAAATCCAAGCAATATGGTTGCATTTAGGAGCCCTTGGGAAACGTTCAGATTTCTAAGCAGCATAACGGTTCAAGCGTTTGGAATATGTGGAGGCAAGTCATTTAGTTCCAAGGAATTCAAGAACTCTGAGGAGTCTAATAAAACTGGCCGCAAACCGTCACATATAATTTTGGAATATAACGAAGAAATGCGATGATGTGCACCTCCATACATCTTAAAACAATGTGGACCGTATGGGTGTGGCACAGTAACATTGGCACCAAATGAAACGAAGGACATAGCATTGTACTGCCGATTAGTCTCTCTGAAATTCCTTGAGATATCATCTCCAGTGAAAAATAATTGTTGCAGCATGTCAAATGTTTTATATTTAGTCAGATTAATTTTACATTACAACTGCAAAGGTCAAAGTAACCAAGTGAAGATTTCTCTCAAGAGAAATACAGTGCAGAACAATGTTTAAATTTGTTCGTCAAGGACCCTACACTGTAACGGTATAGTATCTGGAATTGTATCTGAAATGCCGTATTCATATTGGAGTTTAAAAGTGGCTTCGTATTTTTCTCCGATTTCCCACTTGTTTGCGGCTAATGTTCTATTTCGTAAAATGGGTTTATTTATAGCAGCATTTCTCCCCAAATTAACGTCATAGCTTATTAAATAACACTATAGTGGCCTGCATCAACGCAGCTGCCAAATATTAAATAGCAAATAATAACTTACTTCCATTGCCAAAATCAACTGCGTGGTTAGACTCATTGTTATGTACTCTAAAAAAATAATCAATAAACAACAATATTCACTTATACAACTAAGTTCAGAGACTTCCATTCTCAAGTTGGTTGCTGATGAGAATGCGATGAGACTGATCGCCAATAATAAAATCCTTGCAATTTTTGCAATTTGCTTGCAAACGCAACTCAGGATGACGAACTTCATTTTGAAATAAACAGAATGAAACTGCTCTAAATAATCAATTTCCATCACCTGTTGAAGGTACAATACTTTGCATTTCCATGACAGTAAATTATGCAAGGGAGCATAGAATCACTTCGCCACTACTGGAATGAGCATGGACTCACTTCGCCAGCCACCGTAATGGAGGGAGTTTTAGAATTATATGTTCAGTGTTTTTCAAAGATCGTATTAACACAGGGAAGCCCAGTCTTAAGGCTACATTCTGAGCTATCGCCCCAGATTCCAGGTTCGATCCCTGCTCTGCCAATAAATTTAATTCTGGTCTGAGGGCTGGAAAGGGGCGCACTCTTGAGGCAAACCTAAGAAGAGCAAAATTTGATTCCCATCTCAACAACCTTGGATGTGGTTTTCCGTGGTTTCCCACTTCCACTCCAGGCAAATACCGGGATAGTTCCTAACTTAAAGCCTCAGTCGTCAACTCTCCATTCCCCATACTAATTACAAATGCACACATCAATACAGCCATCACATTAACACAGGTTATCAGAGAAAGGTTTACACTCACACACCAAAGTAGACGGGGCTGAGTGACCACGATGTCTGAGTCCATCAAATGAATTATGTTCGACAATTTTCTCTCAAGGCGAAGCGATTGTGCCGATATTTATTTAATAATTTAAAAGTATCTGGGAACGTAAATAATGGAGAATTCCTTACCTTACGGGAATAATAAACGTAGCCTAACATATGTTTAGACAATGTAATACCAATTGCAAGAAAGAATAATTGGGAAATAGAATTACATGTCTGAGGTGGGAATCAAACTCCTTCGACGATGCATAATCAATTTCGTTGTCCACAATGTTAGCCGCTGAGCCACCCAGACAACGAAATTAGAGTGCAATATTAAGAGACGTAAACAACAAACGCACTTAACTGCCAGTTACAGTTCATCAATATTTCCCTTATTTCATGATTCTCAACTCCCTATTCCCCATACTAATTACAAATGCACACATCAATACAGCCATCACATTAACACAGGTTATCAGAGAAAGGTTTACACTCACACATGAAAGTAGACAGGGCTGAGTGACCACGATGTCTGAGTCCATCAAATGAATTATGTTCGACAATTTTCTCTCAAGGCGAAGCGATTGTGCCGATTTTCATTTTCAATTTAAAAGTATCTGGCAACGTAAATCATATAGAATTTCTTACCTTACGGGAATAATAAACGTAACATATGTTTAGACAATGTAATACCAAATGCAAGATAGAATAATTGGGAAATAAAATTACATGTCTGAGGTGGGAATCAAACTCCTTCGACGATGCATAATCAATTTCGTTGTCCACAATGTTAGCCGCTGAGCCACCCAGACAACGAAATTAGAGTGCAATATTAAGTGACGTAAACAACAAACGCACTCAACTGCCAGTTACAGTTCATCAATATTTCCCTTATTTCATGATTCTATTCAAGTATATATCGGGATACAACATAAGCGATATTTCCCTTTTCAATTCTCATAAACAAAGATCACACTACGATACGCCATTTCTCTCATGAAGAAACGCAATTGTGGCAACACGCAATTGCCACATATATTACCTTTTTCTTTAAACATATAAAAATATACCGTAACATATATTTTCCTTTTAAAGACACACTGCAAATCTGCATGCCAAGAGCTTTCGTTAGAATGCCATACGAAGCCAATCGGTTAAGTCGTTTTCAAAATCTCGTGTGTACAAAAAATACCTTAGTGTTTTAAATATATATGGCAACAGAGAATTCTTTACTTTACAGGAATGATAAAAGTGAAATATGTTTCTACACTGTAATACCAATCGTAGGAAGGAAGAAAACAAAAAAAAAAACATATCCGAGGTGGGAATCGAACCCTCTCGACCATGCAAAGGATGGCAACAGAGAATTCGTTACTTTACGGGAATGAAAAAGTGAAATATATCTCTACAATGTAATACCAATCGTAGGAAGGAAGAAAATGAAAATTAAAAAAACGTATCCGAGGTGGGAATCGAACCCTCTCGACCATGCAAAGGATGGCAACAGAGAATTCGTTACTTTACGGGAATGATAAAAGTGAAATATGTTTCTACAATGTAATACCAATCGTAGGAAGGAAGAAAACGAAAATAAAATAAAACATAACCGAGGTGGGAATCGAACCCTCTCGATGGAAACAGAGAATTCGTTACTTGACGGGAATGATAAAAGTGAAATATGTTTCTACAATGCAATACCAATCGTAGGAAGGAAGAAAACGAAAATAAAAAACTTATCCGAAGTGGGATCGAACCCTCTCGATCATGCATAATACAAATTTCTGACCAGTAACCTTATCCCCTTGGCCAACCAGACAACTATGTGACACTGCAGTATTAAGCTATCTAACCAGTATACACACTCAACCTGCACTTTATGTCCTTCAATTCGTGGTTTATTTAATATAATTCTATTTCAATGCATATTGTAAAAACATAACTAACATTATTGGAGACCCTTTTTAATTCTCATAAACAAAGATCTCAGTTAGACGCGACCGGAATCGCCATTTTCCTTGTTGAGAAAAGCCATTGTGCGCATGCGCGGCAAATATTACATATTTCTTTAACCATTTAAAAATATACCGTAACATATATTTTCCTTTTAAAGAAACTCTGCAAATCTGCATGCCAAGAGCTTTCTACAATGCAATACCAATCGTAGGAAGGAAGAAAATGAAAATAAAAAAACATATCCGAGGTGGGAATCGAACCCTCTCGATTATGCATAATACAAATTTCAGGCCAGTAACCTTATCCCCTTGGCCAACCAGACAACTATGTGACACTGCAGTATTAAGCTATATAACCAGTATACACACTCAACCTGCAGTTTATGTCTTTCAATTCGTGGTTTATTTAATATAATTCTATTTCAATGCACATTGTAAAAACATAACTAACATTATTGGAGATCCTTTTTAGTTCTCATGAACAAAGATCTCAGTTAGACGCGACCGGAATCGCCATTTTGCTTGTTGAGAAAGGCCATTGTGCGCATGCGCGGGAGTGACAACTATTACATATTTCTTTAATCATTTAAAAATATACCGTAACATATATTTTCCTTTTAAAGAAACTCTGCAAATCTGCATGCCAAGAGCTTTCGTTAGAATGTCTTACGAAGCCAATCGGTTAAGTCGTTTTCACAATCTCGTGTGTACAAAAAACAGCTTAGTGTTTTAAATATATAGATTACATCACCTAGCTAAAGGCGAGTAAAATCTGGGTAGAAGAAACGAGAGAAGACATTTTGAAAGTTGGCGTCCATCCAAAAGACAACTGGAATAGGGCTGTGTTTCGAGCTAAAATTCATAACTTCAAGGGGTTCAAGGAACGACCCAATAGAACGATCAAGGACACCTGATCAGAGAAAAGAAGTAGGAACCACAGCGAAGGGATGAAGAAATTCTGGGTGAAGAAAAAGGAACTGACCAGCAAATCAATTGCTTCCCCTGGTCCACAGTAGGCCAAATTCGAAGAAAAAAGAAGAAATAAATAATCTGTAATCTGTAAGGACCTTAGTCAAATTGGAAATTCTAAGCTAACATACGTGTTAATCTAGAAACGTAACTTACTAACACTGAATTAAACAAGGAAAATATTAGTAGACTATAACTCATTAGTTAATGGGTCTGTTGGTTTGTGTGTAACTAATGCTTAAACTTGGGTATCCATAGTAAAAAATAAAACATTACGAGCTTTACAGTAGTCGCATTTGATGTGTAACATGTGGCACGGTTTCCTACTCTGCCGGGAGCGAAAATCCCTTGTTAACAGTGAACTCTGTTGGTCATTGAAATAACTACTTGTAAAACTCCTGTGCCAAATCCTTTCAGCAAATATGATATAATGAATATTTTCACACCAAAGAACGTGAAATAGGTTAAATAAATCCGAGGGAGTTGTATTTCGGGTTGCTATTCTACCCAGCCTCTCATATTGCAAATTGAGGATAGAGATATCATAGTATAAACTGAATGTAAATGCTGGAAATTGAAACTCGAACTCGGAGTGAAAACAGCGCTGAAAATGGAAGTGATGTCTGAGCAATTCCCACACGCTACTTCGCTGGGCCCAGTGGATGCAAAGCCTTATGCATAAAAACATGTAATTCTCTTTCAAACCGACTGATTAATACGGCAACTCTTCACATGGAAAGTGGTTTAACTTTTGCTTTTGTATTCTTTTACTTTTAAGAGTGTTAAAGATCCCTCAGTTTACCTTTCGGAGGCGAAGTAAAACCGGCGGTCCCATGTCATAGATTTAAGGCATGAAAAAGAACTTTCCACTAACTACACTTGTGTGAAGCAAAAATGTGTAGGTTATAATTGATAACGCTATTTGTTCCAACGCTGGCCCCGTGGTGTTGGGGTAGCACACCTGTCTCTCACCCGGAGGCCCCGGGTTCGATTCCCGGCTCTGTCAGGGATTTTAGAAACTAACATGAGGGCTGGAACGTGGTGCACTCAGCCTCGTGAGGACAATTGAGTAGCTGCCTGACAATGAGGCAGCGCCCCGATCACGAAAACCAAGATTAACGGCCGAGGGGACCCGATGCGCTGATCACGCGTCTCCCCAATATCTGCAGGCCAAATGGCTGGGCAGCGGTCACTTGGTAGGCCTAGGCTCTTCACGGGCTGTAGAGCCAGGGGTTATTGACGTGTAACATCTTTCCACTCGGTATCTGGATATTTTTGTGGCACTCGGTAGCTGGACATTTTTGTGGGAGTGATTTCGGAAAAGAGACGGAAGTGGATGGGACGGAAACAATGAGCGCGCGCGGTGGTGGAGATCGGTACAACGACGTACTGTACGCCATGTGACTATGTGGAATGTAAATCGCATACGGTTTACCTCTAGGTTTGGAGGCCCCATTAAAGAAATTCCTACAATAAATCATCTTCAAGCTGTTGTTCTTTGGTGTGAAAATATTCATTATATCATATTTGCTGAAAACAATTACGATTTATCAAATCTTCATACTTTTGCTGTATTCTTATTTAATGTAAGCACTCGATACGTCGAGTGCTATATCGCATCAACAAACACTCCAAACAACGTAGGAATTCAGTATATTAACACCGACTACTAACAATAATTGAAACTTTGTTGTTCTAAACGTATCACTGGGAGAAACGCACTTAATATACCTACTACACGCCTAATTTTTAATCGCGCCTATACTTGGCAGTGCGCTATATCGGCAATAAGAGGTCATTTTCTATAACACCGCTGGCATGGGTTCACTAACTGGCCGGTATAAAGCGCAGCTCGCATCAAGTAGGCAGTGGATTGCTCCCGCATACAGTTGCAGGTATATGTCAATACTGCAGATGCATTGGAGAATCCTTTCATGTTTGTTGGCACAAGGTAGCACTATGAGTTCATTCTTTAAAAAAATGCGAGTAAGTAATATGGAATTATTCGAACAACATGTCAGATGTTACACATCATATGCGACTACTCTAAGGCTCGTAATTTTGTATTTATATTTCTTAAAATGTCATGTACTATACGTGTGGTAAGTTTCGAGCTCTTGGTTGGCATACTTTATGATATATTGGTATTAGGTATTATACCTACTATCTGTTGCTGCTTCCCACCGACCTTTCCATTCGTCAAGAGATTTAAAATCCTTAGCATCCACGTCGGAGCATTACGCAGAGTTGAATGGCGTGATTTTAGTCTTTTAAGAGTCAAAAGTGGCAGATCATTATACTGCAATTAAGGCTTCGCACAGGTCTTGAGAAAATTCACTAAGTTTGGTTGCTGGGCAACGAATAGCATTTGTTAACAAGGGCTGAATTGATGTGTTTTTTTGTTTTGTTTTTTGATGTGTAACATCTTACCGCTCGGTTGCTGGATAGTTTTGTGGGAGTGATTTTGAAAATTGGGGACGGAAGAGGATCGGAACGATCGAGCTGGCAGTGGTGGATCAAACGGAAGTTTGCACTGCCCGCTCGATCGATCAAACGGAAGTGTACTAGCTGGCAGTGGTGGACAACAGAAGTATGCACTGCCCGCTCGATCGATCAAACGGAAGTGTACTACTAGCAGTGGTGGACAACGGAAGTATGCACTGCCCGCTCGATCGATCAAACGGAAGTGTACTACCTGGCAGTGGTGGACAACGGGAGTATGCACTGCCCGCTCGATCAATCAAACGGAAGTGTACTAGCTGGCAGTGGTGGACAACGGATGTATGCACTGTCCGCTCGATCGATCGAATGGAAGTGTGCCCAAGCTGGCAGTGATGGATCGAACGGAAGTATAAGACGCACTGCCAACTCGATCGATCGATCCTGCTGGCACTGGTGAGAGAAACAATCAGTGCGCAGTGTCGAAAATTGATACCAAGACGCACTCTCGGCCATATGGAATGTATATGACTTACTGAACGGAAGACGCTCATGCGAACTCTGGTGTCAAGTGATTTAAACAAATGACATGGTACATGTTCGAAGTCTTCGTATCAGTATTTAAATGGTAAAATGCCTTAACATCAAACATTGTAAGTAGTCGGCTTTGCATTGGCATAAGGCATTTTAAACTCAATATCACTCAGGAACATTATCGAAACGAGCAAAATATAAATGAAACTTAATTCAGTAATGCAGTATTATTGGAACGTGAAAATAAGTCACCATCTTGTGCACAATATTTGCGTAGTAGAAATAGCCGTGGGGTTGTTGAGTATGACTGTGAATCCTGGGAGGGGTAGATATTTTTGCTACCAGATTATCATTTTAAACGATATTTATCATATCAATATGACTCATTTTAACAGAATCCATATGAAATTACGTGTTGGTCTGTGAATCAAGAGGACCTGTTTATAAGGAATTTAAGGTTATGAGCGGTGTCGCGTCTATTAATCTAGTTGATCCATATCGTATTCTTTATTTAGGCTAGTGCTGGTGGAACAAATCATCTAATAAAATGAGTTCCGTATTATAAACTACAATATCTGTAAAACACTCCCTTTTACAATAGATTAATATTTGTGCCAATAATAGTAGCCTATAAAATACCGGTGTATCAACAATTTCACGTGAGGCTTCTTCTATGTCAGATGTTACACATCATATGCGACTACTGTAAGGCTCGTAATTTTTTTCCTTTTTACAACATTTCGTTCATGTTTGGCGGTTTTCAAATGTTGAATCACTGAAAACTTACTCGAACTCCCTACATTTGTCTCACAAATTTGACAATAAAAGACACTATCGTTGGTAGAAAACAATTCGCTTCGAAATGATTTCAGAAAATTTTGCAACTTTACAACGTCGTTAGCTTTTATTGGAGCCATAACTCCGTGCTTCCTGTGGTTGACGGTAAGCAGCTTGGCAGTTCACTGAAGGTCGGAATTAAAGAATTTGAGATAATAGGTCTAGGTAATATTTCTACTGTGAACTGATAGGAAAGTGAAAGGAACGAATGCTGTTCTTCCTCACAGACAGTGATACAAATACTCTGGGTGATTTAAGGGAGGTGAAAGCAACTTTGTTGATAACAAGGAAATGTTCAGGTTTTGACTAATCAACCAGGCGACTGCCGGAGTCCAAATCGATTTTTTTTTTTAGTCCTTTACCCTCCAGGTTGGTGGAACCCACGGACACAGCGAGGGGACTCACCAATACCGCCTCTACGGGCAGTGTCCTAGAGCTGGGAACATCGAATCGGAAGGGATACAACTGGTGAGGTGGGATTGGCACCTCGCCCAGGCGGCCTCACCTGCAAAGCGAACAGGGGCCTCATGAGGGAAGGTAAGGGATGGGTAGGATGGATAGGCAAGGAAGAGGGAAGGAGGCGGCCGTGGCCGTGAAGAAGGTACCATCCCGGCATTTGCCCGAAGACGAAGTGGGAAACCACGCAAAACCACTTCGAGGATGGCTGAGGGGGAATCGAACCCCCTCTACTTATTTGGGCCACCCGAGGCTGAGTAGACCCCGTTCCAGTCCTCCTAATGTACCCATTTACCTACCAATACCTGTTGAATCCCTGGATAGCAGCTGGATCGTAGAACCTGGAAATGCCCCGGCTCTAAAGACCCCCAAGTTCTACCAACAGATACAGGGATAATAGGGCCACTCGAATACCTAACAGAATGTATTAAGACTGACCAAGGCTCAGAGAAAGAAAAGACTAGCTCAAAACACAAGAATTCTTCAAGAGGAAGAAAGAATCTCAAAGGTGTGGAAAACCCTAAAATACCTAGCGATGGCCCCCTTAATACACCCTTTCATCACCTCTATAAAGCATCACGCAATAATTAAAACCAAGTAATAAATTAGTTTATTGTAAGAATGAACAAGACAGAAAAAATATCAATTTTGTCGATACCACGACCAATCAAAAAAAAATCTCATTGATTATACTGGATTGTCTTTCAAAAAAAAAAATATATATATTACCCATTATCTCAACTAACTTTTAGTTGATTAAAATATAAGGCATATCAATAATAATAATAATAATCAATCCCATAGGGTAAGCATTTACAAAAGAAAAATATTATAAGACTTGAATACATTAAATTCATTTCGGTTCCTTAACTGACATAACATCTTATACAAAAATATCCTGATTAAAACTAATAATCCTACACGACATCTTCAGTAACATTTTATGTTCTTGTTATTAAATGAAGAAATTCATATGGCCTATTTACAGAATATAATTTACACAAAATTCCAGAATAATTTCAATTATTCTCTTCCCACTGACTTAATGTCACGACATTCATTTCTGCTTAATATTGTTTCATTTCTAGTTTTAGGGTAATTCTGCCGAACAGTTAAGCTAAGCAAAAATTAATCATAAATTCAGCATTAAATAGTTATCGGTTTCCTTGTTAAACATACATCCTATGGCAAAATCGTTATATTAATTTTACTGGAAATATTGAACCGGATATCCACTCAAGATTCTCAATAATACTGCTCAGAAAAATATTAATCTTCACACAGGCATTTTCACGATAACAGCGATAAAGTCATCTATGACCAAATATTAACCATACTAGGTTTAAAACAACACCTCTCTGGGTTAAAACCCCAATCAATCTAATCCTGATTGGCACACCTGGCTCAATCCTCAACAAGAAAAATATGCTTTACAAAGCACTGTATCAATATACATAAACACAAAGACATTACTCAAAATACATGCCTCTCTAAAGTCGAATATGCACCTATAATAGGAGCCTTACTGTTATAAATCCACAATTATGAAAATCAGCTGTTTCTAGAAAAATCCTGAACTCGAGTGCGAAAGAATAATATGATTCTGTAACAGATTACCAACAAAGCCCAGTGGATTTCAGAAATATTCCACCTATCTTTAAAAACTTGCCTTACATTGATGTATTACATGATCCATAATTCTTAAACGTATGACTTATAGTAAGTCGTCCCTGGGATTATCCTCGCAAATTTGGATGTCGTTCAAATACCCTCTTAATAGAGAAAAACTATTTCACCAAAGGCAATGATATCAATTTAATCCAGTGTTAACTTCATAAGAAAAGAAAAGTATAATACTCCCCAACCACACAAACTGAGGTTGTAAAAGCGATCTATAAAGATAAATTCAATCACAAAATAAGATCTTCCCTGAATTTCCCGAACGCGAAAATGTCGATGGATTAGTCCTACAGCATGGATCTAGGTTAGCAACAAAGGCTAAGCGACTAATGACCCATTAGGCAATCCATTTCGAAAATCACGCTCAGAAAATACAAGTAAAATCAGTTAATAAACTGCAGAAAAAATAGTTAAAAGACTCGAAGTAACATTCAGAATAACAGGATCCGAAAACTTCCTAATATCGTAATAAGAATACGAAAAGGAAATCCCCTTCAAAGAATACGATGATCCACGCGAAAGTGCTTAAAGAACAACACTAGAATATGAAAAACTCAATCAAAGTTCTCAAAAGAAAATTGTGTTACTAAAATGTTCTTACACAGAAAAAAAACTGTAGATCTTCTTCCTACATTTATTTCTCGACAAATAAGAATGAGCATATTAATTTAAATACTGTAAAATACTACTGAAATTTTTAATTTATTCATCAAATTACACAAAGGATGCACTCATTTTTATGAGTCAAAATCCTGGCATCATAGAAGGTCAGTTTCGAAATAAACATCGAACCTGCACTTTCTACTCAACCATTTAATCTACAAAATCAAATATGGCAAAGTGTGGTAGTTCAAAATATCCACGCTACGCTACTGTAACAAGTTGAAGTGATCTGTACCTTTGGCGAATCTAGATGAGAAAAAAAGGATATCGTTGGCCATACTAAGCTCCAGACCAACAGAACACATGCTGGACTCCAACTGGGTTTCCATAGAACAAACCAAAGTCCTCCTAGGCTCGAACAACACCCGGTCGGTCGAAATAGTTCCAACATATCCTGGCGATATCTTCCCATACATATTCGAATACCGACGGACGGACCGCACACAGTTTATCAACTCGTCACGAAGCGAGGGTGAACTCGAACAGTCGCTAAATAGTTCCAATATATGAACGCGAATGTGAACAAGTTCACAAGGGTCGACGCGGCCCCTTGCATCACGAGAGTCGCTTGCACACTTCATGCTAAATGAAAGTTGCTGCCAACATGTCCCCGCTACACTCTGCTAATTCAGTATTCTTATATTAATTTAGCCTACCATCGTAATGGGTATAAGCTTCATAGTGTTCCTTCCCTCTGACACCTTGCTTGAGAATGTGCTCTTTTCAAAAAGTATAAGCACTGTGAAGAGTGAATCAAGTCTAGGCTGCATTTCCACGACGGTTTATATGCAGAGTTTTGTGACACATTACAGCCGAGCTCGCGGTCGGGATTATGAAAGTATCCATCCGCATGGCTCGTTAGTTGCTGTAGATACACGGTCGCAAAGATAAACTATTACATGTTTAAGACCATGTCTGAGCCCTATTAAACACGTGTATACTTCACGTAGAATGCTGAACGAACTAGCGTATACACTCCAGCGCGGTCACACGTTTTTAAAACTTCCGTTAGCTGGCGACTTCACTTTCACTGTTTTCAGGCTCAAACCTCTACGCTGTCGGTTTCTCTACTCATTGCTCTCTCCACGAGGTCGCCTTGGTCTCACATCCGCTCCCCCACTCCTCCACACGTCACGACTCGATACGAAATATATCGCAGTCGAAACGTAATCAGCAGTGAGTTAACAGATCATCTTCTGTTCTTCATACTTTCTTAATAATAGCTTTCTGCCAAGGAAATATACATATAGACATATGTAACTGCTTACATACAACGACAAATATGCTTTAATTTGTATTAATCACTCTCAGGTGAATCGATCGATATAGTGTTAGACACAGTCAACATGGTTATTATCGATGACCTTCGGGTTTCTCGTCGGAAACACGAGCTCTGCCGATCTCTTTCTTGATAGCATGACTTTTGCTCGCTGTAGACCAGCTGTAATTATAGACTTCAGAGGCTAGTTAGGAAGTTACAGGGTGTTCCCAAAATACTGTAACCATGTCTGTACTTAAGACCTTTATGAATAATGGTGCATTTTCCCTTTGATACCTTAAATAAAAGTCTCCTTAACTTTTATTTTCACCATTCCAGGTAATCTCGGCATATGTAGCATTATTCAGTCAACACTCAGACTATCTTCTTCACATATCTTTTCAGGTTTTTTGCATTGAAACGACCTATCATTTCTCTTCCATTTAGGCTTACTACCTCATAACAATTATTTCATTTTATTATAGTGACTTCTCTGTCATGGTAATCTCTTTCTTGTAGTCGTGAACAGGTAGAATGCGTGACATCTCAGTGCTTAATTTCTTTTTGAAAATGTTTTTCCTTTGTCCTGGTCAGGCGTTCTTTCTGAACTCCGACCTTCTCTGCTAGTGCTGGGTTGTGACTTATCTGGATTTTCATCCTTTCTTTCCTTCGATTTTCTTCGTCCAACCTCCGTGGACTTATCTCGCCCTCTCTTGAGCCTCTCCTGTTGCACTTTCTTATCGGATGCCTCCGTCCGATAATTGTTGTATCTTGAGTACCCTTGATTTTGTCTCTTATCTCTGTTTTCATGGGTATCCCTATCATTCCTATTATATCTGTTATCTCGATTATTTTGATCATATCTGTAATTCCTGTTATAAGGTGTTTCTCGATGATCATTCCGGTTTCGATCATTATCTCTTCGATAGAAATTTCTCTCCTCGTAGCGACGTTGCCATGGCCTCTCCTGGGCGTCCCTACGTTGGTTTTCCCATCTCCTCTCTTCCTGATGGGTATTTCTAATAGGACCCATTCTATCATCTCTTCTTTGCCCAAAACGATCCGTCTGCTGTGTACGGTTCATCATTACCGCGTTTACAACTTTCGATTCCTGCCTGGCATTTTTGACTATGGTAGGTTGCGTCATCATACTCATATGATCTAATCGACGTAACAAGTCATCTAACGATGTTAAAGACGATACTCCGGAAGAAATAATTGATCTCCTTACTTCCGCAGGCAATTGACGTGAGATAGCTTCAAGGAGTTCTTCCAGGGTTAACGGCGGCTGAAGAAAACGGAGTTTTGCTAACTGACACGCAAAGTACTCAGCATAGCTGGTTGGTCCTGTACTGGAGTACTTGCGTGAATAGACTTCTGATCTCACATTTTGTTGGACCTCGATCGACCAAAATCTTTGTATGAAGGCCTCCGAAAACTGTTCAAAATTGTCAAATGTGTAACGAAAAGCCCTGAACCATTGTAACGGAGCATCGGTAAGAAACCTTTCCACCATACGTAGCTCACGCTCACGTGGCACATGTGACTCCAAAAAGTAATCTCTTAATGCCCTGACAAATTCGATTGGTGTCATTCCATCCAAGTTGCTAAACTTCCTAGGTTTGTCATCAAAGTTTCGTATTATGGTTACATTCGGTGTCCTTTCCAATGATTTCGAAGTATAATCATCCACGCCTACGTTGGGGTTCGGAGAACTAAAAGTTTCCCTGCTTGTTCGAATGGGACTCGAATGTTCCATTTGACTGAGCCGAACGTTGGGTTCGTTGTTGGGAGATTCCTGCATCATCCTTTCCCTACCATCAGGTACTATCACTTCAGGTTGTTCAACTACAACTCTAAAATCGGACTGTAAAAGTGATCGCAATTGATCTTTTAGCGTATCTAAATTGATATGCCCCTCTAGATTAATTTGCTCGAGACCCTTTCTAATTTCATTAATCTCGGAAGTTTTCTTCTCCCTGACCTCATTTAACTCTATCTTACTTTGGTCGACTTTAGTTTCAACACTGTTAATTCGTTTCTCTAAATTGGATATGTAATTAACCTGTGTATTTTGAATTCCATCCATTCTTTTGCTTAGATCTTCCCTAACATTTATTATGTCTTTGCTATTAGTTGCAAGACCAGTGGCAAGTTTAGATTCTAACTTAGATTTCTCAACTTTAAAACATTCCTCATTAATTTTCATGATATCTTGACGAAATGTTACAATATTATCACTTATGATCCCTTTCAAATCGATGTCAAAATCATCCCTGAGAAGTTTCGTATGATCAGTGACTTGAGCTGGGAGTGTCCCCATTTCACATTTCAACTGCTCCAGGCTATTCTGGGTCTGATTAGTGTCATGGGAAAACTGTAGCTGAAGTGCTTCTAAATTTTTTTTACTGAGCTTCACACTTTTTTCAAAGTCTAGTCTAATCTCAACTTGAAACTCTTTATTAGATTTTTCTAGCTCCATTAAGTTAACCTCCGTCTGATTTTGACTAGATTCGATTTTTCGGACCTCTAGCTCCATTTTATTTTGACTGGATTCTATTAATCCCACATCTGTTCTTAAATCATTGATTTGGGATTGCATAATCCTTACATTAGAGTTTACATCCTTTACTGTTTCCTCAATTCCCCTTTGACTAGTCTGAACATTGTTAAGATCTGTTTGCATTGATGTTTGACTAGTTTGGATATTGTTAAGATCTGTTTGCATTGATGTTTGACTAGTTTGGATATTGTTAAGATCTGTTTGGATTGATGTTTGACTAGTTTGCATTGATGTTTGACTAGTTTGCATTGATGTTTGACTAGTTTGGATTCTTTCTTGGGCAACCTGTACCAAGCCAACATTAGCCCGTAGTGTACTGATATCTATTTGTGTTTTTCTATTATCGTCCTGGATATCTTCGATATTAGATTCTACACTGGTAACCTTCTTTTCTACCCTTTTAGAACTGTCATTGATAGCCTTCAAGGAGGATTGCATAGTATCAATTTCCCCCCTGATACCTTCATCAACTGCATCTTTTATCACTCCCTGACTTTGAATAACAGTTTCAGACATATGGTCTAATGCAGATTTAGTTTGGACCTTAATATTTTCTATGTCCTGATTCAAATTGTCCATTTTATGTTGAATAATTTCAAACATCTTCTTAACGTCACCAACAGTCACCATATTACTTTCAGACATGCTTCACTACACTTCACAAGAAATAAGAATACCACACCAACAAAGCACAGCGAGAACATCTACAAACAACCACCATTTACCATATATGCTCATTCTTATTGTCTGGCGTTACCTTAAAATAAGCTTATGTCTAAACACAAAGTGCCCCATTTGATTTGGGATCGACCATATACAAGTGCGTGTTGGTTTATATCGGTGAAGGTCTATGATTCTACCATTACTTAAATTTTAAATTTGCTACAAATACTTCTATTTTTAATGATGTCAGCAATGATCATCAGCCGGAAACAAGTAGAACAAATTATTAACAGAGCGTGTGGCACCACTCCAATACATAAAATAAAATAAAAATTAATAATGGTTGCAATACCACTTGTATGTCAAGTAGCTCGAGTATCCTCGTAATTGCTTTGTTCCATAGGAATTCCAATAGTTCGTGCCAAAATATTGGTTCACCATTATTTTATCGCCTTGATTCATAGTCACACAAGAAACACGGTGTTCCAATTCGCGATCTGTGTTACATGATCATAAAACTAATTTCCACTTTGTACTTTCAGTTTCAATTTTGGCAGAATTATGGCATTCAACTCCCTGGTATTCGCTCTGGTATTCCAGTTTTTCGAAGCCCCTGAGCTGGGCGCCACCTAATGTACCCTTTTACCTACCAATACCTGTTGAATCCCTGGATAGCAGCTGGATCGTAGAACCTGAAAATGCCCCGGCTCTAAAGACCCCCAAGTTCTACCAACAGATACAGGGATAATAGGGCCACTCGAATACCTAACAGGATGTATTAAGACTGACCAAGTCTCAGAGAAAGAAAAGACTAGCTCAAAACACAAGAATTCTTCAAGAGGAAGAAAGAATCTCAAAGGTGTGGAAAACCCTAAAATACCTAGCGATGGCCCCCTTAATACACCCTTTCATCACCTCTATAAAGCATCACGCAATAATTAAAACCAAGTAATAAATTAGTTTATTGTAAGAATGAACAAGACAGAAAAAATATCAATTTTGTCGATACCACGACCAATCAAAAAAAAATCTCATTGATTATACTGGATTGTCTTTCAAAAAAAAAATATATTACCCATTATCTCAACTAACTTTTAGTTGATTAAAATATAAGGCATATTAATAATAATAATAATCAATCCCATAGGGTAAGCATTTACAAAAGAAAAATATTATAAGACTTGAATACATTAAATTCATTTCGGTTCCTTAACTGACATAACATCTTATACAAAAATATCCTGATTAAAACTAATAATCCTACACGACATCTTCAGTAACATTATATGTTCTTGTTATTAAATGAAGAAATTCATATGGCCTATTTACAGAATATAATTTACACAAAATTCCAGAATAATTTCAATTATTCTCTTCCCACTGACTTAATGTCACGACATTCATTTCTGCTTAATATTGTTTCATTTCTAGTTTTAGGGTAATTCTGCCGAACAGTTAAGCTAAGCAAAAATTAATCATAAATTCAGCATTAAATAGTTATCGGTTTCCTTGTTAAACATACATCCTATGGCAAAATCGTTATATTAATTTTACTGGAAATATTGAACCGGATATCCACTCAAGATTCTCAATAATACTGCTCAGAAAATATTAATCTTCACACAGGCATTTTCACGATAACAGCGATAAAGTCATCTATGACCAAATATTAACCATACTAGGTTTAAAACAACACCTCTCTGGGTTAAAACCCCAATCAATCTAATCCTGATTGGCACACCTGGCTCAATCCTCAACAAGAAAAATATGCTTTACAAAGCACTGTATCAATATACTTAAACACAAAGACATTACTCAAAATACATGCCTCTCTAAAGTCGAATATGCACCTATAATAGGAGCCTTACTGTTATAAATCCACAATTATGAAAATCAGCTGTTTCTAGAAAAATCCTGAACTCGAGTGCGAAAGAATAATATGATTCTGTAACAGATTACCAACAAAGCCCAGTGGATTTCAGAAATATTCCACCTATCTTTAAAAACTTGCCTTACATTGATGTATTACATGATCCATAATTCTTAAACGTATGACTTATAGTAAGTAGTCCCTGGGATTATCCTCGCAAATTTGGATGTCGTTCAAATACCCTCTTAATAGAGAAAACTATTGCACCAAAGGCAATGATATCAATTCAATCCAGTGTTAACTTCATAAGAAAAGAAAAGTATAATACTCCCCAACCACACAAACTGAGGTTGTAAAAGCGATCTATAAAGATAAATTCAATCACAAAATAAGATCTTCCCTGAATTTCCCGAACGCGAAAATGTCGATGGATTAGTCCTACAGCATGGATCTAGGTTAGCAACAAAGGCTAAGCGACTAATGACCCATTCGGCAATCCATTTCGAAAATCACGCTCAGAAAATACAAGTAAAATCAGTTAATAAACTGCAGAAAAAATAGTCAAAGGACTCGAAGTAACATTCAGAATAACAGGATCCGAAAACTTCCTAATATCGTAATAAGAATACGAAAAGGAAAATCCCCTTCAAAGAATACGATGATCCACGCGAAAGTGCTTAAAGAACAACACTAGAATATGAAAAACTCAATCAAAGTTCTCAAAAGAAAATTGTGTTACTAAAATGTTCTTACACAGAAAAAAACTGTAGATCTTCTTCCTACATTTATTTCTCGACAAATAAGAATGAGCATATTAGTTTAAATACTGTAAAATACTACTGAAATTTTTAATTTATTCATCAAATTACACAAAGGATGCATTCATTTTTATGAGTCAAAATCCTGGCATCATAGAAGGTCAGTTTCGAAATAAACATCGAACCTGCACTTTCTACTCAACCATTTAATCTACAAAATCAAATATGGCAAAGTGTGGTAGTTCAAAATATCCACGCTACGCTACTGTAACAAGTTGAAGTGATCTGTACCTTTGGCGAATCTAGATGAGAAAAAAAGGATATCGTTGGCCATACTAAGCTCCAGACCAACAGAACACATGCTGGACTCCAACTGGGTTTCCATAGAACGAACCAATGTCCTCCTAGGCTCGAACAACACCCGGTCGGTCGAAATAGTTCCAACATATCCAGGCGATATCTTCCCATACATATTCGAATACCGACGGACGGACCGCACACAGTTTATCAACTCGTCACGAAGCGAGGGTGAACTCGAACAGTCGCTAAATAGTTCCAATATATGAACGCGAATGTGAACAAGTTCACAAGGGTCGACGCGGCCCCTTGCATCACGAGAGTCGCTTGCACACTTTATGCTAAATGAAAGTTGCTGCCAACATGTCCCCGCTACACTCTGCTAATGCAGTATTCTTATATTAATTTAGCCTACCATCGTAATGGATATAAGCTTCATAGTGTTCCTTCCCTCTGACACCTTGCTTGAGAATGTGCTCTTTTCAAAAAGTATAAGCACTGTGAAGAGTGAATCAAGTCTAGGCTGCATTTCCACGACGGTTTATATGCAGAGTTTTGTGACACATTACAGCCGAGCTCGCGGTCGGGATTATGAAAGTATCCATCCGCATGGCTCGTTAGTTGCTGTAGATACACGGTCGCAAAGATAAACTATTACATGTTTAAGACCATGTCTGAGCCCTATTAAACACGTGTATACTTCACGTAGAATGCTGAACGAACTAGCGTATACACTCCAGCGCGGTCACACGTTTTTAAAACTTCCGTTAGCTGGCGACTTCACTTTCACTGTTTTCAGGCTCAAACCTCTACGCTGTCGGTTTCTCTACTCATTGCTCTCTCCACGAGGTCGCCTTGGTCTCACATCCGCTCCCCCACTCCTCCACACGTCACGACTCGATACGAAATATATCGCAGTCGAAACGTAATCAGCAGTGAGTTAACAGATCATCTTCTGTTCTTCATACTTTCTTAATAATAGCTTTCTGCCAAGGAAATATACATATAGACATATGTAACTGCTTACATACAACGCCAAATATGCTTTAATTTGTATTAATCACTCTCAGGTGAATCGATCGATATAGTGTTAGACACAGTCAACATGGTTATTATCGATGACCTTCGGGTTTCTCGTCGGAAACACGAGCTCTGCTGATCTCTTTCTTGATAGCATGACTTTTGCTCGCTGTAGACCAGCTGTAATTATAGACTTCAGAGGCTAGTTAGGAAGTTACAGGGTGTTCCCAAAATACTGTAACCATGTCTGTACTTAAGACCTTTATGAATAATGGTGCAGTACCACTTTTCAAATTTCGTGGCAGAGCCGGGAATCGAACCCAGGACCTCCGGGGCGGCAGCTAACTATGCTGACCGCTACGCTACGGAGGCGACACCAAATCGAAATATACGACCTTAATAACATGAAGTAACAAAAAGCACTTCAATAGGAAATTGGAATATACGCCCTTCTCAAGCAGAGATATGCCCTTAACCCCCCAGGGGCTCACATCTAGTGGGACGTGGGTTGGCGACCACGGGACCCCAGTTGAGTTCGTACTGGTGCTGGGCTCCTCTCCGTCTTCTTTCCTGTCGACCTCTCTTGGTTAATTCTTGTTCTCTTCCGACCCCAATGGTATTAGGGTATCCGAGGCCTAGGGAATCTCTTCCTTTCCCGCCTTAATTGGCTCTTCTCTCAACTTTTTAGACCCCTCATTCTTCCAGGGTTCCGCCTTCTTTTTCCTTTACGTTTTCTAAGTCTTTCACTTCCAATTACATGTTGTACGTCTTTTCAATCTAAATTCCGTTATGTGACTTTTTTCATTCTAAATTGCGTTTTGCACGTACTGTACTTTCAATATAAATTACATTTTGTAAGCATTTTGATTTTCACTTGTAATTTGTGAGAATTTTGAATTTCAATTGCATTTTGTAAGTATTTTCTAACTCCATTGTTTTTGTAAGTATGGTCAATCTACATTGCATTTTGTCTTTTGAATCTACATTCAATTTTGTGGCTATTTGGAATCTAACTTGCATTTTGTAAGTATTTTGAATCTAAACTCTATTTTGTGCGTCTTTTCCATCTAAATTTCACTTTGTCAGCCTTTTTCCTTTAACTTGCCTTTTGTGACTGCTTTCAGTTTAAGTTACATTTAGTACGTGTTTTCAGTCTATCTTGGTTTTCCTTCTGGTTTCTATTTCATTCCTTTTGACTCATAGAGTCACCCATTTTTCCGTATTGACTTGCTATAATAATCAAAAGATTTCTTTAGTTCCTCCTTATCAATACAATTTATTAAAATTTTTGTGATATAATCACATGTCACTTAATTTATATCGTTACATGTTTCGATGCCTGGTTGTTATTGTGAGGTTAATTTGATTTCTCGGGCCCAGGAACTTGGGAAATGATAAGTTGTGACCATCAGACTGTGCTATAATATCGTATGGCCTCGGGTGCCGGGTGCAAGCTTTGTTAATTGACACCCAGAGGGTAGCTTGCATGTCGAATTTCGTCGTTCCGTTGAACGCTATGAAAGTCAAGGAGGTTAGACATCTAAACTCCTTGACACTACAGCGCTTTCAAGTAGAGAATGGAGGAACTTTGTGTTGGCGGAAAATTCCGAGATTAATTTTGCCATTGAACAAGGCCTACTGAATTCAAATGGGTTCTTTAACATGCCAACAACGTATGACATGAGTGTCGTGATTTTTGTCGCCTTCAAAAAAATCACTTATCATGGCCAGGAGTGAACCTCCAATCTTGGGGTTGGTAGTCCGACACTATAACCACTCACCCACCGTGGCAAGATTCAGACTGTGCTATGTGGAAGCGTATCCTGCAATAGAAAAGTATAAATTCGTGAGGTGAGAACCAGAGGTTTCTATCTGACTTTAAGTTAATTTTTCAGGAGAGGTGTTTGAAGTTTGGAATTGCATAAAGTATGTAGTATTGAAGCCAGGTCTTTGCAAAGTATTTCAAAATGATGATACAAGTTTCTACTTGAATGAATTAACACCAAATATTACAATTACATAGAGAACATAGGTATTTTAATGACATATTCCAAAGTTTGCATGCAGATAGAACTTTTTGGCTCTAAAATTTGCATAAGATGTTGGAGTCATAAGGTTCTTCATTTCAAAATTGCCTTGTAGAGCTCTACATCGACAGAGGGCATCCATTTCATCATGAAATGGATATCTGTAGTCTTCTCCTTGGAAATTTTCCTCCATGTTATAGAAACTCTTGCTTCTGGAAGTCGGTTTGGTACTATATTCTGTTGCTGATTTTTACCAGTCCTGTTGGTTCTACTCTTCGGTATCCTGACTTTATTCCACTCCTGAGTAGGCGGCTTCGGTGGCGTAGTTGGTAGCATGCTGAGATTCTATGCCCAATATAGCGGGTTCAAACCCGGCCGAAGCCGTCGGATTTTTTAAGAGCGTTAAAATCCCTCAGTATGCCTTCCTTCGGAGGGGAAGTAAAGCCGGCGGTCCCATGTCATAGATTTATGGCATGTTAAGGAACCTTCCACTAATTACACCTGTGTGAAGCTAAATTAGGTTAAAAATGTAAACAACGCTCAGGTTCCTACGTTCGTCGCCAGGAGCAGACTGCGGTGGCGTCTAGTAGCCAAGTTCTGAATTATTAGTTGTCGACGGTGGCGTTTGGCGGCAAAAGTAGGAACTACTTGAGAAATTCAAAGTATGCGGTCCTTACTTGAATTAAGAAACAGAAACACACACTAATACAGTCATCACAACACCGGTTATCAGGCAGATTCTACACACACCCAAAGTACACGGGGCTACATGACCGCGTTGTCGCAGCCCCTAACTGAGGAACCAACCAACCAAATTCCTCACAAAGGTCACACCGATCGGATTTTGGTAGGGGCAGATGACCTCGTAGTTCCGTTCCTTAAAACAATAACTAACTAAACTAACTCGGATTTTGGTGCTAAAAAGTCCAGATTATATTCAGTGTTAAATATTGACAAGTACTTTGACAGTGTTACCGCTTTATAGCAATTCTGTATGCACATTTCTTTATACATCTCATACATTCTAGTTACATTTAAATCAGGACTTAAGTATTCCTTTTGTGTCACAGCCCTGCAGTAATGCGACTCTGTCCTTGGACATGATTCATAGTGCTTTTTAACAAAATCTTTACAATTTTTGGAAATCCTCCCTTGTTTTCTTCCTCTCTCATTGGATTTTGGAGTCCAGGATGTTTTACTTTTGTTAAAATGCACATTGTATATTACTTTTTGACTGACCAACAAGGTCTCTTGAATACTCTTACCTGCGTGCCAGTCACTTGTAAAAACTAAGGGAAAGCCTTACGTTTCCAAGGGTCACCTTTCATGGTCCTCGGAGAAGATTTACACTTGGAGTTTTGTAAAATATAATGTATTCCTCATATCTTGCAGTGAATAAAATGAAATCATGATGGAATTCCGGTCATCTTTAAACATCTTATGATAACACTTAAATTTGCACATACAGTCTGTATGTTTTGCTTCCTTCACAGCCACCACTTTGTCGCAGTCTCTTTTCAATATTCTTTTTACATTGTTGAGAGTTATGCTATCTCTTCCTGGACTTCTTAAGAGTGATAGCCAAACAGATGAGATGGGATAGAAGTGAGCATAGTTTGAAGCTGTTGGCTTGCATACTTTCTGATATATAGGTATTTGGATGAAAAAAAAAGAGAGAACTATTATTAACAGTTGGCAGCCCTGGTGGCCTTAAGAATACGCTCAGTCATATCTGTTTATGTACAGATATTACATACAAAATTTGGTTGAAATCCAAATGATAGTGTAGAAGTTATATGCATTTAAACATTGGACTTATCAGAAGGCTTAACATTATTTTGGCAACACTGTCATGGTTGGCCTCCTGGAAATTAAACTGAAATAGTCTTATCTACATGTGTGCCAATTTTGGAATAGCTCCCATGCATACCTTGCAAGATATCCAACATGGAGCGCAAATTTCTAGTGCATCTTTTCAGCAGTTGGTAGCACTGACATCATTTTCAAATATGGACGTGAGATATTCCGTTGCACATCTTTATTCATACTAAATTTGGTTTTGATTGCTGCAGCCGTTTAGGAGTTGATAGACAGACAGACAGACACACATTTTCCCGGATCGATCTCATAAGTCTACGTTTTCCTCATTTTTGCAAAATGTGAAAAGTAGGCTAAAAATCAAAACCTTCAAGGCTTTTGTAATGAGTGCCTACCATATTTTTAAAGGCTTTTAAAAACTGTTTAAAAAACTTTTAAAATGATTTAGTGTATAAGTGATTTGAATGTATTAGCCTACTTTCGATTTTTGCAAAAAATGAAAGTAGACTTATGAGATCAACACAGGGCGAAAAAAGTGTGTCTGTCTGTGTGTGTGTATGTGTGTGTGTGTGAGTCTGTGTGTGTGTTTGTGTGTGTCTGTGTGTGTGTGTGAGTGTGTGTACTCCGAATGTCTGTCCCCCCCTATCAATTCGAACACTGTGAATGCGAATTGAACGAAATTTGGTACAAAGGTAGCACTAGCAAAGGGCACCTCAGTGTCATGTTTTATATCGCCGCCATCTTGACGGAAACGTAATGGCGGCCACACAAATGTTCAAAGCTTAAATCAAATTACGACTAACCTAATCATCCGATCTCTACCAAATTTTGCAACAACATACCTTTATGGGGGGAGCATCCTTTGACCAAACCAATAGATCATCAGCGTAATAGTTTGCGGATGGCGGCCATCTTTGTGTGAAAATCGATTCCCCCTATTAATTCGAACACGGTGCAACCGAATGGAACGAAATTTGGTACAGAGGTAGTACTAACAAAAGGCACCTCAGTGTCATGTTTTATATCGCCGCCATCTTGACGGAAACGTAATGGCGGCCACACAAATGTTCAAAGCTTAAATCAAATTACGATTAACCTAATCATCCGATCTCTACCAAATTTTGCAACAACATACCTTTATAGAGGAAGCATCCTTTGACCAAATAACTAGGTCATTAGCCTAATAGTTTGCGGATGGCGGCCATCTTTGTGTGAAAATCAATTCCCCCTATTAATTCAAACACGGTGAAACCAAATGGAACGAAATTTGGTACAGAGGTAGCACTAGCAAAGGGCACCTCAGTGTCATGTTTTATATCGCCGCCATCTTGACAGAAACGTAATGGCGGCCACACGAATGTTCAAAGCTTAAATCAAATTACGATTAACCTAATCATCCGATCTCTACCAAATTTTGCAACTACATACCTTTATGGAGGGAGCATCCTTTGACCAATCTAATAGGTTATTAGCCTAATAGTTTGCGGGTGGCGGCCATCTTTATGTCAAAATTGATTCCCCCTATTAATTCGAACACGGTGGAACCGAATGGAACGAAATTTGGTACAGAGGTAGCACTAGCAAAGGGCACCTCAGTGTCATGTTTTATATCGCCACCATCTTGACTAAAACGTAATGGCGGCCACACGAATGTTCAAAGCTTAAATCAAATTACGATTAACCTAATCATCCGATCTCTACCAAATTTTGCAACTACATACCTTTATGGAGGGAGCATCCTTTGACCAATCTAATAGGTTATTAGCCTAATAGTTTGCGGGTGGCGGCCATCTTTATGTCAAAATTGATTCCCCCTATTAATTCGAACACGGTGGAACCGAATGGAACGAAATTTGGTACAGAGGTAGCACTAGCAAAGGGCATCTCAGTGTCATAATTTATATCGCCGCCATATTGACAGAAACGTAATGGCGGCCACACAAATGTTCAAAGCTTAAATCAAATTACGATTAGCCTAATCATCCGATCTCTAGCAAATTTAGCAACAACATACCTTTATGGAGGGAGCATCCTTTGACCAAACTAATAGGTCATCAGCCTAATATTTTGCGGATGGCGGCCATCTTTGTGTGAAAATCGATTCCCCTTATCAATTCGAACACGGTGAAACCAAATGGAATGAAATTTGGTACAGAGGTAGCACTAGCAAAGGGCACCTCAGTGTCATGTTTTATATCACCGCTATCTTGACGGAAACGTAATCGCGGCCACCCAAATGTTAAAAGCTAAAATGTAATTACGACCAACCTAATAATCTAGTCTCTACCAAATTTTGCAACACCATATCCTTATGTGGGAAACATATTCAGACCAAACTGCAAGAACATCAGCCCAATAGTTTGCAGATGGTGGCCAAGTATGTGTGCAAATCGATTCCCCCTATCAATTCAAACACGGTGAAACCGAATTAAACGAAATTTGGTACAGAGGTAGCACTAGCAAAGGGCACCTCATATTCATGTTTAATATCCCTATAGCACGTTGTATTTCAACAAGCTACTACAACCAACATTCAATCATACTCCTTGAAAAGGACAAAGAGTTATAACAATACCCATGCATTTAGGAGAAAGTAGGCTATATGTTCTTTACTGAACATCTTGTTTTTATGTTAACATTTTATCACATCTTATGTAAAAAGTGATTTTTAAGTGCTGCCAATACTTTGAAAGGCTGATGATGATGATGATGCCAATGCAAATCGGCATCGAAACATGTACCGATATAAATTAAGTGACATGTGATTAAATCACAAACATTTGAATAAATTGTATTGACGAGGCGGAACTGAGGAAATCTTTTGATTATTCTATTTCATTGTCATTTTCGCTATCACCCAGACCAAGGGGGGCCGATAACCTCGATGTTAGGCCCATTAAAACAACAATTATCATCATCATCATCAGATATGCACTTAAACAGGCAAAGGAGAAAAATGTGATGCATTGAGCCAAAATAACCAAAATATCCAAAAAAATATGATTTTGCATGAACTTCCTGGCGTTAGTGATCAATATCAATGAAGCATCCTTAATAACTGCACGCATGTACTGGTTTGAACAATGGTCTAGAAAGTTTGTTAGGTAGTAGAAAGTTCTACACTGCTCGTATTGATTTTCTGGCATATTCTCTGGTCCGCTCCCAGAGTTAAGCCTTCTTATCTCTAACACCAACATCAAATCACGTCTAAATCTTCCTGTAAACACGGCCAGCCACATGGAGGAAGCCGGAAAGCTCCAATGAATAATGCATTTTGAGCTTTTCCTGAGCTCAGTAAACCAAGGAAAACAAGCTTCCTCATCTTGGTGATTCGCACTGGCAAAATTGTGAAGTAACACAAAACGTTAAGTCACAACAGTTGTTGTTGATTTACTTAGGGGCTTTGCGATATCGTGGTCATGTAGCCCTGTGTACCTGGGTGTGTGTGTGGGAGGGGGATTTGTCTGATAACCGGTGTTATTGTGATGACTGTATTAGTGTTTGTAGTTGTAATTGATGAGGATTGTGAAGGGGGAGGCCTTGCCTTACGTTAGGCACCATCTTGGCATTTTTAGCCTATTTTCAATTTTGAAAAAAATAGGTTTATGAGATCACCTTTTGTCCGTGTGTGTGTGTGTGTGTGTGTGTGCGTGTGTGTGTGTGTATGTGTGTGTGTGTGTGTGTGTGTGTGAGGTGTGTGTGTGTGTCCCCCTAATAAAATCTAAACGGCTGGAACGATTTCAATGAAACTCGGTAAGTTCATAGCGCTATTCCCGGCGACCTCGACCGCGCCCCTCAAATTTTGTTACGGCTTACCAATCCAACATGGCGGCTGTGCGAAATATTTCACTAGCATTCAATATCTCCGAAACTATGACCGATATCGCCCTGAAATTGTGTACTGTAATAAAGGGCACTACTAGACGTTCACCTATGCGACTTTCAAAAACCTGGTAACTACAAAACAAACATGGTGGCCAAGCGAAATTGAGACTTTTAAATAGACTTTTCTTGCGATTTAACTCTCCAAACGTAATGAAACTTGGTACAACAATTGTTTATACACATTGTAATGCACTGGAGTCTAATTTAGTTCAATTGTTTACATAACCTCAAAATGGTGGCTGTGCGAAATATTTCACTGACATTCTATATCTCCGAAACTATTACAGATATCACCCTGCAATTTAGTACGGTGATAAAGGGTACTGATACAAGTTTACCTATGTATATTTCATAAACCTGTAAAGTACAAACGAACATGGCGACCAAGCGAATTTGAAATATTTTAATAGACTTTTCTCGTGATTTAACTCTCTGAGCGCCGTGAAATGTGGTACAGTAAATGATTTTGCTGTTTGTAATGCATTGCCATCTAACTTAATTCAATTGTTTACATAACCTCAAGATGGCGGCTGTGCGAAATTTTAAAATTAAGTTTTTATTTCTTGTGTCGTAATTATGCGATCGAAGTGAAAGTTTGAATAATGAACCTAGGCAATAATTGTCCTTGAATTGTACATAACTCTATGGCCTATACATATAACAATCCAAAATGGCGAGCTTCCGAAATATTTAGACGGTTCTCAATATCTATGAATTTTTTACAGCAACCAAACTGAATTTTTTTATGTTCATAGAGACTATGAACATCATGTTCACCTATAGGACTTTCAGTAACCTGGTGAGCACAAATCCAACATGGCGGCGACGCGAAGTATAAATATTTAAATGGACGTTTCTCGCGAATTAACTATCCGGGTGCCGTGAAATGTTGCACGTTAAATGCTTATACAAATGTTGATCCACTGGCATCTAATTTATTTCAATTGTTTGCATAATCACAAGATGGCTGCTGTGTGTAATTTTAAAATCTCTTTTTTACTTATTGTGTTCTAATCATGCGATTGAAGTTTGTATACCACACGTACACAATAATCTTAATGTAATAGTACAAAAATAAAAATCCAACCTGGCGACCATCTGATATATTTAGACGGTTATCAATATCTACGAATCTGTTACAGCAATTAAACTGAAATTTTTGTATGTTGATAGAGGCAATTAACATGAGCAGGATATATGAAAATAGGCTGTATAGTTCTTCACGGAACTACTTGTTCTGGAATAGAAGTGGGAGTGAGAAGCCGCGGAAAACCACTTCTAAGATAGCTGAGGGCATTTATTTTCAGTCTCTCCTATTTCCCTTATTCTCCTTTTCTTCTAGTATGTAAGCCAGTAGCTAGGTTTAGTTATAGTTTCCATTTCATATTCATTTTACAATCACCCAAACCATTAGGGGCCGATAACCTAACGGTGGGTGAGTGGTTATCGTGTCGGACTATTAACCCCAAACTTGCAGGTACGCTCCTGGCCATGGTAAGTGATTTTTGAAAGGCGACAAAAACCACGGCAGGCATTTCATACGTTGTTGGCATGTTGAAGAACCCATTTGAATTCAGTAGACCGTGTTCATAATGAAAAAATTCATCTCGGGATTTTCCGCCAACATAAAAGTTCCTCCTTTCTCCACTAGAAAGCGCTATAGTGTCAAGGAGCTTAGATATCTAACCTCCTTGACTTTCATAGGGCTCCAAGGAACAAACAAATTTGACATGCAAGCTGCCCTATGGGTGTCAAATAACAAATCTTGCACCCGACACCCGAGGCCATACGATATTATTGTTATTACCTAAGTGTTGTCTCATTACAGGTTACCTCAGATCTATATCGCTTGACAAAATCTATTTTCGGGCAGGTGTACCACCTCCACACATTCGCCGTGTATCAGCAGCCATACATACTGATGTAGCAAAAGCAGGTAATCAACGGTTGAAGTCAAGAAAACCACCTTGGCGCTCTGCAGTACTTCTTGAAGACTCTTCATTTAACATCTCAGAAGCATGGAAAACTATGTGGCAAGAATCATCAGTATTCAATGCACATATGATTGGAAACCCTTCCAACCGGATAGAAGGTTTCAAACTCCCCAGATGCCAATGGAGAATCATTAACCGGATCCGTACAGGACAAGGCAAATGTGGATTCCTGCTTCACAAATGGGGTTGGATTACTTCTGCTAACTGCAATAATTGCAGTTATTGTGGAGCTACCCTGCAAACCATCGAACATATTGTTGGTGAATCTCCGCAACGAGCGTTCCAAGGATCAGTAGCTGACATTCATCATGCATCTTCTGAGGCACTTCAGTGGATTGATGGCCTGGATTTAGAGGTTTAAAGCAAGAACTTGTGTTTATGACTATGTATATAACTGTATATATAACTTTATATGTAGTGTATTGTACCCGCTTGAGCGGAGAATGCTTGGTCACTACTCGACTATGCTCTTCGGCTTCGGGGTGCGTTATGTCCAACCCATAAGTGACCTCACATTCGGATATGTAAACACAATCAGGTTATCAAGACTACAAGAAAAACTCAACATTACAGTTATAAACTATTTATTATACTCAAAAATATCAAATCAAAAATATATATGTTCAAAATAAAAATCAATCATTTACTTGGCATTGTCCCTCAAGTAAGAATCACGAACATCACTATAAAAATTACTTCAAAATCACTCTAAAATCACTTCATTATAATTTGAAATTGTCTTGCTTATTCTATTCAGTTCTTATCATTATAATTATTCATTTAAATTTATATTCACTTAGGCATCGAGCGTGCCTATCACTTTAGTCAATTTTATATCTTCTAAGGCTTTGGATATTTACCTTATTCTCAATACCCTTCAGGTCTTCCTTTATCTATACATTTATCATTTATCTTCTATTCAGTTCCTAGACTGATTGACTACTTCCACAGAGCCATAGGTATTTAACACAAATACATTTATTTACAACACAACATGTCATGGGTCTACCCTTCAATCCTCCACTTATCTCTTCATGCTCCAGGTGATTTATGTTGTATTGTACCATGCACTGTTTTACTTTATTATTGTGGGATCTTTCAATCATATTACTCTTTATTATTTCTTAACCCGTTCATTCATTATTTCTCAAGAAAGAAATCGCTTTTTATCAACAATTCTAATATTGACCAAATCTGTCCAAATTCACTTAATTACTTCAAACTTAGGCTTGGGAGAATTGTATCAACCCCAGCATTCCAAATATATGATTTATATTAATCTAGCACCTTTTATTCAAAATTTTCATATCGCAACTATTTATTGCTAGTCTCCGTTTAGAAACCTACTCGACAACGGAACACATTATGTGGTCTCACCTTATTCACTCACTAGATGCAGGTCCGGGTCGGCTGGCCCCCTTCCTCCTTGGTACTTGGAATTAATGACGTCTCGTGGATCGCCCTGCTTTAACACTACTGTTAACTACCTTTCAAAACATATGGTTATCCAAGCTTCATTTCACATACAGCATACTTGCTTACTCATTTATTATTATTTTCATCAACATTTCGTGTTTCCAGGATATTTTGCACTAGTTCGGAGAGAATGTACGACGACTTCATTAATATAACTTCACTTACGACGATTCATTTCAACAACTTTATTTCCGACGAATGACAAAGCTGGGCACACATCCAGTCTTACATGCAAATACCATAATATACCATTTCATTTCACTTGCGACGCTTCAATACAACAACATTGCTTACGACGATCTATTTCAACAATGCCAGGCTGGGGATCCTTTGTCCATCCAACGGGTCTCACATGTGAATACCATAACTTCAATATCTCGGTGGGAATTACTCATTCACGGAGCCATAACCTCATTAATACACTAACCTGGCCAGATCCAATAGTCTGCCAGTGGGTCATGCCCTCATACAATGACGAATTACCAACATTATTCTTACTTTTCGTCTCACGAACAAAATATACCCTGGATCACGCATTTCTTTGCTAACTCTGAGCTAAACTTATTTCAAATACTTGGCCCTTTCGGCAATACAACTATTCTTGGATATTCATAGTTTATTTATTTTCTCAACAACAACTTTATTACTTCGCGGTAAGACTTTGGGTCTTCCTATAATTTTTACTTCATAACTTTGGCCTGATAGCCTACAATACAAACTTTACACTTTCATTCTTAGGTGATCCGTTTTCACCCATTACGTTAAATCTGCAAATTCCTTATCATGATAACAAATATCAAACATTACCGTTCCTTCAAGGACTTAATCTCCTTTATCTGAGTTCCTTATTATTATTATTATTATTATTATTATTTCAACTTTCAAATCACTTTAATATAGCGCTTATATACATTATAATTCGATTATCTGGTGAAAATTCAAACCATTTATATTATATTATTCTTTCAACTTTTAATTATTTCACGACGGCGCTTAATTACTATACAATTGCTTACGTTGGCGAAATTTCAACCCATTTATATCATATTATCCCTTTAACTTTCAATAATTTCATTATGGTGCTTATTTACTTTACTTTCATTTAAATGGCGAAAATTCAAGCCATTTTACATTATTATTTTCGATTCCTTCCTTTAAATCCATCATGTATTTATCATTTCATATCCGGGTTTCAATTATTTTACCTTTTACTGCTCCCAATGACATCTTTATACTCAATGGGGCAATCCCCGCGGTCAACAATTGTTATTTTTATCCCAAACATATTTCAATTATTCAGTGCATTTTTAAATGTATAGTGAAATCAAGGCTAAACTCCCCAGTCAGCACTTGATTTTTACTACTTCAGTGCATAGTACAATATCAATTATAATAAAATCATTTGACTTACCCCGTGTGCAGCCGTTGATAATATTCCTGGATAGGGTCACCCATCTCATTACATTCCTTAGCACAAATTCATTATACTGCTTTCCACACACTTCATTATACACTCACATAATCTAACATGATTTACATTGAAACACATTTTATCTCTAAATATAACACTTTATCTATAACACTAAAAATTATATTCTTCCTTTTTACAACACGTAACACTTTACTTCCCTATACACCATATCTCAGTGATTTTCCGGCAACTCCTATCGGCGATCTCCACCTCGACGTAAGTCCCTCGACTCAGCATCGAACGTGTAATAGCTCGAACGGTTCCTGCTCCTACACTGGAATTACTGTCTCAGTCTTTTTGCTGCTTCGAATGTTCTATTATTCGGTTCTTCCTTATCGGCTTCTTTAAGCGATAATTGTCTTTTACTTGTATCTGGCGGTTTTTCGCACTTAAAGTCTTATATTTGGCCTTCCTATGCTTTTTGGGCCGTATATTTCCTTTCACGTAAATTGGTTAGCCTGTTCGGACCTCGAACCGGCGCTTCTCTGAGCTCCTTTAGCTAAAACCTATCTTTTAGCGATGTGACGTAATTAGCTTTGTTTCTTCGTATCTGATTGTCTTTAATGCCGTCTGTACTGGACGTAACGTAGCTGTACTTTATGAAAGTTCTCTGACTTCCCTACGAATTGTCGAACTCACGTCCTGGAACTCGGAGTTCCTTACTACTTTTCTGATGCCTGATCGCTGTTTCATTAAACGGTAACTTTAATTTATTCACTAGTTCCGTAAAGACTCTTCATAATCTTGAATTTACAATGTTCAGCGCGGCGCACTCTTTAATAATGGCTTACACTTTAGGCGTAAATACTGTCATTTACTTTAGCGAGACGTAACTTGCCCTCATTGAGGTTCTCGGTAAAACTGTGTAACTGACGTGACGTGACCTGCAATAGGTTCCGGTTGTACTTCACTAGCATGACCTGCACGAGGTTCAAGCTGAGCTGACTATATTATAGCGTCGTGACCTGCCCAAGGCCTGAGATATACTGAGTATTGTCCTTTTCACTTAATATTGTTCTTTAGGCCTTTTCGGGCCCACTTTAGCCTAACGATTGCTAATATCGACTTGTACTGATGATCTGAATACTGTGATTCCGCACGACAGCCTTCACTTGGGTCCGTAGGACCCTTGGCGGTCGGCGAAGACTGAATGAACTCTCTGAATGAACACTCTGCCCTGCATGTGCTGTCTATTTATTTCATTCTTGAAAAATAAACTACTCTGGCTTCTTCTCCAACCGTAACTTTTGAACTATTCGTGGTATCATTTTGAGAAATATACCATCTTGAAGCCTATGACTTAAATGTTCCAAACATGTAAAAATTTCCTAATTCGCATCGTGGGAACGTATTTATAAAAATTGAAATAGCTCCTCAATCTGTGTGGGAGGATACTTTTTTGTCCCCTACTCCCACTATCTGGCTTGGTAAAGTCCCTATCGTAAAATGCTGACATAGCCTTTTTAAACTGTGCAAATATTATTCACTTTTATCACTTTAAAAATTCTCGTTCCTAGAATAAATCACATTTGCAGAGAGACTTATCTATGAATTTGCTTAATTCTGGCTAATTTTAATTATTTAATGGATTTCTTGACCACGCCTTCAACACAGCGTTGTCAATTTATTGCAGAGTTTGCGTTTCTCCGCCATATCTTTTATCTATCTCTAGCATGGGATATTTAATTCGGTCTATTTTAATCTCTGCGTCAACTCTTTTCGGCTGAGTGTGCAATGACATAATTTGCAGCTGCGGTCATTAATTTTGTGATTGCTTCATAGGTTTATGCGTGACTTTAGTATTAATAATTTCGTTACCCTTAAAAACTGTGTAAAACATCCTATTTTCTTTCTTCCTTTCCTGACTTTGAGATGTCGTAGGTTCGAGGCCTGTGCCAAAGTCCATTTGGGCACAGTATATAACTTTTATTTTAACTCTGTATCATCATACGATATATAATAATAATAATAATAATAATAATAATAATAATAATAATAATAATAATAATAATAATAATAATAATAATAATAAGCAGCCAGATTAGAGAAATCTAAGTCTCTGAAACAGTAGACCCACACTTTGTATGGTTACCTGCAGCTCAAATCAAGAAGCTTTCTTCACATCACCGAAAGCCTGACAGTCTCTCCTCCAGCATTTAGACTACTTTCTTGGCGTTCCAGATCTAACGACCCTGCAGGGTGGATGCTACCGTCTGAACACCTGCCCGCTGGTCACGAAGATACTTGGTCAACGTGGAACACCCTCAACAGGCTTCGTCCTGGAGTAGGGAGGTATAATACAAAATTTAAGAAATGGGGATTTGCCTGTGACTCGACTGTGTGCGAATGCGGTGAGAAACAGACCATGAACCGCCACATCGTTTGCAACTTGTGCCCAATTACATGTTCTCCACAGAACCTGATGGACAAAACTCCTGAGCTTGCAAATGAGCAAAATACTGGTCTCGCTCTTTTTAAATTGAGTATGCGCATGTGTGTGTGTAGTAATAATAATAATAATAATGTTATTGGTTTTACGTCCCTTTTAACTACACTGGCTTTTAGAGACGCCAGGGTGCCGGAATTTTGCCCCGAAGGGGATCTTTAACGTGCCAGTAAATCTACTGACACGGCTCCCTCGCATTTGCGCACCCTCAAATGCCAGCTGACTGCGCCAGGTTTCGAACCTGCAACCTTGGGCTCAGCAAGCGAGAACGTTACCCCTGAGCCACGCAGCCAGACATGTGTGTGTGTAGAGTATAGTATTTAAATAACATGCAAAGTATATAGAAATATCGAAGTTCCTTATACAGAGTGTCAGGGAATGTTCTCCGCAGTGCCTAGGGACTGCTACGTTAGGTGAGAACCGGAGTTAAGTTGGCAGCACGGTTGCTGCTGACAGCGCGGCTGCCGCCGCTTGTATCAAAACAAAACAAGCAACAAACAGTCCACTTAGAGATTCCTGTTTCTTGAGCTAATTTGAGTATTGATTTACTTGGACTTCGCAGCATTATATCGGAAATTTCATCAAGTTTTTCGTCTGTTAGCAGCGTAGGCCTGCCTGTTCCTGGTACATCGTGAACTGAGCCAGTCACACGAAATTTACTTATCGAATCCCGAACGGTATCCCGGTTTGGACACTTTGAATTAGGAAACCGCGCCTGAAATATTAGTTTTACATTTTCTGTAAACCGATCGCCTTCACGAAAAACGTATTCCACCAAAAACGCTCTCTCTTCAGTAGTAAACATTACCTTTATGTTAGGCCCTTTAAAACAACAATTGAATCGGTCGGAGCTGAAAAGCATTAAGTCACGTTTCCAAAATTAATTTATAAAATATATTTATGTTCGACCCTGACTATTATATGTCAGAAAACGGTACCATAATGATGGTCATTATAACACTATTTTTCATTATGAAACAGTTTCTCCCACCAATCAGAGCTCAAGAAACAGTTGTTTGACCAATTAGATAACGAGTCACACGGCCTTCTAATTTACATTTCACTGCCTGGCCTAGTGTCATAGTAGGGTAATCGAGGAGGCCATGGTCAAATACAAGCTATTCTCTGCCTCTCATGCGCTCTGTTCAGTACATAAAACTCGCGAAATCTTGACCCATATTTATGAATGTTTATGTTCGAACATAAAATAGTTATAATAATTATCTTCGAACATAAACAGTCGTATGCAACTCGGCTATAATAGTAATTAAGACACTCGTATGGAAATTATAAAACTCGCATACGCTTGTTTTATAAACATACTCGTGTCTTAATTATTGCCATTATAGGATCGTTGCATAATGTACTATTATTAAATTAAAATTGATATTATACTAATACGAGTATAACCTGCATAGTTGCTTCACAACATAGATGATTAATATAGTGTGTTTGTTAAGTTCTGTTCTGTCAATGACTTTTCATCTGTCTCCTGGAAAGGAGTGACTTAATGCTTTTCAGCTCCCTCCCCCAAGGGCTCACATCTAGTGGGACGTGGGTTGGCGACCACGGGACCCCAGCTGAGTCCGGCATTGCTTCCACTTACTTGTGCCGGGCTCCTCTCCGTCTTCTTTCCTGTCGACCTCACTTGGTCAACTCTTGTTCTCTTCCGACTCCTAAGGTATTAGGGTATCCGAGGCCTAGGGAGTCTCTTCCTTTCCCGCCTTAATTGGCCCTTGTCTCATCTTTTCTGATACCCTCCTTCTGCGAGGGGTCAGCCTTCTTTTTCTTTTCATGTTCTCTCTTGCCTTCTGCTCAAGGCCCTCAAGGAGGCTGGGTGTATGTAGCCCCACCACTTCTGGTGCACCCTGGATAATGCTACACCCTCAGGGGCTCACGGCTGGTGAGTTCGAGAGTTGGTGACCCCAAGGGATTCCTGAGCTGAGTCCGGTTTCCCCCCTTTTGTCCCTTACCTTCGGGGCGGACCCTCTCATCTTTCACTTTCCTATCTGCCTTTCATGGCTCTCCTTCCTTCCAAATCCCTCAATCCTCATTCTTCGAGGGTTAAGGGCATTTCTTTTCATCTTGTCCTTTATTTGCCTCATTCTCCTTTTGTTTTCCATTTCTTCTTCTAGTATGTAAGTTAGTAGTTAGTTTTTAGATCTAGTTTGCATTTCATTTTCATCTTTTCGATCACCCAAACCATTAGGGGCCGATAACCTAGATGTTAGGCCCCTTAAAACAACAATTATCATCATCATCATCATCATCATCATCATCATCTTCAGCTGCCGCCGATTCAATTACCATCATTATCACCATCTACAGTATAATACTGTGTTAAATGATTTAATGACAGAAAAATTATCTGAATGTGTGAATGATGAGAAGGACGTGACACATTTTCTCTTCTCTCCACATTAAGCGCATGTATTTCCGCTCGGGATAAACGGGCTTTTGTAATATAATTAGTAACGACGTTTCCCGCTGTTTGTGGTTGGAAGCCTCCCCAGCGGTGCGTTATTAAAAGGCTTCCAGCAGCGTCTGTGTATTTCATTCGTCTCGTGTCGCATGCTTGTGTCCTGGGTCAAGCATTTATCTACATTCCTGGTGACCAACGGCCTCCCGACACTTGAATTGCTCTGGACTGGGAGCCATTTATATTGGATAGAACCAAGCCGCTCGAGTTGTGTGTGGCGGCCATCCATTCATCTTAGTCCGTAGTCCAGGGCTATTCGCCTCAGTTATTCATTAAAAACAAAGCTTGATCTTTTGGAAATACAGTAAAACCTGCCTACAACGGAAAAAATCCATTAAACCTAAGTTTCCGGGTAACGGAAAATAATTAAACCAAGAACATGCATGTAATGGATATAATAAGAAAACAAGAAGATCGGTGACGAATTAAAGAGCCTACTTTTCATGCCAATGATTATTATACAATATATGAACCTATCTAGAATAATGACGAAATTAAGTTGATAATATCGAAATGTCTAATTCGTTCGAAATATTCCTGGTATAATGTAGCCTAATAGAGCACTACAGTAGGCTGCCCTGGTGACTGAATATATTCTTACTTCCATCTCTTAAGGTACAGAATACAAAATTTGGTTGAACTCCAATGGACGTTACAAGCAGTTAGACATTGGATCTATCAGCACGCGTAAAAGCATGTTGGCAACAATGTCATGCGTGTGCTGGTTAGAAATAATATGAAATATTCTGATATCTTGTTGTGCCAATTTTGGATGAAATCCATTTGTTATTATAGAAGTTACATGTATTTTAAAATTGGACCTATCAACAAGCATAGAATCATGTTGGCAGCACTGACTTATATTAATTACTCCAAATTAATCTAGAGTGTCAGGTGTTATACATGTACAAAGTATAGAGCTGTTGGCTTGCATACTTTCTGATATATTGATATTAGGGTAAAAAAATATAGACAGCATTTATTAACAGTTGGAAGCCCTGATTACTCTTAAGAATACTTACAGTATAGTCATATCTGTTATGTTACACATAGCACATACGAAATTTGATTGAAATCCAACTGATAGTATAGACGTTACATGTATTTAAAAATTGGTCCTATCAGCAGGCTTAGAATCATGTTGGTAGAACTGAAGTTTATAAGTTACTCCAAATTAATCTAAAATGTCAGCTGCTATACGTGTGCATAGTTTAAAGCTGTCGGCTTGCATACTTTTATACGAGGCACGTCCAGAAAGTAAGATCCGTTTGGTAATAAAATTAAATTGTGTACAGATACAGAAAAAATATTTATTGCACAACATTCTACACCTCTTAAACTACTTTTCCACATAACTGCCGAACTTTTGCAGGCATTTGTCATAGCGTGGCACAAGTTTTTGGATACCTTCTTCATAGAAGTTTGCCGCCGACCCGTAAACGAGAGTGAAGACTCCCCTTAAGATATCCTACTGTTTGGCCATCACTGTTAGGCAAATTGCGTATGTGGTCAGGAGAACTCCTAAACATACGCAGTTCTCCTGGTAAGCACGCAATTTGCCTAACAGTAGTGACCAAACAGTAGGATATCTTAAGGGGAGTCTTTACTCTCGTTTACGGGTCGGCGGCAAACTTCTATGAAGAGGTATCCAAAAACTTGTGCCACGCTATGACAAATGCCTGCAAAAGTTCGGCAGTTATGTGGAAAAGTAGTTTAAGAGGTGTAGAATGTTGTGCAATAAATATTTTTTCTGTATCTGTACACAATTTAATTTAATTACCAAACGGAGCTTACTTTCTGGACGTGCCTCGTATATATATTGGTATTTGGATGAAGAAAATAGATAGAGCAATTATTAACAGTTGGCAGCCCTGGTGGTTCTCAAGAATACACTCAGTCATATCTGTTTATGTACCCATATAACATACAAAATTTGGTTGAAATCCAATTAATAGTGTAGAAGTTATATGTATTAAAAATTGGACCTATCAGAAGGCTTAAAATTATTTTGGCAACACTGTCATGTATGGCCTCCTGGAAATTAAACTGAAATAGTATTATCTACATGTGTGCCAATTTTGGAATAGCTCCCATGCATACCTTCCATGATATCCAACATGGAGCACAATTTCTAGTGCGGTCTTTTCAGCAGTTGGTAGCACTGACATCATTTTCAAACATGGGCTTGAGATATTCCTGTATATATCTTTACTCATACTAAATTTGGTTTCGATTGCTGCAGCCGTTTAGGAGTTGATAGGGGGGACACACACACACACACACACACACACACACAGCCAGACAGACAGAAGGACAGACAGACAGACAGACAGACAGACAGGAGGACAGACAGACCGACAGACACACATTTTCCCGGATCGATCTCATAAGTCTACTTTTTCCTCATTTTTGCAAAATGAGAAAAGTAGGCTAAAATAAAATAAAAGGGTGTACATACTGTACCTTAATGAACATTTTTGAAGCCATGTTTGAATGTTGCCTATACAAACGGTTATTTGTAGCTCTTCAGTCGGTCAACACAAAGACTAGGCGGGGTACAATGTACAGGGTGGTTATTATTAAACTTGCACTACTTCCGAGGGCCCTCCTGACAAACGAGTGATCGTAGGACAATGGAACGGTGTGGAAATCTTTGGCAGGACATGCGGAAGAGACATAATGAATAACGGATGAAAGGAACACATTGGCGGCTTCGGTGCCGTAGTCGGTAGCATGCTGAGCTTCTATGCCCAAGATAGTGGGTTCAAACCCGGCCGAAGCCGTCGGATGTTTTAAGATTGTTAAAAATACCTTAGTATGCCTTCCTTCGGAGGGGAAGTAAAGCCGGCGGTCCCATGTCATAGATTTATGGCATGTTAAAGACCCTTCCACTAATTACACCTGTGTGAAGCTAAATTGGATAGGTTAAGAATGTAAACAACGCTCTTAGATTTCTACGCTTGTTGCCAAGAGCCGACTGCGGTGGCGTCTAGTAGCTAAGTTCTGAACTAGGCCAAGTAGTCGTTGACGGTGGCGTTTGGCGGCAAAAGTAGGAAATATTTGAAAAATTCCAAGTTGCAGTCAGTACTTAAATTAAAAAAACAGATACACACACTAATACAGCCATCACCATTAACACCGGTTATCAGACAGATTCTACACACACCCAAAGTACACGGGGCTACATGACTGCGTTGTCGCAGCCCCTAAACTGAGGTACCAACCAACCAACCAACCAACCATCCAACCAACCAAAGGAATACATTTTAATTTCCACATGTGCGGGTAACAGGTGTTAATGGTGTGCCATTTTGACAGTCCAGGTTACTAACGATGCTCAACGTGATGACCATCTGCATCCACGACAGCCTAGAACCACACTAGCGAGTGCTCCACCACTGCCTGCATCATCTCAGGCTACCTCCCTCGCGATGCTCATCTTCAAACGCCACCATGTGTCATTGTCCCGTTGATACACCCTGTCATTAAGGTAACCCCACAGCCAGGAATCACACGGGGTCAAATCTGGGGATCTTTGTGGTCACGCAGTGGGGAATGATCAGCCAATCTCAATTCTCGTTCTTAACAGACGCCGGGGTGGCGGAATTTGATCTTTCAGGCGTTCTTTAACGTGCCGGAAACCAACGACATAGGGTTGGCACGTGTTAACACCCGTAAACGCCACCAAAAGCAGCCGGGTTTGACTTCGCTAACTTGAGATTAGAAGACCAACGCCGAATCCACTTCGTGGCCAGCTCATTCACCTGATCTCACTCTTCTGGATTTCTTCTAGTGAGGCCATGTAAAAAGTCTTGTGTACGACACTTCTGTCGAGATGGAAGAGGATCTCCTTGCCTGCGACGCTGTTAAAACGACATCGGGGATATTCGAATAGGTACGACAGGCATTGTGCGACGATGGTTGGTTGGTTCCTGCCACAACGCGGTCATGTATCCCAGTGTACTTAAAGTGTGTGCAGAATTTGTCTGATAACCGGTGTTAATTGTGATGATTGTATTAGTGTGTGTTATCTGTGATTCAGGTAGAAGGATTGCAGACGATTAATTTTTCAAGCACTTCCTACTTTTCTACCAAATTCTACCGTCCACGACACCTAGCTGCGAACGTGGCTTTTAGATGCCATCCTAGTCAGCATCTGACAGTGAACTTTGGAACTAATAGAGCGTTATAAAACTAACCAACACATTTATCTTCCACAGGTGTAGTTGGTGGAAGGACATGGCACCGCCCGTTTTTACTTCCCCTCCGAAGGAAGGCACACTGAGGGATTTTAACTATCTAAAATTCCGACGACTTCGGCCGGGTTTGAAGCTCAGCATGCTACCAACTACGCCACCGAAGCCGCTGGTGACGATGCTATGCCTACTCTGACGCAGGGAGACGCCATTTTGAACAGTTGTTGTAAATGTAGCAGCTATATAACAAAGCAGAAACTGTTCCGCCTAGTCAATACATTTATTTAAAAACTTGTTATTATATGGTACATGTTTCGGGGCCTCTAGTACTGGTCCCTTCTTCAGCCATAAATTAAGATGTAAAATCCAGCATAATTAAAGATATCATAAAAAATACATAAAATGATGAGTGAATGGATGAAATGAGGTGAAAAAGAACATATTAACCATGAGAAGTAACATGAGTGTGCATCAGTAAAAAGTAACACCATTGGTAGGCAAGGTTCTTGAGAATACACTTATATAGCACTGTTCTAATGCTTGTGCATGTGAAAATCACTTCACTTGGGATTTATGGCCTGTTGTTTACAATGCTGTTGACTGAAACTTGCTGTTCAAGCTGGGTCTTCTTAGCTTATAGTCCCTTATTAGAGGGAAAAACACTTATTGCCATGTAATGAAATACATCACCATGATGAGGAGACTTCCAAGCGTGGAAAAAACATACTTTACTTAGACCAACTAAAACAATTTTCTTTGTTGATCTAATTCACAGAATCTCAAATCCTATTTTTCAACCAAAGCCTCATCTCTGCTTCTTGTCTTTATTAAAATTACATAATCATCATGGCCCCATCATTGCTTCATCCAGTTGCTTAGATACCTTTTATCTGAAGCTTCTAGATTATATGCATTGCCTAGGTCATGAAGTATCTAAATTTGCAACCATTGCACTCTCATTAATAATATATTATTAAATTTAAAAATAATGACAATAATAATACTCATGAAATACAATATGAGATTTAAATTAAAATAAGGCGAGGTAATATAATTTTATATCTTAGTGACCTGGAATTGTTATAACTGGAATATAGATAGGGGGATGGGGTTATATGGGAGAGAGGATATGGAAGGAGGGGGAGGGGGTAAAAATATTGGGGGAGCGCAATGTAGCAGCTTGCGAAAAGTGTGCAGGTAAAGGTCATTATATGACAAGAGTTTAGTGCTTTTCAGTCGGTCAACACGAATGTACCCAAAAGAGATGGGTTATGCCCTAATCCTGAAATAAATTACATGAGACCGCACAGTGAGTTCCAGTGAGCACGAAAACTGCGAGTAGCTGTTGTACGGAAGACAATCTGATAAGTAGTTAGCCTAAAATTTTATAGTTTAACCATAGTTTACAACCATATAATCTCTCTAAAGTACAATCTACGGATAGCTATCACCATTTAGCATTTCACCTAACATATATACTGCATTTGGCATACACTGACAGTTGCAGTACCAATACTGCAACTAAATAATTGTACACATTGTAAATATTTTCACCTGTATTTCAAACATAGATTTTGTAGCCTAAGTGTAATGGATCTGATGATGATCACTTGACGATCGAAACTGGTCATCCTAGTGTTTTATTAATCTCATGTAATTTATTTCAGGATTAGGGCATAACCCATCTCTTTTGGGTACATTTGTGTTGACCGACTGAAAAGCACTAAACTCTTGTTTACTAAGGCAACACTGAAAATATGGCTTCAAACACCACAATGTCATTATATGAGTAGCATTTTGCTTATAACTTGTGACTCGATCGTTCCCCAACCTCACATTGATCCATTTGCGTACCTCCATCATCCCTGAAAGCTTGTAACAACCTCACAGATACACCTTGTATATGAGCATTGGCCTGGAGGGAGGAAATACCACCCTCATGATTTATTTTCATTACATTACATTATAGGAACCGGCCAAAACTAAGGACCACACAAATATCATTTCATTTCCTTCTAATACTACTTTCTCCCTATCTCTTCCCCCACGCTTCCTTAATTCTTTCAGAGTGTTGCGCCTTTCTCTCTGCTGTCCGTCTTCCTCCCCTCCGTTCTCTCTTTTCTCCCACAAGAACCTTTATCTTAGAAAGCATTTTCATGAATTATGTTCTGTCTCGACAGTCGTCATCTGTAATTCCTAGCCTCCGGAGTTCTTCCTTGGTGTAACCCCATTGGCTCTTCAGATTGCATATTTTGTCAAAAATGTGTTTATTTATTCTTGTTGGATCCATTCAAACCATATGTCCACAGAAACGTAAACGTCTTTTCCTAATTGTTGTTTCCAGGTCTTCCACCCTTTCATATATCTCCTTGTTTGATCTTAGTTTTATTTATTTTGCATATGGCTTTTAGTGTCGGAAGTGTCCGAGGACATGTTTGGCTCGCCATAGGCTGTAGCTGCTTCAAGCGGACACCCATGGGGTGAGCTACAAGTCCCGTTCAATTTCAAGTAGTTCCAACTTTCACTACCAGATATCACTGACACCTAGTGGTGAACGTTGGAACTTTTATAGAGCATTACAACGAAATCTAACATAGACATTTAGCTTCACACAAGTTTAGTTAGTGGAAGGATCTTTTACATGCCATAAATCTATGACATAGGAGCGCCGGCTTTACTTTCCCTCCGAAGGATGGCATACTGGAGGATTTTGACGCTCTTAAAAATCTGACGACTTCGGCCGGGTGTGAATCCTCGATCTTGGACACATCAGTTCAGCATGTTACCAACTACGCCACCGAAGCCGCTACCCTGGTGATGGAGAGCCGGTATTCGAACCGCCAATATCCAGAAATGACCCCCCCCTCAGGGGCTCACATCTAGTGGGACGTGGGTTGGCAACCACAGACCCCAGTTGAGTCCAGCATTGCTTCCACTTACTTGTGCCGAGCTCTTCTCCGTCTTCTTTCCTGTCGACATCTCTTGGTCGACTCTTGTTCTCTGCCGACCCCGACGGTGTTAGGGTATCCGAGGCTTAGGGAGTCTTTCACTTTGTCGCCTTAATTGGCTCTTGTCTCGTCTTTCCTGATACCCTCATTCTTCGAGGGGCCAGCTTCTTTTTCTTTTCATGATATCTCCTGCCTTCTGCACAAGGGTCTCAAGGAGGCAGGGTGTATGTAGCCCCACCACTTCTGGTGCACGCTGGATATTGCTACACCGTCAAGGGCTCACGGCTGGTGAGTTTGAGAGTTCGCGACCCCGAGGGATTACTGAGCTGGATCCGTTTCATCCCCGTTTTCCCCTCTCCTCTTTCCCTTTCCTATCTGTCTTTCATGGCTCTCCTTCCTTCAAAGTCTCTCAATCCTCATTCTTCGAGGGTTGACGGCGTTTCTTTTCTTCCTGTCCTTTATTTGCCTTCATCTTATTTTTAAATTTCTTCCTCTTGTATGTAAGTTTGTAGTTAGTACTAGTTTCAGTTTTCATTCTCATCTCATCTTTCACTATCACCCAAACCATTAGGGGCCGATAACCTAGATGATAGGCCCCTTAAAACAACAATTATCATCATCACCCAGAATTGACGCGGCTTCTAATTTCAGTCATGTTGCACGATTGAACGCGCAAGACTACATGTGATGAATTAAGACGGGTTTATATCGCCGACTAATTCCCACTCAAAGTTTGTTTTTCTCCACGTCTGAATGCACATACACGAGGTGGGTGGCGGAAATACTGTAGCTCTGATTGATTGATTGTCTGTTTCTACTTGTTTAAACAGTTGTCCACAGTAATATGCTGCCTCTACGTCAATTAAAGTGCTTTCTGAATGAATACACAGTGGAATCAGACAAAATACAAAAGTATTTAGCTTTCAACATGAGGTTGACCCACTCGTGCCCAATGTTATTGTTGTTTAAGTTGAGTGGCTTGGACATCTTGGTCATGTAGCCCCCTTAACTTGATGTATGGGTAATTAGTCTGATTACCTGTGTTATTCTGATGCCTGTATTAGTGGGTGAATTTGTAGTTCAGATGAAGATTGGTAAGGAGGCAGCCTTAACCTTGAGTGACGGACAATCCCAGCATTTTCCTGAAGTAGAAGAGCGGAACCACGAAAATCTGCTTCCAGGATGGCTTTTCTCAGTTTTGCCTCACGAGGCTGAGTATACCACGTTGCAGCATCAGACCAGAAATAAATATCTTGGCAGAGCCGAGAATCGACCCTAACCTCCGCGGTGACTCCCAAGAAGTATTGAGAATTGCTATTCAGTCGGTCAAGACAAGTGTATCCAATTGGATTGGTCGGGAGGAAACAATCGTTCATCAGACGAAAGGGAAATTACATTTATACACTTATTAACGCTCTTCTCTAAAAATGATGACATGTTTCGCTCGTCCGTGAGCATCGTCAGATCAAAATATACGAACAAAACAAGATTGCTCTACAAAACACAACTAAACCCCCAGCCTCGAATTCTTGTGGCCCTCTAACAAACCTTTAAAGGAATGGCTAAATCTTAAAAAGTAAGGCATTTAACGATTTAAACATGCCGTCTTATTAATCCCCCCCCCCTACACCCCCCCCTCCCCCCATCAACTTGGGTACACTTGTGTTGTCCGACTAAAAAGACTTTCTGTTAATAGATAGCCTACCATAAAAAAGAGAAGAAGAGGTACTACCGTCCAATAATTAGGTGTCAGGAAATATCTGACAGGAGCCAATTAAGGTGGAAACAAGTTGTTCCGTGACGAACTAAAGAGCCTACTTTTCTTAAAACGTAATATTCATGCCAATCTATATAGATCTATCTACAATAATGACGAAATCAAGTTGGTAATACTAACATTTCTAAGTGCTGCAGTTTGAAATACACCTGAAATAGTGTAACCGAATAGAGTAACTTACTACAGTTGGCAGCCCTGGTGACTCTGAATATATTCTTAGTTCTATGTCTTAATGTATAGCATACACATACAAAATTTGGTTGAAGTCTAATGGATAGTATGGAAGTTATATGCTGTTTGATATTGATTTATCAGTGCGCGTAAAATCATGTTGGGAACAATGTCATGTGATGCTCAGAATTAATCTGAAGTATTCTGATCTATTAGAGTGCCAATGTTGGATAAAATCATAGAAGTTATTAAAATTGAAACTATCAGGAAGCTTAGAATCATGCTGGCAGCACTGAGATATATTGGTTACTCCAAATTAATCTAGATTTTCAGGTACTATACGTGTGCAAGGTTTAGAGCTGATGGCTTGCATACATTCTGATATATTGATATTAGGATTTAACAAATAAAGAGAGCATTTATTAACAGTTGGCAGCCCTGATGGTTTTTACGAATATGCATAGTCATAACTGGTATAGTACACAAAGTACATACGAAATTTTGTTGAAATCCATTTGTTAGTATAGAAGTTATATGCATATAAAAATTGGACCTATCGGCAGGCTTAGAATCGTTTTGGCAGCACTGATATATATAAATTACACCAAACTGAGGTAGAATGTCAGGTACTATACGTGTGCAAACTTTTAGAGCTGTTGTCTTGCATACTTTCTGATATATTGATATTAGGGTTAAAACATAGACAAAGCATGTATTAACAGTTGTCAGCCTTGGTGGCTCTTTAGAATACGCACAGTCATTTCTGTAGTAGTACACATTTCACATACGAAATTTGGTTGAAATCCAATCGATAGTATAGAAGTTACATTTATTTAGAAAGTGAACCTATCGGCAGGCTTAGAATAATTTTGGCAACACTGGCATGTATGGACTACTGATAATTAATCTGGAATGTTATTATCTATAGCCTATGTGTGACAATTTTGGAATAGTTGGCATGCATAGCTTCTGAAATATCCAACATAGAACTCAAATTTCAAAAGCGATTGTTCAGCAGTTGGTAGCACTGACGTCAATTTCATATATGGCCGTGAGATATTCAGGTATAGATCTTTACTCTTACCAAATTAGGTTGCGATAGCTGCAGCTGTTTAGGGGTTGGTAGGGGGACACTTACTGACAGACAGACAGACAGACAGAAGGACAGACAGACACAAATTTTCCCGGATCGACCTCATAAGTCTACTTTTTCCTCATTTTTGCTAAATGAGAAAAGTAGGCTAAAAATGTAAGCCTCCTTAGGCCTCGGTTACCCTAATACCATCGGAGACGATGTTGACCAAGGGAGATTGACAGAAGAGATGCAGGAGAGGTTCTCGGCACAAGTATGTTCAAGTATGTGTCCCATCAGTCGCGAGCCTCTGCGTCGAATCCCATGTTGTGCCACGCTACATTAAGCTCTAGCAATTCTAGGTTTAGTATTAAATAAGACTGGAGAAGGAAGTTTAAAAGCCATTTCATTTTCCATAAACCTTCCTCTATTTTATGCTCGCGTTTATCCTGTATCAATAATTCATGGCTTGGGCACCAATTTTTATGATTCCCTGCATTTCGCGTTGATAGACAACGAACTCTCCTGTATATGGAGGAGTAGAGACAATAAAATGCTCTTGTGAGGCAATAGTAGCCTGTAGACTTATACAGGGTGCCCACGGGAAAAAGTTCCGATATTTGCAGAAGAGTTAGAATGAAACAAAAGAAGAAAATAGTTCCTATAAAAATTCGCTGTAAACTTAATATCTTCTCAGTTATGGTCTTATTTTGTACGAGGAGCATACCTTGAGCTCCGAGCACATTGGCACGAAATAAATGAGAAAACATTGTGCAAGACATTATCCAATAGTTTCGTACCAAAGTGCTCGGAATGCAAGATATTTTTCTCGTACAATGTATTCTTATTCCTTTCGTACCAACGTGCTCCGAGTGCAAGATATGCTCCTCGTACAATGTTTTCTTATTAGCTTCGTACCAAAGTACTCGGAGTGCAAGATATGATCCTCATACAATGTTTCTTCCATTTGTTTCGTACCAAAATGCTCGGAATGCAAGACATTATCCTCGTACAATGTTGTCTTATTAGTTTCGTACCAAAGTACTTGGAGTGCAAGATGTGATCCTCATACAATGTTTCTTCCATTTGTTTCCTGCCAAAGTGACCGGAGTGCAAGATATGCTACTCTTACAATGTTTCTTCATTTGATTGGTGGCAAAGTGCTCAGAGTGCAAGATATGCTACTCATAAAATATTTTCTTATTTGTTTCGTGTCAAACTGCTCAGAGATCCAGATATATGTTCTTTGTATAATGCTTCCTAACTTTTTTTTCGTACCAGAGTGCTTGAAGTGCAAGATATTATCCTCGTACACTGTTTTCTAATTTTTCTCGTGCCAAAATTCTTGGAGTGAAAGATATGCTCCTCATACAATGTTTTCTAATTTGTCTTGTACCAAAGTGCTCGGAGTACAAGATATGCACCTTGCACAATGTTTTCTAATTTGTATCTTGCCAAAAATGTTGGGGTGCAAGATATGCTCCTCGTACAATGTTCGTGCCAAAGTCCTCGGAGTATAAGATATGCTCCTCGTACAAAATAAGACCATAACTTAGAAACGACCAATGTTCGAAGTAACTCGTTTTCTTCTTTCTCTGTATACTAACTTTTCTATAAACGCTGACCCCTATTGCACGGGAAACCTGTATAACAGAGTGGAATCACATAATAACCTTATATGTATCAAGCGGGAGGTCAATGTTTCCGAACTAAATGTAAAGATAATTAATTATCCGAGTGAGCTGGCCCCAGTTTACCATTGGGCTCATCAATTTGTATGGTTTACCTCACCAAGAAGCTGGTCAGGAAGACAAATATTTAAAAGAAAAACAAGTAGTTCCGTGAAGAACTATACAGCCTATGTTCATATATCCTACTCATGTTAATTGCCTCTATCAACATCAAATTTTCAGTTTGAAGGTTGTGATAGATTCGTACATATAGAGATCCGTCTAAATATTTCAGATGGTCGCCAGGTTGGATTTCTATTTATGTACTATTACATGAAGATTATTGTGTGCGTGTGGTATTCAAACTTCAATCGCACGATTAGGACACAAGAAGTAAAAACGTGATTTCAAAATTTTGCAAAGCTGCCATCTTGTTGTTATGAAAACAATTGAATTGAATTAGATGCCAGTGGATTAACATTTGTATAAGCATTTAACGTGCAAAGTTTCACTGCAATCGGACGATTAAATCGCGAGAAACGTCCATTTAAATATTTATACTTTGCGCCGAGGCCATGTTGGATTTGTGCCCACCAGGTTACTGAAAGTCCTATAGGTGAATTTATGTTCATATCCTCTATAAACATTAAAAAAATCAGTTTGATTACTGTAAAAGATTCGTAGATATTGAGAACCGTCTAAATATTTCAGATGCTCGCCATTTTGGATTGTTATATGTATAGGCCATAGAGTTATGCACCATTAAAGGAAAATTATTGCGTAGGTTCATTATTCAAACTTTCACTTCGATCGCACGATTACGACACAAGAAATAAAAACATAATTTTGGAATTTCGCACAGCCGCCATCTTGAGGTTACGTAAAACAATTGAACTAAATTAGACGCCAGTGCAATACAATATGTATAATCAATTACTGTACCACATTTCACTGCGCTCAGAGAGTAAAATCACGAGAAAAGACTATTAACATGTTTCAACTTCGCTGGGCCGCCATGTTCGTTTTGTACTTTACAGGTTTATGAAAGTTGCGTAGATAAACTTGTACCAGTGCCCTTTATCACCGTACAAAATTTCAGGGTGATATCTGTCATTGTTTCGTAGATATAGAATGCCATTGAAATATTTCGCACAGCCGCCATTTTGAGGTTATGTAAACAATTGAACTAAATTAGACGCCAGTGCATAAACATTTGCTGTACCAAGTTTCATTACGTTTGGATGGTTAAATCGCGAGAAAATTATATTTAAAATTCTCAACTTCGCTGGGCCGCCATGTTGGTTTTATAGCTGCCACGTTTTTGAAACTCGCATAGGTGAACTTGTAGTAGTGCCCATTATCACCGTACACAACTTCAGAGTGATATCGATAATAGTTTCGGAGATACTGAATGCTGGTTAAATATTTCGCACAGCCGCCATGTGGGATTGGTGAGACACATTAACATTTGAAGGGTACGGTCGGGGTCGGCCAGAATGGTGCTATGATATTACCGAGTTTCAATGAAATCGCTCCAGCCGTTTAGAAGTTATTAGGGGGACACACACACCATCACACACACACACGGACAAAAGGTGATTTCATAAGCCTATTTTTTTTCATAAAATGAAAATAGGCTAAAAAGAGCGGCATCTCTCATACAGGGTCATTATCTAGTACGCCCGATAAATACGGCAAGCTAAGCCGGCTGTGACTGGCGCAGATCGCGGGTGCATGCACACGGTTCAGCCGGTGGTAGCGCGCCCCGCTGAGTCATATCGTTAGATCACACGTGTTTTGTCATTCATATGGACGTGTGTCTGCAAAGCTTAAACGTTAGTGTTGCACGTTTAGTGAGTATTGTGATTACTGTCATTGTTGGCCATGCCTAGACGCCAATTCACATTGCGCGAACGTGTGTATCCATAATTCGTGTACGAAACGCAGAAAATCTTGTTCTGAAACAAGACGAAAATTTCGAATCAAGTTGCCAGGAAGACCTGTGCCTAATGCCAGTGCAATTAGGAGGCTCGCTAAACGTTTCAAGGAAACATGCTCCGTAAATAATAAACAAGTTGACAGACAGCGTTGTGTTCTTACAGAACAAAAATTAAACGATATTGGCGAAAGATTGGAACATACCCCTCAAAAATCTTTAAAACGTTTAACACAAGAAACGGGCGTGTCTTTCAACAGAAGATGTCAGGTGTGAGTTACAAGAGAGGGAGGCCATTTTCAGCATCGGCTATGAGCACTGTAAATAGCCTACACATTATTGAACATGCTTGGTAAAGGTGTAAAAAAAATAATTATTCGAGCCTTACAGTAGTCGCATATGATGTGTAACATGTGACATGTTATCATACTACAGTATGTGTGTGCCGGGAGCGCAATTCCCTTGTTGACAGTGAACTCTGTTGGTCATTGAAATAACTACATGTATAACTCCACTGCCAAATCCTGACCGTAATGAATCATAACTGTTATTTGCCTTGGCGGGAGCAATCCACTGCCTACTTGATGCAAGCTGCGCTCTATACCGGCAAGTTAGTGAACCAATGCCAGCGATGTTATTGAAAATGGCCTCGTTTAGCCGATACAGCGCACTGCCAAGTATAGGCGCGATTAAAAATTAGGTGTGCGGAAAGTATGTGTTTCACCCAGTGATATGTTTAGACCAACGAAGTTTCAATTATTGTTAGTAGTCGGCGCTAATATACTGAATGCCTACGTTGTTTGGAGTGTTTGTTGATGCGATATAGATTCCACATAGCCACATGGCCGACAGTACATGGAGTGCTTTCATTAAATATGAATACAGCAAAAGTATGAAGATTTAATAAATCGTAATTGTTTTCAGCAAATATGATAAAATGAATATTTTCACACCAAAGAACGACAACTTGAAGATGATTTATTTTGGGAATATCTTAAATGAGGTCTCCAAACCTTGAGCTAAACTGTATGCGATATACATTCCCCATAGCCACACGACCTACAATACGTCGTTGTACCGATCTCCGCCACCACGCGCGCTTATTGTTTCCGTCCCGTGCACTTCCGTCTCATCCATTTCCGTCCCTTTTCCAAAATCACTCCCACAAACATGTCCAGCTACCGAGCGCCACAAAAATATCCAGATACCGAGTGGAATGATGATACACATCAAAAGTGCGTGCCACCACCGGCTGAACCGTGTACGCGCGCCCGAGAAATACGCCAGTCAAAGCCGGCTTATTGTTAGCTTACCTTGTTTATCGGGGCGCACATAGATAATGACCCTGTAGTACATTGGTGCTGCTCGTTGGATTCCATGAGCCTTGCATGGCCGCCCAGTAGACCTACTGTATGTACTGCGCAGTATCTTGGTGGGTGTGAAATATCAGAAGCCATTTTTCAGTGTTGCCTAAGGAATCTATTAGTAGAAACTTTTCAGTTGACTATGTGGTTTCGTGGACTTATAAGGGAACGGATTGCGGTGTAAATTTCTAATGCGGTTGAAATTTACTGCTCAATATTCCTACAAAGTTGTACAATGACGCAGTAAAATCCACATGGGCCACTCTCAATGTTGAACGCCAATATTGAACGCCGAAAACCTGCCGGGCGACGGCATGAGCGAGGGGGTGGGAAGAGGTAAAGCAGGCCTTGAATCCTAGCAGCACGCGGCCGCCAGCTTTCATAGCGAGCACCTTCAGCAAAGCAGCTTTGTAGACAAACTATCACATTTTAAGGATTAACATTTGGAAGGTGTTCCAATCGATCATCATCGTTGTAGCTTGCCACGGTGGGTGAGTGGTTATAGTGTCGGACTACCAACCCCAAGATTGCAGGTTCGCCCCTGGCCATGGTAAGTGATTTTTGAAGGCGACAAAAATCACGATACTCATGTCATACGTTGTTGGCATGTTAAAGAACCCATTTGAATTCAGTAGGCCGTGTTCAATGGCAAAATTAATCTCGGGATTTTCCGCCAACACAAAGTTCCTCCATTCTCTACTTGAAAGTGCTGTAGTGTCAAGGAGTTTAGATATCTAACCTCCTTGACTTTCATAGCGTTCAAAGGAACGACGAAATTCGACATGCAAGCTACCCTCTGGGTGTCAATTAACAAAGCTTGCACCAGGCACCCGAGGCCATACGATATTATTATTATTATTATTATTATTATTATTATTATTATTATCATCGTTGCCACTTTCTGACATTTTTAAATATTTTGACTGTAAAGTTAAGTTTTTAACATGAATTGTTGTATGTGCCATAAAAATTAAAAACAGACAAAGTAAAAGTGTCACACTTTTGGTGACGGAACGATTTGGGACTTGTACATCCGAAACATAACTTTGGTTTGTATAGCCTTATCGAACTAATAAGGGGGGGGGGGGGAGGGGAAGGTGGATGGTGGAAGGTGGGGAATGCAACGCAGCACGGCAGGTCGCTGTCTGGTGGCCGCGAGCCATCGCGTAGTGCTAGGATGCAAGGACAGCTTTACCTCTTCGTACCCCCTCGCTCATGCCACCACCTGGCAGGTTTTCGGCGTTCAATATTGGCGTTCAAAATTGAAATGGTCCGTGCGGTTTTGAGTACATCATTGTACAACTTTGTAGGAATAATAATAAATGAATTATACAATTAGCCCATCCTGTTTGCACAGGGACGTGCTCGTGATTAGGCTCCGAAGGTGAGCACCCCTGGGAGCTTTTGTCTTGTTGCACTCACTGTCATTGTCTTTCTGTCCTGTTTGGTGTGTGTTGATTCCTGTTTGGCTCCAGCTGTCTCCATGCTTCCCTGTCTCTTGCCACTCTCGACCATTGGTTTCCCGTTTAGCTCTAAAGTAGTCTGACCATCTGTTTTTTGGCATCCCACGTTTCTTCGTCCTTCTCTCTGGTCCCACATTGTTGTGCGATGCGTCCATTTCTGGTGATCCATGCGTGATACGTGTCCTCCCCATTTCCATCTTAGGTTTTCTGCCCTTTCTACCACGTCGCGTATGTTGGTCCTTCTTCTTAGTTCCTCGTTCCTTATTCTGTCTCTTAGAGAAACGTTTAGGATCTTACGCTCAATTCTTCTTTGACATACCTGTAGCTGCTTTTTCAGTTTTTCTGTCAAGGACCATGTTTGACAACCATAAAGTAGTGTTGGCATAACACATTTGTCTAGGATTTCTGCTTTTGTGCTTACTTTTAGTCTCTTGTCTGTGAGTAAGAACTTAAGCGACCAAAATTTGTTCCACGCCAGTCCTAAAATTTCAACCAGATTAGAATTTTACACCACAATCCGATCCCTTGTTAGCTGATTTCCGGATGTTCCTCTAATGGCATCCACTTGACTTCATTTCACTCCCCGCTGCTGTTGTTGGTTAGGTGTACCATACCAAATGTCAGGTTCTGACCAGGGTTCCTAAAGCGCACATTCATCGCTAAGTGGGATTACTGTATATCTTTGTTAACGTTCACATTCAACAAACGCTTCACAGCCAGCTACAAGCTTATGATTTAGAAGTGAGTTGCAGTTGGACGTGGTCATTCATTGTGCTATCCAAGATCGCCAGAAATTAGGGTTGTGTCTTTAGGATGGTCGCCACCTTCTGTACGTATTGAGACTCCAGATCTGGTGGTCAAGTGTTCAATTCACATTTTGCCAATACATTTAAAGGAATACATTGAACGTTTTGAGGTAAAAGTGAGAGGAAATTGGTTTTATTCCCATCTCAACTGTCCTTGGGTTGTTTGCGACTTTTACTTCTCCCTCCAAATCCTGGCCTCAATTTTAAAAACCACACACAGTAGTACAGTCATCCCAATGACACAGTTCATCAGATGGATTCCACACACAACCTAGTGCGTACGGCGACATTATCACGATGTTGAAAAGCCCCTAAATGTAACAACAACAACTACTACTCTTTTACGATGGTCAATTTCTTAAATCACTTACCGCTTTTTGATGAGGTGTTCTCTTTTATGATTCCTTCGCATTTCTTCGAAACATTTCATGATTATTACCAGTATTTTTGATTTAATGAGTAATCTATATTTTGTTAGTATAACTATTGCCTATTGTCTTAATGTTTACTTTTCTTCTCTTGCAGGTAAGTACAGTTCTGTTTCTTAAGCAGCATGCTGATGGGGAGACTAAACAAGGTAAGGTAGGGAATCCGCACCACATCTACTAAAGAGCTATTAATTATGAGTGGAAGACTTTGTCGTTGTTTCATTTGAGGGACTTGCTCATCGTGGTCACTTAGTCCAATATACTTGTGTGTGTGTGTGTATGTATGTACAGGGTCATTATATATATGCGCGCGAACACGGCAAGCTAAGCCGGCTGTGACTGGCGCAGATCGCGGCAGCGCGTACCCAGTTCAACCGATGGTGGCGCGCACTTTCACTCTTTTACCAAACATGTTCAATAATGTGTACTTCCAGTTCTCATAGGCGATGCTGAAAATGTCATCCCTCTCTTGTAACACACACCTGACATCTTCTGATGAAAGAATGTCGGTCAACTCCTTTATTATTTACGGAGCCTGTTCCCTTGAATCGTTTAGCGAGCCTCCTAATTGTACGGGCATTAGGCAGAGGTCTTCCTGGAAACTTGATTCGAAATTTTCGTCTCGTTTCAGAACAAGATTTCCTGCTTTTCATATACGAATTATGGATATACACACGTTCACGCAATGTGAATTGGTGTCTAGGAATGACCAACAATCACAGTAATCACAATACTCACTAAACGTACAACACTAACGTCTAAGCTTTGCAGATACACGTCCATATGAATGACAAAACACGTGTGAACTAACGATATGAGTCAGCGGAGCGCGCCTACCACCGGCTGAACCGGGTACGCGTGGTCGCCAGTCACAGCCGGCTTAGCTTGCCGTGTCTACTCGCTCGCACATATATAATGACCCTGTATGTATGTATGTATGTATGTATGCATATATGTATGTATGTATGTATGTAGAATTTGTCTCATTGAGGTATCTGTGGTAGTGTTTGTATTTGCAATTCAGGTGAAAAATGGGAAGGAGGCAGCCATGGCTTCAAGTTACGAACCATCCCGGCATTTGCCTGGAGTAGAAATGGGAGACAACGAAAACTACTTCTAGGAAGGGTGAGGTGCGAATCAAACCTGGACCTCAGTGGTGAATGCTAGCCACTGCGCCTCGAGGTTTGTTGATAGTAAAACAGGTTACGTTAAAGGAACTTCACACACCCACGTAGATGGGACTTATAACCATGATACCCAAGCCTCCTATACAGGGTCATCGAAAAGATTTGTACTAGCTCACGCTGTAATAAAGATATTTAATTATTTTTACACCGAAAGATAGAGAAAATCATAAAGTTCTGTTTACCTATTTAGTAGGTTTCGATGTGATTTCCGTCTGTGGCACGAATCACCGCTGCGGTAGCAACTGTGCTCCTGACATGATTCGGCGGACCTGGACGGAGGTGGACTATCGCTTGGGTGGGTGTCGTGCCAAAGCGGAGCTCACATGAGTCGTCCACTTGCAAAACTCGAATAATCCACTTGTCAATAAGAATCATTTTCATGAGAAACGTTTCTCTGGACTTTGCCTCACGTATCTTTTAGGTTTTTTGTTTTGCTTTGTATTTTTGGTTTTGTGTTTGCTTTGTGCTTTTGCTTTTTTAAATTTTGATTTTTGCTTTGTGTTTTTTGTTTTTTGCTTTTGCTTTTTAATTTTTCTTTTTGCTTCTTGTTTTTTTGATTTTGGTATTGTGTTTGCTTTCTGGTTTATCAAAATAAAACAAAACAAAATAAAATAAAACAAAGAAAACAAAATCAAAATAAACAAAACAAAATAAAATAAAACTAAATAAACAAAACAAAATAAAAACTAAAAACAAAATAAAAAGACACAAAACAAAAAACAAAACAATTTAAAACAAAATAAAAGGAAATACAACAAAATAAACAAAACAAAATCAAAATATAACAAAACCAAACAAAATAAAATTAAACAAAACAAAATAAAACAAAATAAAATAAAGTAAAATAAAATAATACAATAATAATTTTATGACATGATCCTTATTCACAAGTGGATTAAACGAGTTTTGCAACTGGACGACTCACATCGAAACCTGCTGAAAGGTTAACACAACTTTATGATTTTCTCTATCTTTTGATGTAAAAATAATTAAAGTATCTTTTTTACAGCCTGAACTATTACAAATCAAAATTAAGGCCACCTCCTTCGATGACCCTTTATTAAAAACAACAAATTTAAAATCTATTATGTAAATCGTCACCAGTCAGAGTCAAACTGGAACCGACCACATCGTGGCGTAGTGGTTAGCATTCTTGGCTGTCTCCTCTGAGGTCCGGGTAAATGCTGGGATGGTATCTGACTTAAGGGGGGACTACACCTATAAGGATCAAAATTTGTAATTTTTCTAATTCTACGTTTATTGATCCTTCCTCTTCAAATCACTGCAACAATTTCTTTGATATGTATAATAATTTTGAAGTTATGACCAAGAATGTGCAGAGGAGTTTTAGAAGTTTTCCTACACATTGGTAACTTTGTTGCTCGTTTCCCGAAACTTTGAATTTTCAAATCCGTTTCCTTAGTAACTGCCAGAGATAATAAAGTGAAATGTAATACACATGTGTATCATATAGGGAAGAACAATACGACCTAGAACTGCTGCTATATATGTCATAGTTTCGTTTCTTTTTGAAATAATCAGTGAAAAAATCTGCAAAAAATTTACACTTTAATATATGCATCAAAAGAAATATTTTTTCTTTATAGATTCCAATGATTCTAGGTCAATCTCTAGCTACTGGATTAGTAAATACAATGAAACAACAATTTTTGAAAAACAATGATATTTCTGTAAAATATTAGGGAAACGGTGGAACAGAGCACAATATGCAGCCGCCATTTTAAATGCCAAATTTCCTGAAATGCATTCGCCATATGACTTCAAAATACACGAACATATTGGCAAGGCATAGCATGATTGGCAGGCCAAATTCCAATTCTTTAGTACTGTCTCTTGCTGAGGAATTAAAAAGTGAAATATACATGATATTTTGATCCTTATAGTTGTATGTCCCCCCTAATGACCGCTACCGCTTCCAACACAAACCCAATCCCAGCCGCACTTACAAATGCCCACATTAATACAGCCATCACAAAGACACAAGCCATCAGACAAATTCTACACACACCCAAGTACACGGGGTTACATGACCACAACGTAGGAAAGCCCCTAAATGTATCAACTACAACATCAAACTGAGCCCAGGAGTATTCTCGTCTCGGTGACGCAGCGAGTTTGTGGCAATATCTGCTCATCACCGCGAGGTTTCATTATGTCGTGTTTTAGTTGGGCAGAGTTTCGCAATTTACAACTTCCCTTTGTGTCTCGCTCATCGTGTGAGGGGTGGGGCCTAAATCTTATCCGCTAATTAGTGTGCTAGAGCCGATTAAGTAGTTGAAACCGTTATCTGTCCCACAGCTGGGGGTGTAATCATAATTATGTAATAATGATAGACATTTCTTCCTCTAAAGGCCCCCTTACAACAAGGGCGTATATACAATTTTTCCTGGAGGGGGGGGGGGGTGGGGGCTGACTATCCTGGAAAATTGTGAGTATTGTCAGGGGATTGTCACCGAAAAATACCCAGAAATATCAACCAATATCTTAAGAGGATATAACTTTGTGTAATAATTTAGATAAGAGTTAATTGTAATTCTAAGTTTATATAGGCCTAGTCTCATTAGTGGCAACACAAATATGTTGTTAAATACAACACAACACAAAATAACATTTTATACTTAATAATAATAATAATAATAATAATAATAATAATATCGTATGGCCTCGGGTGCCTGGTGCAAGCTTTGCTATTTGACACCCATAGGGTAGCTTGCATTTCGAATTTCCTTGACTATGAAAGTCAAGGAGGTTAGATGTTAGATATCAAAGCTCCTTGAACACTATTGCGCTTTCTAGTAGAGAAATGAGGAACTTTCTGTTGGCGGAAACTCCCGAGATTAATTTTGCCATTATGAACTCGGCCTACTGAATTCAAAGGGGTTCTTTGACATTGCCAACATCGTATGACATGCGTATCGAATTTTTGCCGCCTTTCAAAAAAAAAATCACTTACTACGGCCAGGAGCGAACCTGCAATCTTGGGGTTAGTTGACCGACACGATATCCAGTCACCCACCGTGGCAAGCTTTATACTTAATGAATTTTCTTTATGGCCTATGGAGTATGAATGGCAAGTATCTAAAATATGTGTCAATTTATTAAGAAGAAAAGGTGTTTTTTTTTTACAAATTAATAATTTATTTCTCAAAATTACCGTGCTGTGGAATTCTCAGTTTTGCCTCACAAGGCTGAGTGTACCCCGTTCAGCCTTCAGACCAGAATTAAAATTTCTTGGCAGAGCCGGGAATCGAGTTTAGACCTCCGGGACGGTAGTCAAGAATCATAGCTACTACACCACGAGGTAGTCTATTTCAATCTTAATATTGTTTATAACTTAGCCAATTAGTTAAGATTAGTGTAAAACCAAATTTACAATTAATTTATGCTTTTACCAAAGCAACACTTTCGTAATTTTATTGGCATTTTTCTGGGGGAGGGGGGGCGGAACTCCCACAGCTCCTCCCTTATATACGGCCCTGCCTTACACATACACGATCTAATGATAGATTTCCTTACACGGTCTTGAACTTTAAAGGACGATCTTTAAGAATAACCTTCACCTGTCATGAATATGCGATATTGTTTCATAATGTGAGATCAGATCCCCTAGTTATAAAAGAATCGTTTTGTTTCTGTATAATTATTTAAAAATAGTATATGCCGATGACATAGTCATCTTTGCCGACACGCCTGAGGATTTGAATGAGTTTTGAAGTGGTATGGACTCCGTCTTGAGGAAAGAATTCATGATGAAAATTAATAAATCAAAAACAAAAATATTGGAATGCAGCCGAAATAAATTGGAATCCTCTACGGACATCTAATTGGCAGGTGAAAAAGTAAAGGAAGTGGGAGACTTCTGTTTCTTAGGAAGCAAAATAACCAGTGATGGACGAAGCAAAGAGGATATAAAAGTAGGTTAGCTCAAACAAGGAAAGCATTTCTACAGAAAAGGAATCTGTTGATATCGAATATAGATTTGGGCATTAAGAAGTCATTTTTGAAGCCTTTGTCGGGAGCGTGGCGCTCTATGGAAGTGAAACTTGGACTTTTGGTGCAGCAGAAAAGGGGAGAATTGAAGCGTTTGAAATGTGGTGTTACAGGAGAATGATAAAGATCAGATGGGTAGATAGGGTTACAAACGAAGAGGTATTAAGACGAGTGGGAGAGGAGAGATGTTTCTGGCGACTGCTAATGAAGAGAAGAGATAGGTTGGTAGGACACATACTAATACACCCAGGAATAGCAAACTTAGTTATAGAAGGAAGGGTCAAGGACAAGAACTGTGGGGGTAGACCAAGGTTGGAATATGTTAAACAGATTGCCTCGGATGTAGGGTGTGGTAGCTATGTAGAGATGAAACGATTAGCTCAGGACAGGGAGGCATGGAGGGCTGCATCGAACCTGTTAAAAGACTGAAGACTCAAACAACAATACTTCGAACATTATATCGGTGCAATTATACGTAATATATTTTAAATGTTGATGCTGAGTCAACGAAGAGTACATACAAATAGAAACATTAGGTGCCGTACGTAAATAAATAAATAAATAAATAAAGCTATGCTACCTTTATTATCTGTATTCATTTCAATAAATACGACTAAAAGGGCAAACACTCTGCTGCTAATACAAAGTATTCTGATGAATATAAGAACACTCAAGGGAAGGCCAAAAATCGAGGAACTAGATAAACAAGAGAGAAAAATACAGAGGAAGATCTGTGGGTCAGTTCAAAAAGAGAGAATATGGATAAAGAGACCGACAATAGAACTATGCAAAAAAAAAGAGAGAGGGAGAGAGATGATTACAAACATCAGGAAAAGAACGGCAAAATGTTATGGACACATACTTAGGATGAACGAAGACATACTGACTAAGAATATTTTTGATATAATCATGAATAGTACACGGAAAACTAATTGGGTAAGACAAACCGTGGAAGACCACAATAAACTAAACATCTCTACAGAAGACACGGCAGACAGGGAAATATACAGAGACAAATTCAGAAAACAGAAATTTGAGCAAACACCGAAAAAGAAAAAAAAAAAGCAGGAAAGAAAAGGACCGAAGAGACAAAGAGGAAGCATAGTGAATAATATGAGAGTTATTTGGGAAGAAAGAACAAAGGGACAGAAAAAACCTTGACAAATGATTTTATTTTAACACTCTCCTTTAAGGGGGAAGGCATGCACCAGGAACAGCATAATTCGGAAGCTCACAAACACCAGATGGGGAGCGCAGCCTAGTGTCCTGCGTACAACTGCCCTTGCTGCTCCAGTCTGGAGGAACTCTGCTCATGCCAACCAAGTAGATGTTGCCCTCCATGAGACAGGCTGTCTACGTCCAACTTCTGTCGATAAGATCTTTCCGCTCATGGGAGTAGCACCTCCATAAGTTAGAAGGCAAGTAGCGGCTGAAGTAGAGAAGAAAAAGCAAGAAACAGATCCAAGACACCCAATGTATGGACTTGATGTCCATCCACCTAGGCTAAAATCAAGAAAGAGATTCCTCCAAACAACAATATCCATTCCTTCCTCAACTGAAGCGCGCCGAATTGAACTTTGGAAAACAAAATCACCGGGAGGATCGTGGGAAATGGAAGTGAAAGCCGGCAGCAGGCTACCATTTACAATACGAATCTTGGAAGACGCTAAACAGACTGAGAAATGGTGTGAGTCGGTGCAAAAGCAATTTAATGAAGTGGGGATACAGTGCTGAAAAGTTTTGTAGAAGTGCTGAAAGACAAGACCCTGAGCACCTTCTGAATTGCAGCATGTTATCAAGACCATGTGCTATGCAGGACTTGATAGAAGCCAATCACTGTGCCATTCTAACAGTTGAACACTGGAGAAATGAAATTTAGTGCAATTTATATGTGTATTTGTATGTGTTTTGGACTCGGATAAATAAATAAAAGGGGAAATTAACGAAAATAATGTTACTAATACTAATACTACTACTACTACTACCACTACTACTACTTATAATAATAATAATAATAATAATAATAATAATAATAAAATCACTCACTATGCAATGATTATCCTTCAAGATGAAACAAGAGTCTGAGTGGAGGTCGTTCATAGTGTAGTTAACATAGTTACAACAGATCATGTTAACACTATGCCCACTCACTGCATTCTTGTGAGAACGCACAACGGCAGGGCACTCTATCTACTGTCGACCAAAGTATTATGTGTACTCGAGTTTGAAGGTTGTTTGTGACGTAATCAATAGACATACATAAAATCCAATAACATCATCATTTTTGTCGTTCTATTTTACGTGAGTTCATGTAGGTTTGGAATTTTTAGTTTATATTTTAATATTTCTTATCGCAGTTGGAACACAAATAGTGCCCGTTTTTAAGTGTGTTTCAACCTTGCGTCATATTTAAGAATTATTATCTCACTAACCCGTCATCAGATCGAATGCAAATTTTAACACAATGTACATTGGAATGTTGTATAACTGGTTTATTAATTTCAAAATGTTGCGTGTCCAAGAAACAAAGTTGTTATCATTTGTGTAAGGTAACGTTTTCTCGGCTTGGGGTGGTCGGAATATGTAGTTCTTGGTCGTGTTGTAATCCATATACATCAAAAAGTTATGCTGTATGACTTTAAAATACGTAAATTAATTCACTTATTTTATATCGGTTTATATTTGAAAGGGGAAATACGACCTCGCCTCGCTCGGCAGTGATGGGCTCCATCTCAGCAACGCTGTACAGCTTACCCTGGAGCGGCTGGCTGGTGAATCATGCCTTATTTCCACGAACAAATACAAACCGATATAAAATAAGTGAATTAATTTACGTATTTCACAGTCATACAGCATAACTTATTGATGTATAAGGATTACAACGCGACCAAGAGCTACATTTTTCAACCACCCCGAGCCGAGAAAAAGTTACCTTACAAAAATTATAACAACTTTGTTTCTTGGACACACAAAATTTTGAAATTAATAAACCAGTTATACAACATTCCAATGTATATTGTGTTAAAATTTGCATTCGATCTGATGACGGGGTTTGAGATAATAATTCTAAAATGTGACGCATGGTTGAAACACGCTTAAAAACGGGCACATTTTGTGTTCCAACTGCGATAAAACATATTAAAATATAAATTAAAAATTCCAAACCTACATGAACTAGCGTAAAATGGAACGACAAAAATGATGATGTTATTGGATTTTATGTAGGTCTATTGGTTACGTCACAAACAACCTTCAAACTCGAGTGCACATAATAATTTGGTCGACAGTAATGTGAGATTTTCCAAAACGTAGACATATTAGTTTCTCCGCTGACGTTTAAAATAGCCACGTGTCAGTCTGTTACTCAATATTTTCTGCGAGCTGTAGTAATGTTTGGCTTGTGTAAATATTCCCCCGATAGCGCGTCGAGCCTTACTTCTCGGTGTAACATTCTCCGGTGTGATGAATTGCTTCTCTTCTAACTCATAAGTAAACAAAACACTGCCAGCACATTCAGCGGAAGCTTCAAAGCCAGCAGGTTTCCATGGCAACGGAGAAGAATACCTGCAGAGATTGTGTGGCATTACAAAACATTTCCATGGAACTTGAGGATGGATTGAATACGTAAACATGTCTGAAGTACGCTTTAAGAAACACATCTCATTCTGACTACCATGTAATGTTGTGCTGTTACGAAGCTTTGAGGCATCTTGAAACCTCAACTTGCTGCCGTTTAATGATTTCCACCCGTTTTATGGTCTCCAGTAAGTAATGAACCCACATTCAGAGGCGGAGAATGTGATTAAACTGAAGAATATTGTGTGTTACGACAGTTTATAGATCGCGGGAGTCTGCAGATTCATTGATCAGACACCTGTCCCAATACTGAACAAGTGCAAAAGACTGTACAGTACAGGGTGGCGCACGAAATGTCATACACTGGAAATTGTTTATAGAATATTTAATATACAGCATCTAAATAATTATATACAGGGAGTCCAGGAATGTTCTCCGCAGTGCCTACAAGCTGCTGCGAGAGATTAAGTCACCAGTTACGTTGGCAGCACGGCTGTCACTTGTATCATAACAAACAAACAAACAAACAGTAAACTTTATACTCTCCACAGCCATTCATAACATACTGTTGCACTCTTCCAATAATCTAACTATACTGTTTTAGATCCCTTATTTGGGGGTGGATCTAAAAGGGAGAGTTGCTGTACTAATTTATGAGTTTGTGCCTAAATAAGGGTAGCTCCCCTTGACAGGGCAAGCTGACCAGTGTATTGTACAATACACACTGACGAATCAACAGCCCACAGCCCACACATGTTGCCTTTACCCTATCAAGGACACTGTGTTGCCAATTAAACTGATGACGCAACCACTCGCAGCTGCACGTAGCCACTGCGGAGAACATTCTCGGACTCCATGTATAACAAGATGTTCAGCAAAGAACATATAGCCTACTTTCTCCTAAATGTATGGGTATATTTATGACTCTGTCCTCATCCCTAACACAATCACCTCTACCACAATGTATTGTTTGTTTTCTTTTATATTGGTAATTAGCCAGTAAGTGTAAAAATCAATATTGTATACTTTATGATGATTGAATAACAAAACTACTAACTTATTGTAATGCATTCACGTCCGTTAATCTCTATATTAAGCCAGCCTGCTAAGTTAAGAATCTTCCGTTTTGGGTATCTTCCCCTTTAAAAATCCACGCCGATCACAGTAGGTTGGTGCTGCGACCTATCAGTGAATTAATCTTTATGTTGTACGCCTATGCACTGCCATCGTAATGTACTACGATGGCAGTGGCCTAAGGGTGTTGAATGAGTAGACAGTTTAAAGTAGCCAAGAGGGAGGCGATCCAGCTGGCAGTGTTTAAAGGTAATCGGAGCGCGATCGTGGCTAATATTTGAACTACCAGTATTACAAAATTGCCATACTTCAGGAGGCCAGGTATTTACACAGCGGTAAGTTTGGAACAATATTACCCACATAACCCACAAGAGGACAGCACCGTACAGTGGCATTAAGAAGGCTGTGGTTAATGACAACGTGTATCTAGTTCTTCTATTCTCCTTTTCCTAATGTCTTCTGTTTATTTGCGATGCTGGGGCTGTGATTTTATTAATAAACGAGTGTATACATTAGCCTCTCCTTTGAGCTAAATGACATCTTATTCAGTATCTGTGGAAAGAGCTCGTGCACATCATTTGTAAAAGAATTCAAGAAAAAAAGTTAACTGCAGGAGTACTCGATCCCCAGTCGACTGCGTGACAGACTAACACGCTAGCCCAGAGCTAATCCTATCCTTATCATCATGGTGTTCTTAACTGACATTAGATACAACCTGTTGGCAAATAATGACTTTAAATAAACGATTTCTTCACAGCAGTACATCTTCATTAAAGATAATTTCATACAAAGTGTATTATTGTATCAGTAGGGTATATCACATACAACATACTAAAACTATTGAAATATAAGACAGGCACATGAGGACAGCTGCCATCTTGTCGTGTGACACAGACAGCTCAGCTCTTTTAAGCCACTCATACAGTATAATATTATAATATTAAATTATAATAAATAACGGATCACGACCTTCAGGATAGCTTAAACCACCCTAGGTTCGATAATCGGAATTGGTGGGTCTTCAGCCATTGATTAAAATGGTTGAATAATTCACACGGCCACCATCCTGAAATGGTACGGCCGATGACCTTGAATATTGGATGAAAGACGCGTCCTATATAAAGGTATGTTGTCACCAAATTTGGTAGAGATCGGATGATTAGTTTAGCCGTAATTTGATTTTACGTTTTGAACGTTTGAGTGGCCGCCATTCTGTTTTGGTAAAGATGGCGGCGATATAAAGTATGACACTGAGGTGCCCATTGCTAATGCTACCTCTGTACCAAATTTCGTTCAATTCGGTTTCACCGTGTTCGAATTGATAAGGGGGGGGGGACAGACATTCAGAGTACACACTCTCTCTCTCTCTCTCTCACACACACACATACACACAGACTCACACACACACATACACACATACAGACAGACACACTTTTTTTCGCCCTGTAGTAATCTCATAAGTCTACTTTCATTTTTTGCAAAAATCGAAAGTAGGCTAAAAATCAATGTTACGGGATAGTCTGTCTGTCTGTTCCCTATGCGTTCATATACCATTTATCCGATTGCGATGAAATTTGGATGAGTTGTTGTGTGCACTCCAGGGAAGGTTTCTGGCTACAAATTATTTATGTAACACAAAAGGGTGAGGGACTTACAGGCCGGACGTTTGTTTTAGACGATTGTCCTTGACCTTGAGGTCTGCGAGTGAGCCGGCACACAGTCAATCTCTCACCCTATCGCTTCACACTTGTCACCACCGATCTGATGTAATGGAATTCCAGACTTGAGCACTTGGCGACATCGCCTTGGAGACAGTACAGTCCACGTCGAAGTATTGTGTGACGGGGAAGTACACGTTACTTAGTTACGAACGAAGCGTCATTATATTTGCCAATGACTGTACTTCAGCAGTAGTGTCAGACAGCTTTGTCAATCATCGGACCGCTAGGGGCAGCTGATAACAACACAGATACTGTAGTAACTCGCCTCCAGGCTTCCATTAGGATTTTTCACTCGTCTAAAACAAACGTCCGGCCTGTACCAGGAACCCTTGAATACCACAGTAGCCCAATTGCACAATCTGTATACTTATCACTAAGGTTCGGATGTTAAGGAAAAGTCTTATTTTTTTCCTGAGCTCATTTTACCCGAAATCAGAAAAATAAGTTTGAATGACGGGTCCCTGACCACGTTTAAAGCAATTTGATGTTGCCTATAAATGCATATTTCGGCCATTTTTATTGTTTTGGTCATATTTTAGTGATATAAGGTCATATTTGGTTATAATTTCAGCATTTTTGTTTGAATTGAGGCGTCGTTAACAAGGTACGCGTTATCTGCGTCGAGTTTCAAACAGAGGATTTCCGAATAGTGTAGTAGATATATTTTTCTTTCTTTTCCCGGAACAGGCAGATAGCAGGTTTAGAAGACCTGATTCCAAGAAGGTGTTGCTCTACGGACGTCTTTTAGCACATCTTTCTGAATAAGTTAGATTGCGACACTGTACGCATGAGGTCACAGAACATGACGATAGTGTGCTTCCACCTTTCAATAGGATGTCACTCCAGTAGATATATTTAGCTCAGAAGCAATTAGCAAACAAGGAATTGCGATGTTTTTTAGGTCATATTTCATAGATTTTAGGTCATATTTAGCTAGTTTTTAGGGCATATTTGCTTGCATATTTTGCACTCCTTTAGGTCTTAAACTTCCGAACCCTACTTATCACACCGCAATGCCAGGTGTGAGAATGGCTTGCTGATGGTGACATGAGGAGACTGTCAGCAGCCCGCCGTGTTATCTGGTATCGTTGTCTATTCCAATACAGTTCACGCCATGGTTTTTGGCCGGGGGTTCATTATTATTATCTTCCTTTCTGTGTTTGATTGGCATTGCAATGCATGCTGGGAATAGCTATTATTTTATGATCAAATGGCATTGCAACATTCACTGAAATGTGGGTGATTAGACAGTATGCAGGACATGTTCAATATGCCCACCTTCTCGGCATACAAAAGCTTCGAGACGAACCTGCATGTTTGTGACCACTCTACGACGCGTCATGTCCTCACTCAACCCTAGGAAGAAAGTCACAATGGCCGCTTTCAATTACAGTACATTTTCTGGTTTCTGGAGGTAGATTGTCTCCTTCAAATATCCCCACAGGAAGAAGTCACAGGGATTAAGATCGGGGCTATGTGGTGGCCAGATGGAGCTGCTCTGAAAACGTTGGCTGGTTGGTTGGTACCTCAGTTTAGGGGCTGCGACAACGTGGCCATGTAGCCCCGTGTACTGTGGGTGTGTGTAGAATTTGTCTGATAACCGGTGTTAATTGTGATGGCTGTATTAGTGTGTGTTATCTGTTTTCAATTCAAGTAAGGACTGTAGACATTAAATTTTCAAGTAGTTCCTACTTTTACCGCCAACCGCCACCGTCAACGACTACTAGTTCAGAACTTGGTTACCAGATGCCACCGCAATTGGCTCCTGGCGACGAACATTGGAACCTAAGAGCGTTGGTCAAATTTTAACCTATAATTCAGCTTCACACAGGTGTAATTAGTGGACAGTTATTTAACATGCCATAAATCTATGACATGGGACCGCCGGCTTTATTTCCCCTACAAAGGAAGGCATACTGAGGGATTTTAACGCTCTTAATAAATCCGACGACTTTGGCCGGGTTTGAACCCGCGATCTTGGGCATAGACGCTCAGCATGCTACCAACGACGCCACCGAAACCGCTACTGAAAACGTTCGGGATAGCGGGCCGTTTCTTCCGCCCAAAACCGGACATTCTGTTTGTTCATGAATCCCACGCAGAGATTGGTAGCCGTTGATATCCTAAGTACGGTTATACGGTGTTGGTTCTACTCCATCATGTCTACAGGCACAATCGTTTCCAGCGTTAGTGCAAGTAGCCTACCCGTCTGGGTCATGGGAGGTCCGCCGTGCAGTCCTGCCCACCTCGAAGCTCGGCACGCTATTTGAATACTTTGCTTCGTTTGAGACATGCGTCACAATGCATCCGACCAAATATTTAACTTGTCACCTATGAAGTGTTTTCCCGATTAGCATCCAGATCAAGGAGAGGAAATGGCGCTGGATCGGTCACACACTAAGGAAGCCGGACGGAGCTGTTGAGAGGGCGGCGCTAGACTGGAATCCTCAAGGTGCCAGGAAGCGAGGTCGACCTAAGAAGACCTGGAAGAGGACGATCGAAAATGAAATTGCAGAGGAGGACAAGAACTGGAGTCAAGTGAAGAGAATAGCCAGGAACCGTACTGCGTGGAGAAATTTCGCCAAGGCCCTATGCTCCGGAAGGAGCGGCAGGAATTAAGTAAGTAAGTATGAAGTGTTTTCACCACTTGGTGGTGGAGTGCCTAGCATTCTTGGCTATCACCCCGGAGGTCCGGGTTAGGTTCCCGGCCTGCCAAGAAATGTAATTCTTATCTGAGGACTGGAACGGGGATATACTCAGCCTTACGAGGAAAAACAGAGAATAATCGGGTTCGAATCCTACGTCAGTCATCCTATAGTCGTTTTCCGTGGTTTACCCTTTTGTAACCGACAGCAGTGGCTACGCTGGCTAAAGTGCAGCGTTAGGTCATGGGGCCAAGCTCTCTACTGACTTGGTAGACGCGTGGGTTCGAGCCCCACCGTCGGCCGTCCTTAAAATGGTTTTACGTGGTTTCCCATTTTCAACACCAGGTAAATGCAGGGACGGTACCTTCTGACAGGCCACGGCCGCTTCCTTCCACATCCTTGCCCAGTTCCATTCATCTTCATCCATTCCATGTCTCATCCCGAAGCGCAGGTCGCCCATGGGCGTCAACTAGAAAGATCTGAACTCGGCCCCTCAGGAGGCCACACGATAAAAAATAAAACCTTTTGTACTCCAGGTGAATGCTGGAATGGTGCCCAAAAGGTCACAGCCACCACATACTCAATCCTTAGCCTTAATCATGTAAATAAAACGATTATGAGTATGCTTCATAAAACTCAATCTCTTAAACCAGAGGGAATTATAATGTGTGGTGAGTAGTCTGCTACATTCTTCCAAATCGTCTCAGTAGTCAGTCCGGTCTGAACCCCGGCAGCGACCGGTTCGCTGCGCTTTGCTTCGTTGTGAGTTACGTATTCGAGTGTCTAACTTTCAAGTCTTTTCAAGTACAGTAAAAATGGCAACCAACAGTATTAGGAAAAACACTATAAAATGTGCTTTCCCCGACAAGGCCAATAAACCAGGCCCTGCAGAAATACATGAGTGGATTCAGTACACCCTAAAACTCAACGTGGACCAATTAGAAGCCATTCAACTAGACAATCTGGAAGCTGCTGTTTTCATCAAGTTCACCAGCAAACTACTGATGGAGAAGGTCCTCAACAGTACCAACGGAAAATCCCAGGTACGGAAATTTAATGGCTCTATATCTGAGGTAATTATAACTTGTGCGGATGTTGACAGCAAACTAATCCGAATCATGAACCTTCCCATTGAACTGCCGAATGACCGAATAATGTCGTACTTTAGTAAGTACGGGAAAGTTCGTGAAATTAGAAACGAAGGATGGTCAGCTCTATTCAATATTTTGAGTGGTATTCGGGCTATGCGGATTGAACTAAAAACTTCAATTCCACCCATTATTTCTATCGATGGCTACAAAGCACAGGTGGTGTATGATGGACAACCTCGGTCATGCTTTTATTGTAATGCCACTGATCACTTTAGACAGGAATGCCCAGTGAGGCGCGGTGAAACTGAAAATAAAACCGGCCCTAAGCTTCTCAGTGAAATTGTAGCCAACAAGGACAGTGACATTGTCTCGCCTGCCTTTTCGGCACCTTGTTCATCTAACGTCAGTATTTCTGCCGAACAACTTGCCCCACTTGATACGTCAGCTGTAGCACAAGACACGATGGACGTGTCGCCTTCTCACTCCACCGCCTTATCGCCGCAACCAGCTGGGCCATTGCCCTCCACTAGTAAACAACAACATACTCATTACAACGCATTACAACAGGAACTCCACGGGCAGCCAGCGTTGCCAGGTTTGTCTGATACTAGCCAGTACACCAATGGCAGTCTAGGTAGGACGGCCAATTCTCTAGTTCCTAAAACTGACCAGAAACCTGACACTGGCACTGCCAGCCCTGATGCGGTCACAGAAGGCGTGACCTCAGGAGACAATGCTACCAGTATGCCACCCTCAAACCAGTCCATAGTTAGTTGTGAACCACAGACCGCTGGTATACGATGGTCGGATGAAATAGAAGACGACCCCTCCAGACACATTGATACAGAAGAGACGGGGTCACGGGACCAGGGGATCATGGACAACAAGGAACTAACTCCTGAAGAACAGGCACCTTTGAAAACCTCCTCCAAAGCTAAAACAATCCGGGCGTCAAAAGAGGGAACGCACAAGCCTTATGCGGGTGTCAGGGACCCCCGACTACAAGGCGGGAAGTCGAGCGACAAGCGTTAAAGACCACCCCATCTCCGTCTTGTTTATTTCGGTAAAAAACATGTCTATCTATCTGACGATGTTGTTGACATACACGCTAATGACACTCAATGTAAATTGCATTCAAACTGCTAGTAAACAGTCGCTCTTACGCAAACTTATACGAGACCAAGATGTGGATATTGTTCTGTTGCAAGAAGTGGCTACTGAAGACCTCCTTACCATCCCTGGCTACGATAAAATAGTTAATGTCAATGAGCACAAACGTGGTACTGTGCCCGTTTAGACCGGAGTCCGCACGACCACATATGCATTTTACCAAGAATCAGTCAGCACGAGAGTCAAAATATCCCGGGGCACCAGATGGGTTAAAGCTAATCGCAAAAACGACATCAAATGAAAAAAATGCTTTACTGATTTTTGGCTCAATGCAACAATAAGGATAGAAGGAGATTCAACTGGGCATAACACATCATGTAAAATTATCTCATTTTATTTTGAATTTAAAATTGACTGCAAAAATGCTCAAAGCAGCATCATTCACGTGTGGCGACCCACATCCTATTTACACAATGTACAGAAATTTTCCCAACACATTGGACAATTAATTATCTTTGGAGACACAAGTCTGATTATTAGTCCTGTAGACTGTGTTCCAAAATTATATCGATTATTTATGATTAAATCCAGTTCAAATTTAATTGTCTTTACTGGAAATACTGTAGTTCACTGTTTGAATTTTTACACAATAATAACACTCGTAGAATAAATGTTCATAGAATTTTTAACTTTCACTTATTTTTCCAGTTCCAAAAAATATTGTCAAATAATATTATTATTATTTCTGAATGAACACAAATTATGTACACATATTAATAACATCTGAAAAGTATTTGACCTTGAGCATAGCATCGAAGAACTGTGCGAAGCACAACAAAAATTAATTGTTCTTCTGACATTAAACGGTTCGAGAAGTGACTCGATTATGAACTTCAAGTTCCTAACAAAATATATGATTTCTGAATCATCAACTTGATTAATAAATTGTTGGACCATTCAACCATTCAATTTTCCACTTGGAATCCTTATTAAGAAAAATATTTATATTTATGGCCATTTTTAGTAACTTTCACAACTTGCAATTCTTCGACAGAATGCGGAAATAAGAATTGTAGCTTCATAATAAATTCATTTAGTTCATGGCACTAGGATTGAAAACATCTTTCAAATTATTCGTGGTTATAGAATTATTTTTAATTGGCAGTGGCCCATTCTATTATTTTTATAAGAACACAATATTCCAACAACAACGGCAAAGGTCTTCCTCTGAAGAAGAATAAAATACTATCATGACAAATCCGGGTTCTAGCAAAATCAAAGTCTTAATGGAATCCGTAAACAAGGTTGAAATAAGAACTGATGGTTTTTAAGAAATAACCTTCGGGTCATTCATACGACGCAATGTGTAGTTCCAATACTCCTTCTATAAACCTGAGCCATCGAACCTCCTATTTGATTGATGCTCAAAAAACCTCCTCATTCCTGCGACTTAAACATGCTCACCTGGGAATGGCATTTCAACTACTCCACACACATACATTTTCTTCCCAAAATTTATACAATAAATCAAGCCTCTGCTTGTTATCAACACTGGAAGATTTATAAACTTACAAGTTTATTTTATTTTACCATTCAGTTCAACCCGTGAAGTTACCATACTTATGATAATCTTTATTTCAATTTCGAATGTGTATCTACGTCATGATTTTATATAAATACAAAAATATCCTATTTGATACAAATATCATTTGCTTCCCGTTTCATGCCTCTCCGTGTTATCTGAAAAATATACTTTGCTCATTGCAAATATTAACTGTTCAACCAGAACTGAAATGTTGGTTGAATGCGGGCTTGCGCTAACCACTCTCCTTCGCAAAATCACCTGTTCCAAACTAGAAATGATTAAACTACTTCATAGGCTCTCTCTCAATAAATGTGATTATTAGAAAATATAAGATCCAAAAATTATTTAGAAAAGTTATGAAAATCATTATTATTATTATTATTGGATTATTATTATTATTATTAGTTATATTATTTTAAATATATTAAATTATTATTTCATTATGTGAGAATCCATATGTTCGAATCTTCGAATATGGATAAAATATCCATTCCTCAACAAAAAATAATTTAACTTTTACAGTTACATCGACGGTTTTCCGTGACTACCGAAAAATATGAAATATTCAAATAAATCCTCGTTATGCTCGGTCATCGATCCTAAACTGTTCTGAGTGCTGAAAATACTCAGAATAACTCTAATATGTCTTGCGTAAATCATTGCAAGATTTAAATACGAAGAAAAATAAATGTGTTGGTCATCTGCAGAAAATGAGTTTGTTCCAATTAGCTAGGCATAATATAAAGTCAAAATGTGGCTTACATTTCTCGTTGGTCTTGAAGCGTAGTGAACCTGGTCTGTACCAGATTTATCCAGAAACATGCCCTGTCAGACACGCACGTCTAATCCTTGTATCGGCCGCCATTATATACCCACAACCTGTCTAACAAGACATAGTGGTAATATCTCTTGAAGTTTGAAGTAACTGCTGATCCATTTCAATATTTACTTCAGTTAACTCCATAACAGTTCGCTTAAATGGGGTCAGATCTAAGTGATCTATTCTGAAATATGTCAGTTGTAACATAACTCACGGTAATCTTTTCAGTACAAGAAAACACTGACAGTCTAAACCAATCAACGGCTGTTCTGAAGATCGTTCCCTGGGCATGGCTTATCACCATCTATCATGCGCGAAGCAACATATAGTTTCCCTTTGTCGGCTAATGAACAACACCGTGATAGACTGGCCTTCAATATACTGAAAGATCGGAGTGGTTATCAAGTTACAAATATAAAACTGACTACAATTGGACTAAAATATCCAAGTATTAAATTATTATTGGACTGTGACAAAGTACTTTCTAGACAAAGTCTAGCATATGTCCATGAAGAAATAAAGTATTTCACTAGTGTCCGTTGAAAAATATCAATCACCTTAGTGATTCTCTCTGTCGAAAACTTACTAAGTTCCACATGTATCGCAGCACTTTTGTGACTATCACAATTTTGAAGATAACTTCTGCGTAGATCCGGCAACCATGTGCCTTGGCTCAGCGTGGCAGCACCTTGCTAGGCAAGACCTTGTTTCGAAGTGAGCTGAAGTTGCTTGTGCCGGCCGGCTTTTATTCAAAACGGTCAGGGTCGCTGAATCAGCTGAAATCTGGAAATCCTCATATCTCTGGTATCCCTGGTCCGATTTACTTGATACTAAGTGCATTCTCTTTCATTTGGCCGTGCCAGTAATCTGATCCAAGTCTCAAGTCTCTACTCCATGGCTAACTATTTAATCAACAAATAGTCTCGACCTCTGCTACTACTTGCTACGTCACTTGACATGCTCTTGGCTGCATAAAATTTCCAATTGCTTCTAGAAGCAATGGAGCGCGATATTCAAATATCTCAACTTTCAAAAGCGGCTGTAGCCTTTCCCTTGATATCTAGGTGTCTGAATCTTGGAATACCCATTCCTAGAGTTGGGCACATCCACCCCACACCTAGCAAAAAATAAAAATTGATTTTTTTTATTTTTTCTATCTACACATTAAATCATCTGGTTCTTGAATAATAAATCTTCAAATTCGATGCATTATAAGTTCCCACGATGTTACCAGTTCGTGTATTAGCGATTTCATAGCTTCCATTGTTGTTTACTTCCACAATACGATACCGGTAATCAAAATCTTTAATTTCACCAGGTTTAATATCAAAAATATCGTGATACTCTTCCGAAATTTTTCCTAGCTCTGGGGACTCCTTCTCAGTGTAGACTTCACTTCCTTCAGCTTCATGAAAAATCAGAGACCATTGAGCATCTCCCTCGATGTCTTCCTCTTCTTTTCCCTCGAAGTTTATCTCTTCGGTATTCTTGAATCTGATCGTCTCTGTCTTCATGTCTATCACTGCTTGATATTTCTGAATGAAATCCGCTCACAATATCATGTCAAAAGCCATGTCCTTCATTACTACAAACACATGTCGGAAATCATGTCCTCCAATAGTAATACATAAGTATAATTGTGTTTTACACAGAGATATTTTATTGGGTATTATTCCTTGGATCTTAATTCCTGATACTGGAATCTCCTCTAAATTCTCTTTGAGCTTCCACAGAATATAAAGCTTCTCGCTCACAAGACAAAGCATAGCCCCAGTATCAATTAAAGTATCGACAGGCATACCGAATACTTCGCATGATATGATTGGCATTCTAATTCTTGTACCCATTTCTTTCCGTTCATCATTCTGTTGAATTAAGTCATCATCCTCTGCTTGCCATTTAATAATTCTGGAAGTGAAAGTGTTTAAAATTCTATCTTCTACTGTGAATTCGAAGTTTTTTTCTTTTCCAATCCCCCGGGATTGTTGTGTTCCCGATGGACCTGGTTCATTGTGCTTCTGTTCCAAGAACTGCAAGTTTTCTTGGTGTCTTTCTTCTAAGTTCTTCCTCGTCTCCTTGTTGAACTCCTCATTGGACTGACGAGTATTCACATTCCTTCTGTTATTGTAGTTATTTCTACCATAGTACCTTCTTTCCTGGTACCTTCCTTGATTATCCCTTGGCCTTCTCCATCGAGTATTATATCGATATCCACCATCCGGTCTCGCATAAGGCTTGTAACTGTATCTGTTACTGTACTGATTCCATCCTCTTTTATCGGGCTCTTCCCTCGGCGTTTTCTCTTCTCGCCCCTCTCGAATCTCTCGAGGTGTTTGGGAATAACTGTCGGCCAGAACAGCGTACACAGCGTTGTTATTCTTTCCTCCCTTCTGAAGGAAGAATTGAGCGTTCGTATGATCAAGCTTCTGCAATACCTCGTCAAATTGCTCCATATTATAAATGTCAGCAGCGATCAAAGTCCTTTGGACGTCTGCTGGAAACTGACGTATCAATGCCGTAATTAATTCATTATCTGGCATCGGCGGATCTAAATGTTGTAGTTTATAAAGCTGTCCAGAAAAGTACGTAGAGTATCGAGTAGGCTGTGACGTCGAGAATCTCTTTGAATATAATTCTGCTCTGACTTGCTGTTGGGTTTCCGGGGACCAAAACTTTTTTAATAACCCACGGGAAAACTCCTCAAAATTGGTGAGAGTGGACCTAAAAGCTCTAAACCAAAGAAGTGCAGGACCTTCCAAAAATTTCCCTATCACTCGGATCTGTCTTTCCTTAGGGATTTTGGAATCTTTTAGGTAATCACCTGCTTCTTTCAAAAATTCTACGGGTGTCACAGAATCTCGCCCTGAAAATTTAGAAGGCTTATCTTCTACATTCTTGAATACAGTTATGGGGTTGGATTGAAATACTGTCCTGACCTCATCCTGTCTTTGACTATCAATTTCTCTAGCTGCTCCTAGGTTTATCTGTATCTGTTCTTTTCCCCTCATACTTGACATTTTCTACAGATGGTCAGACTGTTTCTCGTCCTTGATTTGGGTTTTCATAGCCTCAAGTTCCTTATGGTTTTCTTCTGCCATTTTTCTAATTTCTTCGGTTTCCCTACAGTTCTCCTTGACATCAGTGGATATCTGGTTCATAACAGCCTCGTGACTTTTCAACGACCCTGTCATATCTGATATGTCCTTCTGAGTTGCTTGGATATCTTTGGAAATTACTTGAATATGGGATGACAAAGATTCCCTAATTTCCTTGATTCCCTCTTGGTTCTCCAGCTGGAGTGAGTCTTTAATTTCATCGATAACTGTGGTTTTAATTTCAGTTTGTAATTCATTAATCACACCTTCTCTTATTTCTCCCATTACGAGTTCTTTGAATTGTTCTGTCAACCGTTGAACAACTAGAATTCCCATTTCATTACTCTCTTTCTTCACTCTGACTTCTAGGTTGATCATGTCTTCACCAACTTTCCTAAGACCATGTTCTATCCTATCAGCTAAGCTTTGGGATCTAAGATCGGCATCGCGAAATGTATCGTCCATTAAACTTGCGTTAGTGGCTAATGAAGTTTCGAGCTCATGTGTTTTTTCGCATAATTTATTCATTTTACTCTCAAGTGACATTTTCAAAATTTCGGAATTCTCTTTAAATTTACTTTCCATAGAATTGAATTTACTATTTAAATTTTCTTTCAAGTTACCTTTTAAAGAATCAGAACTTTCTTTAAGTTTATTTTCTAAAGAATCAGAATTTTCTTTAAGTTTATCATTCAAACTTTCTTTAAGTTTATTTTCTAAAGAATCAGAATTTTCTTTAAGTTTATTTTCTAAAGAATCAGACTTCTCTTTAAGTTTATCGTTTAAACTTTCTTTAAGTTTATCAGAATTTTCTTTAAGTTTCCTTTCCAAAGCCTCAGTATTTTCTTTCATAATGGCTGCTACACGCAGTCCAGCTTCTTTGGAACTCTCTTCCAAACTCCTCATCATCCTCATCATCTCTTCCATAATTTTCAATTATTATTCAAAACTTAGGGGTATACATGATGGCAGACACAAGATTATAACTAGAACAAGAAATATGAATAGCTAATTGGAACACTCTAATAAAATGAGATTTGTCCTAATGTCGACGTGATGGAAAAACAAAATTCTCTACTTTTACGAATTATAATTACCACAATATCACAAGAAAAATATGCAAGTTCTCAAATATCCTCCACCTGGATTCTAATAATGCGTATGTCCAGTCATCGAATGTTTACTACTGAATTTACTTGACGCCCTAATGGTTAAGCCATTATCAAAAATAATCAAACCCATTCTAATTATTAACCAAGTTAAATTTTTAATTTTCCCCACTAATTGGGTTTCCTACTAATTTATTCATCCAAACCAGACATCTCTCAACTCCCAAAATATCTATATAAAAATTATCACAATTTAAATCGGCATGCGATTGACCATGTCTAACTCGGGCCCCACGTTCGAAGCCATTTCTCTCTCTATCTTATTTTATGTGCCCGTTTAGACCGGAGTCCGCACGACCACATATGCATTTTACCAAGAATCAGTCAGCACGAGAGTCAAAATATCCCGGGGCGCCAGATGGGTTAAAGCTAATCGCAAAAACGACATCAAATGAAAAAAAATGCTTTACTGATTTTTGGCTCAATGCAACAATAAGGATAGAAGGAGATTCAACTGGGCATAACACATCATGTAAAATTATCTCATTTTATTTCGAATTTAAAATTGACTGCAAAAATGCTCAAAGCAGCATCATTCACGTGTGGCGACCCACATCCTATTTACACAATGTACAGAAATTTTCCCAACACATTGGACAATTATCTTTGGAGACACAAGTCTGATTATTAGTCCTGTAGACTGTGTTCCAAAATTAGATCGATTATTTATGATTAAATCCAGTTCAAATTTAATTGTCTTTACTGGAAATACTGTAGTTCACTGTTTGAATTTTTACACAATATTAACACTCGTAGAATAAATGTTCATAGAATTTTTAACTTTCACTTATTTTTCCAGTTCCAAAAAATATTGTCAAAAAATATTATTATTATTTCTGAATCAACACAAATTATGTATACATATTAATAACATCTGAAAAGTATTTGACCTTGAGCATAGCATCGAAGAACTGTGCGAAGCACAACAAAAATTAATTGTTCTTCTGACATTAAACGTTTCGAGAAGTGACTCGATTATGAACTTCAAGTTCCTAACAAAATATATGATTTCTGAATCATCAACTTGATTAATAAATTGTTGGACCATTCAACCATTCAATTTTCCACTTGGAATCCTTATTAAGAAAAATATTTATATTTATGGCCATTTTTAGTAACTTTCACAACTTGCAATTCTTCGACAGAATGCGGAAATAAGAATTGTAGCTTCATAATAAATTCATTTAGTTCATGGCACTAGGATTGAAAACATCTTTCAAATTATTCGTGGTTATAGAATTATTTTTAATTGGCAGTGGCCCATTCTATTATTTTTATAAGAACACAATATTCCAACAACAACGGCAAAGGTCTTCCTCTGAAGAAGAATAAAATACTATCATGACAAATCCGGGTTCTAGCAAAATCAAAGTCTTAATGGAATCCGTAAACAAGGTTGAAATAAGAACTGATGGTTTTTAAGAAATAACCTTCGGGTCATTCATACGACGCAATGTGTAGTTCCAATACTCCTTCTATAAACCTGAGCCATCGAACCTCCTATTTGATTGATGCTCAAAAAAACCTCCTAATTCCTGCGACTTAAACATGCGCACCTGGGAATGGCAATTCAACTACTCCACACACATAAATTTTCTTCCCAATATTTATAAATAAATCAAGCCTCTGCTTGTTATCAACACTGGAAGATTTATAAACTTACAAGTTTATTTTATTTTACCATTCAGTTCAACCCGTGAAGTTACCATAATTATGATAATCTTTATTTCACTTTCGAATGTGTATCTACGTCATGATTTTATATAAATACAAAAACATCCTATTTGATACAAATATCATTTGCTTCCCGTTTCATGCCTCTCCGTGTTATCTGAAAAATATACTTTGCTCATTGCAAATATTAACTGTTCAACCAGAACTGAAATGTTGGTTGAATGCGGGCTTGCGCTAACCACTCTCCTTCGGAAAATCACCTGTTCCAAACTAGAAATGATTAAACTACTTCATAGGCTCTGTCTATATAAATGTGATTATTAGAAAATATAAGATCCAAAAATTATTTAGAAAAGTTATGAAAATCATTATTATTATTATTATTAGTGGATTATTATTAGACTATTATTATTATTAGTTATATTATTTTAAATATATTTAATTATTATTTCATTATGTGAGAATCCACATGTTCGAATCTTCGAATATGGATAAAATATCCATTCCTCAACAAAAAATAATTTAACTTTTACAGTTACATCGACGGTTTTCCGTGACTACCGAAAAATATGAAATATTCAAATAAATCCTCGTTATTCTCGGTCATCGATCCTAAACTGTTCTGAGTGCTGAAAATATGTCTTGCGTAAATCATTGCAAGATTTAAATACGAAGAAAAATAAATGTGTTGGTCATCTGCAGAAAATGAGTTTGTTCCAATTAGCTAGGCATAATATAAAGTCAAAATGTGGCTTACATTTCTCGTTGGTCTTGAAGCGTAGTGAACCTGGTTTGTACCAGATTTATCCAGAAACATGCCCTGTCGGACACGCACGTCTAATCCTTGTATCGGCCGCCATTATATACCCACAATCTGTCTAACAAGACATAGTGGTAATATCTCTTGAAGTTTGAAGTAACTGCTGATCCATTTCAATATTTACTTCTGTTAACTCCATAACAGTTCGCTTAAATGGGGTCAGATCTAAGTGATCTATTCTGAAATATGTCAGTTGTAACATAACTCACGGTAATCTTTTCAGTACAAGAAAACACTGACAGTCTAAACCAATCAACGGCTGTTCTGAAGATCGTTCCCTGGGCATGGCTTATCACCATCTATCATGCGCGAAGCAACATATAGTTTCCCTTTGTCGGCTAATGAACAACACCGTGATAGACTGGCCTTCAATATACTGAAAGATCGGAGTGGTTATCAAGTTACAAATATAAAACTGACTACAATTGGACTAAAATATCCAAGTATTAAATTATTATTGGACTGTGACAAAGTACTTTCTAGACAAAGTCTAGCATATGTCTATGAAGAAATAAAGTATTTCACCAGTGTCCGTTGAAAAATATCAATCACCTTAGTGATTCTCTCTGTCGAAAACTTACTAAGTTCCACATGTATCGCAGCACTTTTGTGACTATCACAATTTTGAAGATAACTTCTGCGTAGATCCGGCAACCATGTGCCTTGGCTCAGCGTGGCAGCACCTTGCTAGGCAAGAGCTTGTTTCGAAGTGAGCTGAAGTTGCTTGTGCCGGCCGGCTTTTATTCAAAACGGTCAGGGTCACGCTGAATCAGCTGAAATCTGGAAATCCTCATATCTCTGGTATCCCTGGTCCGATTTACTTGATACTAAGTGCATTCTCTTTCGTTTGGCCGTGCCAGTAATCTGATCCAAGTCTCAAGTCTCTACTCCATGGCTAACTATTTAATCAACAAATAGTCTCGACCTCTGCTACTACTTGCTACGTCACTTGACATGCTCTTGGCTGCATAAAATTTCCAATTGCTTCTAGAAGCAATGGAGCGCGATATTCAAATATCTCAACTTTCAAAAGCGGCTGTAGCCTTTCCCTTGATATCTAGGTGTCTGAATCTTGGAATACCCATTCCTAGAGTTGGGCACATCCACCCCACACCTAGCAAAAAATAAAAATTGAAAAATTTTTATTTTTCCTATCTACACATTAAATCATCTGGTTCTTGAATAATAAATCTTCAAATTCGATGCATTATAAGTTCCCACGATGTTACCAGTTCGTGTATTAGCGATTTCATAGCTTCCATTGTTGTTTACTTCCACAATACGATACCGGTAATCAAAATCTTTAATTTCACCAGGTTTAATATCAAAAATATCGTGATACTCTTCCGAAATTTTTCCTAGCTCTGGGGACTCCTTCTCAGTGTAGACTTCACTTCCTTCAGCTTCATGAAAAATCAGAGACCATTGAGCATCTCCCTCGATGTCTTCCTCTTCTTTTCCCTCGAAGTTTATCTCTTCGGTATTCTTGAATCTGATCGTCTCTGTCTTCATGTCTATCACTGCTTGATATTTCTGAATGAAATCCGCTCACAATATCATGTCAAAAGCCATGTCCTTCATTACTACAAACACATGTCGGAAATCATGTCCTCCAATAGTAATACATAAGTATAATTGTGTTTTACACAGAGATATTTTATTGGGTATTATTCCTTGGATCTTAATTCCTGATACTGGAATCTCCTCTAAATTCTCTTTGAGCTTCCACAGAATATAAAGCTTCTCGCTCACAAGACAAAGCATAGCCCCAGTATCAATTAAAGTATCGACAGGCATACCGAATACTTCGCATGATATGATTGGCATTCTAATTCTTTTACCCATTTCTTTCCGTTCATCATTCTGTTGAATTAAGTCATCATCCTCTGCTTGCCATTTAATAATTCTGGAAGTGAAAGTGTTTAAAATTCTATCTTCTACTGTGAATTCGAAGTTTTTTTTTCTTTTCCAATCCTCCGAGATTGTTGTGTTCCCGATGGACCTGGTTCATTGTGCTTCTGTTCCAAGAACTGCAAGTTTTCTTGGTGTCTTTCTTCTAAGTTCTTCCTCGTCTCCTTGTTGAACTCCTCATTGGACTGACGAGTATTCACATTCCCTCTGTTATTGTAGTTATTTCTACCATAGTACCTTCTTTCCTGGTACCTTCCTTGATTATCCCTTGGCCTTCTCCATCGAGTATTATATCGATATCCACCATCCGGTCTCGCATAAGGCTTGTAACTGTATCTGTTACTGTACTGATTCCATCCTCTTTTATCGGGCTCTTCCCTCGGCGTTTTCTCTTCTCGCCCCTCTCGAATCTCTCGAGGTGTTTGGGAATAACTGTCGGCCATAACAGCGTACACAGCGTTGTTATTCTTTCCTCCCTTCTGATGGAAGAATTGAGCGTTCATATGATCAAGCTTCTGCAATACTTCGTTAAATTGCTATATATTTTAAATGTCAGCAGCGATCAAAGTCCTTTGGACGTCTGCTGGAAACTGACGTATCAATGCCGTAATTAATTCATTATCTGGCATCAGCGGATCTAAATGTTGTAGTTTATAAAGCTGTCCAGAAAAGTACGTAGAGTATCGAGTAGGCTGTGACGTCGAGAATCTCTTTGAATATAATTCTGCTCTGACTTGCTGTTGGGTTTCCGGGGACCAAAACTTTTTTAATAACCCACGGGAAAACTCCTCAAAATTGGTGAGAGTGGACCTAAAAGCCCTAAACCAAAGAAGTGCAGGACCTTCCAAAAATTTCCCTATCACTCGGATCTGTCTTTCCTTAGGGATTTTGGAATCTTTTAGGTAATCACCTGCTTCTTTCAAAAATTCTACGGGTGTCACAGAATCTCGCCCTGAAAATTTAGAAGGCTTATCTTCTACATTCTTGAATACAGTTATGGGGTTGGATTGAAATACTGTCCTGACCTCATCCTGTCTTTGACTATCAATTTCTCTAGCTGCTCCTAGGTTTATCTGTATCTGTTCTTTTCCCCTCATACTTGACATTTTCTACAGATGGTCAGACTGTTTCTCGTCCTTGATTTGGGTTTTCATAGCCTCAAGTTCCTTATGGTTTTCTTCTGCCATTTTTCTAATTTCTTCGGTTTCCCTACAGTTCTCCTTGACATCAGTGGATATCTGGTTCATAACAGCCTCGTGACTTTTCAACGACCCTGTCATATCTGATATGTCCTTCTGAGTTGCTTGGATATCTTTGGAAATTACTTGAATATGGGATGACAAAGATTCCCTAATTTCCTTGATTCCCTCTTGGTTCTCCAGCTTGAGTGTGTCTTTAATTTCATCGATAACTGTGGTTTTAATTTCAGTTTGTAATTCATTAATCACACCTTCTCTTATTTCTCCCATTACGAGTTCTTTGAATTGTTCTGTCAACCGTTGAACAACTAGAATTCCCATTTCATTACTCTCTTTCTTCACTCTGACTTCTAGGTTGATCATGTCTTCACCAACTTTCCTAAGACCATGTTCTATCCTATCAGCTAAGCTTTGGGATCTAAGATCGGCATCGCGAAATGTATCGTCTATTAAACTTGCGTTAGTGGCTAATGAAGTTTCGAGCTCATGTGTTTTTTCGCATAATTTATTCATTTTACTCCCAAGTGACATTTTCAAAATTTCGGAATTCTCTTTAAATTTACTTTCCATAGAATTGAATTTACTATTTAAATTTTCTTTCAAGTTACCTTTTAAAGAATCAGATCTTTCTTTAAGTTTATTTTCTAAAGAATCAGAATTTTCTTTAAGTTTATCATTCAAACTTTCTTTAAGTTTATTTTCTAAAGAATCAGAATTTTCTTTAAGTTTATTTTCTAAAGAATCAGAATTTTCTTTAAGTTTATCGTTTAAACTTTCTTTAAGTTTATCAGAATTTTCTTTAAGTTTCCTTTCCAAGCCTCAGTATTTTCTTTCATAATGGCTGCTACACGCAGTCCAGCTTCTTTGGAACTCTCTTCCAAACTCCTCATCATCTCTTCCATAATTTTCAATTATTATTCAAAACTTAGGGGTATACATGATGGCAGACAGAAGATTATAACTAGAACAAGAAATATGAATAGCTAATTGGAACACTCTAATAAAATGAGATTTGTCCTAATGTCGACGTGATGGAAAAACAAAATTCTCTACTTTTACGAATTACATTTACCACAATATCACAAGAAAAATATGCAAGTTCTCAAATATCCTCCACCTGGATTCTAATAATGCGTATGTCCAGTCATCGAATGTTTACTACTGAATTTACTTGACGCCCTAATGGTTAAGCCATTATCAAAAATAATCAAACCCATTCTAATTATTAACCAAGTTAAATTTTTAATTTTCCCCACTAATTGGGTTTCCTACTAATTTATTCATCCAAACCAGACATCTCTCAACTCCCAAAATATCTATATAAAATTATCACAATTTAAATCGGCATGCGATTGACCATGTCTAACTCGGGCCCCACGTTCGAAGCCATTTCTCTCTCTATCTTATTTTATGTGCCCGTTTAGACCGGAGTCCGCACGACCACATATGCATTTTACCAAGAATCAGTCAGCACGAGAGTCAAAATATCCCTGGGCGCCAGATGGGTTAAAGCTAATCGCAAAAACGACATCAAATGAAAAAAATGCTTTACTGATTTTTGGCTCAATGCAACAATAAGGATAGAAGGAAATTCAACTGGGCATAACACATCATGTAAAATTATCTCATTTTATTTTGAATTTAAAATTGACTGCAAAATGCTCAAAGCAGCATCATTCACGTGTGGCGACCCACATCCTATTTACACAATGTACAGAAATTTTCCCAACAAATTGGACAATTATCTTTGGAGACACAAGTCTGATTATTAGTCCTGTAGACTGTGTTCCAAAATTATATCGATTATTTATGATTAAATCTAGTTCAAATTTAATTGTCTTTACTGGAAATACTGTAGTTCACTGTTTGAATTTTTACACAATATTAACACTCGTAGAATAAATGTTCATAGAATGTTTAACTTTCACTTATTTTTCCAGTTCCAAAAAATATTGTCAAAAAATATTATTATTATTTCTGAATCAACACAAATTATGTACACATATTAATAACATCTGAAAAGTATTTGACCTTGAGCATAGCATCGAAGAACTGTGCGAAGCACAACAAAAATTAATTGTTCTTCTGACATTAAACGTTTCGAGAAGTGACTCGATTATGAACTTCAAGTTCCTAACAAAATATATGATTTCTGAATCATCAACTTGATTAATAAATTGTTGGACCATTCAACCATTCAATTTTCCACTTGGAATCCTTATTAAGAAAAATATTTATATTTATGGCCATTTTTAGTAACTTTCACAACTTGCAATTCTTCGTCAGAATGCGGAATTAAGAATTGTAGCTTCATAATAAATTCATTTAGTTCATGGCACTAGGATTGAAAACATCTTTCAAATTATTCGTGGTTATAGAATTATTTTTAATTGGCAGTGGCCCATTCTATTATTTTTATAAGAACACAATATTCCAACAACAACGGCAAAGGGCTTCCTCTGAAGAAGAATAAAATACTATCATGACAAATCCGGGTTCTAGCAAAATCAAAGTCTTAATGGAATCCGTAAACAAGGTTGAAATAAGAACTGATGGTTTTTAAGAAATAACCTTCGGGTCATTCATACGACGCAATGTGTAGTTCCAATACTCCTTCTATAAACCTGAGCCATCGAACCTGCTATTTGATTGATGCTCAAAAAAACCTCCTCATTCCTGCGAATTAAACATGCGCACCTGGGAATGGCATTTCAACTACTCCACACACATACATTTTCTTCCCAAAATTTATACAATAAATCAAGCCTCTGCTTGTTATCAACACTGGAAGATTTATAAACTTACAAGTTTATTTTATTTTACCATTCAGTTCAACCCGTGAAGTTACCATACTTATGATAATCTTTATTTCACTTTCGAATGTGTATCTACGTCATGATTTTATATAAATACAAAAATATCCTATTTGATACAAATATCATTTGCTTCCCGTTTCATGCCTCTCCGTGTTATCTGAAAAATATACTTTGCTCATTGCAAATATTAACTGTTCAACCAGAACTGAAATGTTGGTTGAATGCGGGCTTGCGCTAACCACTCTCCTTCGGAAAATCACCTGTTCCAAACTAGAAATGATTAAACTACTTCATAGGCTCTCTCTCAATAAATGTGATTATTAGAAAATATAAGATCCAAAAATTATTTAGAAAAGTTATGAAAATCATTATTATTATTATTATTAGTGGATTATTATTATTATTATTAGTTATATTATTTTAAATATATTTAATTATTATTTCATTATGTGAGACTCCACATGTTCGAATCTTCGAATATGGATAAAATATCCATTCCTCAACAAAAAATAATTTAACTTTTACAGTTACATCGACGGTTTTCCGTGACTACCCAAAAATATGAAATATTCAAATAAATCCTCGTTATGCTCGGTCATCGATCCTGAACTGTTCTGAGTGCTGAAAATACTCAGAATAACTCTAATATGTCTTGCGTAAATCATTGCAAGATTTAAATACGAAGAAAAATAAATGTGTTGGTCATCTGCAGAAAATGAGTTTGTTCCAATTAGCTAGGCATAATATAAAGTCAAAATGTGGCTTACATTTCTCGTTGGTCTTGAAGCGTAGTGAACCTGGTCTGTACCAGATTTATCCAGAAACATGCCCTGTCGGCACGCACGTCTAATCCTTGTATCGGCCGCCATTATATACCCACAATCTGTCTAACAAGACATAGTGGTAATATCTCTTGAAGTTTGAAGTAACTGCTGATCCATTTTAATATTTACTTCTGTTAACTCCATAACAGTTCGCTTAAATGGGGTCAGATCTAAGTGATCTATTCTGAAATATGTCAGTTGTAACATAACTCACGGTAATCTTTTCAGTACAAGAAAACACTGACAGTCTAAACCAATCAACGGCTGTTCTGAAGATCGTTCCCTGGGCATGGCTTATCACCATCTATCATGCGCGAAGCAACATATAGTTTCCCTTTGTCGGCTAATGAACAACACCGTGATAGACTGGCCTTCAATATACTGAAAGATCGGAGTGGTTATCAAGTTACAAATATAAAACTGATGTCTGTCTGCGACATACGTGCCCCAGATGAAACATCAGGGGATAAATGAAAATGTCGAATTAACTCTAGTGGACTGTATTTACAAAAATGTACATGTTACAAAAGACACAACACTTGATATGCGAAGGCGCTGTTGCTCCGAAACACAAACACATGCTGATGCTACGTGCTTCCAATCCTTGACTGAAGTATTTTATTGCACTTCAGCCACACGGTGCGCAACAAAAGGTTTCCATTTTGACGGTTCACCTGCTAACCATGCGAGAACAATCTTTGAGTCTGTCCACAGATGAATGCTATGGAATTCAATATTGAGAACATGACACATCTTTTTAACCACTTGTGACAATAGTACTGCTGCACACAACTCTAGTCTGGGTAGCGTGATCTGTTTCAGTGGAGCCACTCTGGACTTGGAGCACAGGAAATGTGTTATTACGTGACCTTGATCTGTTGACGAGCGTAGGAATAAACATGCACCGTAGCCCTTCAAGGATGCATCAGCGAAGCCATGCAACTGCACCTGAGTACAATTTTCTTGAAGCACAAATCTGTTAATATATATATTGTCAATCAAGGGTATTTGAGAATGCAGAGTACGCCATCTTGTAAGAAGTTCCGTTGGAAGTTCATCATCCCATCCTATCTTCTCTTGCCATAGTTGCTGCAGAAACATCTTGAATGCGATGACAATAGGACTGATTAGCCCAATAGGGTCATAAATTGACGACACAATCGATAACACCTTGCGTTTGGTCACTGGAGATCCACTTCCTTGTTCTTTCTGCACACCACTGGATATCTGTAGTTTGTCTGTCGCTGGATGCCAAAGTAGACCTAAAGTCTTTATATTTTCTTCAGATTCAATCTGAAGGGGAAGCTGCGTCTCTCTGCAGTCCTTTGGAACCGCCTCTAACAATGCTGGATGGTTAGAGCACCACTTGCGGAGCTTGAAGCCTCCCTTGGATAACAATTGGATCAGTTCACGTTGTAGGAGTAATGCATTGTCAACCTTACTTGTTCCTGAAATGCAGTCGTCTACATAAAAATCACGAAGAAGGACAGATGCTGCCTGCGGATACTGTTGTCCCTCATCATATGCCAATTGCCTTAAACATCTTATTGCTAGAAATGGAGCTGATGATGTGCCATATGTGACCGTCTGAAGTTGGTACTGCTTGATAGGCTCATTAGGAGAAGCTCTCCAAAGGATGCGTTGAAGGCTGCTGTCTCTGGAATCAACCTTAACTTGTCTGTACATCTTCTCGATGTCAGCTGTAAAGCCTATGGCGTGAGTTCTAAATCTAGCGACAATCGAACATAAATCTTGTTGAATAGTAGGATCCGTCATTAAAATATCATTAAGTGACTTTCCTGACCTCGATTTACAAGAAGCGTCGAAGGCGACTCTAGTTTTTGTAGTAGTGCTGGATTTCTTGAATACCGGATGGTGCGGCATGTAGTATGCTACCGATGTTGCCATACTAGAATTAACAATATCCATGTGACCTAGTTCCTGGTATTCAGTGAGAAACTGGTCATAATCTACCTTCAGTTGCGTATCATTGTTAAGCCTACGCTCAAGGTATTGAAATCTGCTAGTTGCTGTTTGTAAAGAATTGCCTAATATACTTGGATCCTGCTTAAATGGTAGTCTGACTATGTATTTCCCAGATGCATCTCGTGTCACATGGTCAGAAAAATGCCTTGACTGTCTCGTGAAGTTCTTCAATCTCCCAAAATCGTTGTACTTGGTTATGAAGGTGAACATCATTACGAAGGAAAAACGTTCCTGCTGCATTGTTTCTCTTTCTCGAGGTGGATTCATATGAACCTGACACAATCCATCCAAAATCTGTGTTTTGTAGGACTGGAAACTTCCCTGGTCTCGTCCTGTGTCCCCTCCGTAGAATTCTAAAGAATACATCAGCACCGAGAAGCATGTCTATCTTGGCTGGGGCATAAAACCTCGGATCTGCTAACTGAATATCATTAGGGAGCTCCCACTCTTCATAGGGTACCTGCTGACTAGGCATGTCGCTTGTAATTTTGGATAGGACCAGACATTCAACATTGTGACGTGTGTTGCTTATGGAAGACTGCACTTCAATGCTCACACTATACTTGGCTTCAGACATGAACTGAGAAATTCCTTCGATGGGTGTGAGATTCTTGGCCTTTTTTAAGCCCAAATTTTGAACCAAACTCTCGGTTACAAAATTGCTTTGACTGCCACTGTCCAATAAGCAACGAGCTAAGTGTAGCCTACCAGCACTATCCTTTACCTTTACTACTGCTGTAGAAAGTAGAACTTGAGTTTGTGGTTTGAGTTTCATAGTGCAATAACTGGAGGAGTTACCACGAACTTGAGCATTGTGAGCCTGGTTGGACTCGGGGTTTGAGCATCTGCTGATAGCTCCTTGCTGAGACTGTTTAGACGAGTTGGCATTGAATTGCTGATTCCCAGAATCAAAATGCAACAGTGAGTTGTGACGACCGTTGCAAGTTTTGCATGTTGACTTCGAAGGACAAGAACTTATAGCGTGTGATTCATGCAAACAGTTGTAGCAAAGCTTATGCTGCTTAACTAGGTTGTATCTACGATTAACATCATAACCTAAAAATTTATCACATCTGAAGATTGGATGTTGCCCCTTACAGGCTTCACAATTATTGTTAATTGCAATGTATGAACTACTTGTAAATGGTTGTTTCTCATGCTTGAAACCATGCTTAGAAGTTTTATCTTGAGACAATCTGCTGATCTTATCACTGTGACCCTTAGTAGGTGAAAAATCAATTAATTCAAGGGTTTGAGCCCGCCTTTCAAGATATTCTAACAACTCCGTAAGTGTAGATAGTTCCTTGGATTTGTTGCTCATTTCCCATTGCTTACGTGTGGCTTCAGGTAACTTGTCAAGTATGATTTGACCTATTATGATTTCATGTAGGGGAATATTCAAATTCAAAGACTCAACAGCCTTTAAATTGGACTGAACTTGATTCAAAAGTGTGCGTAGACTAGAAGATGATTCGCTTTGGATGATATCTGGAGATAACAGTAATTTGATATGTGCATTTACTATTACCTTTGAATTGCGGTATCGCTTGCAGACCGTTTCCCAAGCTAGCTCAAAGTTATCTGCAGTAAGAGGAATGTTTTGAATGAGTTGATGAGCATTGCCACGCAGTGCTGACATTAAGTAATGGAACCTTTCAACATTACCCAAAGACTGATTCTTCAGTATTAATGAATCAAACAGGTCATGGAAATGCATGAATTGTGTAACATCACCTGAAAATTCTGGTAACCGTATCTTGGGCAAACTGTACGAACCTGTATTACTACTTGTAGATTCTCTACCGTTGCTAGAGACAGATGAGGCATGTGTGCAATGGGTATTTAGTAACTGTTGTAGCTTAGCCCTAAGTTCATCATTATCATCTTCGAATTCACACCGGACCTGCTCATGAGGATTTTTGTTATCCAAATCCTCCAATTTGCTTTGAATTTCATTAAATTCTGGTAATAGAGCTAATAAACGTTCATTCTTCACATTTAATACTTCAGCAGGAGTCTCATTATTAAATTCATTAATTTGGGTATGGAGTCTCGTGAGGGATGCTCGGAGAACACCTCTGCGCTTGGTTAGTGACTTTATCTCACGTTCAGTAGACATGCTTAAAATGGTTCATGCACAGGAAGGATTGCTGAGTATGGGAAGGAATTGCTATGAAATGCCTTTGTTAACTTATCTGGTGTAGAGGTTCTTTCAGTCTGCGTCGTCACCCAACGGTCGGATATCGAAGTCAGGACGTCTGAATGGAACTGCGTCTGTCAGGAATCGAAGGCTGCACCGCTGAATGGAACTGCGTCCGTCAGGAATCGAAGGCTGCACCGCTGAATGGAACTGCGTCCGTCAGTAATCGAAGGCTGCACTGCTGAATGGAACTGCGTCCGTCAGGAATCGAAGGCTGCACTGCTGAATGGAACTGCGTCCGTCAGGAATCGAAGGCTGCACTACTGAATGGAACTGCGTCCGTCAGGAATCGAAGGCTGCACTGCTGAATGGAACTGTGTCCGTCAGGAATCGAAGGCTGCACTGCTAAATGGAACTGTGTCCATTGATGCTTTCAACTGCACACCGAAACTTTCACAATACTGGATATGCTTTTACGAATATACAATTCATCATGATTAATTTTGCAAGTCCCGCTGCATGAATTAACTTATTCAAATATTAAACTTGTATTACAACAGTTGCGTTGTAAACATGAATCAGGCAGACTGGCGAGCGCTGCAGCTGGCGCGTGTATCGAAGCTTACCGATGCTAGCCGAGGCGACCCGAAGCCAAAGCACAATGGTGGCTTCGTATGACAGCCACTATGCTCTTTTCAAATAAGTTAGATCGAACAGACAAACATTGATAAATAAATTGCAATTGTGCCTGCATTGTTCACAATAATGTACTAGTATTGTCTCTACGTACGTATTTCGCACTGGTTCACTTAAATACAGCAGTTTTAGCGTTTGTCGAGACCACATGGCCTCAGTTGATATAGCGGGAATCCTGCCCGTGTTGGACCAAAACATATGTCTGTCTGCGACATACGTGCCCCAGATGAAACATCAGGGGATAAATGAAAATGTCGAATTAACTCTAGTGGACTGTATTTACAAAAATGTACATGTTACAAAAGACACAACACTTGATATGCGAAGGCGCTGTTGCTCCGAAACACAAACACATTCAGCCATGATGGCAACTTTACTTTCTGTCTCTAGGTCACTGCTGCCAACCTAAACATAATAAATGTATCTGTTACCAACTGTGGAAATAAAACACATATAATTCTCCCTGAGAGCAAACAACTGACTACAATTGGACTAAAATATCCAAGTATTAAATTATTATTGGACTGTGACAAAGTACTTTCTAGACAAAGTCTAGCATATGTCCATGAAGAAATAAAGTATTTCACCAGTGTCCGTTGAAAAATATCAATCACCTTAGTGATTCTCTCTGTCGAAAACTTACTAAGTTCCACATGTATCGCAGCACTTTTGTGACTATCACAATTTTGAAGATAACTTCTGCGTAGATCCGGCAACCATGTGCCTTGGCTCAGCGTGGCAGCACCTTGCTAGGCAAGGGCTTGTTTCGAAGTGAGCTGAAGTTGCTTGTGCCGGCCGGCTTTTATTCAAAACGGTCAGGGTCACGCTGAATCAGCTGAAATCTGGAAATCCTCATATCTCTGGTATCCCTGGTCCGATTTACTTGATACTAAGTGCATTCTCTTTCATTTGGCCGTGCCAGTAATCTGATCCAAGTCTCAAGTCTCTACTCCATGGCTAACTATTTAATCAACAAATAGTCTCGACCTCTGCTACTACTTGCTACGTCACTTGACATGCTCTTGGCTGCATAAAATTTCCAATTGCTTCTAGAAGCAATGGAGCACGATATTCAAATATCTCAACTTTCAAAAGCGGCTGTAGCCTTTCCCTTGATATCTAGGTGTCTGAATCTTGGAATACCCATTCCTAGAGTTGGGCACAGTACAGCTATCTACATTAAGGACCATATACCATATGCGGATACAGTCCAGTTAGTCAACTACGCGGAATCAGTATCCGTATTCGAGATCTTTTGAATGTCAATGTATATGCTCCCTCTGGTTCGCTGGCCAGGATACAACGCCGGCTCTTCTATACCACAGATATTCTCCCACTTCTCCATAATCATACCGGCAATATAATCCTCGGTGGGGATTTTAACGCAGTGCTATCGCCCAAAGACCAAAGTGGCCAATTTCAGGGCTGCCCTGCACTATCTGCGTTAATACAAGGGTTACGCTTAAAAGACACATGGAAACTGAAGCCGTTGGGGTCAGCCGGTTACACGTACTACTACCATAATGGTGCTTCTCGACTGGATAGAATATATGTCAGCGGGGAATTGAAAGAACACGTGAGAGAAACAGATGTATGCCCGGTGGAGTTTTCAAACCATTGTGCGTATCTGTGCAAGATTCGCCAACCAGAATTGGGACCTCGCCGTGGGAGAGGAACATGGAGGTTAAATGATTCTATTCTGACACACTTGGGCATGAAAGATAGCTTGCCACTGAATGGCATAACTGGAAACGCCACATTCACCGGTTTCAAGATACTCTTGAGTGGTGGCTGAAGTATGCGAAACCCAGAGCTGTTAGGTTATTGAAGGCCTACAGTGCCGAGAGAAGACGCCACATCCATCAGACGACAGATTTCTACTATAAATGTTTACGACAGTTATACAATGTAGACCGTACCAACCCTAATACATATCGCCGAATAAAGAAAATCCGAGCGCAGCTCCTCACGCTGCAGCGCAAAGCATTGGAAGGACTCAAACTTCAAGCACAAGATCATCAACATCTGGCATCAGAGGCACCCTCCGTTTATCATTTTATACGGGCGTGCCGCAAAGGCCGTCAGAAGTACATCAACCGCATTATGACACCTGAGGGACAAATGGCGACTAGTCATACTGTGCCCGTTTAGACCGGAGTCCGCACGACCACATATGCATTTTACCAATAATCAGTCAGCACGAGAGTCAAAATATCCCGGAGCGCCAGATGAGTTAAAGCTAATCGCAAAAACGACATCAAATAAAAAAAATGCTTTACTGATTTTTGGCTCAATGCAACAATAAGGATAGAAGGAGATTCAATTGGGTATAACACATCTGGTAAAATTATCTCAGTTTATTTTGAAGTTAAAATTGACTGCAAAGATGCTCAAAGCAGCATCATACACGTGTGGCGATCCACACTCTTATTTACACAATATACAGACATTTTCCAAACACATTTGACAATTATTTTTTGGAAACACAAGTCCGATTAATAGTCCTGTAGACTGTGTTCCAAAATTATTTATGATTAATTCCAGTTCAGATTTAATTGTCTCTACTGGAAATATCGTAGATCACTGTTTGAATTTACATAATATTAACACTCGTAGAATAAATGTTCATAGAATTTTAAACTTTCACTTATTTTTCCAGTTTCAAAAATATATCGTCGAAAAATATTATTATCATTGAATCAATACACATTATTTACACATATTAATAACATCTGAAAAGTATTTGACCTTGAGCATAGCATCGAAGAACTGTGCGAAGCACAACAACAATTAATTGTTCTTCTGACATTAAACATTCGAGAAGTGACTCGATTATGAACTTCAAGTTTCTAACAAAATACATGATTTCTGAATCATCAACTTGATCAATAAATTGTTGAACCATTCAACTATTCACTTTTCCACTTGGAATCATTATTATAAAAATATTTATATTTATGGCCATTTCTAGTAATTTTCACAACTTGCAATTCTTCGACAGAATGCGGAAATAAGAATTGTAGCTTCATAATAAATTCATTCAGTTCATGGCACTAGGATTGAAAACATCCTTCAAATTTTTCGTGGTTAAAGAATTATTTTTAATTGGCAGTGGCCCATTCTATTATTTGTGTAAGAACACAATATTACAACAACAACGGCAAAGGTCTTCCTCTGAAGAAGAAATAAACTACTATCATGACAAATCCGGGTTCTAGCAAAATCAAAGTCTAAATGGAATTCGTAAACAAGGTTGAAATAAGAACTGATGGTTTCAAGAAATAACCTTCGGGTCATTCATATGACGAAATGTGTAGTTCCAATACTCCTACTATAAACCTGAGCCATCGAACCTGCTATTTGATTGATGCTCGAAAAAACCTCTTCATTCCTGCGACTTAAACATGCGCACCTGGGAATGGCATTTCAACTACTCCACACATATAAATTTTCTTCTCAGAATTTATACAATAAATCAAGCCTCTGCTTGTTATCAACACTGGAAGATTAATAAACTTACAAGTTTATTTTATTTCACCATTCAGTTCAACCCGTGAATTTACCATACTTATGAAAATCTTTATTTCACTTTCGAGTGTATTTACGTCATGATTTTATATAAATACAAAAACAAGATGTTCAGTAAAGAACATATAGCCTACTTTCTCCTAAATGTATGAGTATAGTTATAACTCGTTGTTATTATCAAAGAGTATAATAGAACTATTCTTTGTTGAAGACCTTAGAAACGATTTACCTCTACCAAACGCCACGACCTAGATAAAAACTGCTACCATCATTGAAGAAAGAAAGAAAGATAAGAAGTATATCAAGAATGTTATGGATCTGGAGACATAATCGACCGGACTGGCGGCGTGGCTCAGCGGTAACGTTCTCGCTTGCTGGGCCCTAGGTTGCAGGTTCGTATCCTGGCGCAGTCAGCTGGCATTTGAGGGTGCACAAATGCGAGGGAGCCGTGTCAGTACATTTACTGGCACGTTAAAGATCCCCTTCGGGCCAAAATTCCGGCACCCCGGTGTCTCTAAAAGCAGCAGTAGTTAAAAGGGATGTAAAACCAATAACATTATTATTATTATTATTACGACCTGCCGTGGGCAACATCCAACTTTGAGTTGAGGCATGTCTTTACACGTCTGGTTGTGCATGGCTTTCACAACCCTAATTGAATTAACAAATCTTTCCATGACCCTACAGAGACGTGTGTATACAAACTATGTGGATATTTTCGATAATATAATCCTAACAGAGCGAGTGCATTCTAGCGGCCAGAATAAGAAACTTTTCAATAAAATCTGGAAGTTACCTTTTTGGCAGCTAGATGTCTCGAGTAAATCTGCTGGCGAATTATGTTTTAATTAAATATATATTTTACACCATAATGTGGACAATATAACGCTTAATAACATTTTCAAGTAACGCAAAATAGGCTGTTACAAACCCTTTAAAATAAAAAGTTAAAATGTATCGTAGTATCAACTTGTCATTCTTCAAATTCGATGCGCATAGAATGATAATGGTATAGTAATCAATGGATCCCCACGTAGACTAGTCGGGACATCTAGTGGTGAAATATCGAACAATATAATCCTAACAGAGCGAGTGCATTCTAGCGGCCAGAAGAAGAAACTTTTCAATAAAATCTGGAAGTTACCTTTTTGGCAGCTAGATGTCTCGAGTAAATCTGCTGGCGAATTATGTTTTAATTAAATATATATTTTACACCATAATTTGCACAATATAACGCTTAATTTTAAAACATCTGAGTCATTACAAAACAATAAACATATAACATTTCAAGCAAAAAAACTAGCTCTGATCGGGTTTGAACCATAGGAATCTGAGCGACAGGCTATCGCTCTACCACTGAGCTAATTGTGTCAACGAATATCGTTCTATTTAAAATGACTTACATAGAACTTGTTAGCAAATAATGATTTATACTAAACGATTTCATCACTGGAGTATATTATTTATATATAAAGCATTTCATACAAAGTTTATTTATTTTTTATCAGTACGCTATATTGCATTCAATACTCAAATTAGTGAAATATAAGTCAGGCACAAGATATCCGCTGCCATCTTGTCTTATTAATGAATCAGCTGAGCTTTTTAAAATCACGTCTGCACTATAGTATTACAAAATAAACTTTTAATTTCGTACGTGCCTCTTCCTTTAGAACAGTTAAAACGATTCTCGGCTCGATAATCGGAACTGGTGGGTCCCATGATATGGATTATAAAGTTTGCATAATTCGCACGGCCGCCATCCTGAAATGGTATGGCGGACGACCTTGTAGTTTGGTCACAAGACGCATCCTATACGAAGGTATGTTGTTACCAAATTTGGTAGAGATTGGATGATTTGGTTAGTCGTTATTTGATTTTACGTTTTGAACGTTTGAGTGGCCGCCATTCAGTTTTAGTAAAGATGGCGGCGATATAAAACATGACACTGAGGTGTCCTTTGCTAGTGCTACCTTTGTACCAAATTTCGTTCAATTCGCATTCACCGTGTTCGAATTGATAGGGGGGGACAGACATTCAGAGTACACACACTCACACACACACACACAGACTCACACACACACATACACACACACAGACAGACACACTTTTTTCGCCCTGTGTTGATCTCATAAGTCTACTTTCATTTTTTGCAAAAATCGAAAGTAGGCTAATATCCTATTTGATACAAATATCATTTGCTTCCCGTTTCATGCCTCTCCGTGTTATCTGAAAAATATACTTTGCTCATAGCAAATATCAACTGTTCAACCAGAACTGAAATGTTGGTTGAATGCGGGCTTGCGCTAACCACTCTCCTTTGGAAAATCTCCTGTTCCAAACTAGAAATGATTAAACTACTTCATAGGCTCTCTCTCAATACATATGATTATTATAAAATATAATATCCAAAAATTATTTAGAAAAATTATGAAAATTATTATCTATATATTTAAAACACTAAGCTGTTTTTTGTACACACGAGATTGTGAAAACGACTTAACCGATTGGCTTCGTAAGACATTCTAACGAAAGCTCTTGGCATGCAGATTTGCAGAGTGTCTCTAAAATAAACAAATATATTACGGTATATTTTTAAATTAATATAGAAAATAGCAGAATTCTAGGCCCTCACGCATGCGCACAATCCGCCTGGGGTCATGACAAAATGGCGGTGAGAAGTCCATTAAAATGTAAGTTATTTAATAAGCTTCCATGTAATTGAAAACATACATTAACCAAGTTCTGACAATAAAATATAATAACAGTGTGAACGTATACGAATGTGCAACATTGATTTATTTGGATAATGAAATTGATTATTTCCTTCAAACAGCGGCTTTTGAATATAATGAATGGCTGCGTCTGCTACGGTACGTGAGTGCGTGAGTAGCCATGTGGTTAAGGCGACTGACTGTGGTTCCAAGAAGCGCCGGTTCGATCTTAGCCATCATCAGGTTTTTTTTTTTTTTTACCACTGAAATATTGTTTAATCAAGGAGTAACAGTAAGGTTTTATGTCTGTTAAAGATACTTATTTCTACATTCCCTCTAAATACGTTTTATTTTCGTTTTACCATTGCATTGCAGCATGTAATCAAAAGAGCAAACTGTTGTCCGCAGTACGCCGTTTAAATATCTGCAATCAGTTCCTATAACTGACAACAGATGGCAGTAATTCGCCCATATAGTTCCATTAACTGACAGCAGATGGCAACACCATTGCATCGATATATTTAAAACACAAGACATGGCATGTTTTCACGTGATGGAAAATTATAAAGGAGGGGAATATTTAAGAAGGGAAATGTTGAGGAACATTAACCGACAGTTGAATGTGTAGGCTAGGTTGTTTATGTACCTTAATATTGCAATTTCTTCCCAATGCTTCGGTGGTCAAGTTATTAGCGTCCTAGACTAAAAGTTATAATTATGCATCGTCGATATTAAAGAAAAAAGTAGTTTTCCAGGCACACGCGCGTCTCCAAATTGCTTTCGCCATGAGAGACACTTGGCAAATATAATTCGTTTGAAGGACTCCGACATCTTGGTCACTCAGCCCCGTGTACTTGGGTGTGTATGTGTGAAATTTTCTTCTGATAACCTGTGTTATTGTGATGGCTGCATTACTGTGTGTATTTGTAATTAAGGTGGTAAATGGCAAGGAGACGGCCAAGGCCTTAAGTTAGGAACCATCCCGGTATTTGCCTTAAGTGGAAGTGGGAAACCACGGAAAACCACATCCAAGATTGTCGAGGTGGGAATTAAACCTTCCTCTTACTGAGCTTCTATGCCCAAGATAGCGGGTTCAAACCCGGCCGAAGCCGTCGGATTTTTTAAGAGCGTTAAAAATCCCTCAGTATGCCTTCCTTCGGAGGGGAAGTAAAGCCGGCGGTCCCATGTCATAGATTTATGGCATGTTAAAGATCTTTCCACTAATTACACCTGTGTGAAACTAAATTGGATAGGTTAAGAAAGTAAACAACGCTCTTAGGTTGCTACGTTCGTTGCCAAGAGCCGACTGCGGTGGCGTCTAGTAGCTAGTTCTGAACTAGGCCTAGTAGTCGTTGACGGTGGCGTTTGGCGGCAAAAGTAGGAACTATTTGAAAATTCAAAGTTGCAGTCTCTACTTGAATTAAAAAACAGATACACACACTAATACAGTCATCACAATTAACACCGGTTATCAGACAGATTCTACACACACCCAAAGTACACGGGGCTACATGACCTCGTTGTCGCAGCCCCTAAACTAAGGAACCAACCAACCAACCAGTTATACCTCAAGAGACTGAATGTACCCCGATTTTGCCCTGAGACCAGAATTACATTTCTTGGCAGAGCAGGAAATGTAACCCGGGCCTCCGGGACGATAGACAAGAATAGGTGGGCCTCCATGTGTTAATACGATTTTTGACATGCACGGGACATAGAATTCAAAAACTGCCTCCATTAGGGTGACTATCGAAGTGAGTATTGAGTATAGGCCTATGGTCATTCCAGTAGTTGGTGAAGTGATTCTATGTTCCCCTGCAAAATGTACTGCCATAACCTATAACAGGTGATGGAAATTGCTTATTTAGAGCAGTTTCGTACTGTTTATAACAAAATGAAGAACGTCATTCTGAGCTGCGTTTTCAAGCTATCGCAAAAAATTTCGCTGGCAGGAACAATTATAAGGAATTTATTTTAAGCGATCAGTCTCATCGCATTCTCCTCACCAACCAACTTGAGTATGAAAGTCTCTGGACGGTCATGTTGAACTTCATTGTATAAGACAATTGTTTAATGATTATTTGTTTAGAGTACGGAGTCTAACTACGTAGTTGATTTCGGCAATGGAAGTATTATTTGCCATTTAATATTTAGCGGCTCCGTTATTGCAGGACACTATAGTGTTATCGAATAATACGAAGCCACATTTAAAATCCAATATAAATGGGCCATTTCAGAAACAATTCCAGATATTATGCAATACAGTGTACTGTAAGGTCCTTGACGATCAAATGTAAACATTTTTCTACATTGTATTTCTCTTGCGTAAAATCTATGCGTGGTTACTTTGGTCTTTACTGTTGTGAGGGTAAAATTGATCTGCTGGAATATAAAATATTTGCCAAGCTGCAACAATGTAATGATATTAATTTAAAAGTCATTGAACTTATATCCAGCAGTTCAAACACATACATCAGCGTTAACAGATTGGATACTGAAGATGAAAGCCAGCTACTTCATTTCCCTATTATTGAATTTTTCAATTCCTTGGAATTAAGAGATTCGCCTCCACATACTTCGAACGTTTAAGCCGTAGATATGCTTCTTAGAAATCTGAACGTTTCCCAAGGACTCATATATGGTAATATATTAATTGTAAGAAATCGCTTGGATTCGGATATAATAGGTGCAGTAATAATAGGCAGAGAGCTCAAATCCTACGACTTGATTTAACACCTTCCGATAAAACACTTACAGGTAGCCTACAGTACATTTTCTTTTAATAGGCAACAATTTCCTATTCGCTCGGCCTACTTTATCAAAATCAATCAAGCTCAAGGAGAAACTCTTGAACGTATTGGGCTATTTACCTCATCACGTTTTCAGTCATGACCAGCAGGATAGTGAAGGTGCAAAAAAGGTCCTGTTTGGGATGGTAAAGAATAAGAGGCGGAAGGATCCTACGGATTATGTTAGAATGGTGAACAAAAGGGGACAAGAGATAGAAAATAGGGAAGAACTGAAGAAAATGTGGAAATAATATTTTGAAGAACTCCTGAACCCAAATGGAAACCACGGCGAGGAGGAAGAAATCGGGGAAGAGGTACAGTAGATGAACTGCAAACAGAAAAGGACTTAACATGGAAAGAAGTGGAAGTTGCAGTGAGGAAGATGAAAGGAGGGAAGGCACCGGGTGTGGATGAGTTGAGTGTGGAGATGGTGAGAGCAGCAGGAGAGGTGGGGATACAGTGGTTGTACCGAGTGATGAAGACAGCATGGAAGGAAAGGAAGACCCCAGAGGACTGGAAAAAGGGAATAATTGTCCCGATCTTCAAGAAAGGTAGTAGAACAGAATGCAGAAACTATCGGGGAATAACACTGATGAGTCATTGTGCAAAGTTGTTTGAGAAAGTTTTGGAAAGGAGAATTAGGACAAGGATATAAGGAGGGATGAGAGAAGAACAACATGGCTTCAGATCAGGAAGGTCCACAGTGGATTTGATTTTTGCTGTAAGGCAGTTACAAGAACAGCACTATGAGTATGGAACAGATCTACTGATGGCCTTCCTGGACATTGAGAAAGCATATGACAGTGTATGCAGAAACAAAGTATGGAAGTCTCTGGAGGATAGAGAAGTAGAGAAATTGACTATAAAGAGGATAAAGGAGATGTACAAGGGAAGCGTGAGCTGTGTGAAAGTGGGAGGAGAGAGATCAGACTGGTTGGAACCGAGAAACGGCCTGAAACAAGGAAGTGCACTGTCACCGTTACTTTTCATTGTGGTGATGGATGACATAATGACCCGAGTGGCACAAGTAATTGGGGAAGGAAAGATGAAAGCAATGGTGTTTGCCGATGATTTGGGGAAACAAGGAGGAGGAGGTACAGACACAGTTGGACATGTGGGAAGGAATAATACAAGGATATGGGATGAAATTTAGCATAAATAAGAGTGAGATGGTGATCACAACAAGGAAGAAGGAAAGAACCACAACGGGAATAACAATTGGTGGGGAACAGCTGAAGAAAGTGGAGAGTTTCAAGTATCTGGGAAGCCTGATACAAGATAATGGAAGAAACGATAGAGAAATAAATGAGCGGGGGAGACAGGCAGAAGCATTCCGGAGGAGTGTGAGAAGCATGTTATGGAGCAAGAATGTCCCTCAGAACAGCAAAAAGATCATATATCGGACGTACAATGTCCCTATCCTGACGTATGCCTCGGAGACCTGGGTTATGAAAGGAAGGGAGAAGAGCAAAATACAGGCCAGTGAGATGAGGTTCTTGAGAAGCAGTATTGGAGCTACAAAGATGGACAGAATAAGAAATGAGAGGACCGGAGAATTAATGAAGGATGAACCATTACAGACTGGTATAGAGAAATCTAGACTTAGATGGTATGGACATGTAAAACGAATGGAGGAGAAGAGGATACCCAGCAGGATACACGAGACGAAGTGGGAAGGAAAGAGACCAAGAGGGAGACCGAGAGACAGGTGGCTGAAGGGGGAGGAAGAAATCGTGAAGAAGAGAGGAGAAGACTGGACAAGGGTGGAGGCTGAGAGATGGTGGGAAGACAGAAGACGTTGGAGAGACTTGTGTTCCAAACAGACCCGGCCAGTGGCTGGAAACTGTGCAAGATGATGATGACCTAATCACGTTTTCAGTCATGACCAGCAATATATTGCAATGCTGAGAGTGCTATCTTTTGACGCCCTTAAAGTTGCAATAGTGCTAAAAAGTAATCGTACAAAGAATGTAACTTATATAAGAAGCTTCTTCAGTAATTTTGTTTTCCATTGTCCGTCATGTTTTGACGGGTTTCATCTAGTTATTATTATTATTAGTGGCTTATTATTATTATTATTATTATTAGTTATATCATTTTAAATATGTTTAATTATCATCTCATTATGTGAGAATCCACATGTTCGAATCTTCGAATATGGAAAAAATATCCATTCCTCAACAAAAATAATTATTAACTTTTACAGTTACATCGGCTGATTACCGTGATTTCCCAAAAATATGAAATATTCAACTAAATCTTCGTTATGCTCGGTCATCGATCCTAAACTGTTCTGAGTGTTGAAAATGCTCAGAATAACTCTAATAAGTCTTGCGTAAATCATTGCAAGATTTAAATACGAAGAAAAAATAAATAAATGTGTTGGTCATCTGCAGAAAAAATAGTTTGTTCCAATTAGCTAGGCATAATATAATTCAAATGTGGCTTACATTTCTTGATGGTCTTGAAGCGTAGTAAACCTGGTCTGTACCAGATTTATCCATAGACATGCCCTATCGGACAAGCACGTATAATCCTTGTATCGGCCGCCATTATATACCCACAATTCATCTAGTCAGACATAGTGGTAGTATCTATTGACGTTTGAATTAACTGTTGTTCCATTTTAATATGAGCTTCTATCAAAGCCATAACAGTTTGTTTAAATGGGGTCAGATCTAAGTGATCTATTCTTAGATATGTCAGTTGTAACATAACTCACGGTAATCTTATCAGTACAAGAAAAACACTGACAGTCTAACCAATCAACGGCTGTTCTGAAGATCGTTCCCTGGGCATGGCTTAACACCATCTACCATGCGCTAAGCAACCTGTAGTTTCCCTTGCGTAGACTAATGAACACCACCGTTATAGACTAGTCTTCAGTGTACTGATAGATCGAAGTGGTTAACTAGTTACAAATATGAAAACTGACTGAAATGGATTTAAATATCCAAGTATTAGGTTATTACTGGACTGTGACAAAGTACTAATTCTAGACAAAGTCTAGCATATGTCCATGTAGAAATATAAATATTTCCACGAATGTCTGTAGAAAAATCAATCACCTCAGTGATTCTCCTCGCCGGAAACTTACTAAGTTCCACTTCGTAGCAGCACTTTTGCGACTATCACAACTTTGAAAAGAACTTCTGCGTAGATCCGGCAACCATGTGCCTTGGCTCAGCGTAGCAGCAACTTGCTCGGCAAGTGCTTGTGTTGGAATGAGCTATCGATGCTTCGGCCAGCCGGCTTTTATTCATAACTGTCAGGGTCACGCAGCATCAGCTGATATCTGGAAATCCTCATATCTCTGGTATCCCTGGTCCTATTCACTTGATACTAATTGCATTCTCTTTCATTTGACCGTGCCAGTAATCTGATCTCAGTCTCAAATCTCTACTCCATGGTTAACTATTTAATCAATAAATAGCCTCGACCTCTGCTATTACTCGCTACGTCACTTGACATGCAAGCATCGGTATATTCTTTCCAATTGCTTCGAGAAGCAATGTAGCGCGATATTCAAATATCTAAACTTTCAAAAGCGGCTACAGCCTTTCCCTTGATATCTAGGTGTCTGAATCTCAGAATACCCATTCCTAGAGTTGGGCACATCCACCCCACACCTAGCAAAAAAATAAAAATTGAAAAAATTTTATTTTTCCTATCTACACATTAAATCATCTGGTTCTTGAATAATAAATCTTCAAATTCGATGCATTATAAGTTCCCACGATGTTACCAGTTCGTGTATTGGCGACTTCATAGCTTCCATTGTTGTTTACTTCCACAATACGATAGGGTCCAGCGTAAAGGCTTGCAAACTTCGAGTACACTCGATTTTGCACGTCAGAGGGTGTAGGTCTTTTCATTAAAACAAGAGTTCCTACGCGCAAGGGTCTGCGAAAACGCTTTCCTCTCACTCTTGGCTCTCTTTTCTCAGCTTGGCTCCTTAACTTGTCTAAAGCTAGAGTTTCCCTCATCTGACGACTTGGTTCAATTTCAGGTGTAATAGAGATGATTCGATCCCATAATCTTGTTGGTTTAATTCCATGATGAAGCAACCTGGGAATCTGTCCAGTACTCTCATGAATTGTAGAGTTGATGGATTCGGATGCTAAAGAGAGAACATCCATCCATTTCCAATGCTCATTTGGACAATAGAGGCGGCAAAATTTTGCTATCTCAGCCATCACGCGTTCTGCTGGATTGCTCTCTGGATGTCTAATAGAACAAAACAATTGTCTAATCCCAAGATTATTCATGAGGGTTCGAAATTCTAAAGATGTAAATTGAGGTCCACGATCTGATAAAAGGAATTCCGGTTTGCCTGCTTCCGGAATTACGCTGTCTCTAATTCTCTTCGCACAATATTTTGCGTTTGCCTTCTGAATTGGATGTAACATGGTGTATTTGCTGAAAACATCCATGGTCACCAAAATATATCGGTTACCTCTTTTAGACTTTGGGAGAGGACCATATTAATCAGTCGCGAAGATTTCGCAAGGCTTAGAAGGAATAATAGGCCTTGGTAATTCTCTCAGTAATCTAGAATTATGTTTACTTCTTTGGCATAAGTCGCATTCTCGAATAGTGTTTCTGACAGTTTGTCGCATTCGCTCCCACGAAAATTTCTCTTGAATCATGTTGACTGTCTTATCTACTCCAGCATGACCTGCGATTCGATGTGCCATCCAGATAATGGGTTTTTGCATTCGAGGAGGTATCACTACTCTCAGCTTCGTATGGTCGGGATCTGCAAACTTGTAGACTAAACCATCTAACATCATAAAATCTCTTGAAATTCTTTCAGTTTCCACAAAATCTTCATCATTTGGATCCATGTCTCCCTGTAGAAAACGAAAAATGTTTCTGAGACGTCGGTCTCTCCTCTGGGATAAATGCAACAACCTCAACCTTCTCAAGGTATCATCATCCTCCTGCGTCAGGTTAACTTGAAAATCCTTAGATGTAGACTCCACTGCTCTACTCAATAAATCAGCTCCCACGTTCAACTTTCCAGGAGTGTGTTCAATAACTAGGTTGAATTGCTGAATAAAAAGTGACCATCTAGTTATTCTATCACTGGCAAAGTTTGTTCTCAAGATAAACTCTAATGCGTGGTGATCAGTCCTCACAATGACTGAATGTCCAATTAACATTTTCTTCCACGACTCCAACGCGAATATTACAGCAAGTGCTTCTAACTCTGTGGTGTAATAATTCCTTTCTGATGGACGAAGTTTCCTGCTAATGAACGCCAGGTAATGTCTCTTGTGATCTTCATCTTCTTGAAGTAGAATAGCTCCAATCCCTACGGTGGATGCATCAGATTCTATGATGAAATTCTTGGTAAATTCAGAATACTCCAATTTCACACTGTTTACCAATAACCTCTTGGCATCTTGAAATGATTGTTCACAATCTTCATCCCATTTCCATTTGTTTCCTTTCTTTAACAATTCTTGCAATGGAGCTACCGTCTTGGTGAAGTTTGGACAATGCCCTGCAAAGAATTGGCATGTCCCGAGAAAACTGCGGACATTCTTCACTCTAGTAGGTCTAGGGAAATTTGCAATTGCCTGTATCTTCGTCTCATTGGGACGGTATCCTTCTCCATCCAAAATGTGACCCAAAAATTTTATTTCCTTCCGAAAGAACTGACATTTTCGAAGGTTTACTTTAAAGTTCGCTTTTCTCAAATCTGCGAATAACATCTGAAGATGTAACAAATGTTCCTCCTTAGTCTCAGATGCAATTAAGATATCATCTATATAACGAATTGCTATCTCTTTTACTTCAGGACTAAAATTTTGTTCCAGTGCTCTGATCAAAACGGATCCAGATGTTTTGACTCCAAATGGTAGACGGCGGAATACATATGTCTGCTGGTCAAACATAAATCCTGTAAACTTCTTGGAATCTTCACTAAGCCTAATATGATGGTAGGCCGAAGTGAGATCAATATTAGAGAACCAGACCTTGCCTTGGAATTTCCTTAACAGTTCTCTAATGATTGGTGGTCTGTCATATTCTGGCAGTAATCTTGAATTTAAATTTCGCGCGTCTAAACATAGTCTCAGACTTCCATCTTGCTTAGATACTACTGCTAATGGATTGACATAAGATGTGGTGTACTTTTCAATCACATTGTTGCTTTCCATCTCCTTGATAAGCACTTTTACTCTTTCTCGATGCTTTTCCGCAACCGGATACAATTTAGCATGGAAAGGTGCATCATCATTTACACGAATATGATATTCAAAATCTTTAATTTCACCAGGTTTAATATCAAAAATATCGTGATACTCTTAAAAAAAATTCCCTATCTCTGGGAACTCCTTCTCAGTGTAGACTTCTCTTCCTTCAGCTTCATGAAAAATCAGAGACCATTGAGCATCTCCCCCGATGTCTTCCTCTTCTTTTCCCTCGAAGTTCATCTCTTCGGTATTCTTGAATCTAATCGTCTCTGTCTTCATGTCTATCACTGCTTGATATTTCTGAATGAAATCTGCTCCCAATATCATGTCAAAAGCCATGTCCTTCATTACTACAAACACATGTCGAAAATCATGTCCTCCAATCGTAATACATAAGTATAATTGTGTTTTACACAGAGATATTTTGTTGGGTATTATTCCTTGGATCTTAATTCCTGATACTGGAATCTCCTCTAAATTCTCTTTGAGTTTCCACAGAATATAAAGCTTCTCACTCACCAGACAAAGCATAGCCCCAGTATCAATCAAAGTATCGACAGGCATACCGAATACTTCGCATGATATGATTGGCATTCTAATTCTTGTACCCATTTCTTTTCGTTCGTCATTCTGTTGAATTAAGTCATCATCCTCTGCTTGCCATTTAATAATTCTGGAAGTGAAAGTGTTCAAAATTCTATCTTCTACTGTGAATTCGAAGTTTTTTTTCCGTTACCATTCCCCCGGGATTGTTGTGTTCCCGATGGACCTGGTTCATTGGGCCTCTGCTCCAAAAATTGCAAGTTATCTTGGTGTCTTGCTTCCAAATTTTTCCTCGTCTCCTTGTTGAACTATTCATTGGACTGACGAGTATCCACATTCCCTCTGTTATTGTAGTTGTTTCTACCATAGTATCTTCTTTCCTGGTACCTTCCTTGACTATCTCGTGGTCTTCTCCATCGAGTATTGTATCGATTTCCACCATCCGGTCTCGCATAAGGCTTGTAACTGTATCTGTTACTGAACTGATTCCATCCTCTCTTATTTGGATCTTCCCTCGGCGTTTTCTCTTCTCGCTCCTCTCAAATCTCTCGAGGTGTTTGAGAACAACTATCAGCCATAACAGCGTACACAGCGTTGTTATTCTTTCCTCCCTTCTGATGGAAGAATTGAGCGTTCGTATGATCCAGCTTCTGTAATACTTCATCAAATTGTTCCATATTATAGATATCAGCAGCGATCAAAGTCCTCTGGACGTCTGCTGGAAACTGACGTATCAATGCAGTAATCAATTCGTTATCTGGCATCGGCGGATCTAAATGTTGCAGTTTAGAAAGCTGTCCAGAAAAGTACGTCGAGTATCGAGTAGGTTGTGACGTCGAGAATCTCTTCGAATATAACTCTGCTCTGACTTGCTGTTGGGTTTCCGGGGACCAAAACTTTTTCAATAACCCACGAGAAAACTCCTCAAAAGTGGTTAGAGTGGATCTAAAAGCTCTAAACCAAAGAAGTGCAGGACCTTCCAAAAACTTCCCTATCACTCGGATCTGTCTTTCTTTAGGGATCTTGGAATCTTTCATGTAATCCCCTGCTTCTCTCAAAAATTCCACGGGTGTCACAGAATCTCGCCCTGAAAATTTAGAAGGCTTATCCTCTACATTTTTGAATACAGTTATGGGGTTGGATTGAAATACTGTCCTGACCTCATCCTGTCTTTGACTATCCGTTTCTCTAGCTGCTCCTAGATTTATCTGTATCTGTTCCTTTCCCCTTACATTTGGCATTTTTAACAGATGATCAGACTGTTTCTCATCTTTGATTTGAGTTTTCATAGCCTCAAGTTCCTTCTGGTTTTCTTCTGCCATTTTCTTAATTGCTTCAGATTCTTTACAATTCTCCTTCACATCAATGGATACCTGGTTCATAACAGCCTCATGACTTTTCAATGACCCTGTCATATCTGATATGTCCTTCTGTGTTGCTTGGATATCTTTGGAAATTACTTGAATATGGGATGACAAAGATTCCCTAATCTCCTTGATTCCTTCTTGGTTCTCCAGCTTGAGTGTGTCTTTAATTTCATTGACAACTGTGGTTTTAATTTCAGTTTGCAATTCATTAATCACACCTTCTCTTATTTCTCCCATAACAAGTTCTTTAAATTGTTCCGTTAAACGTTGAACAACTAGAATTCCCATCTCATTACTCTCCTTCTTCACCCTGACTTCTAGGTCGATCATGTCTTCACCAACTTTCCTAAGACCATGTTCTATCCTATCAGCTAAGCTTTGGGATCGAAGATCGGCATCGCGAAATTTTTCGTCCATTAAACTTGCGTTAGTAGCTAATGAAGTTTCGAGCTCATGTGTTTTTTCGCATAATTTATTCATTTTACTCTCAAGTGTCATTTTCAAAATTTCGGAATTCTCTTTAAATTTACTTTCCATTGAATTAAATTTACTATTTAAATTTTCTTTCAAATTACTTTTTAAAGAATCAGAACTTTCTTTAAGTTTTTCATCTAAACTTTCTTTCAAGTTATCTTTTAACCTGCTTTCTAAAGAATCAGAATTTTCTTTAAGTTTATTTTCTAAAGACTCAGAATTTTCTTTAAGTTTATTTTCTAAAGAATCAGAATTTTCTTTAAGTTTATCGTTTAAACTTTCCTTAAGTTTATTTTTTAAAGAATCAGAATTTTCTTTAAGTTTATCGTTTAAACTTTCTTTAAGTTTATCAGTATTTTCTTTAAGTTTCCTTTCCAAAGCCTCAGTATTTTCTTTCATAATGGCTGCTACACGCAGTCCAGCCTCTTTTGAACTCTCCTCCAAACTCCTCATCATCCTCATCATTTCTTCCATAATTTCAATTATTATTCAAAACTTAGGGGTATACAATATTGGCAAACACAAGCTTATAACTAGAACAAGAAATATGAATAGCTAATTGGAACACTCTAATAAAATGAGATTTATCCTAATGTCGACGTGATGGAAAAACAAAATTCTCTACTTTTACGAATTACATTTACCACAATATCACAAGAAAAATATGCAAGTTCTCAAATATCCTCCACCTGGATTCTAATAATGTGTATGTCCAGTCATCGAACGTTTACTACTGAATTTACTTGAAGCCCTAATGGTTAAGCCATTATCAAAAATAATCAAACCCATTCTAATCATTAATCAAGTTAAATTTTTAATTTTCCCCACTAATTGGGTTTCCTACTAATTTATTCATCCAAACCAGACATCTCTCAACTCCCAAAATATTTCTATAAAAATTATCACAATTTAAATCGGCATGCGATTGACCATGTCTAAATCGAGACCCACGTTCGAAGCCATTTCTCTCTCTATCTTATTTTATGTGCCCGTTTAGACCGGAGTCCGCACGAGCACATATGTATTTTACCTATAATCAGTCAGCACGAGAGTCAAAATATCCCGGAGCGCCAGATGGGTTAAAGCTAATCGCAAAAACGACATCAAATAAAAAAATGCTTTACTGATTTTTGGCTCAATGCAACAATAAGGATAGAAGGAGATTCAATTGGGTATAACACATCTGGTAAAATTATCTCAGTTTATTTTGAAGTTAAAATTGACTGCAAAGATGCTCAAAGCAGCATCATCCACGTGTGGCGATCCACACTCTTATTTACACAATATACAGAAATTTTCCAAACACATTTGACAATTATTTTTTGGAAACACAAGTCCGATTAATAGTCCTGTAGACTGTGTTCCAAAATTATTTATGATTAATTCCAGTTCAAATTTAATTGTCTCTACTGGAAATATCGTAGATCACTGTTTGAATTTACATAATATTAACACTCGTAGAATAAATGTTCATAGAATTTTAAACTTTCACTTATTTTTCCAGTTTCAAAAATATATCGTCGAAAAATATTATTATCATTGAATCAATACACATTATTTACACATATTAATAACATCTGAAAAGTATTTGACCTTGAGCATAGCATCGAAGAACTGTGCGAAGCACAACAACAATTAATTGTTCTTCTGACATTAAACATTCGAGAAGTGACTCGATTATGAACTTCAAGTTTCTAACAAAATACATGATTTCTGAATCATCAACTTGATCAATAAATTGTTGAACCATTCAACTATTCAATTTTCCACTTGGAATCATTATTATAAAAATATTTATATTTATGGCCATTTCTAGTAATTTTCACAACTTGCAATTCTTCGACAGAATGCGGAAATAAGAATTGTAGCTTCATAATAAATTCATTCAGTTCATGGCACTAGGATTGAAAACATCCTTCAAATTATTCGTGGTTAAAGAATTATTTTTAATTGGCAGTGGCCCATTCTATTATTTGTGTAAGAACACAATATTACAACAACAACGGCAAAGGTCTTCCTCTGAAGAAGAAATAAACTACTATCATGACAAATCCGGGTTCTAGCAAAATCAAAGTCTAAATGGAATTCGTAAACAAGGTTGAAATAAGAACTGATGGTTTCAAGAAATAACCTTCGGGTCATTCATACGACGAAATGTGTAGTTCCAATACTCCTACTATAAACCTGAGCCATCGAACCTGCTATTTGATTGATGCTCGAAAAAACCTCTTCATTCCTGTGACTTAAACATGCGCACCTGGGAATGGCATTTCAACTACTCCACACATATAAATTTTCTTCCCAGAATTTATACAATAAATCAAGCCTCTGCTTGTTATCAACACTGGAAGATTAATAAACTTACAAGTTTATGTTATTTCACCATTCAGTTTAACCCGTGAATTTACCATACTTATGAAAATCTTTATTTCACTTTCGAGTGTATTTACGTCATGATTTTATATAAATACAAAAATATCCTATTTGATACAAATATCATTTGCTTCCCGTTTCATGCCTCTCCGTGTTATCTGAAAAATATACTTTGCTAATTGCAAATATCAACTGTTCAACCAGAACTGAAATGTTGGTTGAATGCGGCCTTGCGCTAACCACTCTCCTTTGGAAAATCTCCTGTTCCAAACTAGAAAAGATTAAACTACTTCATAGGCTCTCTCTCAATACATATGATTATTATAAAATATAATATCCAAAAATTATTTAGAAAAATTATGCAAATTATTATTATTATTAGTGGATTATTATTATTATTATTAGTTATATCATTTTAAATATGTTTAATTATCAACTCATTATGTGAGAATCCACATGTTCGAATCTTCGAATATGGAAAAAATATCCATTCCTCAACAAAAATAATTATTAACTTTTACAGTTACATCGGCTGATTACCGTGATTTCCCAAAAATATGAAATATTCAAATAAATCTTTGTTATGCTCGGTCATCGATCCTAAACTGTTCTGAGTGTTGAAAATGCTCAGAATAACTCTAATAAGTCTTGCGTAAATCATTGCAAGATTTAAATACGAAGAAAAAATAAATAAATGTGTTGGTCATCTGCAGAAAAAATAGTTTGTTCCAATTAGCTAGGCATAATATAATTCAAATGTGGCTTACATTTCTTGATGGTCTTGAAGCATAGTAAACCTGGTCTGTACCAGATTTATCCATAGACATGCCCTATCGGACAAGCACGTATAATCCTTGTATCGGCCGCCATTATATACCCACAATTCGTCTAGTCAGACATAGTGGTAGTATCTATTGACGTTTGAATTAACTGTTGTTCCATTTTAATATGAGCTTCTATCAAAGCCATAACAGTTTGTTTAAATGGGGTCAGATCTAAGTGATCTATTCTTAGATATGTCAGTTGTAACATAACTCACGGTAATCTTATCAGTACAAGAAAAACACTGACAGTCTAACCAATCAACGGCTGTTCTGAAGATCGTTCCCTGGGCATGGCTTAACACCATCTACCATGCGCTAAGCAACCTGTAGTTTCCCTTGCGTAGACTAATTAACACCACCGTTATAGACTAGTCTTCAGTGTACTGATAGATCGAAGTGGTTAACTAGTTACAAATATGAAAACTGACTGAAATGGATTTAAATATCCAAGTATTAGGTTATTACTGGACTGTGACAAAGTACTAATTCTAGACAAAGTCTAGCATATGTCCATGTAGAAATATAAATATTTCCACGAATGTCTGTAGAAAAATCAATCACCTCAGTGATTCTCCTCGCCGGAAACTTACTGAGTTCCACTTCGTAGCGCAGCACTTTTGCGACTATCACAACTTTGAAAAGAACTTCTGCGTAGATCCGGCAACCATGTGCCTTGGCTCAGCGTAGCAGCAACTTGCTCGGCAAGTGCTTGTGTTGGAATGAGCTATCGATGCTTCGGCCAGCCGGCTTTTATTCAAAACTGTCAGGGTCACGCCGCATCAGCGGATATCTGGAAATCCTCATATCTCTGGTATCCCTGGTCCTATTCACTTGATACTAATTGCATTCTCTTTCATTTGGCCGTGCCAGTAATCTGATCCCAGTCTCAAATCTCTACTCCATGGTTAACTATTTAATCAATAAATAGCCTCGACCTCTGCTATTACTCGCTACGTCACTTGACATGCAAGTATCGGTATATTCTTTCCAATTGCTTGTAGCAATGTAGCGCGATATTCAAATATCTCAACTTTCAAAAGCGGCTACAGCCTTTCCCTTGATATCTAGGTGTCTGAATCTTGGAATACCCATTCCTAGAGTTGGGCACAATACCTTAATCACAGAAACGGTAGAGAACTTCTTTCAGTCCTTGTACACAGACGACGCCCCAGTCCCACTTCACCACCAGCATCCGTTCTTCGATGGTGTACGAGGAAGACTTTTGCACAGAGAACAAGAGTCCTTGACCCAGGACATCACCGCCGAAGAAATATATACCTCCATACTCCACAGTGCGCCAAACAAGAGTCCTGGTCCTGATGGCCTGGGGAGAGCTTTCTACTTGTCGTTTTGGACCACCATTCGCGATGAACTTACAGCCGTAGTGAATGATGCTTGTCGTCCTGGACGAAATATCGACACCCTGAAAGATGGCCTGGTGGTATTAGTCCCAAAAATTACACAACCAACACAGCTCAGGGACTTTCGCCCACTGACGCTTTTAAACTTTGACTACAAGATCTTCACGAAATGTATGAAAACGAGACTTCAGGCATTTATGGAGGAAGCCACATCTCGCCACCAATCGGGTGGGGTACCAGGCAGGTGCATTGTCAACACTACATGTGCTATTCGCGATGTCATTAGTGAGTCGCTGGTCGGCAATAAGAAGAAACTGTTATTATCACTGGATTTTGACCATGCCTTTGATAGGGTAAACCATAAATACATCCTTGCGACTCTTCAAGCTATTGGCTTCGATATGCGGTTTATTGCCCTCTTGAGCAAAATTCTTCATGGTGGATCTTCAAAAGTGAGTGTAAATGGGTATTTCACACGGCCGCTCCTCATCCATCGTGGAGTCAGGCAAGGGTGTCCGATGTCCATGCTTCTTTTTGTTCTATCTCTGGAACCCCTTCTTTGTAATCTCCATACATCTTTCAATGGCACGGAGATCAGTATTTTTGCATATGCGGATGATGTCACCCTTGGGGTGGATCGAACCGTTGACATGCAGCAATTGTTCACGGACCTTGATGAGTACGGGAGATATTCTGGTGCGCGGCTGAACCGACGAAAAACAAAGGCGATGTGGATTGGGAAATTGGACCGCGTCCAAGGCGTTCTCCTGGCGTGGGTAACGATCGCCTCAGAACTCAAAATATTAGGCATATCTTTCTTGAATAGTGTACACCAAATGATTAAAAAGAACTGGGACGTTGCCCTACATTCTGTGCGTGGTGCCCTGCAACAAGTGCGGTACCGCTCCTTCCTCTTACACCAACGAACAATGTACGTGAATTTGTTCAGCTTAAGCAAAATATGGTATCTCAGTCAAATTCTTCCTATGCCAAGAATGGTGGGTACACGTATTATTTCCGCCGTCGGATGGTTTATTTGGCAAGGAATATCTATTACGTCTTTCCCGCAGCACATTAACATTGCATAAATCCCTGGGAGGTCTGGGACTCATCGACGTTGAAAAGAAAGCTAGAACCTTATTCCTCAAACGACACCTGCAACTGCTTACAGGCTTCGGGACCGATGAGTCACATAACTTCCTACGGAGATGGTGTAGTCCCTATGACTGCTCGAACCCACCTGCTTATTATGATATCAATCATCATGCACCTCATGTCCGGTATCTGAGAGTTGAACTAAGCTACGTGCCACAAGACGTCATCAGTCTATCTCAACGAAAAAGCTGTATCGTTCTATCATGGCACAACAGTATGTTGCCCCCAGAATTATGCATTCCGCATTGATCGTCACCTGGAATCGAGTCTGGAGGAATGTCTCCAATCGCATTCTTCCCAGCGCAGCGAAGGAAAGTTGGTATAAAGTAATCCATGACCTTATACCAACAAACAGCAGACTCCATCGCATTCACATGGTGGAGAACGCCTTATGCACTTCATGTTCCCATCAGGATACAATCATGCACCGATTTACGAAGTGTGATCCGATTCGATCGACCTGGAACCGCTTCACCCGGGTCCTAAATAGCTTCATGAACTGTCCTACTACCTCCATCACTCCTGAATGGGTGATCCGACCAACATTTAGCCTTCAACCGCCCCAACTGAACAGTGCGGTAGTGTTACTCCTCGGTTGCTATGTGCACTGTGTGCTGAAAACTACGGGGCCATATACAGAACTCGAAATGCTGTCCGAGGTAAGTGAGTGTGTCCTCACGAGCCTTCGCTGTACTACAAGAACTCGCCGGCTGGGGGACTATGCCCAGCAGCTCACCCGCATCATGTGAGTGTTTTGAGCATTGTGATAGTGATTGAACATTGAACATTAAGTAGACTAGTATAACTGTGATAAACTCATCAATATCCATGATTGTTATTCATCTACCACCTCACAATCACCTATGTACCTTAAATATATGAAGACAATAAACAAGTGTCCTTAAAAAAAAAGTAGTAGAGGAAAAATCTTGCATTTCTTGAAAAGTCAACGGAAATATTATGTATTTGATTATAAAGTGGTTGGTTGGTTGGTTCCTCAGTTTAGGGGCTGCGACAATTCAGTCAGGTAGCCCCGTGTACTTTGGGTGTGTGTAGAATCTGTCTAATAACCGGTGTTAATTGTGATGACTGTATTAGTGTGTGTAACTGTTTTAATTCAAGTAAGGACTGCAGACATTGAATTTTTTCAAGTAGTTCCTACTTTTGACGCCAAACGCCGTCAACGACCAAATAGTTCAGAACTTAGTTACCAGATGCCACTGCAGTCGGCTCTTGACGACGAACGTAGGAACCAAAGAATGTTAGTCAAATGTTTAACCTATATATAATTTAGCTTCACACAGGTGTAATTAGTGGAAAGTCATAAATCTATGACATGGGACCGCCGGCTTTACTTCCGCTCCGAAGGAAGGCATACTGAGGGATTTTTAACGTTCTAAAAGAATCCGTACTTCGGCCGGGTATTTATAAAGTGAATTTGAAAAAATAAACAAGACGACCAGCCCCTGGAAGAACCGTGTCAAATCAAGCCCGCATACCAGTGAAGCCAGGGTGGGTTGTCGAGGGGGAGCATTGACCTTGACGTGGCTGAATAAGACGGCACTACGGCCGACACGTACTGATATCACGCCAGGACATGGCAGTTGGGTTTGAACTGCAGAGGTCTTCCCGCTCACTGCGTATCGCGCATTCCAAAAACTTTCAGTTTGTCACTACTTGCTTCACTCACTCAGCACATTCCTTCTTTCACTGGCTGCGTGTCGTGTGCTGCAATAATAACCATTGGCATGCGGGTAGCCGATATATTTAAGTTTGGAATAGGTGGACCGCGCATGCGTACTACAAGACCCCGCGCACCCCGTCGCAGCGTGTTCAACTGCCATCTCCTGCCGCGATGACAGTACGATGGGAATATGACGCCCGCCATTACCGTTTATTTTTGGCGTACCCCTAAAGCTCCGGTTTCCTCCAGTAGCGGTACCGCTTTCTAGCGGTCGTAATGTGACGGTGAATGACGTATAGAAACTGGGAACCGTCTTGACGGTGAACAATGGTGTAAAGTTAGAGCTAAAAATCAGTGTGTGTCGTGACGGCATGTTGTCATAAAGTTAAATAAGAAATGGATGACCTTGACATGGCGCTCGTAATATTTTTGGAAGAAGAAGAGTCCTCCAAAGAAATTTATTGAAATTTATTGCGTCGTCATCTGCATTGCAATGAAGATAAATAAGAATATTTTCGGATGACAACAGTGTTACTTCTATTACGTTCTAAATTACATAAAGGATGCCGTAACTTCAGTGCCGCACAACAGAAACAAGAGAGCAATATCTCCTGAACAGACACTCTGTGTATTTTTAAGGTTACTCATCACATTATACAATGCCTCATGATGCTTTACGAAATCTATTAATGTTTCCTCTCCTTCCATACTCAAATATATCTTCTCATCAATCATTGTATATTATTCACTATTTTCAGCACACACCAAACACCGTACAAAAACGTTGACGAACTGTTTGCTACCTTACTCACCACCGTCATATGAATGACGCCACCGCAATTTCATGTGACGGTGGTAGTCAACGCTTCCTAGAAAACCACTCGCCTTCGTTTCTATGCAGAACGTTTTTGTGACGTCATTCGCCGTCACATTACGGCCGCTAGAAAGCGGTACCGCTACTGGAGGAAACCGCAGCTTAACCGTTTCGTTACGTACCACCAAGGGGTACGCGTACCCCAGGTTGGGAACCGCCGATCTAGACAACCCATGACCGCTGACAATTTAAGAACTGAATTTATATCACACATATGTAGTCATTAAATTTGTATGTTAATTTTTATAAGCTAACCTATTCCGTTAGCATGTTTACCATCAAGCCTTTAATATTGCGGTTGGTTGGATCCTCAGTTTAGGGGCTGCGAGATCGCGGTCATGTAGCCCCGTGTACTTTGGGTGTGTGTAGAGTCTGTCTGATAACCGGTATTAATTGTGATGGCTGTATTAGTGGAGTGTTATCTCTTTTAATTCAAGTAAGGACTGCAGACAATGATATCAAGTAGTTCCTACTTTTGCCACCAAATGCTACCGTCCACGACACCTTGCTTGCGGATTGGCAACTAGATGGCATCGCAGTCAGCACCTGGGGGCGAACGTTGGAACTAATAGAGCGTTATCAATTCTAACCTACAAATTTTGGCTTCACACAAGTGTAGTTAGTGGAAGGTTCTTTATCATGCCATAAATCTACGACATGGGACCGCCGGCTTCACTTCCCCTCCGAAGGAAGGCATACTGAGGGATTTTTAACGCTCTTAAAAAATCCGATGTCTTCGGCTGGGTTTGAACCCGCGATCTTGGGCATAGAAGCTCAGCATGCTACCGACTACGCCACCAAAGCTGCCGAGTCTCCCGTATGGTTAAGAATGATGTCACAAAGCCTCTGGAATAAATCAACAACTACAATCTTAATGAACGCGAGCTCACAGTCGTGAAGGTGAAATAACACCGTCCGAGTACAGAAGAAGTGGGTGTAAATTAAAGACCGAGAAGAGGAAGCTTTGATCTTGAATTTTCTAAGTCTCTGATTAATACTTTTCTTTTTCTGTGGGCTTTGATTAGAACACGCCATCTCAATCCTCTCGCGTCTCCGAGCATGCTTTGTGAGAACTGGAAACCAACGGTTGTACCACCCCATCGTCATATATTGTATATTATTTCAGTAGTATAGATCCCTCCTGCGGGGCTCACAAGCGACAGATCGTGACAAACGAGGATTCAAATAGACATTAGCAGTGACGAATTGCACTCTAATTTCATAAATATCTATTATTTCTTTAAAAAAATACTTTTAAAGAAATGTACGAAGTGTGCGATTTGCAGATAGTGTTGCTGTAACAAAATACGCTCCATTTAATTTCTGTCCACTTCTCAGTTTGGCTGCTGTGACGCCTGTTTCGTGTCATTTTAACATTCTGAGGTCTTTCCTTGATCGGTTTTCATGTATTTCAGAAACAGTAAATCAAAGAATGAGTAGTCAAATCGTATAATTCCATAAATATCGAATAACCGGTGAGTGTTATGATGATCCAATTTTCAATGATTGCCTTTTTAAGTTAGGGAACGTAGAACTTGGAATTCCTGAAATGTAAATAGTGTTCTATAATCATTTGGTGGAAATAAAAACATAACAACCTTTCTCCTTAAGTCTCTCATTATAAACCTCTTGGGGAGAGTATGGTTTATGAACGGGTCCGCTAGTATTATAAAAAATTATAAGGGCTCCGCAGGAATTTGTGATGAATATAACCGAATATTTCATAGCCTCAATCTGCCAATCTATGGGGTAGCCACACATTTTTATGAACATATTTTTCCCAATTGACTTATAGAACCCTCTTAAAAATAATACGCCTAAAATAGTACATAGTACATTATGCAACGAGCCTATAATGGCAATAATTAAGACACGAGTATGTTTATAAAACGAGCGTAAGCAAGTCTTATAATTTCCATACGAGTGTCTTAATTACCATTATGGGTGAGTTGCATACGACTGTTTATGTTCGACGATAATCATAACTTTACTATATGTTTTAACATAAATATTCATAAATATCTGTTGAGATTCAGTCACTCGAATTTTGTGATCGGTGTGCAGCGCTGGGTAGGATATCTCTGTTTTCCAAGCTCTCTGACCGACCAACGCATGCGCTCTGTGTGCTTCAATGCCATATGTGCAGATTGTGGACCAGTATTCAGTAAAACTGTCACCGAAGTCGTTTGAAAGCAATGTGCTGTGTAGAAATTGGATTTGGGGATATTAATATACAGTGCTATTTCTTGTCTCATATTTGCCAGATTATTTACGTGAACATATGGACCACTTTCCATGTCGGTAATTTATATAGACATGTTGGATTTTGAGCGCATGCGCGAAGGTATCCTTACCTAATTGGTCACACAACTGTTTCTTGAGCTCTGATTGGTAGGAGAAACTGTTTCATAATGAAAAATAGTGTTATAATGACCATCATTATGATACAGTTTTCTGACATATAATAGTCAGGGTCGAACATAAATACAATTTATGAAACATATATTGAATGATAGTACATGTTTCGACCTTTCCAAGGAGTCCTCTTCAGCTTCTGGGTGAGCAACATAAAGCAGAACCAACCCCGCGGCAGCGCAGCCTACACACAGTAAATACATTGTTGCGTATTAATGTTGCAGTCCGGCTTCGTGGCTAAATGGTTAGCGCGCTAGGCTTTGGCCCAAAGTGCCCCGGACTCGATTCCCGGCTAAGCCATCAGGGATTTTAATCCCCTGGGGTTAATTCCCGTGGCTCGGGGACTGGGTGTCTTTGCCGTCTTCATCATCACTTCATCCTCATTACGACACGCAGGTCACCCAAGGGCGTCAACTAGAAAGACCTGCACTCGACCTCTCCGGAGACCACACGATCATCATCATCATTGTCGCAAACGTTCAACAAAGACTGAAACTTCGCGCCGTTGCACGTCCTTGAGTGCACCCAGCCGGCACTGTATTGCGTCCCTGGCCGATCGACTCACTCACTCAGAAATTCCCGCGCACATGATGCAGCAGTTTCGCTTATTCTGCTCACCCGGTATAATTCAATATAATTCAGTATGTTTTAGGAATTGTATTGATAGGTGTATTAATTCTATGAGATATGAAATCAACACTAATATGTATTATAGGGGTCGTGAAAATTTAAACCTTCTCCCTCTAGTCCTTACGCAAATTCTCAGATATTTTCCTCCAAAATGAAATGAAAAATGTTCAAGTCACCCACTAGACTAAGAACGTCGAATAATGTGTACGTTTTAGCCTATTTTCATTTATGAAAAAAATAGGCTTACGAGATCACCTTCTGTCAGTGTGTGTGTGTGTGTATGTGTGTGTGTGCATCCGTGTGTGTGTCCCCCCTAATATATTCTAAACGGCTGGAACGATTACAATGAAACTCGGTAAGGTCATAGTACTATTTCGGCCAACCCTGACCGTGCCCTTCAAATTTTAATACGTCTCACCAATCCAACATGGCGGCTGTGCGAAATATTTCACCGGCATTCAATATCTCCAAAATGATTTTGAATTTTGTACGGTGATAAAGGATACTTCTCTTCTGATAGTACATAACTCTATGGCCTAAATATATTAAAATCCAACATGGCGATTATTCGAAATATCTTAATATCTATGACAGCAATGAACCTGAAATTGTGTATGTTGATAGTAGCTATAAACATAAGTTCACCTATGGGACTTTTAATAATCTGGTGAGCACAAATCCAACATGGCTGGGACGCAAATTGTAAATATTTAAATCGATGTTTCTTGCGATTTAACCATGCAAGCGCAGTGAAACTTGGTACGTTATATCCTTATAGAAATTTTAATCCAGAGGCATCTAATTTATTGCAATTGTTTTTATTGCCACAAAATGGCGGCTGTGCGAAATATTCAAATCTCCTTTTTATTTCTTGTGTCCTAATCATGTGATTAAAGTTTGAATAACTCACCCACATATACAAATCCAACATGGTGACCATCCGAAATATTTAGACGGTTCTCAATATCCACGAATCTATTACATCAATCAAAGTGAAATTTTGTATGTTGATAGTGGCAATTAACGTAAGTAGTTGTTGTTTGAGTCTTTAGCCTTTTCACTGGTTTGATGCAGCACTCCATGCCTTCCTGTCCTGAGCAAATCGTTTCATTTCTACATAGCTACCACAGTCTACATCCGACGCAATCTGTTTAACATGATATTCTAACCTTGATCTACTCCTACAGTTCTTGTCCTCGACCCTTCCTTCCGTAACTTAGCTTGCTATTCCTGGGTGTCTTAGTATGTGTCCTACCAACCTATCCCTTCTCTTCATTAGCAGTCGCCAGAAACATCTCTCCTCTCCCACTCGTCTCTCTTCGTTTTTAACCCTGTCCACCCATCTGATCTTCATCATACTCCTGTAACACCGCATTTCAAACGCTTTAATTCTCATCTTTTCTGCTGCACCAACAGTCCAAGTTTCACTTCCATAGAGCGCCACGCTCCAGACAAAGGCTTTGTAAAATGACTTCCTAATACATAAATCTATAAAACAAACGTTCAGTGCTTTTCAGTCGGTCAACACGAATGTACCCAAATAGAGCTGGGTTATGCCCTAATCCTGAAATAAATTACATGAGATTAATAAATACACAAGGATGACCAGTTTCGATCGTCAAGCGATCATCATCAGATCTATTACACTTAGGCTATTTGGGTACATTCGTGTCGACCGACTGAAAAGCACCAAACCTTTGTTTACTTAGGCAACACTGAAAATGGCTTCAAACCTCACAACATAAATCTATATTCGATGTCAACAGATTCCTTTTCTGTAGTAATGCATTACTTGCCTGAGCCAACCTCTTTGCTTCCTAAGTAGGATATATGAAAATAGGCTGTATGGCTCTTCACGAAAACATGTCTTCCCAAAAATATAAAAGTAAGCAATGTCCTCAATTGTGCCAAAATTTGAATAGCTAAAGGGCCCGGAAAGGTTTCAAATTGTGTGTCTTGGAGAACTACAAGAAACTAAAAAAATATATTACAAAAATCACTACCGACCTAAAAGCAGTTCCGGAAAAACAGCCTAAAATCGCTTGTTTCTTTACTCTTTTTCTTTTTGATCAAATCCTAGCCAAATTAACTTATTTATAGAATTCTTTCTTTAATGTGTTCCTTGGTTGAATATCCTCAGGAATTTTTTTGGATTTTTTGAAAAAAATCTTCACACCGGAAGTAGTTATAAGGGCTTAAGTGTAACTCTGCATTGACTCAGGCAAACTACTATTCTAATCGACCGAATATGGTTGAGTTTCATTGACTCACACAAGTGCTCGTAGTGGTAGAATAGGCAACTGTTAATCTAATCAACCAGATATGGTTGAGTTACCGGCGAACTAGTCTATGGCATTAAAGGATGTTTTCTACGTTGAGTTGCTTGTCTGAAGTGCTAGTTTATGATACGACTTTCGAAAGAAATATGCTTATGAATGTTACGCACAGAAATGAGAAAATCTAAGCTACAATAATTAAGTTCAAGTTTTCGGGCTTGTAGGCCGTGGTCCAGACAGGATATCTCCCGACGTTCCATTGGAAACTGCGTCCGGCATCATCAAGGGTTCCGCTCCTTTCCTCGGTCAGCAGTGGAATAAGGAAGAGGCTTGAAATAATGGGTAACGGTTGTAGTGGGGTATTGTTACTTGAATATGACTGTTGGCTGGGTGGATCTTGGCGATGAATTAACGGCTAAACACCCCGACAACTTCAATCGAAAGGAAGATATTGAACGTGTGCGTAATACATGGATCCCGGCCCTTAAGAACCCCAAGGCCAAGATATCACGCCCACGTCAACCTGAAGAACCTTCCCGCTACAGCCCGGCAGTCACCCAGGGAACACCTGACCCTCACAAGCTCGGTCGCCGAAGCCGGAGCACGCACCGCACCTCACAACATGTACGCGAGACCAGACGATCCAGCCGGAATGCGAAAAGAACGCTCGGCTCACCATGCTAATTTCATGATCCAAACTGCCTTCCAGCCATTAATTCATCGCCAAGATCCACCCAGCCAACAGTCATATTCAAGCAACAATACCCCACTACAAACCGTTACCATTATTTCAAGCCTCTTCCTCATTCCACTACTGACCACGAAATGGAGCCGAACCCTTGATAATGCCGAACGCAGTTTCAGGTGAAACGTCGGGAGATATCCTGTCTGGACCACGGCCTACAAGCCCGAAAAACTTGTACTTAATTATGAACGCCGGCCATGAAAGCCTAAGCTGTTATGTATACGCTACAATGTTCGTATTTTCTACACATCTCTCCCATATCAGTAGGGATCATTTAATTATTCCAAATGCATTTATTATTATGTAATTCACACTAACTGCCCATTTTGAGAGCCTTGATGCTTAGACCCACATCAATTGCACACTAAAAGAATATTTTCAAAGACATCTGGAATTTGTTGACACTGAAATTTTATTTTGCGAGTACTGACTTTTAAAATCTAAATTGACACTCGAAGACGCTAGAAGAAACAAATGAATTTTTGATTGACTTTTAGTTACTTAAGTAACACTAAGAGTTCGTACTGTACCCGATAATCCGGAAAGGATCCTGTTGGAATATCCATTGCCCCAGCTGGATTGCCTATTTCTAACACCACCGGCAAATACTACATTAGAAATCGCTTCCAACATGGCCTTTAGGGATTTACATACAGCAGTTACAAGAATATTGTGGATCAACAACAAACTTCACGGGGCATTTACCTTTACTTACCTCCTCGGGGACTGGGAATTCAGCTTCACCTACAATACATCCAGAATACTCTTCTCCTTATATTTAAAATGAATCACACTCCAACAACAACTGATAACAAACTGAATAACATTTATTAACAATAGTGTAAACTAATCTAGTATAAACAAAATAACAATAAACTAATTTAACAATAGAAATTAAAATAAAAACACGCAATCATTCACACTTCCTTTCAACTCTACATCTTACTACAATGCTGCGTATAAAAATTATTAGCATAACATCTTGGTTTGTTTTAGGCCTACACAGCGTAAAAATAAAACCGTTTAATGAATGCTCTTACATTTATGGCATTCCTGACACTTGATTTCATTCACTAGCTTGCGTTTGTAAAACGCTGGTGCACTGGCCTTGTTTCATCAATGAAATAATAACACCACGCCGCACTCGGAACTGGTTTATACAATTTATACAAGGCGGTGAGTGTCCACCTGCTTATGGTATGTCACACCGTTCTCCAACCCTAACGGTGAATCATTCTAGCTAGCCCTCATTGAGACTGCTGGTGTGTGCGTTTATAAAAACACGTAAAATTTAACATTTAGATCTTACAAAAGTTCACATAACTACTCTGTTTCCTAAACAATCATCCTGAAATTTTTTATACACTCTTTCATTCGCACCCCGCAATTGTTCATGACCAATTCGGTTCCACATTTACTCTTAACAGTGAACAATCATTCATACCAAAAACATCCGCTCATAAAACACACGCTATTTCAAAACAATTGATTAATAAATCCTACTAAATTATTTAACTAATTAAATCATTTTCAAAAAATTATTTACATGTAATATTGTTTTAGATCCCTTAGTTGGGGGGGTTGTTTAGGGATCTAAACAATAGTGTTATTGTACTAATTTGGAAGGTTGTTTCTAAATGATGGCGGCTTCCCGTAGCTGGGAGAGCTTACCAGTGTGGCGTGTTGTTTGGTGTTCAAGTGCTAGGGGGTGTTCCTGCTAAGATGCAAGAGACTACTGGGGGGATGAACCTCTGAGTGCAGGCTAGCGTGCCGGCCTGCCAGCTGGGCAGAGTGAATGATATAACAGACGTGCTCACGTCAGCGGCTCGCTGCTTAGGCAGTCGAGACGCGTGCGGTAACACAATGAAGCCTGAGCAAGCAAGAACTGGCTATTATTGTCACGGTCAATCGTGACGCGAGTCAGGAAGGGTGTAGGGATGTAAAGAGGCGTGTAATTATGAATGCAATGTGTAGTTTACTGACCAAGTGTTTTATTGGTCAGTGAGTAGGCAATTGTAAGTCCCTTTTAGGGAAATGTGAATAATGGTACCAGTTAAGTGTACAAGTTTGTGGATGGGTGTTACAAAGTTAAGGATATCTGAACACTTGCTGATGCTCACCTGATGATAGTAGCTGGAGCAGGGCCTTCGGCGACACACACTGTATAACAGATAACAGATCCCAAAAGCCTCACTTCTTATAGGTCCTGCCGTTGCACAGTCAGCATTCCATTGACATAGCTGTCCCAGTTAGTTATAGTGTTAATGTTTATGAGTGTATTGCAAGTGGTTGGCTAACCTCCCGAGCTGGGTGGCCGCCCTTGCTGTGTAAAAGGTACTGTTCTGGACTTATGATGTTTGCCAGTTAGGGGTGGTTTTAATAGATGATGGGGGGGTGGCTTTTAGGGGGTGCAGCCCCCCGGGCCTGTACAAGTCTCCTCCTTTGATTAGTTCGCGTCCCCGCGAACGGGAACGGAACGTGGAGTGGGGGTGTTGGTGTGATGGATCGTTGTTGAATCCTCCTTGTACTTCCTCTTCTTTTCTTCTGTGTTGATGTCGTGTAGAGGTAGCGATGTCGTGTTGAGGTAGCGATGTTGTGTAGATGTGAGATCAGCTTGTGTTCAGAGGGGTAGGTTTTGGGATATACATATGATGATTTAAAATAGTTCATAAAAAAAATTGACATTTGCAATATGAAAAAGTTCCACAAAAAATACATGGTTTTGACATTGTATAATATATTGGTGTTGTGCAGGGAGGAAAAAACCCAGGGCTGGACGGGAGGTTGTGCCGTCCGGCGCTGTATTGGGGAAAAAATTGCTCCCTGCAATGTGAAAGATGGAAGAAATAGAAAAAATAGGTGTCCCAAGGTATAAGTTAAAGGAATACGTAAAATATAATTTATTGTGCTGGGGTAAAACGGGACACCTTCACAAATTTGGACGTTAGAAGGAAGAAAAATGAAAGAGACAAAAGCATAATCATTGTGTACATGTGTGTGATAAAAATATGTGTATTCACAATGTGTGGCATCCTTGGTAATAAATTTTGTATGCGGTGCCTTTTAACAATATTACAGTATTTTCTATTACATTATTTACTTATATCTATCTATCTTAATTAATAATTATTTTATACCTAGACGGCCGTGTCTACTGTACCTTGCGTGCACGCTACCCTTTGTATTTATGTGCCGTCTCACGGCTAATCCTGTCCGGCCGTTTCCCGGTGCAGTTTAGTGGTCGTGCTGCTGATATATATACCCCTATCTTGTGAATCATTCTCTGTGGGCGAATGCCTTCACACTTGACAGTGAGAGTTGCCGCCACAGATCGGTTGCGCCCTCATTGTCGTAAATTGCGTCGCATCTTTGACGCTTTATTTTCTTTGTTTATGTTGATCTGTCAGCAAGCCTGATACCCCACAGGTATCAACCGTGCTGTTCAGATTTCTGGAGTGTAGCTGTAAAAGAATGTTGGTGAATGTGTTGGATTGTGTGAGAATGAATACAAATTACAAATACAAATTAGTGAGTAAAGGTGGTACATAATAATATCATGGCACAAATAACATGTTGCTGCTGTATGGCAGTGAAATCATTGTCACCAGTGACATATGTCTGGTGACGCCGCCTGAAAAATGGAGAGGTTAAAAAAACATGTGAATATTGCATATTCTTTATATCGGCTCCTGTGTCAGTGTGTTCACTGGCTGAAGCTCTTTTTCCTCTGGAATAAATGACGGGATTAGTGTTAACATTTGGCCACTATTAATGTCATGTTCTCCTTGCATATGTTTGTTTTACCTAATGTATGATCGGGATTACCCTAGACGGTGCCGTAATGTTTTTCCTTACCCTTAAAGTGCTTATCTTAAAGTATTGTTTTACCTTAATCTTAGTTAGCCTAGTTAATCTAACGTATTGTTGGGCTTACCCTGATGACGGGTTTGTTTGTCACCAGGCGCCGAGATATTTAGTCTAGATCTTACTTATCCTAGTGTGTTATCGGGCTTACCCTGGCAACGGATTTGAGTCGCCAGGTGCCGAACGGCTTTACCTTAATCTAAAAAAAATTGCCTTAATTTTTAAAAAATTGCCTTAAATTTAAAAAAATTGCCTTAAATGTAAAACTATGCTGTATATACATGCCGAGTGGACCTTATTCTAAAGCCGAAATGTGCTGTGCCCTATTTTAGCAACAGCGCTTGTTGAATTTGCTTACATCTAAGTGACCTTAAAAATGGCACTGTAACTTAAATACTAAAATTTAGTTGGAGGCTCGTCCGTCCGATTTCTCTCGCGGGGCCCTTGTAGTACATTGTTGAGACCGGAACCCAACAATGCCTCGTAGTCCCCACCGTCTTAATCCTAGTTGTCGACGTTTATGCTAATGATTAATACTAGTAATTAATAAAGTTCCCGGCGACTGCGGTGCCAAAAGTGCAAACGCTTCGCCCGTTATACTTGCCTGTGTTGTCATCCTGTTCATTGCCGTTGTATTCATCATTGTTGGGTTGTGCCCACTAAACCCCTTTTAGGGCTCGCTATGCTCCTCATTTAAGATCTCTGGCTGCCCGGTGCATAACCATTTAAGCTCTGGCGACCCGTTATCAGCCATTTACGTGGGCGCAGGACCGAATGACCGTTTTCATTCCATATTATTCATATTTCATATTATTCATTGTTTGTTTTTTTGGTTATCTTCACCTCTGCCGCGCGGGGCAAGGACTTGTCGGATCTAGGATTGGTCCCGCTGAATCCTGAGACCCTGCTTCACTTCTGCGAGTAGAAGACTAACTTCCCGCCGTAGAAGTTCTACTTACTTACATGCTAAACTAAGAGTCTAGTCCTAATTTGGTCGTCCCTAGGGTTATCTCCTGAGTCCGGTGTGGAGCTGGCTATTTCTCCCACCGTTTGTCAAAAGTCTCCCCAGCAGGTCTTGGCTTCGACGACCGTGGCGCATGGTGGGTGTAACTTTCCTCTTCCGGGGGGGGGGGGGGTAGGCTAGACGCACCCCCGGTTTTGGCGTTTGCCCGCGCCAGGCCATGAATGCTTCAACCTTACGTAGTTCGTCTCTTTGGTCTGGGTCAGTGAGCCAACTGGGGTAGGGTTCATCATCGCCTTCCCCAGCTCTGCTCCTGTGTGGTGCCTCTGGCCTTCCGCTTACGCTGTCATCATCATTCAGCGTGTCACAGATTCCTCTTTTTATATATAAAAATGAGTGTACTATGTAAATAATTTATTGTGTAAATAATGTAAAATTTTTCAAGTGTTTTGGGGTTGTAGAATCTTCTAAATGCATAGACTACTCTAGGTCTGCTATGCTATGTCGGACTTCCAGCTGTAATGCCTTGTTAATTTTCATGGAGGCGTTAATAGGGTTCTATGGCGTTGGGTTCCCTGTTGTTAGGCTCCGGGGGTATTATCCGTTGAATAGGCTTAAAGCATGGTAGGAGGGGGTTGCGCATCTTTGGGCTCCATGTTAATGGTGGCCTGGGGCTGGTGATGCTGCTGGGATGTCTTTACAGTGAGTGGACGGGGGAGGTATTTCCCAGGTTTGCAAAAATTTTCACAAAGTGTCATGCAGGTTCAATGATAATAACCCAGGTGTGTGGGTAGGATGTTCCATGCGTGTGGATGGATATGAGGCGTATCCGCTCTCATTTAAGGATAGGTATAGGTCGAGGTATGATAGTACTACGTCCCTTGCATGCGGGATTGTTTAATGAGAAAATATTTTTAGTTTAAGTTTGGCCGCATCTCTTTATATTGAGATGTGCATTACGCTTGCTATTCTTTCCGACACACCCCTAATACTCGGGTGTTAGCATTGAGAGCCAGGGCGTAGTGAGCCCTCTCTTTAAACGCATGAAGTCTATCAACCCCGATGTACATGTTGGAATGTAGTTTATCTGTTTTTATTGTGTCTGTATGTCTGTGTTGGCTAATGTTGTGAGTGAGGAGTTTAGGGGAGGAGGAAGGTGGTATAGTGGTAGCCTGTGGGTGGTATATAGGCTATCTTGCTGGTACCATCCGTCTCTGCTCCTGTCATCCTCACTTGGTCAATATCTGTTTTCTATCTGCTCTTGGGGATGGTTAAATGCGGTGACGCTGTGACGTCACAATCTGGTCATTCATCTGATGATGTTAAAGTAGCAAGTGCATTTGTAATGTAACTGGTCATGTCCTGATAAGTGAGCGCGTGTGGGAGGGACGTGGTCGTAATTCTGATTAGCGCAGCTGCGTGTGTGTGGCTATGTTCCGCTACACCATGCGGGCGGGTGGCCTGTTATCGGCTAAGTCCTATCGTGCGTCGCGTGTCTGAGTGTCAGATGGCGCGTGTAACCTGTTATTGCACTTGTGAACATGTCCCTGTGGCCCTAAGATAAGTCCGGCCTATTATGTCTGTACATTGCTAAATGTCATAACTGTTGTACCAGTGCTGAAAAATGTATGCCATTATTATTGGTTTGTTTTTGTCATTTCATGGTCACTTCCGTTATAACAATAGTGTCTGCCGACAGCAGTGTTGCAATGCTTCTGGAATCTGCGAGTCAGTGTTTTGTCATGTTTGTGTTTATATGTTTGTATGCGGGAAGTCTCTGACGTTACGTATGTCGGCAGCCGGAACGTGACTTTTGCCAATGTGCGAGTGTTGTCACTGTTTGGGATTCCGGGCGGGCCAGTGTGCTAATCCGTCCTGTTTTTGCTAGCAACGTTGTGTGGACACTTATTCCATAAGACCTTTGCCTTGTGAAATTGCTATGCTTGTGTTTGGGAAATCTATTTCCTATGTTTGGTGTAGTCGAAATTTTGCATGGTATTTGGCCGGAGAAAATGTGGTATTACCTGTTTATGTACTTGTATGGGGCCCACTTCCGTCTGAATGGGACTCTGGATTTTTGTTTTCCACGGCGTCCGCTTTTTACTGGGCATTCGGACCCGCGATCCCATGTAATTCCCCGTGTTTCATGTCTGCGTTGTCTGTTGGGATTTGTGTGTCCCCAGTGTGGCTTTTGATGGTGTTTTTCGCGCCAAAAATACCATTGGTTAGTTTGTTTTTGGCACGACTGTGTTGTGTGGTCGCGAGTTCGTACCCGTTTGCTTTAGGGACCTGGTGTTACGATTTCTGTATCGTATATACCATGGTACACGTATCGTGTATTTGAGACGCGCAGATGAAAATACGCTTTGGCGTGAAACATTTGGGTCTTTTGGAATGCCCCTCGTATTCTAATTTTGAGAGTTATAGGGTTTTGAAACTCCCGTAAATGAATGTGTATGTTCCGGCCCGGCCTGGAGTATGCTTAGTTTGTCCGTAGCTAGTGAATGGTCGCGCACCCACGGGTGTGTTATCGCTGACTGCGATGGTAGCATTGAATTACAACTTGTGTAGGAAGGACTTTGCTTGCTTGCCGACACGTGTGTGTGTGGGAGGTTGATTGCTCGCTTTCTTGTTGTGAGCATGGCTTTCCGTAATGGAAAAGAACCTTCGACTAAATACGTTCGTGTCCCCCAAATCTTATGTTATTGTAGGCGTGGGATGAATATATTCTTGTTAGTGGTACCCGATGTCATTATGTATGTGTGTCACCGGGCCGCTAGTTGCGTGTTTGGTGACCAGGTGTCGGAGGTGATTTTACTATTTGTGCGTATGGATATCTGTTAGTGTAGCTATCCTTTATCATTCTATCCTCCCATTAGATAGTTACCCGACCTTGCACTCCTGGTATCCAGAAGGTTACGGGTTCGAGACCGTCTTTGTCCAGGCTAATTATTCCTGTTGCCCTTTTAGGCTGTGTCTCCGGGACAGTGTATTAACTTGTTATGTGGCAATGTGAGTTGACTGTGTGCCTTCCAGAAATATGTGGGTTTTCCCAAAGTCTGGGATTTGCGCCCTGTGGTGTTTATGTTTAGTTTGCGCGCTGTTATGGGGGACGAGAAAAATTCATGTTATAGGCAGTGTAATATGTAACGTGTACCTTAGGATCAGATGTATACAGTTCACCTTAGCTAATTCGCCTTTCACGGGATGAGTGAAAGATGAGAAGAGAGAAAAAAAATGAGCTATCCAAAATTTCAAATTAAGAAAGTTCTATGGGGGAAAAAATAATAGAGAAAATATATTGTATGACATTTACATAATGCTTTATGTTTACTTTAGCAGGTTGCCAGACGGCGGTATCTTGTAAAGATTGTATCGTAAATAATTTCAAAAGTTTCAAAATGAAAGGTAGGACCTGAGTGTACTATTCGCCTATACGGCGACGTTAGTAAAACAGTAATCTAGTTACGTCTCAGGGAAATCTATCATTTTTGAAAAATAGTTTGAGATTCTTAACTGTTTCTTACGATTAAGTCTCTCAGTCATCCCAAAAAATCTATCGAACTGTAGGAATGGAAAATATAACAAGATAGTCATTTCTACTTGGAAAGACCCGCCTAAGCTCTATGCTGTGGTTTGTTGCTTAGGCAGTAGTTGGAATAGTTCTTTCCGACCCTGAGCCGCGTGGCCCGATTGATTGGCTTCCGCTTGGCTTTGCATATTAGAAACTTTACATTATCCAAGCTATAATCTGAACTAACTATGATTATAAACCCTTGATGGCCTGAAAAATGCTAGGAGCCAAGAAAAAATTCGGAAAAATTTCAAATTACATAGTTTTGAATTGGCCACGATCTGCTGTGTATGCGTGTGAAATCTACCGTTTACAGGTGTGGAATCTACCCTTTGTGTATCCATTGTCGTGTTTCTCACGTGTAAAAGACCCTGCCCGTATATATATTTGTGATTCAGGTGACAGTGTGTGTTATACTCATGGTGAAAGTCGTTATCCTTGTTCGAGCGTCATTGCTCGGGAAGGTGGATACTGTCGCCCTAGGGCATAGGCCCCTGAAACCCATTTAGATGATTCTTTGTATTTTCCGGAGGAGTTTGTAGCAAAGTAAGCCTGGGCCTACTTTCCCCGTAGTGCCTGGATGTTGGCCTGAGTGTGCTACTGTCCGAGGGACTAATTGCGCTCTGCGCTACCCTAGCAGTGTTTATAGGGGTGTGTGTATTCCTGACTGTCCGGTCTCGTGGGGTAGGTAATAAGACCTTTCTTATACCCCGTGTACTGTGTGTTTGTGGCTGGTCAGTGTGCGTAGGTGTGTGTTGTGCACCCTGAGGGCCTGAAGGCAACACCCTCTTGTGCATTTGCACCTGGGATACACATGCTAGTGCCCGCTTTCGTCCTGGCAAAATTGCCCTTTGAACTAGCGGCAAAGGCCGTTTAGTTGCCTGTGATTGCCCTAGCGATGTATCGGAGTGTAGTCTACCCGATTTCTGGCCTATGGCCACGGCAAACTCCTTCCCTTGTGTGGCAGTACGTGTCGAGAGGGACATCCTCGCAAATTGCCGAGTTAGCGTATCTACGCTTATGTCCTCTCTCGACTGGGCTGGCGGCCCTGCCATGAACTCAAAAATGGCCTTGTTAGCCTGGAGCTCGCGATGGTCATCCCAAATTTGGGCATACTGCCTGTTGAGGCATATGGCCTGTTCGCAAATTGTTGTGTCAATGTGCTTGCGTCCTATACAGTTCTGTGGCCGCCAATTGGAGAAACGCTTGTTCGCGAATGAGTTCCCTGTATTGGGTGTATAGAATTGTGTAGTGCACCCTCATCCTCTCGAGGGTTGTGTTATTTATTACCGGGCCATGTGTGGTTATTAATTTGACATATATTCTGTTCCTTTGGACATGGATCCTATTGAGGTGTTCATGTATGTGCTTCAAGTGCTTGTGTGCGCATCTGAATCTCGCTGTTCTACCCTCTGACGGGGTGTATGGCTGTTTGCCCTGTATCGCCCCGACTTTGGTTTGGAGTGCCCGTATTTGTGTGTGTCGCCTCTGTATATGCCTCTGGCACCTTAGCAATAATGCAACTAGTATCGGTGTACCCCTATTGTCTCTATGGCTTACAATCTCTGTTGCCTCTACATGTGGTGCCATCCTGAGTTGAGGGTGGGTATAAAAAGAAATGTGTACGAGATCTCTGATTCTTTCCAGGGGCTGGGGGTGGGCGGGTTAATTAAAATTCCCCTTGTGTAGCTATGGTAAAGGGAAAAAAATAATGCCTTCAAAAATTTTTTTTCATAATTTTCGCTTGGCTGCGTGCGGTAGGGGTCCTTTCTACTACGAGGGCTCGTTGTATGAGTCCTACCCTTACTGTGCGTAGTAGCCGCGTCTCCACCAATATGTTTTAGATCCCTTAGTTGGGGGGTTGTTTAGAGATCTAAACATTAGTGTTATTGTACTAATTTGGAAGGTTGTTTCTAAATGATGGCGGCTTCCCGTAGCTGGGAGAGCTTACCAGTGCGGCGTGTTGTTTGGTGTTCAAGTGCTAGGGGGTGTTCCTGCTAAGATGCAAGAGACTACTGAGGGGATGAACCTCTGAGTGCGGGCTAGCGTGCCGGCCTGCCAGCTGGGCAGAGTGAATGATATAACAGACGTGCTCACGTCAGCGGCTCGCTGCTTAGGCAGTCGAGACGCGTGCGGTAACACAATGAAGCCTGAGCAAGCAAGAACTGGCTATTATTGTCACGGTCAATCGTGACGCGAGTCAGGAAGGGTGTAGGGATGTAAAGAGGCGTGTAATTATGAATGCAATGTGTAGTTTACTGACCAAGTGTTTTATTGGTCAGTGAGTAGGCAATTGTAAGTCCCTTTTAGGGAAATGTGAATAATGGTACCAGTTAAGTGTACAAGTTTGTGGATGGGTGTTACAAAGTTAAGGATATCTGAACACTTGCTGATGCTCACCTGATGATAGTAGCTGGAGCAGGGCCTTTGGCAACACACACTGTATAACAGATAACAGATCCCAAAAGCCTCACTTCTTATAGGTCCTGCCATTGCACAGTCAGCATTCCATTGACATAGCTGTCCCAGTTAGTTATAGTGTTAATGTTTATGAGTGTGTTGCAAGTGGTTGGCTAACCTCCCGAGCTGGGTGGCCGCCCTTGCTGTGTAAAAGGTACTGTTCTGGACTTATGATGTTTGCCAGTTAGGGGTGGTTTTAATAGATGATGGGGGGTGGCTTTTAGGGGGTGCAGCCCCCCGGGCCTGTACAATATGTTCATAATAATATCCATTATTTAGTGCTGCTAACACGTTACTTTCGAGATTCTGGCTTCTCGGTTACAATACAATTCTCAACTAACTATATACACTGATTTTTCACATAACCCTTCTCTAACGTTCCGTAGTTGTGCTATACTGCTTACACATCGTCTTATATAGGTTTCATTACAATGTCGGTATAATACAGTCGACTAATTAAAGTTAACTGTACGTAATTACATAACTTTGGGTTTAATAAAATAAAATAATATTATTATAGACATGAGTAGACAATCGTTCTCAAGTTGCATTTCCGCTGAAACCCTCCTGTTGAAATTGAAAATCCACAACCTGCTTCCAGTCTCCAACCGGGTCAGGGAATGGAATCCCTCCTGTTAACACAGCTAAATCGTTACTTCACAAGAACTGGACTACTTGTATACAACGGCACTTATCATGATCCATGCCTTCTTATCAAAGAACAACAATACTTTGACTTCTTTTAAAAATGCGGAACTCCCTCGCACCAGCACTCTTCATAGCTCTACAAATCCTCATATAACAGTATATATGGCATAAACAATTATCATCCACTATGTTAAACAATAACCAAAAAGGATTAATTGTTATTAACATATCTTCTGTAGGCACTTCTCTCAAATAATGGCATGACCCTCAGTATCATTACACAAGACTACTGGACTACAATTATACATGCTTAAGTTCTTCAAACAAAACTTCCAATTGTAATGAAGATATTAGACAGTCGCGATTAACCTCCTAATGTTTACTCCACAACAAGTTGATTAACTGTTAACTCGTCTGTCGCAAATACATGTAATAAAAATAATACTCCTGTCTCACCTCACTTGCCAAGCTTTAAATTGTTTATCGTTGTAATATCACGTCGACAAAATGACGTGATGTTACACAAATAGAATAAAATAACACACATGTTATTTATAGTGTCAGATTGAATCCAATCTTGACCGGGATAAACTAGCTTTGAATTCCTAGCCAAAGATTTGAATAATCTTCTATCAAAAGGTATTTCCTCTAACCTATTAAATGAACAAAGCTCTTAGCTTTACAAATAATAAAAAGGTTTGTCAATGTCGTAATGTTTTTCCACTCTACACAAAGAATGTTCATAGGGATTAAGACTTCGGTCATATCAAACGACTAGTATTTCCTTGATCGCCGACAGTTTATGTACAATAATGATATAACAATATCATTCGATGTTTCTTCTGTTCTTGAAGTTAAATGTTGTTACATTAAAGTGCTCAAATTAAATTTAATAAGAATTTAATTTGAAGCTATGACACAATGTCAGAATACTTGGTTTAAAATAAAATTATTAAAATTCGAGAGTCGAAACGACTAGTCTTCTATGAGGCAATATAATTTCTGAAACAAAATTTTTAATGTCAGTTCCATAACTGATCCGTAGAATAAAATTGAAAAGTAGATGAAAGGCAATCATCTCCTAAATAATCTTGAAGCATAAATGTCTCGACACACATCTGAAATGTAAAATACATGAAAACACTGAAATACATGAAATGTGAAAATATAGAAATATGGAGATATGGAAATATGAAAATATGGAATAAGATCGCTGGCTCAGGATGTCACTAATCAAGCTCTATACTACAAATGAGATACACTGCTACCTTATTTGGACGAAAACTTGAAGATCTATGTAAGTATTCCCACAATACTTTAGATGTTTCCTCAGTACAATACACTGAGATGGATCTGCATTCGAACCTCGGATCTGCGACTTCAGAGATAGGAAACGTCCCTCTCTGGAATTCACCAACATTCGCCTGGGCTCGAACGACATCCTTCTGGAAAATTCTTCTGTGTTGCTGGGCTACCCCCTAGCATCTTGACAAATCACTTCTGTAGAATCTTCATTCTCCGTCGTAAATTTGTATCAGCCTCATCATTGGAATATTCATATAAATGGTGAATGAAATATTTCCATTGCTAATTGATGTTATATTAGTGTTCGTAGACTGACGAAAATGTACAAGATGGACCGTACACTACGCCTGTATTCAAGAATACACCGTCTAACGAAGCTCCATCGTTGCATCTTAACTCCTGTTAACGAATATGTCTCTGGCGCATGACTATTTAGTTCATCATATCAACAATGTTACTTATGTTGAATGAAGACATTTGAAAAATAATAATAGTCATTATGTTAATGTTTATGTGTTGCGCCAATATTAAACTCCATCGTTGCATCTTAATTCCTGTTATCGAATATGTCTCTGGCGCATGACTATTTAGTTCATCATATCAACAATGTTACTTATGTTGAATGAAGACATTTGAAAAATAGTAATAGTCATTCTGTTAATGTTTATGTGTTGCGCCAATATTAAAAGTTCTCCGCTACTGTTCACTTGAACTGCGTTCGCCAACTTCACGTTGCAAATTAAAATGATATTCAGCTTTATTTTCAACACATTTGAAAATCTGTCTTAACAGGCTTATATTGTCGAAACGGTAAGTTTTAAAATACTCGACTTTTCACAATATATAGTATGCGACCTGTTCTTTATATATATTTTCGCTTATTTAAATTCAGATCTCAATGATATAAGAGATATAATCAATTCAATGTTCCTCACAACTTCACGTAGAATGGAAGTTTGGTGATCTCCTACGTTCCACCTAGCTATCCTCGCGTCTCCACAAGTCGACAGTCGTCGCACTCGGACTAAGCCTTGGGATCTCCGTTAACCCAGTAAAAACACTTGATCATTCTTCAAAGACTGCTGGAATAAAAAACAAGTAGTTCCGTGAAGAACTATACAGCCTATTTTCATATATCCTACTTATGTTAATTGCCACTATCAACATACACAACTTCTGTTTGATTGAGTAATAGATTCGTAGATATTAAGAACCGACTAAATATTTCGGATGGTCGCCATGTTGGATTTTATATATGTAGGTCCTAGAGTTATGTACTGTTACATGCAGATTATTGTGAACGTGTAGTATTCTAACTTCAATCGCATAATTAGGACACAAGAAAAAACAAGGAGATTTTAAAATTGTTCACAGCTGCCATCTTGAGGTTATGGAAACAATTGAAGTAAATTAGATGCCAGTGGATTAACATTCGTATAAGGATTTACTGTACCAAGTTTCACTGCACGCGGATGGTTAAATTGCGAGAAACGTCCATGTGAATATTTATAATTCGCGTCACCGCCATGTTGGATTTGTGATCACCAGGTTATTTAAAGTCCTATAGGTGAACTTAAGTTCATAGCCCCTATGAACATTAAAAAATGCAGTTTGATTGCTAAAATAGATTCGTAGATATTCAGTATCGTCTAAATATTTCGGATGGTCGCCATGTTGGATTGTTAAATGTATAGGCCATAGAGTCATGTACCATTAAAGGAAAATTATTGCGTAGGTTCATTATTCAAACTTTCACTTCGATCGCTTGACTACATCACAAGAAATAAAAACTTAATTTTAAAATTCGCACTGCCGCCATCTTGAGGTTATGTAAACAATTGAACTAAATTAGATACCAGTGGATTACAATGCGTATAAATATTTCCTGTACCAGGTTTCAGTGCGCTTGAAACATTAAATCGCGAGAAAGGTCTATTTAACATTTTCAAATTCGCTTGGCCGCCATGTTCGTTTTGTAGTTAACCGGTTTTTGAAAATCTTTTAGGTGGACTTCCAGTAGTGCCCTTTATCTCCGTACAAAATTTTAGGGAGATACCGCTAATAGTTTCAGAGATATAGAATGCCGGTGAAATATTTCGCACATCCGCCATCTTGTGATTATGTAAACAATTGAATGAAGTTAGATGTCGGTGCATTACAATGTATATACATATATACTGTACCAAGTTTCATTGCGTTTGGTTGGTCAAATCGCGAGAAACGTCTATTTAAAAGTCGCAAATTCGCTTGGCCTCCATGTTGTTTTTGTAGTTACCAGGTTTTCAAAAGTCACATAAGTGAACTTATAGTAGTTCCCTCTATCACCATAGAAAATGTCAGGGTAATATCGGTAATAGTTTCGGAGATATTGAATGCTGGTGAAATATTTCGCACAGCCGCCATGTTGGATTGGTGAGTCGTAACAAAATTTGAAGGGCACGGTCGAGGTCGCCGGGAATAGTGCTATGAACTTTCCGAGTTTCATTGAAATCGCTCCTGCCGTTTAGATTTTATTAGGGGGGGACACACACACGAATCACACACACACACACACACACACACACACACACACGCACACACACACGGACAAAAGGTGATCTCATAAGCCTATTTTTTCAAAATTGAAAATAGGCTAAAAACGATCCTAGGATCTCCCCCTCCAAGTCGAAATTTTTGGCGGCCATATCAAACTCCCACCATCATTTTAGCGCGTAGATTACGAATGCTTATTACTGCGTAGATTAACCGATCTGCGGCTTTTAAAGTATCAGACATAATTTCTTTTAATATTCTCTTCATTACCAAATAAGAAAATCTTCTTCTAAGGGCTTAAATGCATAATTTCATCAAATTGTGTAATTGAAGTTGATCCCGTCTTCAATAAGACCTCTTCTCATTGGCTCTGGGCTGGAATCCAATAGCATAATTTATAACAATATTTATAATATTAATTTCCTAACTCGCTGTTGCTATGCCAAATATAGCCTTCTAGAAGCGTCTCTTGTGCAATATATCACGTGATCGGGCTCTCCCACACCCTCGAGGTTGTAACACTACCCTCCTGTGTCACACTTCCAGAAATTATATTTGCTGGTTAAATTGTATCATGGGGACGGAAAATACTCTCATTTTGTCCCAAAATAATTCAATTTACGGGGGCAGTACCAATTCGTGACCGCCAGGCGAACTAACTAGGGCTGGTAATTTTAATCGATTAATTTCAGATTTCGATTAATCGATTAATCGAAACAGAAAAGCGACCAATTACCACAAAATCTGATTAATCGATTATTCAATTATTCGACTAATCTATATATATAAAGCACAAAGTTTGTCTGTCTGTCTGTCTGTCTGTCTGTCTGTTATGTATACAAATCTACACCGTTTCACCGATCTGAACCAAAATTTGTATACTTACCCTTTGGAACCCTGCGGGTAACCCTGTCAACATTAAATTTCGGACAGACCACCCCATGCCCTGCATTTAGGCCCTTTTGCACAAATCTACACCGTTTCACCGATCTGAACCAAATGTTGTATATTTAACCTTTTGAACCCTGCGAGTAACACTGTCCACTTGAAATTTCGGACAGACCACCCCATTCCCTGCATTTAGGCCCTTTGGTCCAAATCCACACCGTTTCACCGATCTCAACAAAAATTTGTATATTTACCCTTTGGAACCCTGCGAGTAACACTGACCACTTAAAATTTCGGACAGACCACCCCATTCCCTGCATTTAGGCCCTTTGGTCCAAATCTACACCGTTTCACCGATCAGAACCAAAATTCGTATTCTTACCCTTTGGTGCCCTGCGAGTAACACTGTCTGCTTGAAATTTCGGACAGACCACGCCATTCCCTGCATTTAGGCCCTTTTTGCACAAATCTACACCGTTTCACCGATCTGAACCAAAATGTGTATACTTACCTTTTGGAACCCTGCGAGTAACACTGTCTGCTTGAAATTGCGGACAGACCACTCCATTCCCTGCATTTAGGCCCTTTGGTCCAAATCCACACCGTTTCACCGATCTCAACAAAAATTTGTATATTTACCCTTTGGAACCCTGCGAGTAACACTGTCCACTTAAAATTTCGGACAGACCACCCTATTCCCTGCAATTAGGCACTTTGGCACAAATCTACACCGTTTCACCGATAAGAACCAATATTCGGAAACTTACCCTTTGGTACCCAGCGAGTAACACTGTCTGCTTGAAATAGCGGACAGACCACTCCATTCCCTGCATTTAGGCCCTTTGTCCCAAATCTACACCGTTTCACCGATCTGAACCAAAATTTGTATATTTACCCTTTGGAACACTGCGACTAACACTGTCTGCTTGAAATTGCGGCGAGGCCACTCCATCCCTTGCATTTAGGCTGTTTGGCACAAATCTACACCGTTTCACCGATCTGACCCCAATTTTATATACTTACCCGTAGAACCCGACAAGTAACACAATTCACTTTAAATTTCGGACAGACCACACTATTCCCTGCTTTTTGGCCCTTTGGCAGAAAACTACACCGTTTCACCGATCTCAACCAGATTTTACATAATTACCCTTTGGAACTCGACGAGTAACACTGTCCACTCGAAATTTCGGATAGACCACTCCATTTCCCGCATTAAGGCTCTTTGGTACAAATCTACATCGTTCACCGATCGAAAACAAAGTGTGTATACTTACTTACCCTTTGGAACCCGATGCGTAACACTGTCCACTTGAAATTCATGACATAGGCCTACCACTCCATTCCCTGCATGTAGCTCCGGAATTCCTCGGGGTTGCCAGCTTCCTAACTCACCAGTCATGAGCTCTTGAGGGTGTACCAGAAGTGGTGGGTCTACACACACCCTGCCTCTTTGAGGGCCTTGAGCAGAAGACAGGAGATATTATGAAAAGGAAAAGAAGGCAGACCCCTCGAAGAATGAGGGTATCAGGAAAGATGAGACAAAGCCAATTAAGGCGGGAAATTGAAAGACTCCCTAGCCCTCGGATACCCTAATACAGTCTGGGTCGGAAGAGAACAAGAGTTGACCAAGGGAGGCCGACACGAATGAGAACTGAAATGAGCCCAGCACCAGGAAGTAGAGGCGATGCCAGACTCAGCTGGGGTTCCGTGGTCGCCAACCCACGTCCCACAAGTTGTGAGACCCTGGGGGGGGGGGGGGGTCAGTTGTGAGAATAGCTTGCTGATTCCTCGCGAGGTGACTTGAGTGTACTTTCCAGAGCCCGCAGTGTTATCTCCTGCTGTCTATGCTGATGCCAGCACAGGGCCGTTGCGAAACAGTGAGTGATTCCCGGTCAATCTGTATAGGACGGGGAACCCCGAACGTGTGTCATCATATTTCGTCATCATCTGCGATCATCTCAGGTTCGTACAGCTTGGACCTATATTCTTTGTCTTTGCCGAGCAGTACGCTCTTTCACTAGACGCATCCAGTACAGGCCTAAGCCAGAAAATAAGGTTGAGACTTTGGAAGACATCGAAGCTAGACACCTGAATTACCTATATCAGTTTTAAAATAACACCATGTTCGTTTAGTAGTCATTTTTTCATTACCTTATTATTATCATCATAAGTGCAAATGACCTAGATGTTACGCGCATCATACCAATAATCACCGCCGCATAAAGTCTTTCCCGGCTGTGATTTTTAAAATATTTATTTTTGGTTGGTTGGTTCTTAAGTTTAGGGGCTGCGACAACGCGGTCATGTAGCCCCGTGTACTTTGGGTGTGTGTAGAATCTGTCTGATAACCGGTGTTAATTGTGATGACTGTATTAGTGTGTGTTATCTGTTTTTTAATTTAAGTACAAACTGCAACTTAGAATTCTTCAAATAGTTCGTACTTTTGCCGCCAAGCGCCACCGTCAACGACTACTAGGCCAAGTTAGGAACTTAGCTACTAGACGCCACTGCAGTCGGCTCTTGGCAACGGACGTAGACATCAATGCGCGTTGTTTACCTATCCAATTTAGCTTCACACAGCTGTAATTAGTGGAAGGTTCTTTAACATGCCATAAATCTGACATGGGACCGCCGGCTTTACTTCCCCTCCGAAGAAAGGCATACTGACGGACTTTTAACGCTCTTAAAATATCCGACGGATTCGGCCGGGTTTGAACCCGCTATCTTGGGCATAGAAGCTCAGCATGCTACCAAATACGCCACCGAAGCCGCCATATAGTTATTTTATTACAGTACATTGTGTAGCCTACATTATACGTTGAAGTGTCAATCCAATACCGGTAGTAGTTTCCCTTATCATCCTCATCATAAGAGCAAATGACCTACAGTAGATGTTACGCCCATTACACCATTAATCACCACACACAATAAGTCTTCCTCGCCTGTGAATTTTGAAATATGTATTTCTATTACGGTAGTTTGTAAGTTTGACGTGTCAATCCAACAGTAGTTTTTATTATCATCCTTATCAAAAGGGCAAATGACCTAGATATTACTCCCTCATTGTCTTTGGGGGCAAATGACTTAGATTTTAAGTCCATTATATTTCTAAGGAGACCTTAAAACATTATCATCATTCCACCGGGCGAAGCCGGGTACTACTGCTAGTTGATTATAAGAATAATCGGTTTGTTGATTAATCGATTAATTGTATTGTCGATTAAGCTAGAGTCAACACTTAATACAAATTTAAATGATAGATCTTGGACAATAGCCTAACTCCCTGTTCGTTACGGTGGAATCGGAATACGGAAAATTGAAGATTTAATGCTTCCAGCTTTCATGTCATCGGTGAATAGTGTTTTCTCTCTCGTCCAGTCAATGTTTCCAGTTATTTCGGACATTGAGGAAATCACTTTTTACGCTGAGGCCTTGGAATTATGGAACTACCAATTTAACGATCCATCTATCCTTTCAGCTCCTGCGTTCCAACGTAATTGAGACGGTCTCGTTTGCAAAAAAAATAAAAAATAAAAAATGGAGAACCTGGAATTTCACTCAGATGAGGAAAAGGCTATTCATTTGGCTAGTTTGAAGAAAGAATCGAATTCATGGTTAAATGCCATCTCATCGAGAACAATAGGGACATTACTGGACAACAATAGTTTTAGGATCTCGATGTCTCTCCGCCTTGGATCAACGCTTTGTAAACCTCATACTTGTGTATGTGGTGAGGTCGTTTCCGCACGTGGTACACACGGTCTCTCTTGTAAAAGGAGTGCTGGTCGACATTCTCGTCATTTCTCTATAAATGAAACGCTTCGGAGGGCTTTCGCTACTGCAAAATTCCCGTCAATTCTTGAACCATCTGGAATTTGCAGAGACGACGGTCGCCGCCCTGATGGGATGACCATAATTCCGTGGTCGAATGGCAAATGCCTAGTCTGGGATGCAACGTGCTCAGATACGTTGGTTCCTTCCTATATTTCATCATCGTCAAAGGAAGCAGGATCTGTAGCTGAGATCGCCGTCACTCGGAAGAAAAACAAATATAGGAAGATCATGGAGGACTATATTTTCGTGGCCTTTGCCGTGGAGACAATGGGTCCTTGGTGTGAGGACGCAATAAATCTAGTACACAAGCTAGGAAGAGTAATAGGTGGAGTCTCTGGTGATCCTCGTTCCAAGACCTATTTGATGCAGAGAATCGGCATAGCGATTCAAATGGGAAACGCAGCCTGTGTAATGGGGACTATTCCACATAACACTAGTATGGACGAAATATTTTATTTGTTATAGGGTAGTTAATTTAATACAGATGTTTTATTTCAAGATTGTATTGAACTGGCAGATTTATGTAAAATGTGCCTGTTTGTGTAGCTGTAGAAATAAAATTTTGCATTAAGCATTAAACACTTTTCACTAGGCTACGTTCTCAAAGAAGCAACAAACCAATGCGATCACTGGACATGGTTAGGCCCGAATATCACGAACACGACACTCGTTGGCATGGAAGCTTTTACCACTACGGTGAGAAACTGTACGCTGGTGTAGACGAGTCTAGTACCGTATGATTTGTACCTTCCATACTAGGTTCTGCCTTCCATAATAGCTTCCATACAACTAACGAAATTGAACAGATTCCATTTTTCCCGGCAGTTAGCATGGAAGATTGACTACAAGAACAAATTTGATTGATTTTCTCGTTCTATTAGAGTCCTAGGGGCAACATAAACAAATGGATTTCTTATGTGGGTAGGCCCACGAATAAAAACATCAGAATGGAAAAATATATTTTCTTTAAACGGCGTTTGTGCGAAAATCCTTTGCTATACATTTACAGTAAATTCAGAACGTGTCATAATATTATTAATATTATTACTATTGTTATTATTATTATTCTTGAGTAAATACTGAGCTATTACAATTGGAATAGCTATCCCGAAAAGTATCATTCCGTGGTTTTGAACAGGAAGTGAGGAAAATACACATTTAAATCTAAGAAGAAGACAATCTTCCCTGCCAATGTTTATCACTTAAATCGTCCTCGTAGATCATGTGAATAAAGCTAACTAAAAAATTGCTGTACGAGGTAAGAAGAATGTAATAAAATAATTATAAAAAATAATAATATTAACACGTTCAACTACGCCGTTTTAATTATTTAAGGGATAAACTAGCTACTAATTTCCAATACCATCACATATTGTCAGAAGCTCAGGAAGTCATAATTTACATTGAACGAGACAGTTAGATTGTCAATTACCATGATTATGATGTTATATTGCCAGCACAATAATGAAACATCCCTAAAAGTCAGCTCCCTTCATGAATAATTTGATTTACGCCCGTCACTGAAACTTAATTGAATTTTGAACAGAGACAATGTTCTGTTTTCATCACATAGGATATCGACGTTCAGGGCAACTCTCTGACCACAACCTGTCTGTGCGATGACCAGCCACATAGACTGGCAATTATGAAAAAACTGGTTAAAGAATAAAGGCAAATGACACATGTAATTAATCGTGTGTAATCTTAATCTCAAAAAGTAGTTCCGTGAAAAACTATACAGCCTAGTTTCATATATCCTACTTATGCTAATTGCCTCTATCAACATACACAATTTCAGTTTGATTGCTGCAATAGATTCGTAGATATTGAGAACAACTAAATATTTCGGATGGTCACCATGTTGGATTTTTATATATGTAAGTCCTAGAGTTATGTACTGTTACATGAAAGAATATTGTGTACGTGTAGCATTCAAACTTAAATCGCATGGTTAGGACACAGGAAGTAAAAACGAGATTTTAAAATTTCGCACAGCTGCCATCTTGTGGTTATGGAAACAATTGAAATAACTTAAATGCCAGTGGATTTACATTTGTATCAGGATTTTCTGTACCAAGTTTCACTGCACTCGGATGGTTAAATTGCGAGAAACTGCCATGTGAATATTTCTATTTCGCGTCGCTGCCATGTTGGATTTGTGATCACCAGGTTATTTCAAGTCCTATAGGTGAACTTAAGTTCAAAGCCCCTATGAGCATTAAAACATTCAGTTTGATTGCTATAATAGATTCGTAGATATTCAAAGCTCCTAAATATTTCGGATGGTCGCCATGTTGGATTGTTATATATTTATAGGCCATAGAGTCATGTACAATCAAAGGAAAATTATTGCGTAGGTTCATTATTCAAACTTTCACTTCCATCGCATGATTACGAGACAAGAGATAAAAACTTAATTTTAAAATTCGCACAATCGCCATCTTGAGGTTATGTAAACAATTGAACTAAATTAGATACCATTGCATTACAATTTGTCTAAACATTTGCTGTACCAAGTTTCATTGCATTTGGATCATTAAATAGCGAGAAATGTCTATTTAACATTTTCAAATTCGCTTGGCCGCCATGTTCGTTTTGTAGTTAACCGGTTTTTGAAAGTCTTATACATGAACTTCCAGTAGTGCCCCTATTTCCGTACAAAATTGCAGGGTGATACCGCTAATAAGTTCAGAGATAAAGAATGTCGGTGAAATATTTCGCACAGCCACCTTCTTGAGGTTAAGAAAACAATTGAACGAAGTTAGATGTCGGTACATTACAATGAGTATAAACATATACTGTACCATGTTTCATTGCGTTTGGTTGGTTAAATCGCGAGAAACGTCTATTTAAAAGTCGCAACATCGCTTGGCCACCATGTTGGTTTTGTAGTTACCAGGTTTTCAAAAGTCACATAGGTGAACTTCTGGTAGTTCCCTACTAAAAGGTTAACCTATGAGACTTTCAAAAACCTGGTAACTACAAAACCAACATGGCGGCCAAGCGAAATTGAGACATTTAAATAGACTTTTATCGCGATCTAACCATTCAAACGTAATGAAACCTGGTACAGTAAATGTTTATACACATTGTAATGCACTGGCTTCTAATTTAGATCAATTGTTTACATAATCTCAAAATGGCGGCTGTGCGAAATATTTCACCGGCATTCTATATCTCCGAAACTATTACAGATACCACCCTGAAATTTTGTACGATGATAAATGGCACTGGTATACGTTTATCTATGTAACATTCATAAACCTGTAAAGTACAAAACTAACATGGCAGCCAAGCGAATTTGAAACATTTAAATAGACTTTTCTCGTGATTTAACTCTCTGAGCGCAGTGAAATGTGGTACAGTAAATGATTACACATGTTATAATGCACTAACATCTAATTTTGTTCAATTGTTTACATAACCTCAAGATGGCGGCTGTGCGAAATTTTAAAATTAAGTTTTTATTTCTTGTGTCGTAATCATGTGATCGAAGTGAAAGTTTAAATAATGAACCTACGCAATAATTTTCCTTTAATGGTACATACCTCCGTTGCCTATACTTATAACAATCCAAAATGGCGAGCATACGAAATATTTAGACGGTTCTCAATATCTTCGAATCTTTTAGAGCAATCAAACTGAATTTTTTAATGTTCATAGAGGCTGTGAACATAAGTTCACCTATAGGACTTTCAGTAACCTGGTGAGCACAAATCCAACATGGCGGCGACGCGAAGTATACATGTTTAAATGGACGTTTCTCGCAATTTAACCATCCGAGTTCTGTGAAATTTTGCACGTTTAATGCTTATACAAATGTTAATCCACAGGCATCTAATTTATCTCAATTGTTTTCATAACGACAAGATGGCAGCTGTGAGAAATTCGAAGATAAATTTTTTGGTTCTTATGTCGTAATCATGCGATCGAAGTGTTAGTTTGAATAATTAAGCTACGTAATAATTGCTCTTGATGGTACATAACTATATGGCCTATACATACAACAATCCAAAATGGCGACCATCCGAAATATTTAGACGGTTCGCAGTATCTACGAATCATTTACAGCAATCAAAATGATTTTTTAAATGTTCATAGAGGCTATGAACATAAGTTCACCTATAGGACTTTCAATAACCTGGTGAGCACAAATTCAACATGGCGGAAACGCGAAGTATAAATATTTAAGTGGACGTTTCTCGCGATTTAACCATCCGAGTGCAGTGGAACTTTGTACAGTAAATGCTTATATAAATGTTAATCCACTGTCATCTAGTTTATTTCAATTGTTTTCATATCCACAAGATGTTAGCTGTGAGAAATTTTAAAATCTCGTTTTTACCTCATGTGTCCTAATCATGGGATTGACGTTTGAATACTACACGTACACAATACTCTTCATGTAACAGTACATAACTCTAGGACCTACTTATATAAAAATCCAACATGGCGACTATCCGAAATATTTAGTCGGTTCTCAATATCTACGAATCTATTACAGCAATCAAACTGAAATGCTGTATGTTGATAGTGGGCAATTAACATAAGTAGGATATATGAAAATAGGCTGTATAGGCTAGTTCTTCACGGAACTACTTGTTTCATTAATGAAAATAGACTAAAAATCACACTAATGATGCGCCTAAATATGAATATTGTATTATTGTTAACAACATTTTTAGCAGACTAAGTAGGGTTCCCCCGATCTTAGGAAAAACGTAAAATTACCAATATCCTGAATTGTGCTAAACGTTGAAGTGCTAAAGGGCCTGGAAAAAATGAAAATCCACAGCCTGGTTCCAGTCTCCGACCGGGTCAGGGATGGAATGAATGAAGCCCCTATCTAGCGGCGAGGATATGAACTGTGCCGGCTGCCGAGGCCTGACGCACTCCTCTGGGGCAATGATTACATGAATGATAGATGAAATGAAATGATAGTGGAGAGTGTTGCTGGAATGGAATTTTGACAGGGAAAACCGGAGTACCCGGAGAAAAACCTGTCTGCCTCCGTTCTGTCCAGCACAGATCTCACATGGAGTGACCGGGATTTGAACCACAGACTCAGCGGTGAGAGGCCGGCGTGCTGCCGCCTAAGCCACGGAGGCTTCTAAAGGGCCTGGAGAGGCTTCAAATTGTGAGAGTTCTATGAAACTAAACAAATAAATTTCGAAAATTACTTCTGACCTAAATGCAGTTCTAGAAAATCATTCTGCCTGGCTGCGTGGTTCAGGGGTAACGTTCTCGCTTGCTGGGCCCAAGGTTGCAGGTTCGTATCCTGGCGCAGTCAGGTGGCATTTGAGGGTGCGCAAATGCGAGGGAGCCGTGTCAGTAGATTTACTGGCACGTTAAAGATCCCCTTCGGGGCAAAATTCCGGCACCCCGGCGTCTCTAAAAGCCAGTGTAGTTAAGTTAAAAGGGACGTAAAACCAATAACATTATTATTATTAGAAAATCATTCTAAAATCGCTTGTTTCTTTACTCGTTTGGCTGCTTCTATGCCCAAGGTCGTGGGTTCAAACCCGGCCGAAGTCTTCGGATTTGTTAAGGACGTTAAAAAATCCCTCAGTATGCCTTCCCTCTGAGGGGAAGTGAAGCCGGCGGTCCCATGTCATATATTTATGGCATGAAAAAGAACCTTCCACTGGTGAAATATTTCGCACAGCCACCTTGTTAGATTGGAGAGACCTTTTGCTTAAAGATCGTCTCCACTCCCAATCCTTTTCCTTTTCTCAAATAATCTTCCCTCCGGTAGTGTTTAAGCCTAGGCTTGATGAATTCAGTGTGGGTAGCCAAAATTTGTAGTTTAGAATTGATCTATAGTCAAAACGTTTGCCGCCAGGTGCTGACTGCGATGCCATCTAGTAGCCAAGTCCGCAAGCTAGGTGTCGTGGAAGGTAGCATTTGGTAGCAAAAGTAGGAACTACTTGAAATTATTGTTACTTGAATTAAAACAGATAACACACACAGCCTCCGTGGCTTAGGCGGCAGCACGCCGGCCTCTCACCGCTGGGTCCGTGGTTCAAATCCCGATCACTCCATGTGAGATTTGTGCTGGACAAAACGGAGGCAGACAGGTTTTTCTCCGGGTACTCTGGTTTTCCCTGTCAAAATTTCATTCTAGCAACACTTTCCACTATCATTTCATTTCATCTGTCATGCATTTAATCATTGCCCCAGAGGAGTGCGTCAGGCCTCGGCAGCCGGCACAGTTCATATCCTCGCCGCTAGATGGGGGCTTCATTCATTCTATTCCTGACCCGGTCGGAGACTGGAAGCAGGCTGTGGATTTTCAGTTCAACACACACAGCCATCACAATTAACACCGGTTGTCAGACAGATTCTACACACACTCAACGTACACGGGGCTACATGACCGCATTGTCGCAGCCCCTAAACTGAGGAACCAACCAACATCTTTACTCGTTTCCTTTTTGATTGAAATCCTAGTATTTACATAATTCGTTCTTTAATGTGTTCCTTGGTGCAATATTTTTCTGATTTCTTTTGGAAATTCTTCACACCGGAAGTATTTATAAAGGCTTGTGAAACTCTGCATTGACTTACACTAGCGCTCATGGTGGTAGAAAAGGCAAACTGCTAATCTAATCGACCGGAGTTGGTTGAGTTTCCGGAGAACAGTCATCAGTCTACCGCGTGTTATCATGCCGGCACCTCGTAAGGAACGTTTAGGTTTGGAAAAGTGGAGAAAACAACCAAAATTAATTACAAATGCACCAAAAAGGGAATAGTGTTCATGGAAGTTCTATGACATTAAAGGATGTTTTCTACATTGAGTTGCTTTCCACGGTGGGTGAGTGGTTATCGTGTCAGACTACCAACCAACCCCCCCCCCCCCTCCAGCTTGCAGGTTCGCTCCTGGTCGTGATAAGTGATTTTTGAAAGGTGACAAAAATCACGACACGCATGTCATACGTTGTTGGCATGTTAAAGAACCCATTTGAATTCAGTAGGCCGGGTTCATAATAGCAAAATTAATCTTGAGATTTTCCGCCAACACAAAGTTCCTCCATTTCTCTACTAGAAAGCGCTGTAGCGTCAAGGAGTTTAGATATCTAACCTCCTTGACTTTCATATCGTTCCAAGAAACGACAAAATTCGACATGCAAGCTGCTCTCTGGGCGCAAATAACAAAGATTGCACCCAGCACCCAAGGCCATATGATATTAATATAATTATATTTCGATTCACCTTTTAACTAAGATGAATTTATACATGTTTGTGAACTTTCTGCTAATAAGATGTACACTTAGATATTAATAATAATAATAATATTAGTATCGTATGGCCTCGGGTGCCGGGTGCAAGCTTTGTAATTTGACACCCAGAGGGTAGCATGCATGTCGAATTTCGTTGTTCTTTGAATCACTATGAAAGTCAAGGAGGTTAGATATCTAAGCTCCTTGAACACTATAGCGCTTTCTAGTAGAGAAATGAGGAACTTTGTGTCGGCGAAAACTCCCGAGATTAATTTTGCCATTATGAACACGGCCTACTGAATTCAAATGGGTTCTTTGACATGCCAACATCGTATGACATGCGTGTCGTATTTTTGCCGCCTTTCAAAAAAATCACATACCACGGCCAGGAGCGAACCTGCAAACTGGGGGTTTGTAGACCGACACGCTATACACTCACTCACCTGCGACTGTATTTTAATGTGTAGGTGCACTGTTATTGGGGCGCACACTGAGCCCTGTTGTGTACCATCAACAAATAAATAATTAAATAAATAAATCTGGACATGATTGGGAAGGGTGGCTTCGAAGACATCCAGAAGAGAGAAAGTAAAATGCTCCGAAAAATCCTAGGGCCATATATCAAGGATGGAGAGAGGAGACTCAAACCTAACAAAGAACTATACCTGAAGACAGAGGGAGTCGTAGCCCTAATGAGAAAAAGGATAATACAGTTTTATGAACACTTGGTGAGGATGAACAATGCATGATTGACGAAGAGGATTTTTAGCCTATTTTCAATTTTGTAAAAATAGGCTTATGAGATCACCTTTTGTCCGTGTGTGTGTGTGTGTATGTGTGTGTGGGATTCCTGTGTGTGTGTGTGTGTGTGTGTGTGTCCCTAATAAAATCTAAACGGATGGAGCGATATCAATGAAACTCCTTAAATTCATAGCACTATTTTGGACGACCCCGACCGTGCCCTTCAAAGTTTGTTACGTATCACCAATCCAACATGGCGGCTGTGCGAAATATTTCACCAGCATTCTATATCTCCGAAACTATTACCGATATTACCCTAGAATTTTTGACGGTGATAAAGGGAACTACTAAGAGTTCACCTATGTGACTTTTGAAAATCTGGTAACTACAAAACCAACATGGCGGCAAAGCGAATTTGCGACGTTTAAATAGATGTTTCTCGCGATTAAACGAACCAATCGCAATGAAACTTGGTACAGTATATGTTTATACAAATTGTAATGCACCGACATCTAACTTCGTTCAATTGTTTACATAACCTCAAGATGGCGGCTGTGCGAAATATTTCAGCGGCATCTCTGAAACTATTACCGGTATCACCATGAAATTTTGTACGGAGATAAACGGCACTACTGGAAGTTAATCTATGAGGCTTTCAAAAACCGGTTAACTACAATACGAACATGGCGGCCAAGCGAAGTTTAAAGTTTTAAATAGACTTTTCTCGCGATTTAATGATTCAAACGCAATGAAACTTCGTACAGGAAATGTTTATACACATTGCAATGCACTGGTATCTAATTTAGTTCAATTGTTTACGTTACCTCGAGATGGCGGGTGTGCGAATTTCGAAAATTAAGTTTTTATTTCTTGTGTTCTAATCATGGGATCGAAATCAACATTTGTATAATGAACGTACACAATAATCATCATCTAATCGTACATAACTCTATGGCCTACATATATTAAATCCAACACGGCGACCATCCGAAATATTTAGACGGTTCACAATATCTATTAATCTACTACAGCAGTCAAACTGAAATTTTGTAAGTGTATAGAGGCTATGAGCATAAGTTCACCTATGGGACGTTCAATAACCTGGCGAGCACAAATCCAACATGGCGGCTACGCGAAATTTATATATTGAAATGGACGTTTCTTGCGTTTTAACCATCCGAGCGCAGTGAAACTTGATACGGTATATGCTAATACAAATTATAATCGACTGGCATCTAATTCATTTCTTAATCACGCGATTGAAGTTTGAATAAAACACCTACACAATAATCTCCATGTAATAGTACTTAAATCTAAGGCCTATAATACAAAATCCAACATGGTGACTCTCCAAAATATTTAGACGGCTCTCAATATTTACGAATCTATTACAGCAATCAAACTGAAGTATGTAGATAGGGGCAATTAATATTAGTACGATATATGAAAATGGGCTGTTTAGTTCTTCACGGAACTACTTGTTGGATTCTTCAGGATGAGGAAGACTGAGCCTAAAAGGTTTTGGGAAGTCAGATTGGACTTGGATCGGATGGGGTGAAAGAAGGAGATATAATGAACAGAGAGTGATTTAGACGGCTGGTTAAGGAGTTTGCAGGTTTCCAGGAGACAGGGGAGTTGTCAGTGAGGAAAGGGAGATCTTAAACAGAGGAACAGAAGTGGGAGAGAGGATGGAGAGATAATGGCAGAGAGTGAAGACAACGAATAATGTAAAAGCTGTCAAACGTGGTCCATAGTTGGCCGTAACGAATAAATATATGTATAAATAAATAAATACATGCATATATAAATACATAAATGCATGGATAAATAAACAAACTTGTGTTAGTGTGGTGTCTGTTCAAGTGTGTGTACTTGCAATTGGAGGCAGGGTTTTTAAACGAGGCCGCAATAACTGTAAGACACTGTACGTAACATCCCGTTATTTGCCTCAAGTAAAAGTGAGAAAGCACGGAATACCGATTCTAGAATGACTGAGATGGGTACCAAGTCCATCTCTTCTCACTTATCCTCACGATACTGAGTGCACCCCGTTCCACCCCTCATACCGGAATTAAATTTGTTGGCCGAGCCAAGAATCGGAGACCTCTGGATTGGCAACCAATAATGCAGCCACTGCACTACAAGACGTTCTTTACTTACTGTGGACAGACCTATTTACTAAGGCTTCCAACTGCATAGAAGCCGTACAAACATTATTGGTTGCGTCACCCAACACTTGTATATCGTCCTAGTTGACAATTTGCCTGAAGACTGGACGGGGCAGTTACTGTGAAAATACACAACCTGCTTCCAATCGACCGACCGGGTCAGGATTGGAATGAATGAAGCCCCCATCTAGCGGCGAGGATATGTACTGTGCCGGCTTCCGAAGCCTGTCACACTCCTCTGGGGCCATGATTAATTAATGAATGACAGGTAAAATGAAATGAGAGTGGAGAGTGTTGCTGAAATAAAATTTTCGACAGGTAAAACTGGAGTACCCGGAGAAAAACCTGTCTGCCTCCGCTTTGTCCAGCACAAATCTCACATGGAGTGCCCGGGATTTGAACCATGGACCCAGCAGTGAGAGTCCGGCGCGCTGCCGCCCAAGCCACGGAGGCTTTCTAGAGTTAATGTACTTTGTTTTAATTTCAAACGTCGTCCCATGTACACAGGGCAATAATAGTCTACATTTAATGTTATTGTATTACGGTCTTTGTTAGTTAGTTCGCTATTGTTGCTTTACGGGATGGAACAGCGAGGTCATATGCCCCTCTTAACAAAGATAAAATTATACAAATTTTGATGAATTTTGAATTTAGAGGTGGACGCCTAAATATGATTTAAAAACTGCCTAAAATTAATAAAACAAAAAATAAATAAATAAATAACGAAAAGAGACGCAGGTGCGCTTGATAAAAAGGGAGGTAGCGCGCAATTCGCTACTCCTGTGGGGGTCCGGGCGGGGACACCAAGAGCCCGCTGATGAGCCAGCTTGGTGTCCTAGGCAAAACCCCACACAAGTCATGGCACAAACCTAGAAAAAGAAATATTGCTGAGTTTTAATACACTGCCCGTGAAAGCCAATTTTTAATTTAATTGGTATTCTGCCCGAAGTCAAGTCCAAGCCTCCGAAGAGGCTACCACCAGCCGGAGTTTACGTGCGGTAGGGTGACCAGGGCCTTTCCGCTCCTCCTTATGTTGGCCAACAGCGCGCAGTGCCTAGAACCGGCATACCATCCAAGTTCCGACCACGCCCAATGTTGCTTAACTGCGGAGTTCTCATGGGATCCGGTGTTTCAACATGGCCAGGCTGTAGGCCTGAGAGCCAATGTAGGCCTACCATCTTTTTGAAAATTACGGAAACAGAAATTCCGAATTTCAGGAAAAGCAGGTTCTTTGAGTAAAAAAGAGTGGTCATTCTGAAAGACTAGACTTTATATCATTTTAAATGCTACAAATGCTGAAAAATGCTGGGTGAAAGCCTCATGATCATGCAGCGAACAGCGTGAACTCAAACTCCATTAGCAAGTGCAAACCAAGGTCAAAGGAGGTAGCTGGCTGGATGACGTCACGCTCACCGGAGCGCGCGGGGAAAGGAGGGAGCTCAAGCGGTACTATGACGTCACACACCTCAGTGCATTCTCGGTACATTTCGTCCCGTCGCCGTAACGTAACGCCAGACCTCAGCGTAACGACGAAGTCGACAAGATCATTTAAAATTATACAAATTATTAATTAATATTAAGGTGAAACAACATTAAATTAAAATAATAGTGCATTATGCAACGAGCCTATAATTGCAATAATTAAGACACGAGTATGTTTATAATACGAGCAAAGCGAGTTTTATAATGTCCATACGAGTGTCTTACCATTATAGGCGAGTTGCATACGACTGTTTATGTAAGACGATAATTATAACTATTTTATGTTCGAATATAAATATTCATAAATAGGCCTATCTGTCGAGATTTCGCCAGTTTTGTATACTGAACAGAGCGCATGGGACGCAGAGAATACCATGGCCTCCTCAAATACCCCACTATGACACTAGAAGCCACGCAGTGAAATTTAAAATTGGAGGCCGTGGAAGTCAGCGCAGGTGCGATGCTATCCTTACCTAATTGGTCACACAACTGTTTATTGAGCTCTGATTGGTGGGAGAAACTGTTTCATAATGAAAAATAGTGTTAAAATGACCCTTATTATGATACAGTTTTCTGACATATGATATTTACATTTCGACATCGTCGAACATAAAGGATCTTCAACAATATTCTGCCCTAAAATGTGGGCCACGGTGAATATGGCTCGTCAGGTAGAAAGTAGGGGTCTTACATTCTCATTAAGTACTAGTGGGTGGATCTTGTATGACCTATCCTTAGTCTATACAAAATGACAGACTCCCTCCGTGACCGGATAGCACTCCGCCACATGCGAGTAGTTTCCTTGATCGCTCTCAGCTTACTAGGCCTTAGGTCAGCTTGCCACTGACTCTTCCATCGTCCATAAATAAGATGTTCACTAAAATGGCATGATCGGAGCCCTATATACACAACGCCACCCAGGCAGATGCCTCCTACTTCCTTTAGCTTTTCACCTGCCAAATTTACGACCATAGGGTTTTCTGATTTATTTCGGTTGCATTCCACAGGGTCTTTCACTCAAGGTGCGGCCAGCCCAGCGCTTTAGGTAGAACGTGCAGCTATAAAGGTCAGACGAGCATATCGCAGCGCGCTGCTGTCACAGCATATGTCATAATTAAGATAAGGAAGGAAGTGCTGTGGATTGATGCTTCGGACTCTTGACCCTAAGCTCAGCGAGCTGCCGGCGGCGCGTAGAGGCAGCTCGCTGAGCTTAGGGTCGAGAGAGCACCCGTACAAATCACATGTAAATAACGAGTACACATAATAACACATAATCAAAGTAAAATAATTACCCACCTTGTCACAGAAGATGTTGAAAATTTCCTCCACCTGCATCTACACATTTCTGGCATCGTCTAAGGAAATTTTCATTTACACGCTTCAGTTCGTCTACCGAGATAGCCTCAATTTCTTTGCTTATATTCTGTTTGAGTTCATCTAGAGTGTGAGGGTTTGTTGCATAAACCTTATTTTTCAGTTTTCCCCATAAATGAAAATCACAAACCGTAAAATCTGGGGATCTTGCGGGCCACAATGGTTTACTAATTACCCTGTTGTCGAAAATTTCCTCAATGAAATCTAATGACTCGTTAGCCGTATGCGCAGTTGCAGAGTCCTGCTGGAAATATCCAGATTGGCATTCAGTGTCCGTCAATTGTTCAAAAAATGGCACGAGAATGCCATCTCTATATCTCTGCCCAGTGATTGTGGTTTCAAAAAATATAGGCCCTATTATCCTGTCTGCAGTTACTGCCGCTCACACTCCCATTTTCACATCATGTAGGGGTGTTTGATGTATGAAATTATCAGGTTTTTCTGAAGACCAGTACCTGTTATTCTGACTTGAAACATGTCCACTTAAATGGAACCATGCTTCATCAGAGAATATTATTAATTTCGGATCAAGTACCCCATCATCAACACCCCTTAAGACCCAGTTACAAAAATTTACCCTGCTCTCATTATCACGTGGAAGCAACTCTTAAACAAGAGTAATCCTGTATGGTTTCAATTTTAACATTTTTGTAGCCCACCACGCTGAGGTAATCGAAATTTGTGTTTGCTGCGAAAGTTTTTTGAGCGATTTTGTAGGAGTACGTTGTAACATTTCCCCTACCTCGCCTAATTTCTCCTCGCTTTTTTGCTCTTCGTTTTCCAACCAGAATCGAACCTGTACTTCTAAATTTGTTGACAAGTCTACTAACAGTTTCTCTATTTGGAATGGTCGCACCTGGGAATTTTCCTATATACCGCATTCTAACTTCTCTACAGGAATTCGTCAATACATAAGTGTCGTACATGACAATCTTTTGTTCTAATGTGTACGCAGGTTGAGACATTATTGAACCAATAGGCTTTCACACTTAGCAATAACACGTTATAAAATTTTGGAACACAATAACAATTAATCAATAACCACTAACACGTACACACGTTTATACTTATAACACTTATGACATTAAATAGGCTATAAACGAAATAACAAAGTCAACTTTACTCGGTAAACCTTGCATTGCAACTGTTCCAGCACTGCGAAGTCCCGCGCTGCTCCGAAACATCAATCCAACAGCACTTCTTCTATATCTTAATTATGACATATGCTGTGACAGCAGCGCGCTGCGATTTGCTCGTCTGACCTTTATAGCCCCTCGTTCTACCTGGAGCGCTGGGCTGGCCGCACCTTGAGTGAAAGACTCTTGTGTTTGTTTTACATGATTGTCATCATGAATTCTTGCTTCAAGACTGAGTCCATGCCATTTAAAAACTTATTCAAATCCTCTGGTGAATCGGCTAAAATGACGATGGCGTCAACAAATCTCAGTGCTGAAATTATTTTTCCTTGAATCTTGACTCCTACTTTAATTTTTTCTCTCATTTCCTTCATTGCTGCTTCAATGTATCGATTGAACAGTATGTGTGATAAGTTCCTTACGTATGTAATACTAAAAGAATTATTGTATCAGTAAAAACCAAACATCTTCTTCTTCTTCTTCTAGCCTTTGTACCGCAGAGAAGGGTCAGCTCCTGGGCACAATTGCCTCCATCTTGCACGGTCTGCAGCGTCTTTCTTCTCAACATTGGCTGCTCTTATGTCCGACTTTATTTGGTCAAGCCACCGCTTCTTGGGCCTTCCTTGTGGTCGCTTGCCGACTCCATCTAGTTGTAGTGCTCTTTTTGCTACCGTATCCTCGCAACTCCGTAGTACATGTCCGTACCAACGCAGGCCAGCTTCCAGCATCTTGTCAGGGATCGGTGCGACACCAAGGGTGCCTCTTACATGGACGTTGGTGACATGATCCAGTCTTGTTAGGCCAATAGACCAGCGCAGCATTCTCATCTCCATGGAGTGCAGCACTTGCACACATCTGTTGGTTACTGGCCATGGCCAACACTCAGTTCCATACAATGCTACAGGTCTGATCACAGTGCGATATACTTTTGACTCTAGCTGTACAGAAATCTTACGATCACATACAAACTAATCATATTCAACCATAAACTGTAGAAATTTGAATTTTCTAGGTTCAGTGGTTTCAGAGGGAATGTTCCTTATATAATTATTGTAAGCATAGAGCATACCGTATCCCCTTAATATTTGACCCTGTACGCCTTTTCTCAAAGATTAACTTTGCTTTCAACTGTGGCTTGTATTCGTATCGAGTTTCTCAACTGAACACAACATGCTCTGGCTCTCTCTTCTACTCCAGTTAGACGCTCCTGCGGTCTGAGGTTTCAGAGACTTTGAACAACTTCACATTGTTAAACAAATATATCCCACAGCGTAGCTGAGTGTATTAGCTTACACACACTAGTTGTGTTAACTCGCACACCATCACCGAAATGGGGAGCTGCGGATCGGGAGATCGAAGGTTCGAATCCCGGGGCTGATAGTGGATATGACCCGTTGGTTTCCACTTCCCCTGCAGGTAAGTTCCGAGTTACTGCCTCATTCCAGGTCCCGCGGCACCTACACCAATCTTAAATCCCAATGAACGAGATTACCCACACAACTAGTCACTTGAGAATCACAGATTAGGCCCATATCAGATAATTTCAATTCACACCCAAATACACCTGGTCGATGAATATGATTTCCCAAGCCCCAATAATGATTTTGCAACAACAACAACAACAACAACAACAACAACAACAACAACAACAACAACAACAACGATAACAATAATAATAATAATAATAATAATAATAATAATAATAATAATAATAATAATAATAGCAACATCCACAACAACAAATACAACCATTATTATTATCACATTCATTTCAACACATAAGTGGGACAATCAATATATCGTCGGCTTATTTGCAAAACAGTTTGACAACTTCTCTTAAGGTGGCACATTGAGAAACGAGTGAACTATGAAACAGGTCTCCAAGATCACGGCCTTCTACATGGTGATATGTAGACCAGGATTTATTCCCAATATTTCTAGATTGCGAGCCAATGATTTAGGGATGATGCCGGTAGAAGAAATGACTATGGGCAGAACCACTGCACTTTCCTGTCTCCACATTTGCCGTATTTCCTCAGCCAAGGGCAGATATTTGGTGATCTTCTCACAGCAGGTTTGTTGCAGGTTATAGGAATTGGGCACTGCAATATCAATGAGGAAGGTTCTCTTCTGCACCTTGTCCACAAGAACGATATCTGGCCGGTTTGCTGGTATGGTTTTACAGTAATAACTGATCGGTCCCATAACAACTTGTGACTAGGGTTTTCCAAACCGGCGTCAAGAGCGGTTGGTTGGTTCTTAAGTTTAGGGGCTGTGACAACGCGGCGTCGAGTGCGTACTGATAGTAAGGCAAATTATTTTCAGATAATAAGTGCTTTCGAGCATGATGTAGGTGCATTATTTTGGCCACTTGGTTGTGCCTTTTCATGTAATCAGTACTGGAGATTGCTTGGCAGCCTCCTGTGATATGTTGAATTGTTTCCGGTTCCTTCGGCATTTATCATCCTGAATATTTGCATTAGTTTTTGTTAGCCACAATTTGTTCCTGGATTGCAACCATGAATCCTTCGGTCTCAGTGAAAGACCGCTTGAGTCAACCAGCTGTTCGACGCATCAATGTCGACATGTTTCTGGTTGAGATCATACGGATGACGACCGTGCAGAGCTTTCTGCGTCCACTGCTGAAGCTCGATGGCTGAACATTCCTCATCAGTGGCTAACTGTATATCCCTTATGTGAAGAAGTTCCTGCGGTGTGCACTTGTCATCTGCCTTCACAGCGACTTGATGCATGGGAGAGTCATGTCTGCCCAGAAAGTATCTCTGAAGGTTCCTCACTTGTCTTGCGTGTAATTGGGTAATGTCCGTGAGCCCTCGCCCATTACTTTGACGCGGGATTGTTAAGCGCTCAACAGCTGACTTAGGGTGGAGACATCTGTGTTTTTGTTAAGATGGTACGTGTTCTAATTAGGATGTTTTCCAAGTCAGTTTGCATTCATTTGATAATACCGCTTCATAGGCTCTATTTTGTGTCACTCCGGGGATTCCCTTTTAAAATCCCTGACATATAGAAGACGCTACTGACCTAATATACAAATATGACGATCACTGGTCACCATGGTGTCGGTAAATTACAGATAGACTGCCAAATCAGTAACATATCCTTAGTAAATTGGAAGATGGCGTCGTTACCCTCTATATCCACTTATCAAGGGGTCTGTGACCGGTCACCAGGAAAATTATGTTGTGACATAGGCTACGCGGTTTAGCATCCCACCGATGCGATGATTTGCTCTCTAAAGCTCCCAGATTTAATGAGATGAGTGAATGCACGTTAATGCGCGGTTGTATGTTATGAATTCAGAGAGGTGACGCCTGTTTGTACGGTAAGCCGCATGAATGCATTGATCCTGACCAAGCTTGATATGTCCCTTTGGTGACACGCCCTCGGGTTTCAACATGGAAATTTATCGTTTTAAACTGTAAAACTGATTGGGGTTTTAACTATGACTGAATGAAATGGGTTATTTGCTAAAGAAGTAAAACCTTTTAGGACAGTATTTTATATGTATTTTTTATTTTTATGCCACGGTGGGTGAGTGGTTATCGTGTCGGATTGCTAACCCCCAAGCTTGCAGGTTCGCTCCTGGCCGTTGTAAGTGATTTTTGAAAGGCGGCAAAAACACGATATGCATGTCTTACGAAGTTGGCATGTTGGCATGTTAAAGAACCCATTTGATTTCAGTAGTCCGTGTATAATGGCAAAGTTAATCTCGCGATTTTCCGCCAACACAAAGTTCCTCATTTCTCTACTAGAAAGCGCTATAGTGTCAAGGAGCTTAGATATCTAACCTCCTTGAATTTCATATGCTTCTTGGAACAACAAAAATCGACATGCAAGCTACCCTCTAGGTGTCAAATAATAAAGCTTGCACCCGGCTCCCGAGGCCATACGATATTATTATTATTATTATTATTATTATACTGTATATACATGGGTTGGTTTTTTAGTTTTGGCACCTTAGTTATAACTGGATTAATAACTCACTTAGATGGTTCCAAGTTTCACAGGCCCTCGATGTAGTCCCCACCGTTGCGTACAACGTGTTCTCAGCGATGCGGAAGTCGTTGGATCCCGTTGGCACTGCCCAATCTATTGATGGTACGAAGAGAGCGCTCGGCAGCCTGCTTAACGTCTTCAATGGTACGGAAGCGCTCCCCGCGCATTGTTATCTTCATCTTTGGGATGAGATCATAGTCGCAGGGACTGATGTCGGGTGATAGAGGACCTCCCAGCCCCAGCGATCCAACAATGCCGACACAACGCCTGCTGTATGTGCCCTAGCATTGTCATGCAGAACGATGGGCGGTGTAACCATGTGGTGGCGCCGTTTCCTTCTCAGAGCTCCTCGGAGATGGTCTTGCAGAAACGAACAATAGTACGCCGCATTAACGGTTTGCCCTCGGGGAACAGTATGGTGAATGATCACACCATTCCAATCATAGGCAAGAATCAACATTACCTTCATATTGGTGAGGGTTGGTCGAACTGTTTGTTTCCGTGGTGATCCGTGGTGCCGCCTCGTTCGATTGGCGTTTTAACTGTGTCTCATAAGATCTGGCCCACGTCTCGTCAATGGTTATGATGCGCCGTAAGAAGGCCTCTCCTTCGCGCTCATAACGCTGCAAGTGCATACGACAAACGTCATATCGCAGCCATTTGTGCATGTCGGTTAAGTCATGCGGAACCCATTTGGACGCATTCTTCCTCATTTTCAGTAAGTCCTTCAGGATGTGGAGGACAGTTGAATGCGCCAGTCCGGTATCTTGCTCTAATTGACGAATCGTTACGTTCCGATCCACCTCTACTAACGCGGACATCATCTGTACATTGCCATCACTTACTGGTTGGTGACCAAATCGAGGCATGTGCTCCACACGTTCGCGCCCATCTCGTAAGGCTGCAACCAATCTTGCTACCGTTCTGAACGGTAACGCAGCTGCACCGCACGCTTCCTGCAATCCTCGGTGACACTGTTTAGCACTGCGACCCCTAGCACACTGAATTTTTATCCACGTTCTCTGCTCCTGCTTGGAAAACATTGCGACTATCTTTCGCGAGCGCTGGTCTCACACTACTCATCTAACAGGCGCGACTGCGCACTAGCGGTGGTGAGGACGGGCGAGGTCATGTGCTCTGAGGGAGGGGATGCAGGGCAGCAACCGACGGTAAAAGTGGCAGCGCCCAACATTGTTGCAACTTGGCACTGAAGCATTGGTGCCAAAACTAAAAAAACAACCCATATTTACCGAGGTGGCAACATTATTACACCGGAACTCAAGATGATTTTATCTATTTATTTGTATTCCCTAGGAATTTGGCGCCTTATTCAGAGAATTTATAGGAAGGCTGTTTGTTTCATACTGTTTTATATCTTCCAACATTTGATTCCTGGAATTATTCTCATGACTTGATAACAATAGCTTCCACAATGTTCAATTGTTGCTTTTATTTCAGTTGTCATGAGAATGATACTGACATTGCTGTAACCATGTATACAGACATTCTTTTTCCAATAAATCTTCAATTTTGCAGTGGTTATTATGACTGGGTTAGCTTTTATCGTTTGTGGGGGTGTTATGTTTACAGTTTGAGTTCAAGAATTTGATGTGGTTATGTGTTAATCATTGGGATGTATCTTTTGTTGTTATGGGACGGAAAAGTTACTTGCGTCCTAGGAAAATTCATTAATTGTTGAAAGTAGGTACTCCTCCCTTTTCATAACTTTCACAAGGCAGATTATTGAAATTGAATCACATACATTTATGGGAGTCATTAGAAGTTTATTTAATTTTCAATCGTCACTGCTGCACCGGAAATATTTCTTTTATTACGTAAATAAAGCATTTTTGTTAGTGTTCATTTCATGGTCGGCGCCATCTTACATCGACGTGGGCACCCGTTGCCAACATGTCCGATACAAAATTCACCACACGACACGTGAATAATGAAATAAAAGGCAAAGCCTTTGGCCTCGATAAAGATTATTGATGCGTGACCACCCCCACTGTGTGTGACAAAAAAAGATACAGTCAGTTTGAGAGACTAGACTTTATATCATTTCAAATGACGCATGCTACAAATGCTATGTTAGAAAGGCTCAGGAGGGATTCTCGCTTCGCTCGACGCCCCAGGACTCTTTCAACAGACTCCATTACAGCACGAGATCTAGCTTTAGTAGACATAATAGCACTACTACTGTCAACAGACTCCATTATTAACACACTTCACGTAAACTGTAAGTAAGCAAGTTTAACAAACGATCCACAGACTCCATTATTAACACACTTTACTACCCTGCACAAATTCTTAACTGTAAATAAGCAAGTTTAACGAACGAACTCGCAAGTACAGAGATAGCAAGAATCACGCGAACGCTTCATGATCAACAAGTTGCAAGTCATTCAGTATCACGCAGCTAGTGCGTAGGCTTTCCGCGCGGGGAACAGGGAGCGGGAGATGCACTCTGCTGCATGACGTCATACACGCCGTAACCGTAACGCATAACGTTAGACCCAAGCATAACGACGAAGTCGACAAGATCATTTGAAATGATAAAACCAGGGGTGTTATATATTAGCTAACGCGGCCCGCAGTGCCGCGCTACCTAACCACCATCGGTCTGGACCAAAATATTGGTCTGCTGGATGCGATATAGTACCGAATGCGTGGGTTTGGCAATACGGTGCATGACGCATGGCATGACGGTACATGATGCTAAAATGGCTGAAACAGCCTATATAAGTCGTGATCCTATTAGGGATGGCTGGGCGGGTCACAGACAGCAGAGGAGTAAATATCTATTACTACATCATCTCCAGATATTTCCCCGACTATTAATTATGGTAGTTTGGTTAATTTCAGTAGTTTAAGAATTTAATGGAGAATCTGTGAACAATATTAAAAGAAAATTTGACCAAGGAGAAGTGACCAAAGAAAACAAAGTTGGAAAATGTGGAGGCCAGACGATACATTCACTTAGGACTTTGAGGAAATTGAAGAATATGTGCATTGAGAGCAGGAAATTGACTAACAAGGACCTGAGCATGTAAATACATGACATAGGAGCTGTGACCTCACATCTAAATGCGCGGAGATCCTTAGTGAGTATGGGCCTTTATACCTGTAGACCTCGTAAGAGGACAAAGATAACTCCATCAACGTTTCGGAACCACCTTCAATGGGCCAAAGGACCTCAGCATTGGAGTTTTGAGAGCTGGAGGGAGCTACCCTTGTCTTTTATAACTACACACATCAAAAAAAGTTTTGCATCACCTCGGTTCCCAGATCTCCGGCATATAGACGTTGACTGTGTATATTGTATCCAAGATACAGTCCCTTTGACTGTTCATAGATGTCACTAAAACTGCTCAAAGATGTAAACAACCATGCTTGAGCAGGGCCTATTAGACGGAGGGGGTACGACAGCCGATCAGTTCCAGTCATTCCACCAGGACGAAGGTACGCTGCTCATGTTGTCTGTAGTTCTACCATGCCTAGAAGGTCAATACCGCAGTTCGATCGCGTCCGCATTGTTACTTTGTGTCAAGAAGGGCTCTCAACAAGGGAAGTTTCCAGGCGTCTCAGAGTGAACCAAAGCGATGTTGTTCGGACATGGAGGAGGTTCAGAGATACATGAACTGTCGATGACAGGCCTCGCTCAGGCCGCCCAAGGGCTACTACTGTAGTGGATGACCGCTACTTACGGATTGCCGCTCGGAGGAACCCTGACAGCAATGCCACCATGTTGAATAATGCGTTTCGTTCAGCCACAGGACGTCGTGTTTCAACTCAAACTGTGCGCAATAGGCTGCATGATGCGCAACTTCACTCCCGACGTCCATGGCGAGGTCCAGCTTTGCAACCCCGACACCATGCAGCGCGGTACAGATGGGCCAAACAACATGCTGAATGGACCCCACGGAATTGGCATCACGTTCTCTTCACCGATGAGTGTCGCATATGCCTTCAACCAGACAATCGTCGGAGACGTGTTTGGAGGCACCCTGGTCAGGCTGAACGTCTTAGACACACTGTCCAGCGAGTGCAGCAAGGTGGTGGTTCCCTGATGTTTTGGGGTGGCATTATGTGGGGCCGACGTACGCCACTGGTGGTCATGGAAGGCTCCGAAACGGCTTTACGATACCTGAATGACATCCTCCGACCCATAGTGCACCCATATCGGCAGAATATTGGAGAGGCATTTGTCTTCATGGACGACAATTCTCGACCTCATCGTGCACATCTTGTGAATGCGTTCCTTCAAGATAACGACATCGCTCGACTACAGTGGCCAGCATGTTCGCCAGACATGAACCCTATCGAACATGCCTGGGATATGTTGAAAAGGGCTGTTTATGGACGTCTTGACCCACCAACCACTCTGAGAGATTTACGCCGAATTGTCGTTGAGGAGTGGGACAATTTGGACCAACAGTGTCTTGATGAACTTGTGGATAGTATGCCACGGCGAATACAGGCATGCATCAATGCAAGAGGACGTGCTACTGGGTATTAGAGGTAGTGGTGTGTACTGCAATCTGGACCACAAATGCTGAAAGTCTAGCTGTATGATGGTACAACATGCAATGTGTGGGTCTCATGAGCAATAAAACGAGCTGAAATGTTGTTTGTGTTGATCTCTATTCCCTTTGTATTTAACGGTTCCGGAACTCTTGGAACCGAGGTGATGCAAAACTTTTTTTGATGTGTGTATTTACTGTATGTTCGACCCTGACAATTATATGTCTGAAAACTGTATCATGATGATGGTCATTATAACACTATTTTTAGCCTACTTTTCACATTTTGCAAAAATGAGGAAAAAGTAGACTTATGAGATCGGGCAAATGTCTGTGTGTCTGTCTGGCTGTGTGTGTGTCCCCCCCCCCCCCTATCAACTCCTAAACGGCTGGAGCAATCGAAACAAAATTTGGTGGGAGTAAAGATCTATACCTGAATATCTCACGGCCATATTTGAAAATGATGTCAGTGCTACCAACTGCTGAAAAATCGCAATTGTAATTTGAGCTCCATGTTGGATATCTTGGAAGGTATGCATGGGAGCTATTTCAAAATTGGCACACGTAGTATATAGATAATAATATTGCAGTTTAATTTCCAGGAGGCCATACATGGCAGTGTTGCCAAAATGATTATAAGCCTGCTGATAGGTCCAATTTTTAAATGCATATAACTTCTACATTATCAATTGGAATTCAACCAAATTTCGTATGTGCTATGTGTACATGAACGGATATTACTGAGCGTATTCTTAAGAGCCTCCAGGGCTGCAAACTGTTAATAAATGCTCTCATTTTTCAAAATCCAAATACCCATATATCAGAAAGTATGCAAGCTGACAGCTTTCAACTATGCACACGTTTAGTACCTGACATTATATATTAATTTGGAGTAACTTATATACGTCAGTGCTACCAACATGATTCTAAGCCTGCTGAGAGGTCCAAATTTAAATACATGTAACTTCTATACTATCATTTGGATTTCAACCAAATTTCGTGTGTGCTATGTGTACCAAAACAGATATGACTATGCCGATCTTAAGAGTAACCAGGGCTGCCAACTGTTAATAAATGCTGTCTCTATTTTTTGTTACCCTAATATCAATATATCAGAAAGTATGCAAGCCAATAGCTCTAAACTTTGCACACGTATAATACCTGGCATTCTAGATTAATTTGGGGTAACTAATATAGGCCTACGCCAGTGCTGCCAACATAATTTTATGCCTGCTGATAGGTCCAATTTTAAAATGAATGTAACTTATGTACTAACTAATGGATTTCATTCAAAATGAACACAACAATAGATCATATTATTTCAGATTATTTATGACCGCTTCATGTATGTTATTGTTGCCAACGAGATTTTACGCGTGCTGTTAAATCCAATGTTTAACTGCATGTAACGTCCATTCCATTTATTGGATTTCAACCAAATTTTGTATTCTGTACCTTACGAGATGGAACTGAGAATATATTCAGTCACCAGGGCTGCCAACTGTAGTTCTCTATTAGGCTACATTATGCCAGGTATACAGTATTTCGACCTAATTAGAAAATTCGATTTTACCAACTTAATTTCGTCATTATTCTAGATAGATCCATATAGATTTATCATTGGCATGAATCTTATATTTTAAGAAAAGTAAAGTAGGCTCTTTAGTTCGTCACGGAACTTCTTGTTCGTTATGAAACAGTTTCTCCCACCAATCACAGCTCAAGAAACAGTTGTTTGACCAATTAGATAAGGATACCTTCGCGCATGCGCTCAAAATCCAACATGTCTATATAAATTACCGAAAGTGCACCGTCCATGTTCGCGTAGATAAACTGGTGAATATGAGACACTGTATCCCCAAATCCAATTTATACACTGCGGGTTTTACTGAATACTGGTGCTCAATCTGCACATATGGCATTGAAGCACACAGTGCGCATGCGTCGGTCGGTCAAAGAGCTTGGAAATCAGAGATATCCTACCCAGCGCAGCACCCGATCACAAAATTCTAGTGACAATCTCAACATATATTTATGAATATTTATGTTAAAGCATATAATAAAGTTATAATTATCGTCGAACATGAACAGTCGTATGCAACTCGTCTATAATGGTAATTAAGACATTCGTATGGAAATTATAAAACTCGCCTACGCTCGTTTTATAAAAATACTCGTGTCTTTATTATAGCCATTATAGGCTCGTTGCATAATGTACTATTAGCCTACTTTCGAATTTTGCAAAAAATGAAAGTAGACATGAGATCACTACAGGGCGAAAAAAAAGTGTGTCTGTCTGTGTGTGTGTATGTGTGTGTGTGAGTCTGTGTGTGTGTGTGTGTGTGTGTGTGAGTGTGGGTACTCTGAATGTCTGTCCCCCCCTATCAATTCGAACACGGTGAGCGCAAATTGAACGAAATTTGGTACAAAGGTAGCACTAGCAAAGGACACCTCAGTGTCATGTGTTATATCGCCGCCATCTTGACGGAAACGTAATGGCGGCCACACAAATATTCAAAGCTTAAATCAAATTACGATTAACCTAATCATCCGATCTCTGCCAAATTTTGCAACAACATACCTTTATGGAGGGAGCAACCTGTGACAAATCTAATAGGTCATTATCCTAATAGTTTGCGGATGGCGGCCATCTTTGTGTCAAAATCGATTACCCCTATTAATTCGAACACGGTGAAACCGAATGGAATGAAATTTGGTACAGAGGTAGCACTAGCAAAGGGCACCTCACTGTCATGTTTTATATCACCGCCATCTTGACGGAAACGTAATGGCGGCCACACAAATGTTCAAAGCTTAAATCAAATTACGACTAACCTAATCATCCGATCTCTACCAAATTTTGCAGCAACATACCTTTATGGAGGAAGCATCCTTTGACAAATATAATAGGTCATTAGCCTAATAGTTTGCGGATGGCGGCCATCTTTGTGTCCAAATCGATTACCCCTATTAATTCGAACACGGTGAAACCGAATGGAATGAAATTTGGTACAGAGGTAGCACTAGCAAAGGGCACCTCAGTGTCATGTTTTATATCACCGCCATCTTGACGGAAACGTAATGGCGGCCACACAAATGTTCAAAGCTTAAATCAAATTACGACTAACCTAATCATCCGATCTCTACCAAATTTTGCAGCAACATACCTTTATGCAGGAAGCATCCTTTGACAAATCTAATAGGTCATTAGCCTAATAGTTTGTGGATCGCGGCCATCTTTGTGTCAAAATCGATTATCCCTATTAATTCGAACACGGTGAAATCGAATGGAATGAAATTTGGTACAGAGGTAGCACTAGCAAAGGACACCTCAGTGTCATGTTTTATATCGCCGCCATCTTGACGGAAACGTAATGACGGCCACACAAATATTCAAAGCTTAAATCAAATTACGATTAACCTAATCATCCGATCTCTACCAAATTTTGCATCAACATACCATTATGGAGGGAGCATCCTTTGACCAATCTAATAGGTCATTAGCCTAATATTTTGCGGATGGCGGCTATCTTTGTGTGAAAATCGATTCCCCTTATTAATTCGAACACGGTGAAACCGAGTTAAACGAAATTTGGTACAGAGGTAGCACTAGCAAAGGGCACCTCAGTGTCATGTTTTATATCACCGCCATCTTGACGGATACGTAATCGTGGCCACCCAAATGTTAAAGGCTAAAATGTAATTACGACCAACCTAATAATCTAGTCTCTACCAAATTTTGCAACAACAAATTTTTATGTGGGAAGCATATTCTGACCAAACTGCTAGATCATCAGCCCAATAGTTTGCAGATGGTGGCCAAGTATGTGTGCAAATCGATTCCCCCTATCAATTCAAACACGGTGAAACCGAATTGAACGAAATTTGGTACAGAGGTAGCACTAGCAAAAGGCACCTCAGTGTCATGTTTTATATCGCCGCCATCTTGACTGAAACGGAATGACGGCAACCCAAATGTTAAAAGCTTAAATCAAATGTCGACCATCCTAATAATTTGATCTCTACCGGATTTTGCAACAACATGCCTTTTTGTGAAAAGCTTCTTATGACTGACTACAAGGTCATCAGCCCAATAGTTTGCAAATAGCGGCCATGTATGTGTGCAAATCCATTCCCCAGATCAATTCAAACACGGTGAAACCGAATTGAATGATTTTTTTTACAGAGGTAGCACTAGCAAAGGGCACCTCATATTCATGTTTAATATCCCTATAGCACGTTGTATTTCAACAAGCTACTACAACCAACATTAAATTATACTCCTTGAAAAGGACAAAGAGTTATAACAATACCCATGCATTTAGGAGAAAGTAGGCTATATGTTCTTTACTGAACATCTTGTTTTACTTCTGTCCAGTGTGATTGTGTTACACATTGTATATGCCGATTCATTGCTACACATTTTTGGTTAACGAGCTACGAGTGCTACATGTGTATCTTCAATGGAAGTCACCTCCAGATGTAGCGACTAGCATTCTTGGCTGTCACCGTAGAGGTCCGGGTTCGATCCCCGGATTTGCCAAGAAATTTAATTTTGGTCTGAAGGCTGGAACGGGGTACACTCAGCCCCGTGAGGCAAAACATAGAAGAGGTGGGTTCGATTCCCATCTCATCCATCCTGGAAGTGTTTTTTTGTGGTTTCCCCATTGTGCACTATAGGCAAATGTCGGGATTGTTCCAAACCTAAGGCCACGCCACCGACATGGCTGCCGCGTGGTCACCATGGCAATCAATTTTGTTTACAAAGCCAGAAAGACAGCGTCAACATTCAAATTTTTGTTTTGTTTTTGAAATATCTAAGAATTTAGGGGAATTTATGGATATTTCACACCCACACGTTAGCATTTCGGTCTGGGAATTCCCTATTTTTTGTCGTGCGGTCTCCGGAGAGGCCGAGTGCAGGTCTTTCTAGTTGACGCCCGTGGGAGACCTGCGCGTCAGAATGAGAGATGAAATGGATGAAGATGTATGAATCTGGGTAAGAATGTGGAAGGAAGCGGCCGTGGCCTGTCAGAAGGTACCGTCCCAGCATTTGCCTCGTGTAGAAATTGGGGAAACCATGGAATACCATTTCATGGACGGCCGACGGTGGGGCTCGAACCCACGCGTCTACCGAGTCAGCAGAGAGCTTGGCCCCATGACCTAATGCTGCGCTTTAGCCAGCTTAGCCACTGCTGTCAGTTGGGAATTCCCCCATGAGACGTCACGTGATCAGACATGGCGTCCAACTTGCCCATTAGCGCTTGTGCTAGAGCAGGGGTTCTCAACCTTTTAGACTCTGCGGCCCCCTTCTTAGGCTGAGTATTTTGGTGACCCCCAAGTTTTAACGTTAGAGATTTCAAGTGGGCAGTCAGAGAAACTAACTTTTAACAATGCTTGTGCCGACAAATTTTGGATAAGTATTAAGAAGGAATACCCAGAACTGTCCACAGCAGCGTTAAAAACTTTGATGCCATTTTCTAAATCCTACAACTGTCAACAAGGATTCGCCATAATGGTGAATTTAAAAACCAAATCAAGAAATCGTTTGACACTGGAAAATGACATTGTTCTGTGTGTTACAAAAACCATTCCAGACATTCAAAAATTAGTTAATTCCAAACAAGCTTAAGTTTCTCATTGTATGTGTATGTCTACCCCTTATTATTCCCATTTTCCAACGGGGTCGGGGGTGAGATGCGATGGAAGTATTTGTGGCGATGGTTTTTACGGCCGGATGCCCTTCCTGACGCCAACCTCATGAGAGGAATTAATGAGAGATGAAATGAATGATGGTGAATGAAACTGGGCAAGGATGTGGAAGGAAGCGGCCGTGGCCTGTCAGAAGGTACCGTCCCAGCATTTGCCTGGGGTTGAAAATGGGAAACCACGGAAAACCATTTCAAGGACGGCCGACGGTGGGGCTCGAACCCACGCGTCTACCGAGTCAGCAGAGAGCTTGGCCCCATGACCTAATGCTGCGCTTTAGCCAGCGTAGCCACTACTGTCGGTAAGCTTAAGTTTCTCATTAATAGAATAAAATACGTAAAAGTTAAGTACAAAATGAGTATTCTTTATTTTAATAAAAAGTGACAGTCAGTCTGAAAGTCTAGACTTTGTATCATTTTAAATGCTACAAATGCTGAAAAATGCTAGAAAGGCTGAAGGCTTCTCGCTTCGCTCGAAGCCAAAGACTCTTCACATGTTAGAAAAGTATCTGCATAATACTTATCTTGCTTATCTTGTTTCAAATTACTCGCGAACGGCAAGTGCAAACCAAGGGCAAAGCAAGGTCAAGCGCGCGGGATGCCGTCACGCTCACCAGAGCGCGCGGGGACGTGCCCCTTCCATCCAGTCTGAAAACACTTATAGTGGGCGATGTATTGAAGATAGAGATATGCTCTCTCGGACTTTTCTGTAGAACTTTTTAAGCTGACCAATTCTTACGCTCATAGTATATTGATATTTTTAACGGTTTGCCCAGCGTAAGCTTAGGAAGTGCACGGACGCCAAGTTTGTTTTTGACTTTTTCACTGAAATCGTTACTGCTTGGCTTCCTTTGATCGTAGATAAATTATTTTCTACAGAATATTTCCTCGAGATATCCTTTACAGAATGGTGAAAACCGCATCAAAATCCATCAAGTGGTTCTCGAGATTACCCGTGACATCCAATTTTGTCTTATACTAACGAAGTATAGATTGTCGGGGACACATGCACCAAGCAGTACTATGACGTCACACACCTCAGTGCACCAGGATACATTTCGTCCCGTCACCGTAACGTAACGCCAGACCCCAGCGTAACGACGAAGTCGACAAGATCATTTAAAATGATAAAAACTACAACAATAACTAATATTTTTTAACTTTTTCTCCGTATCTCGCGACCCCCCAAGACACATACTGCGACCCCCGGGGTGGGGACCCACTGGTTGAGAAGCCCTGTGCTAGACGATCACACCGGACCGGATGTGGGCCAGAGTCGACTCAGCCTACTTACGTTTATCAGGTCTTTAGGTCCTTCCTGATCTGGCGAATCATTTTATGTCCCTAGCTGCCTGGTAATACCCGAGCTACTCTGGTTATTCTAAAACAGTGGTTCTCAACCCGTAGATGTCTGCGGTCCACCCCCCCCCCCCCCCTTTCCCCCAATACACCTTATCAGTTGTAACCCTTCCAAAATAACCCTTATTTTAAAGATAGTTCAATTCAAAAGCTGATAGTTATCTCCGCGAATACATTCGGACGATTCTCTTTCAACGCACATTATTTGCAAAATCCTTATTTATTGGCCACTTTTAATACGTGCTGGTGGACCCTTTTCTCCCGCGGAACACTCCCGACGCACTCACGGACCACCGGATAAGAACCACTGTTCTAAAATGACCCCTGTCTTGCGTTGCTTGCGAAATTTATAGGACAGTATTCACTTCCCCAATAAATGACTTGAATCTTTTTAGCTTATTTTCATTTATGAAAAAAAAAAAAAAAAAGGCTTTTGAGATCACCTCTTGTCCGTGTGTCTGTGTGTGTGTGCGTGTGTGATGGTGCCCCCCCCCCTAATAACTTTTAAACGTCTGGAGCGACTTCAAATAAACTCGGTAAGTTCATAGCACAATTCCGCACGACCCCGACCAAGCCCTTCAAATTTTGTTTCATCTCACCAATCCAACATGGCGGCCGTGCAAAATATTTCACCAGCATTCAATATCTCCGAAACTATTACCGATATCACCCTGGAATATTTTACGCTGATAAAGGAAACTACTAAAAGTTCACCTATGCAACTTTTGGAAACCTGGAAACTACAAAACCAACATGGTGGCCAAGCGAATTTGCGACTTTTAAATAGACGTTTCTCGCGCTTTAACCAACCAAACGCAATAAAACTTGGTACAGTATATGTTTATACACATTGTAATGCACCGACATCTAACTTCGTTCAATTGTTTACTTAACTTCAAGATGGCGGCTGTGCGAAATATTTCACCGGCATTCTATATGTCTGAAACTATTAGCGGTATCAACCTGACATTTTGTACGGAGATAAAGCGCACTACTGGAAGTTCATCTATAAGACTTACAAAAACCGTTTAACTACAAAACTAATATGGCGGCCAAGCGAATATGAAAATTTTAAATAGACCTTCCTCGCGATTTAATGATCCAAACGCAATGAAACTTGGTACAGGAAATTCTTATACACATTGTAATGCACTGGTATCTAATTTAGTTCAATTACTTATATGACCTCAAGATGGCGGCTGTGCGAATTTTAAAATTCAGTTTTTATTTCTTGTGTCGTAATCATACGATCGAAGTGAAAGTTTGAAAAATGAACCTACGCAATAATTTTCCTTTAATGGTACATGACTCTATGGCCTATACATATATCAATCCAACATTGCGACCATCAGAAATATTTAGATGGATCTCAATATCTACGAATCTATTACAGCAATCAAACTGAATTTGTTAATGTTCATAGAGGCTATGAACATAAATTCACCTATATGACTTTCAATAACCAGGAGATCACAAATCCAACATGACGGCGACGCGAAGTATAAATATTCACAGGGTCGTTTCTCTCAATTTAACCTTCTGGGTGCAGTGAAACTTGGTACAGTAAATCCATATACAATATTAATCCACTGGCAACTAATTTTTTTCAATTGTTTCCATAACCACAAGATGGCAACTGTGCGAAATTTTAAAATCTCGTTTTTATTTCTTGTGTCCTAATCATGCGATTGAAGTTTGTATACTACACGTACACAATAATCTTCATGGAACAGTACTTAACTCTAAGACCTACATATATAAAAATCCAACATGGCGACCATCCGCAATATTTAGTCGGTTCTCAATATCTACGAATCTATTAGAGCAATCAAACTGAAATTTTGTATGTTGATAGAGGCGATTAACATAAGTAGGATATATGAAAATAGGCTGTATAGTTCTTCACGGAACTACTTGTTTATGCTGTGAATATTTGTGACGCAATATATGGTAGCTATCACAAAATATTCTCGGCAGTTTCATGAATCTTTTTTCTTGTTGTCATTTCGGCCCCCTTTGGACCACGGTGTTTTTGCTTTAGCTGTTGCCTGTCACTTTTGGTGTTCTTGGTGGATTGTTTGGCGGCTGCTTTCGTGCTGGAATCTTGAGCCTTTCTCTTGGACCAGTAATCTTTCATTTTCTTGCTGAACTCTATCTTACGTTCCTCGGACCATTTCCTGGACGCGTTGTGGTGAACCTCTGTAATGTATGTGAGGAAAGATCTGGTTTCAACTGTCAGACTCCTGTCATTTATTGTGTCTTGCTGAATATTAAGTTCAGCAAGATCCTTCTCAATTTGATTGATCCACAAGGACCCAGTGGCTTTACCCCTCTTGGCTTCCTTGAGGATCTTTTAAGACAGCCTGTGGTGGTCCATTCTGTACAGGTGGCCGTAGAATGCCAAGTGTCGCCTTCTGATGGCATCTGTGAGGTTTTCTGGTGTCTGTAGAGTTCACAATTTGGTTCGTACCAGTGTCTTCCATCTGGTAAGATTCTTGGTCCCATTATTTTTTGCAAGAACTTCCTTTCCTGTAACTCGAGAGCCCTTTGGGGAGTCTTCTTACAAGGGGACCCTACGGCAATTGGATTTTTGTAATTTTCCCCGCTTCGGGTACGTATAGTTCAGACCTCGAACAACAATTTCCCAAAGCCGTTCAATGCCATATTTATAAATTCTCGAGAAAATCGACTTCGAAATTTTCCGAGCGCTTCATATCCAGTAAAGATGTTCCCTAGTTCGAGCAGGACGCATGGCTCACCAGGTAACGTTCGTGCCCAGTAATTGCCGGGATGCTAGTTCGAGTCTCACTTCGGGTGCTATTTTTTTATTTCAATTCATATACTCCTAATGTGATTGAAATACATAAATCATCATCAGGCGGATTGTCGTCCTCCACGCCCGACATTATGATCTTCTTGATCGTATTTTAGAAAAAAATCACCCACCACGCCAAGAAACACTATCTGCTTCTCTGGACACCAAAGGTCAAATGCTACTTCGAACAGGCATCCCTTGGGAATGACGTGGTATGTATCCCTTCCACCCATCCTGGAATACCCACAAATCCTTTGTGCTAGAGCAGCTGTGCCTACTTCGCAGGTAGAACAAGATGTTCAGTAAAGAACATATAGCCTACTTTCTCCTAAAAGCATGGGTATTGTTATAACTCTTTGTCCTTTTCAAGGAGTATAATTGAATGTTGGTTGTAGTAGATTGTTGAAATACAACGTGCTATAGGGATATTAAACATGAATATGAGGTTCCCTTTGCTAGTGCTACCTCTGTAAAAAAATCATTCAATTCGGTTTCACCGTGTTCGAATTAATAGGGGAATCGATTTTCACACAAAGATGGCCGCCATCCGCAAACTATTAGGCTAATGACCTATTCGATTTGTAAAAGGATGCTTCCTCCATAAAGGTATGTTGTTGCAAAATTTGGTAGAGATCGGATGATTAGGTTAGTCGTAATTTGATTTAAGCTTTGAACATTTGTGTGGTCGCCATAACGTTTCCGTCAAGGTGGCGGTGATATAAAACATGACACTGAGGTGTCCTTTGCTAGTGCTGCCTCTGTAACAAATTTCATTCCATTCGGTTTCACCGTGTGCGAATTAATAGGGGTAATCGATTTTGACACAAAGATGGCCGCCATCCGCAAACTATTAGGCTAATGACCTATTAGTTTGGTCAAAGGATGCTGCCCCCATAAAGGTATGTTGTTGCAAAATTTGGTAGAGATCGGATGATTAGGTTAGTCGTAATTTGATTTAAGCTTTGAACATTTGTGTGGCCGCCATTACGTTTCCGTCAAGATGGCAATGAGGTGTCCTTTGCTAGTGCTACCTTTGTACCAAATTTCGTTCAATTTTCGCTCACCGTGTTCGAATTGATAGGGGGGGGGGACAGACATTCCGAGTACACACACTCACTCACTCACACACACACACACACACAGACTCACACACAGACAGACACACTTTTTTTTCGCCCTGTAGTGATCTCATAAGTCTACTTTCATTTTTTGCAAAAATCGAAAGTAGGCTAAAAACGTGACAAAGGCAAATGATACGCGCAGAACTGTTTTTCGAAATAATAATGACAGATCTCGAAGAAACTGCCAAATTCATATATTTCATGACATTCAATTTTACTCATTCCATTGTTTACATTAATTTATTCTTCTAATTATATTTTATTAATCTACAAGTTGTGAATATTATTGCTGGATATTATTTTTTTCGCTTATTCACAATTTCAAATAGGATATAATTAGAAATGAGAAGTGCGTTCTTTTTCTTTGGAAATTATAATTACATATCTGTGAATTACTACAGACTTTTTTCTTCTTTTCTTTTCTTAGTCGTTTACCCCCCAGGTTGGTGGAACCCACGGACTCAGCGGGGAACTCACCACTACCGCCTCTACGGGCAGTGTCCTAGAGCTGGGAACATCGAATCGGAGTGGATACAACTGGTGAGGTGTGATTGGCACCTCGCCCAGGCGGCCTCACCTGCAAAGCGAACAGGGGCCTCATGAGGGAGGGTAATGGATGGTCAGGATGGATAGGCAAGGAAGATGGAAGGAAGCGGCCGTGGCCTTGAAGAAGGTACTGTCCCCGTTTACCCGGATAGTAGGCTGTCAGATATCCGCCCCCTCAATCGGATTGCCAACAATCAATCGCACCAGCTCAGCTACATCAATGAAAATGGCACTGACAGATACTACCGAGGTTTGAACACAGAAGTTACCAAGAAAAATTATTGTGGAACACACCAAAATAGACGGGGTTTCATACTTACTTTTACTTACCTCTTATAAATATCTCGGGGATTGGGTTGACAACAGGATCTTTAAAGTATGCTCTCACAATAACCTTCACCATGACATTTAAAAATGAACCAGACCGAAGACGAGAACTTTGAACTGTACAAAAGCTTTATTTTCAAATAAAGAGTATGATTTTCACAACTCAACAAAATCAACGTGGCTATCAGTAGCCTATGTCAATCTGACTACGTCCTCCTAAAGGACTTGCAAATTATCAAACAATATGTTAGCTCCCATGAGCTCAAAATAACGTAATATTTTAAAACACATTTGGATTGGATGAGGAAGTTAGGATACGACATATATAGAGCATTTGGTTTCTTTTAATAAACATAACACTGGTATTAATAGGCACAAGGCCGGAGTATCGACCTCACCCGCTTATAACCAGATGTCTGGCCAGCTGGTCTACTCCTCAACCTGGCGCATGCCCGTCAAATGGGGCTCCCTACTCACACCACACTGTGTAAGAATTCAGCTCCTTTTAAATCTTTAAATGTCTACAAGACAACTCATACATATTGACGCAAATCTTTCAAATGCTTAACTCACATCCCACTGGATTATTTTAACTATCCTTAAACTTGTTAAGTTATCATCCAAATGTTTAAAAAGCATAGTTTAGAGTATAAAACACACTCTTAAATGTTTATAACAAAATCACATAAATTATTTATAACAATTAGAAATTGTTTATAATATTGTCGAAAATAATTACAAAATTTTTAAACACGCCTTTAACATTACTTTCGTTCCACATTATTGTCAAAGATATTTACATTTATTATTTACAATATCAACATTTAAATTATTTAAATTATTAATTTAAGAAATACATTGAACCACATGTTTTATCCGGTTGGTAAATTCATAATCGTGTTTAATATAATCGACTAATGAAGGTTAGTTATACATGTAAATGTCACAATCTGGTTTAATAAAGGTTGTAATAATTTTAATTATTTGTGACGGTAATCTTCATTCAAAATCTTATCTCAAATTCTTTCACAACTCTTGTTAATTATAACAGTAAATTCACTTGATTAATTTTCAACGAACTATGACAATACACTCTAGCGGAAAATACTTCGCTTACAAAATAATGCACAAACTGCATTCAAAATAGCCCAAAATTCATCATATATTAAAATATACGGCATCAAAATCTTCCACAGCATTTACAAAAACCTCCCCTAACACAATCTTTATCATTATTAATTACTGTGGGAATCTCCTTCATTTATTTAAGGGCATTATACATCAGCGACTTTCAACATGTCCGCTGCACTATCGATTATACATTCATAGTTCCACTTAAAAATTCTTATATCAATAATTGTTTCAAAACTGTTGTCATTTAAACTTCGTGGATTTCATTCATGAATCGAAATGAAATAAAAATTTGCCAATCACAAACAAATTTAATAGTGAATACGCTTATATACGCCTGTCTGGTCTATCAAAATTTAAGATTAACATCTTCAAAGAATTGTAGTATAAAAATACTATCATCAAACAAAGTGCGACTAACTGCAAAATAGTCGAATAGAATCTAATTAGACTGGGGAATGCAAACATCATTATATAAATCTCTATATGAGAAAAAACCTAACACAAGTTTCACGAATTTAATGCATTCAATAATTCATAATTAATGTTCATCTTTCACAAAATTGCCTATGATGCAATGGTCGTTCATGACTGACGATAAATGTCTGTGTTGCAATCAATTCAAATAACGACTAGTATTTCCAAGATCGTCGACAACGTACTGGATTTTAACGCTCTAAAATCATTTAAATGTTCTTCCTTCTTGATGATGACAGAAAATTGGTCAAAGTAATTAAACTGGGGTAGAATTACTTTAATAAAGTGACACGCTGTCTGAATTTAAATCTGCCATAAAAAATCATTAACTTACAGTCAAATCGTGACTACAAAAATAAGCAAATTACTGAAAAATCTAAATATCAGTCTCAACTGATTCAAAATCATTTAACTATGCCCATGACATAACAATGTCTTAATAAAACGTCGAAAAAGGCATAACTCATCAAGGTGAACTGAGAATAGGAATCTCAAACAAGAATATCGGGCAAAATATACATGAGGACAAAAATATGGGAAAAATGGTTGCTCAAATATTGCTAAGAAACTCAAATACAATAAACGTTCACGACTACCTTATCTGCCGATTGACGTTCCAGAGGAAAATTCCCCAAAGAAGACTGTTGATGGATCCATTTCACCAAGTTAAAGCTGAGCTCCATCCTCGAAACCAGAAACAGCACCATCGAAGAATCGAACTGCTTCACGAAGACGAACGACATCCTTCCGGCAATAATCTTCTTTGTGAGTCGGGACAACCCTGACCTCTCTTGAAAAATCCCTGAAGTTCCAGTTGAAAGTCGCCATGAAGTTTTTGTATACATTTCCGAAGAAATATTCATATTCAAAAAGTATGAAATCATTTCTATTGCTGTTTGATAGTATTCAGCCTTTAATCACGAAACATGGGTGTAGATGTTTATTCGCCACATGTTCGCTTGTATGGAATAGCAATTAGCGAAGTTCCATGCTGCTATCTTACTCCGTTGAAATATGTCCCAATTGCATTAAGTCCTTTAGCCTTCCATCTTCTCTTCGGTAATAGTATTAGAAGAACAAACTGCCATATTAGACTGCTCCATAATACTGTAGCGTTGTGTCACAAAAGCAATCTGAAGTCTCCCTATTTCACTAGCCCTGTCAGCCGTAGCGTAGAGTCTGGCTATACAAAGTGTTTCTCCTGTGGCGAGAAAATCACTTTTGTCAGTCGTCTAATATTGTCAATAACTTCCAAAATACTTCTTCGAAATTGTTCAGCTTTTCTACAGTCCTTACTGTAGCAATGCACAAGAGAATTAGCTTATAGGCGACCGCTAACTGTTCACAGCTAATCTTGTAGAAGCGTTTTAAGGGTCGTTTCAACTTCACCTAGATTTACTTCACAGTAAACCTGCACTGCTTGTAAGTTCGACTCTCGTTTAATGTAGTGGCTTCGCCACGCGTTACAAAGACGACTTTTTCACTAATAATCTCGCTCGACGTTTCACTGAAATGACTATTTGAAATCTGACGATTGAATATCAGACGATTTATAATCTGAGAGAATGAGACAATGAGCGAATGAGGCTCCTCTCTTCTGCGCAAGGCCTTTTATGAACTTCATGAGGGGCGTATCTATCCCTTCCATCGCGTGTTACTGCGTCATCGCTAGAAGTTCCAACTTCGTCAATACATGACGGATTTTCAAAATTCAAAAACTGAAAATAAATTTCACCAAAATTCCAGAACAATGCCTCTACTGCAAATGGATTTCCACAATTCTGCATTCCAAAAAGTAATAAAAATACCATAGTTTCAGCAATCTCCGTCTTCCTTCAGACCATCGTTCATTGGTATAAGTCTCCCCTCCAATAGCATAATTTCTTCCTCAGCAGAATTCCACGTTTCCTGCGACTGCGTCGTACATCTCGGATCCTTCTCGAATAAATGCTGACGTCACTGAGAATCTCAGCTCAAGTAGCCTGCTGGCATAACGTCTGCGTCATCCGTGCTTACGTCATGACTACCCACGTCATAACTATGACAGCCATAACTTTCGCTATAATTTCCAAAATAGCCACCGTGGTCTTTATATAATTCAATTACGGGGGCAGTACCATCCTGGCATTTGCCCGAAGACAAAGTGGGAAACCACGGAAAACCACTTCGAGGATGGCTGAGGTGGGAATCGAACCCCCTCTACTCATTTGGAACACCCGAGGCTGAGTAGACCCCGTTCCAGTCCTCATACCACTTTTCAAATTTCGTGGCAGAGCCGGGAATCGAACCCAGGACCTCCGGGGCGGCAGCTAACCATGCTGACCGCTACGCTACGGAGGCGACTACTACAGACTTGATGATTTTTATATTTCAATCACATTAGTAATATATGAATTGAAGGAAAAAAGTAGAACCCGAATTGAAACTCGAAGTAGCATCCCGGCGATTACTGGGCCAGAACCTTACGGGGTGAGCCACGTGCCCTGGTCGAACTCGGTAACATCTTTACTAGATATGAAGCGCTCGGAAAACTTCGAAGTCGATTTTCTCGAGAATTTATGGATATGGCATCGAACGGCTTTGGGAAATTATTGTTCGAGGTCTGAACTTTACGTACCCGAAGCGGAAAAAAAAACAAGAAGTTCCGTTAAGAACTATACAGCCTACTTTTCATGCCAATGATTATTCTACAGAATATGAACCTATCTAGAACAATGACGAAATTAAGTTGGTAATATCGAAATATCTAATTAGTTCAAAATATACCTGGTATAATGTAGCCTAATAGAGCACTACAGTTGGCAGCCCTCCCTGGTAACTGAATATATTCTTAGTTCCATCTCTTAAGGTACAGAATACAAAATTTGGTTGAAGTCCAATGGACGTTACTTGCAGTTAGACACTGGATCTATCAGCACGCGTAAAAGCATGTTGCCAACAATACCATGCGTGTGCTGGTCAAAAATAATCTGAAATATTATGATATCTTGTTGTGCCAATTTTGGATGAAATCTATTTGTTAGTATAGAAGTTAAATGTATTTTAAAATTGGACATATCAGCAGGCATAGAATCATGTTGGCAGCACTGCCTTGTATTAATTACTCCAAATTAATCTAGAATGTCAGGTGCTATACGTGTGCAAAGTATAGAGCTGTTGGCTTGCATGCTTTCTGATATATTGATATTAGGGTAAAAAATATAGACAGCATTTATTAACAGTTGGCAGCCCTGATTGCACTGAAGAATACTTATAGTCATATCTGATATGTTACACATAGCACATGCGAAATTCGGATGAAATCCTACTGATAGTATAGAAGTTACATGTATTTAAAAATTGGCCCTATCAGCAGGCTTAGAATCATGTTGGTAGAACTGACGTATATAAGTTACTCCAAAATTAATCAAACATGTCAGGTACTATACGTGTGCATAGTTTAAAGCTGTCGGCTTGCACACATTCTGATATATTGGTATTTGGATAAAAAAATAGAGAGAGCAATTATTAACAGTTGGCAGCCCTGATGGCTCTTAAGAATACGCTCAGTCATATCTGTTTATGTACAGATATTACCTACAAAATTTGGTTGAAATCCAGTTGATAGTGTAGAAGTTATATGCATTTAAACATTGGACCTATCAGAAGGCTTAAAATTATTTTGGCAACACTGTCATGGTTGGCCTCCTGGAAATTAAACTGAAATAGTATTATCTACATGTGTGCCAATTTTGGAATAGCTCCTAGGCATACCTTGCAGGATATCCAACATGGAGCTCAAATTTCTAGTGCGTTTTTTCAGCAGTTGGTAGCACTGACATCATTTTCAAATATTGACGTGAGCTATTCCGGTGCACATCTTTACTCATACTAAATTTGGTTTTGATTGCTGCAGCCGTTTAGGAGTTGATAGGGGGGGACACACACACAGCCAGACAGACAGAAGGACAGACAGACAGACAGACAGACAGACAGACACACATTTGCCCGATCTCATAAGACTACTTTTTCCTCATTTTTGCAAAATGTGAAAAGTAGGCTAATAAAAAAGATACGAGCCTTACAGTAGTCGCATATGATGTGTAACATCTGACATGTTATACTACTGGTATACTACACAGCTTGGACATTCTTAAAATGTTAATTTACGCTCCATTTTCATACTGGTACTATGATGAATGTATAGATTGAATTGGAGATATGTTACTGTCACATTTGTGGCGCAGCGGTCAAAGTGTTAGTCTCTCACAAAGGTAGACCGGGTTTGATTCCCGGTCAATACATGTGAGATTTTCGAATTGAAATGCCATGTCCTGCGGTTCGCATTGCACGTAAAAGGAGGTACCGTGGATCATGCTCGTGAGATTAACGGACACGCAAAACTACAAGCTTTCTTCCTTCCTTTTACATTAATAATTCATAATAACAAAGTGACACACAATGTCGACAGTACTCTCAAATACTGTGAGCACATTCCTCAGTAACTATAACATTCATTATTCTCAAGGCTCTCATACAGTTCGTCGTAAACAATCAAAACATGGCTTCCTACAATCATGAATTGACCTAGTCTCACATATGATGAAAATACAGCTTTTATTCCACTCATATAACAACATTCTGTTATGCATTTAATATTTGACTACTCACCCACAGCTTGACAATAATACCGCTTACTTAAATGTCATTTGTCGTCTTTGTCCTACCCCATGTGATATTCAACCTTGAGCGTGAAGCTTCATAAACTGCTCAATGACAAATGAAAGTCGGTGAAACATTTGCCACTGTGCTCGTCAAACCAGTGCCTGCTAAATGCACTGCCTACTGTATTGCCATAACATTCTCGCGCTACAGAGCACACACTGCCTTGATTCCAATACACACATTTTCAATTTACATCCAGCTGGCAGGGCGTCTTCACTTCCGTCCAATCAACTTCCGTTCGATCCACTTCTGCCCGATTCACTCCCGTCCCATTTTTCTGGCAGTGCGTCTTCACTTCCGTCCGATCCACTTCCGTTCGATCCACTTCCGCCCGATTCACTTCCGTCCCCAATTTTCAAAATCACTCCCACAAAACTATCCAGCAACCGAGCGGAAAGATGTTACACATCAAAAATCCGATTGCCGTAGGGTTCCTTGTTAGTTAGAAACAGGCACTCAGCTGCGTAGAGGATTGCTGGTATGCATTCATTGATTGTGTATTTTATCCCGTATTTCATGGTCGGAGCTACAACGGCTCTAATAAAATAGCTACATTTTGAGTTGTTTGTTCTATTGAATGCTGTATATTGTTTGCATAAAAAAGTAAAAACAAAAGAGAGAACCGTGTGCTAACCAAACACTGGCTGTTTAATGATTCAATTATACCAACAGAAAAAAGAAAGAAAGACCGAGCACAATTAAGTTAATACTCCGCTCTGTATGTAATAGTTCTAGTTCACTAATTTGCTTGTTTCGCGTTGCTCTGGTTCGTTCGTGGTCGCTACGATTGCTTCGACCGCAAAGCGCAGGGATATTAGAAATATACAAGGAGTGGCTTTGTTCATTAATTTGTACTCTGCTTTGTTTCGAACATGAATGAGCAGAATTTCTGAACGAATTCTAACGGGCTTACTCGCAAATGCTACCATAGAATACTATGCAAATAGCGGCTGCTATAACATCTAACAATTAATAAAATTATCATAAAATATACGTTTTACGTCCAGAAAGGAAGTTCCATTTCTAGCGGTTCAGGCAAGTAGCTCAGTGTTCAAGACATCTTTTAATGTCATAGACTAGACCTTCCATGAACACTATTGCTTTGGGGGATATGGACTTGGGGATTAAGGTACATTTTACCTTTGGGAGATTTGCCGGTAGACTTGGGGATTTACGTACATTATACCTTTGGGAGATTTGCTAGTAGACTTGGGGATTTACGTACATTGTACCTTTAGGAGATTTGCCAGTAGACTTGGGGATTTACGTACATTTTACCTTTGGGAGATTTGCCAGTAGACTTGGGGATTTACGTACATTGTACCTTTAGGAGATTTACCAGTAAACTTGGGGATTTACGTGCATTGTACCTTTGGGAGATTTACCAGTAGACTTGGGGATTTACGTACATTGTACCTTTGGGAGATTTGCTAGTAGACTTGGGGATTTACGTACATTCTACCTTTAGGAGATTTTCCAGTAGACTTGGGGATTTACGCACATTTTACCTTCGGGAGATTTGCCAGTAGACTTGGGGATTTACGTACATTGTACCTTTGGGAGATTTACCAGTAGACTTGGGGATTTACGTACATTGTACCTTTAGGAGATTTGCCAGTAGACTTGGGGATTTACGTACATTTTACCTTTGGGAGATTTGCCAGTAGACTTGGGGATTTACGTGCATTGTACCTTTTTAGGAGATTTGCTAGTAGACTTGGGGATTTACTTACATTGTGCCTTTGGGAGATTTGCCAGTAGACTTGGGGATTTACGTGCATTGTACCTTTGGGAGATTTACCAGTAGACTTGGGGATTTACGTACATTGTACCTTTGGGAGATTTACCAGTAGACTTGGGGATTTACGTGCATTGTATCTTTGGGAGATTTGCCAGTAGACTTGGGGATTTACGTGCATTGTACCTTTGGGAGATTTACCAGTAGACTTGGGGATTTACGTGCAATGTACCTTTGGTAGATTTACCAGTAGACTTGGGGATTTACGTACATTGTACCTTTGGGAGATTTGCTAGTAGACTTGGTAATTTACGTGCATTGTACCTTTGGTAGATTTACCAGTAGACTTGGGGATATACGTACATTGTACCTTTGGGAGATTTGCTAGTAGACTTGGTAATTTACGCACATTGTACCTTTAGAAGATATGCCAGTATACTTGGTAATTTACGCACATTGTACCTTTAGAAGATATGCCAGTAGACTTGGTAATTTACGTACATTGTACCTTTAGGAGATATGCCAGTATACTTGGTAATTTACGCACATTGTACCTTTAGGAGATATGCCAGTATACTTGGTAATTTACGCACATTGTACCTTTAGAAGATATGGCAGTAGATTTGGTAATTCACGTACATTGTACCTTTAGGAGATATGCCAGTAGACTTGGTAATTTACGTACATTGTACCTTTAGGAGATATGCCAGTATACTTGGTAATTTACGCACATTGTACCTTTAGGAGATATGCCAGTAGACTTGGTAATTTACGCACATTGTACCTTTAGGAGATATGCCAGTATACTTGGTAATTTACGCACATTGTACCTTTAGAAGATATGCCAGTAGACTTGGTAATTTACGTACATTGTACCTTTAGGAGATATGCCAGTATACTTGGTAATTTACGCACATTGTACCTTTAGGAGATATGCCAGTATACTTGGTAATTTACGCACATTGTACCTTTAGAAGATATGGCAGTAGATTTGGTAATTTACGTACATTGTACCTTTAGGAGATATGCCAGTAGACTTGGTAATTTACGTACATTGTACCTTTAGGAGATATGCCAGTATACTTGGTAATTTACGCACATTGTACCTTTAGAAGATATGCCAGTAGACTTGGTAATTTACGTACATTGTACCTTTAGGAGATATGCGAGTAGACTTGGGAAATTACGTACTGTGCCCGCTTCTCCAATGGGACAGGCGATCACCCGGCTAGCACCCCGGCCCCATTAGAAGAAACAGCCAAGGGAGTGGGTACAAAAAAATTAGGGCATGAATCTTGGTTCATACAGACAAGACTATGAAAAGCTCCAGTGAGCTAGAGACAAAGGGTCTCGGGTCGTTTACGGGTTGGGATGGTAAATAGACTGAACCAGGATTCACAAGCAAAACCCTAACTTGAATTGACAAACAGAAAAGAAAGTAAAAGCCCTCGTAAAATCACATCTGCTCCTTTATTGGCCAAAGGATAAATAAGTATGCAACCTGCCTATCACGCACGAGTATAATGTTATGGTGGGACAAAGTCCGGAAAAGAAATAAAGTTCATAGTCCCTAAACAAAGAAAAGAAAATTACGCTTATTCAAACTCGTGGGTGTCCTCTCTTAAAGTTCCGACAGGGAGATCGTCTTTCAAAAAGCTAAATTAACCATAATTTATCGGTGCACACGCATGTAAACATCACTAGCCAATCAACATAAAGTTCACCTGCGGCAAAAAAACTCTTAAGAAAATATCGAATGTCTATATAAATTACAACTGTCTACCCTTATACAGTATTGGACGGATCTCCTCTATCGAACTGCAAATGAATAATTAAAGAGCATCATGTTACATCAAATAGCACACAAACATCGACTCAGCTTCACATAAGATGACATTTCAACAATTAATTATAGCCTATCATAAATTATTAACACACCCAGATTGTGCTTACATATTTACACTACTAATTCTTATTATTATTATTAATTCATCTTCCTCTTTCCAACAACCTAGATCCACATGGTCATATTTGTCCTTGTAATTAAATTATAGCATTGTCAAATGTTTATGAAAGGTTACGAACCTCGCAATAAGGCGCCCTAGCGTATATCATACTCACATAACCAACATTTAATCGTAACCCTTCCGCCGAACACTCTGTGTGAAGATCCAAACAACCTGACTGTCGAGCGCACCATCAATTACACCCCTGCGCTATTCAATACAACTCATCAATGAACGTGGCACGTTCGTCAAGAGGACCCTGTCCTTACAACTACAATTCCACGGACATCCGTCGCCCCGTGAATAATCTCGTCACATTTTGACGGAAAAAATACCATATCTAATTACCACATAATTATCACATAAACTTTACACAACATCATTACAAAATAAATCAGGCATTATCAGCATGTGTCAAGAACCCACACTAACAGAGCGTATCAACTTTATCGGGACCACGAGGTCGTATGATAATATGGCATCCTATCCAAGGAACCTTATCCGGCAATCTTCAACCATATTCATTGCTATAAAAATCTGTTCATTCCGTGACAAACCTTTCAGAATAGGATTCGAATAATGACCTCTGAAATCGACGTGCTAGGATCTCCCAGCAAAATGGGCATCTCTTATTATGGTTACCCAATTTCAAATTATTATTATTATTATTATGACTCAGAGACTAAATACATGTCTTACTCCTACCATTGATGCTGTAAATTTATATAGGTCAAATGACCCGAGAAGAAAGACAAAAAAACATCTGCACGACCCTATGAAAAGAAAAAAAAATGATGCTCTTATTCAATCTGGAATAAATTATTATAAAGGGCGTTAAGTTACACGATCTCAGGTTATCTCATGGCATGGCTATTCGAGGTAGAAGTTCTCTTCTTTCTGATGAACAAGGATGGAAAGGAAACGTCTTACTTTATATCTGGCGTCCTCGGAAATCCATGGCGTCGGCGTCGTCATCGTCGGCGGCGTCAGGGCGGCGGCGTCCCTCCAGCGTCCCCGCGATGTGGTCTCCCAGCGTACTGGCAGAGGTATCCGCCTCTGGCAACTCCCGATCTCCTGGCGACGCCCATGTCTGCCCACAGGTTGTCCCCCGTCACCTTCATCAGCGCCGTGGATCGACGTCCCAACCATGGTCCACTCGTCCACCTCGTTGAGACCGTTCACCCCATTATGGCCCCTTAGCAGTTCAGTGCAGCATAATTCGCGTGTTAATATGCAGGTTGATGCCCAGAATATGTGAGTCCATGGCTAATAAGTTCATGCTGCCGTGCGGCAATATACACCTCACTATATCAGAGCACATTTATGCTCGCACACTAAAGCGTCTAGTTCCTGGTTCACTTGAGTCATATGTTTTCACTTCCTTTAGCCCGGTGACACACTTCCTTCCACGAGGAGCTATTTCGAGCTGGCCTTGACCGACATATCAAGTTGCCTGCGGCCCGTAGTCTTCCAACCCAAGCTTAAAGTAGATGTGGCCTCCCTTACTGCGTTTTCACTACGTGTCTTAAAACGCCGTACTGCTATGCTATTTCCGAATGAATGTCAGTTAAAATATAGGGCCTCGCGATAATGTTTCGCCTCGACTATCCTTATATAGTTCTTCCCCTGATACTCGTAAATTTAAACACCTCCTGGTATCAATCTTTAATGAACATAAATTGTCGGCATAAACGGACTTCCTTTATCAGTTCTAACTGTTTCCTCACATACTAGCAGGTCCGATATCGCCTAGAAATTCACACTGTTCGACAAACAAACTGACATGCTCCACTGAAAAAAAACTCACTGGCAATATATGCACGCTAGTTTCAGGCTTCATGGCCTGCTGGTTACTCACAAAAACCATTCAAGTTCCCGATGTAAAATCACTGTCTACATGACATGGGCTAATCTTCCGTGCTCCGCTGTGTGACATTCTCGTCCACGCACTACTGACTCACATACTGCTGATTCACATACTAAACATTCCGGAACTCCGTCCTTCTTCGAGAAAAAGAAAGTGGGAGGGGTTGGAACCTTCTGGAGCATTCCCCTGCTCTCGCCGCGTCATGCCATGACGTCATACTGACTCTCCGAGTTCCTTCATCTTCTGTCATCCGGGGCTGGTAATTGACCCTGACTGGATCGGTCACAGTACATTGTACCTTTAGGAGATATGCCAGTAGACTTGGTAATTTACGCACATTGTACCTTTAGAAGATATGCGACAGCATGTCTCTATCTTTAATACATCTCCTACTGTAAGTGTTTTTACGTTTTCACTTCTTCCAACAATCTCCATTCAGTGGAAATTTAAATTACTAGTTTCGGCGTGAGTTTACGAGCTGGGGAGTGAGCCTATCACCCCAGCTTCGGCCAGCATCAAACTGTCAAGCCGTGCCGTGTTAATACTTCAGAGAAGCGTATATGTGTTTGGAGTTTCGCTGTTCACCTCGACTTTTCTGAATTGCGTCTGGGACCTCCCGTCCGTGAGCCTTTTAGGCTTACGCTGGGTAAACCGTTTAAAATACCGGGCGAAGCTGGGGCGGGTTGCTAGGTGTTGTTAAAACGTTGCCATCTGTGTTGTCAATCATGTGGTATCATGTCCTTTGAGCTCGTCATCGTTGTTGAATTTCTGCACACCAAGGAACTTTTTCAAGTGCAAAAATAAATGGTCTTCATTAACCAACGATGGACGTTCACTTCGTTCATGATCGTGTACTTTGATCACATCCTTCATTGAACTGTCGAAGCCATCTCCTTACCATTGAATCACTCATCGCATTTCTCAGTGCACTTCGCAAATGTGTCGATGAATTTCGACTGGTTTAGTGTTCTTTGCATTCAGAAAGCAAATGACAGATCTAATGTCCCAAGTGTATAAATAAATAAATAGATTAATAACTAAAGCAATAAAACAATAAATCAATAAATAAATAAATCAGTAAATAAATAAGAGTTGTTTTTGTTGTTTGAGTCTTAAGTCTTTTAACCGGTTGAATGCAGCCCTCCATAGCTCCCTGTCCTGGGTTAATACAGTGAGTCCGGGAATGTTCTCCGCAGCGCCTACATGCGCCTGCGAGAGCTACCTACAGCAGTTACGTTGGTAGCACGGCTGCAGCTTGCATCATAACAAATAAACAGTAAACTTTGTACTCACCACAGCCATTCATAACAGATGCTGGAACCATTCACAGTACATCACTCTTTTTCCGCAATCAGTTTGTTTTAATTCATGAACCACGGTAACTTTATAAGGTAACAACTGAAGCTTGTCTCCTACAGCTTTATGTGCTATCGACTTAGAGATTCCTGTTTGTTGAGGTAATGTTCGTGTTGATTTACTTGGACTACGCAGCATAATATCGGAGATTTCATCAAGTTTTTCGTATGTTGAAAGTGTAGGCCTGCCTCTTCCCGGTACATCGTGAACTGAGCCAGTCACACGAAATTTACTTACCAAATCCCGAACAGTATCACGGTTTGGTCACTTTGAATTAGGAATCCGCACCTGAAATCTTAATTTTATATTTTCTGGAAACCGATCGCATTCGCTAGCTAGCACACCTTACATACGAGGCAATCTGTTTAACATATTCTAACCTTAGTACACCCCTACAGTTCTTGTCCTCAACCCTAACTTCCATAACGAAGTTTGCTATTCCTGGGTGTCTTAGTATGTGTCCTACCAACCTATGTCTTCTCTTCATTAGCGGCCGCCAGAAACATCTCTGCTCTCCCACTCGTCTTAATAACTCTTCATTTGTAACCCTATATACACATCTTATCATCATTCTTCTGTAACACCACATTTCAAACGCTTCTATTCTCCTCTTTTCTGCTGCGTCAACACTCCAAGTTTCATTTTCATAGAGCGCCACGCTCAATATAATGGCTTTAAAAATGACTTTCTAATACCTAAATCTATATTTGAGATCAACAGTTATCTTTTCTGTAGGAATGGTTCCCTTGTATGAGCCACCCTACTTTTTATATCCATCACTAGTTATTTTGCTTCCTAAGTAGGAGAAGTCTCCTACATCCTTTAGTGTTTCACCCAAAAAAAAAACTCAATGGGGGTTTCTGCTTTTTTTTCTTTTGCATTCCAATATTTTTGTTTTGCATTTATTGATTTTCATCACGACGGGGTCCATATAATTTAAATACTCATTCAAATCCTCTGGTGAATGGGTTAAGATAACAATGCCACGAGCAAATCTCTGTGTTGGAATTACGAGTATTTCTCTCTGAATCTTTACACTGTACCCGTTCGTCCTGGGGATGCGATGACCCATCTGCTATAACATCGCATTCCTGGAGTTCCGGGACAGAGCGGAGTTAAATGAACCTCTAGTCAAATAAGGAATGTGTCGGAAATTCAGCTGAGATAAGAAAAAGCAGTGGGTATCACGAGACAAAGTATCTCTATGGTCGTTACGGGCATAAGTTTAATAGAAATAATGCAAATATAAATGGGCGCCATCAACTGAATTCCTAGCAAACCACTTCCTTTCCGGATAAGCCTTACTCAAGACAAGGAAAGAAAAAGGAACATCACACCATCATCAGATCACAACTAAGATAAAAACAAATTTATTTTACTTTGATAGTCAGACAGACATTTTAAATATAATTCCTACCTAAGAGTATGGTCGAATGCCAAAGTTAAATTGTCATTGTCCAAAAATCGAACCATCTCTTTTCTAATTCAAAATTAATTTTATCCACATAACAAGAAAAATTCATAAAGTTCTCTTGGGTTCTCAGGATCACTGTAGCACTATGTCTTTCGTCACTGACATTTGTGAGACCTGAGACCTAATTTCTCTTTAATTTAACATCAATGTGGATTTAATTAAGTTATTAATCTGTCTAAACATACACATATAATAATCACACATATTAAATATCACGTAAATTATGGTTTGCATGGCATAATTTGAATGTTGAACATGTTAATCAAATGTTCCTAAACATCGAATAATTAATTTACACTATTTACATCGTCATTAACAATCACTTATCTGTGAATTACAGAAAATTCATAGCTTATTGGTTATCATTATCGTCATTATCAAAATTAAATATTTCTCACATTAATTCTCACTTCAAAATTCTACATATTCTTGTCAGAATCCTTAATTCATCACCATTACATCATTTAAATTCTCAACTCAAGTTGCAATTCCTTCAAATTATATCTCAATTAAATTTATTTAATTCCATGTAAATTCATTAATCATCAGCTTCTTTAGTTAATTATCACCTTCTAATTCAGTTATTCATCATCATTACAATCGTCTATTAATTTATTTCAATCAGTTTATTTATCCAATCTTTAATTCATCCATTTATTTAATTCATCGATTTATTCAAAAATTTAATTTATCAAATTATTTAAATTTCAATCATCTGGTTATTTAGATTTTATTATTTCATCTAGTCATTCTGATTTTTATTTCATTAGGTCAGATCGTTAATATGCTTAATTTTCAGATTATTATTTCATTAATTATTAGTTTCAGAAAATCTTGTATTATCAACTTTATTTATTTGTTTAATTTCCTAACAAATTGTTTAATATGGTTTATAGAACGTTGTCTTACAGTTTTATCGCTTCCAAGTTATATCTCGTATTTAATTATCATGCCAAAAAATATTATTGTCTCCACGACATCACGTTGGATCAAACTATCCACAACGACATTACATTTCTTCAATACTTCAAATATCACATTTGAATACAAGAATTATTCCACAAAACTCCATAAATATTCAGCACATACAGCATGAATCTCAACAATTACGCTAGACTGGGTACGACGACCTCATGTCTGCTTCAAAATACATTAGCAACATTGCTACTATCACTTGGCAACTTCCACAAAATGCCTACCACAAACTCCACTTAACCATGTTGCATGATCTACAAAAAATATATAACTGGCTTCAAATTATCAACGCACACAATCTCCAATAACTGTAATTACTCTGATCACATCTAGACAACCTCTTAAACAATTGGAAAAATATTACTTCAGTAATTTAAGATCTGCTTTCAAATAGCATAAATTCTCTTACAATTCTTATAATTCACATCGCAGAAAAACACCAATGTGCTATAATCTCTCATATCAAAATCTGCAATACTGATCTGCCTTAAAATAAATCTGACCATTAATGATTAATCTTACAAGATTCAATTACTTTAAATCCTTCTCAAAGGTATCAAACACAATTATAAAAATCATCAAAAGCATCAGCTGTAACAACTGTTAAATTGAAATTACTCTCAACAGAGTATTGCAACAAAATATTGGATTGGCAAACAAGAATTACTAAATGCAATCCTGTTGACATTTATCGTTACTTTATTTAACAAAATTTCGACTGATATGTGACTAGTAGTTCCTTGTTTGATTCACTTACATCTCGTGTACACTCGGATGATAAAAATGAGTCCCTCAATGGCAAGTAAGATGTGTAACCACCGTACAGTCGTATAAATACGAAAGACCTCGCCCCGTCGACTTGGATGATAGTTCCCTAAACGATGGGTAAGGTGAGTAGCCACCATACAATCGTATAAATACGAAGGACCCCACCTCGTAGACTATATGAGCGAATGTATCAGATAGGAATCAACAAGTTTCTAGTTGTCATATAAAAGCGATGTTCATTCACTAAAGTGAATAACTTCTTAATATCTCCAAACAATCCAATGGAAAAAAATCCCCATTGATGAATAATACACACTCGCTAGTATGCAATGAACTGATGAAGTAATTTTAGATAATCAATTGCAGATCACGAGTTCGAAATACTCGTTACACAAAAAAACTATTCATGAAAAATATCCTAGCTGGAAAAATGTCTAAAAGACCAAACATCTGCTTAATAAAGCCAATCAATGGTGAGAATTTCGTATAATGATGCCTGCCATATCATATGGTCACTCCATATTCTAGCAAATTCGAAGTATATAAATTCAAACCATGTCTTAATAATCAAATCACTCCTATTAGAAAAATATACATGTGTGCCCAGTATTCATGAAAATAATCGTATCAGGTAGACATAACTCTTACAGTACCTTTCATAATCAGCTGTAATAAATTTCCAAGATCGTCGATTTTCCCTACATAAGGAATTTCTCGAAAGATCGGCGTGAATATCATTTCATCCATGAAATGACGATTGCCTTCGAAATCCCAAGTGAATCAGCTGGTGAACTCCTCTCGTCAGGAATCGAATCCATCGCTCTGCGGTGCCATCTTGTCTCTATCAGTGTCTACTCGGACATGTTGAACTCCGGATTACCCATAGCGGATATTGTCCAACTCCTCTTGGAAAAGTTCATGGAAACAGCGGACCCCCCTACTCCTCTTCTAAGATACGCCACTGTTCCGTTAAATGTTCAGTTTGAGTATTGCAAGTTCAATCTCAAATGACTGCTAAGTTCCACTTCCGTAAAATAAAATTTTACTTGAGAGTGTTCAAGATTACGAAACACCCTGTAGTTGTCTGTATTAGGTAATTCATGAAAACTGCATAAGATATAAATCTTATAAATGCACGATCTAATGTTCATTTGTGCCTATGCTAACAACATTCCGTATAATTGAAATAGTTAAAGTCGCTTTGAATGTGTTCTAGAACAGCATAGTTATAAGGTTATTCGTAAAAGCAATGTTCAAACTGTGTTGAAATGAAGCTTGAAATAAAGTATTCAACTACTAGCAGTGCGGTTCTGATATATCCCGGCCGTCTGTAATTGCTTCCTCGGCCAGCCCGCCTGGATCAATGACCCGCTTAGCCTTCGCTGCTCGGCGATGCAGGCACTGTCGCCTACACTCTTGCCGTGACAGTTTCTGTATGTTACGTGACCTTCACGGTGCGTCTCGCTTGCGCTGTAGAGCTGCTCTTACCTGCTCGTCTGATTGAGCTCAACTGAACTTGCTAGCACTGTCTTCACCCCTTATCTGCTCGGGGCGGACACGTGGTATAGTCCCCCACCACAGTGCTCTCACGTCACGGTCATAGTCTCGAACCCAGATCATCTCGGCTATTCCGTTATAAAATAACTTACTTCCATAAAATTATTTCCACATATAATGCATGTTATATATCCCCTTCTAAGATGTTTAATTGCTATAATTCCTTATATATCTCAATAAAGCTTCACATCTCTATCCATAATTCCATCTTCTCACAGATATCAATGCCTCCTTGATTCTAGACCTCCTACGTCATCTTCACATTCTTCTCGACGCGATCGGTGCGCTATCTTTTCTTAATTCTTTCCAAAACCTCAACTACGGCTTAATGTCTGCTGGCGTAGCCGATAGCCTAAACTAGGTATCGGTTACATCTCTCCCGTACATCTCCTTTTTTATCAGGATTGAGAAAAAAAATACACTCTCAGGCATTCTATATATAATACATGTACACGATAGCTCTACAATTCCCTTACTCAGCATGATGGTACTTTCTGACTCTCAATAATGATGATTTCCAATGATTAACATCTTGATTCCGTGTTATTCTGACGTTTATTTCTTCTTTCTTCACTCGTGCTTGCTCGATTGACATCTCTCACTGTCTCCTTCGAGTGGTGCACTAGGCTGTCTATCTTCTTGTCTCGACCTCTCATGTCCACGATTATCCCGTCTGTCGTTAGGATCGTTTCTTCGGCCATCCTGCCTGTCGTTCCCATTATACTGTTGATCTTGGCTCCAGTTATTCCTGCCCCGATATCTATTGTTATATCGATTCCTGTCCTGATATCTGGAATTCTGGTTGTAATTCCTATATCGGCTATCTCTCGCTTCTTGATCGTATGGCCTCTCATATGGTCCTCTATATCGATCATTTCCTCGAGCGTTACGGATGTTTCCTCGATTCCCTTCGTTCCGTCGGTTTTCCCAGGAATCCCTTCTGTCCGTTTGAGCTGCATTGTCTACGACTACCGCATTCACTTCTTGCGTGTTTCTGTTGTCGTTTCTGGTACTCCTAGGCGTAACTTGTGCGCTTGTATAGTCCAATCGCCGCAAAATGTCGTCATAGTGCTCCAGTGTATTGGCTCCCGACGCTATTAATGATCGCTGTACCTCAATCGGTAACTGTCTCGCTATAGCTTGCAAAAGCTCTTCTTCTGGCAATGGAGGAATAAGGAACTGTAATTTAGCCAGCTGTGACTTAAAATAGTCGGCATAATGCGTCGGATGTGACGTAGAATAGCGTTTTGAGTACATCTCCGCTCTTACGTTAAGTTGATCCTCGGCACTCCAGAATCTCCTCAAGAAAGCCATGGCAAATTGCTCCATGTTCGCAAAATTGCTTCTGAACGCTCTAAACCACGTAAGTGCAGATCCATCTAAGGCGCGTTCGACTATCCTTAGCTCTCTTTCTTTGGCTACCCTGTGTTCCGCCATGTAGTCTCGAATATCTCGCAGAAATTCGACTGGTGTGACTCCTGTATTTCCCGAAAACTTTCTCGGTTTGTCATCCAGGTTCCTAATAATGGTGACTGGACCTGAGTATCGTTCGCTTGGACCCAACGTACTCCTATTCGAACTTGGATTATCCTGAGGGGTTGAACTAGCCCTTTCGAATGTCACATTCGGTTGCATTTGACGGTCTTCTCCCATGCTCGCTTCTTGATTCGTCATACTGCGGTCTATCGCTGTCTGATTTATCAATGTTTCCCCTGATGTGATATTCTGACTGGTGAAACTGTTAAACATGGATTCTAGTTTAGTTATCCTGTCTTCTGCTAATCTCTTGACCTGCGTCTTCAATTCATCTAACGATGTAACATCCTGCGTTTTGTTACTCTCGTCTAAGTCGATTCTTAACTTGTCAATTTTTCCCTCGCCTGTGTTCTTTACTGACGCGACTTGTTCTTTTAACAGATCAACATCTGTTCTAAATAGAGTTGAATCTATCTTCATCGCTTCCTTGTTTTCCGTAACCCTCGCTTCTAAGTTTGCCATACTTGCGATTAATTTTTCATCTAACCCTTCACGTTTCTCTTTTGCTTCGGCATCGACCTCACTATACCGTTCTTCCAGGATTGCACCGACTCTATTTTTGAACAAAGCTAAGTTTTCATTAACCTTTTGCTCTATATCGTCGTCTATCTTCCTAATATCTTTCTGCAATTGATTTTCTAATGATTTTAAATTAGAATTGACCTCTCCCAAGACTTCCTCTTTAATGGTCCCAATTACTGTCTTTAAATCTTTAATCTCGTTACCTAGATTCGTTTCTAGACCTTTAATCTTAGTCTCGAAAGATACTTCGGTAGACCACTCTTGAATTTTGCCTACATCTGCCACTAAACCATCGATGTCGAATCTCAACTTCGATACATCTGATTTAATGTCTTTCTGTATGGACATAACGTCTGTTCTTAAAGTAAAAATATTTTCTTCTCCTCTACTTTCTAATTCAATAATATTTTTTCTTAATATTTGAACATTTTCCTCTCCTTTCATGTTTACTGCAATTATGTCTAATTGTAAAGTCTTTAGCATCTCATTATTCTTTAAAGTTAAACTATTCTCTAATCTAGTTAACTTGTTTTCTAATTCAGTGTTAGTTTCTTCACTACGAGACTGTAATCTTTCTTCTAATGACTTAAAATTGTCTTTCAAGTTAGCTTCACTATTTGACTGTAGCCTAGTCTCTAATAACATCAACTCATCTTTGCTATTTGACTGTAACCTAGTCTCTAATGACTTTAAACTGTCGTTCAGATTGCCTTCGTTACTAGCCTGTAATGACTTTAAATTTTCTTCAGTACTAGTCTGCAATAATTTTAAATTTTCTTCAGTACTAGTTTGTAATGCTTGTACATTCTCTTTACATTTAGCTTCTAATCTAGCTTCTGAATTATTAATTTGTTCTTTAACTTCCGTTTCCATCTTAGAAATAGTTTCTGCAATACCAGACATACCCGTCTGTAACTCTCCTAACACCTTCGCTAAATCTTCCGGCAACATAATTATATTTTCAATATAGGTTTAATATAGAGACGTTAGACAACAACACATCACAATGTCTCAATTCCTGCATTCCCTTGGGTATAGGAAAAAATATCTTATAACTAACATGATATTACTAATACGATTAACATGAACACTGGATTGGGCACACAAGTACATTGTCTGACTAAGTATAATAAATTTTGTAACACACTTAAATGAACTTGAGATCAATCTCTCAGTAATCTAAATCTGATGTGATTCCATAGAATAAACAAAATCGAAAAGCCCCACTAGTTGGATAAAGCCAATTCTCCCTCTCTCTCTGTACCCGTTCGTCCTGGGGATGCGATGACCCATCTGCTATAACATCGCATTCCTGGAGTTCCGGGACAGAGCGGAGTTAAATGAACCTCTAGTCAAATAAGGAATGTGTCGGAAATTCAGCTGAGTTATCGAAAAAGCAGTGGGTATCACGAGACAAAGTATCTCTAGGGTCGTTACGGGCATAAGTTTAATAGAAATAATGCAAATATAAATGGGCGCCATCAACTGAATTCCTAGCAAACCACTTCCTTTCCGGATAAGCCTTACTCAAGACAAGGAAAGAAAAAGGAACATCACACCATCATCAGATCACAACTAAGATAAAAACAAATTTATTTTACTTTGATAGTCAGACAGACATTTTAAATATAATTCCTACCTAAGAGTATGGTCGAATGCCAAAGTTAAATTGTCATTGTCCAAAAATCGAACCATCTCTTTTCTAATTCAAAATTAATTTTATCCACATAACAAGAAAAATTCATAAAGTTCTCTTGGGTTCTCAGGATCACTGTAGCACTATGTCTTTCGTCACTGACATTTGTGAAACCTGAGACCTAATTTCTCTTTAATTTAACATCAATGTGGATTTAATTAAGTTATTAATCTGTCTAAACATACACATATAATAATCACACATATTAAATATCACGTAAATTATGGTTTGCATGGCATAATTTGAATGTTGAACATGTTAATCAAATGTTCCTAAACATCGAATAATTAATTTACACTATTTACATCGTCATTAACAATCACTTATCTGTGAATTACAGAAAATTCATAGCTTATTGGTTATCATTATCGTCATTATCAAAATTAAATATTTCTCACATTAATTCTCACTTCAAAATTCTACATATTCTTGTCAGAATCCTTAATTCATCACCATTACATCATTTAAATTCTCAACTCAAGTTGCAATTCCTTCAAATTATATCTCAATTAAATTTATTTAATTCCATGTAAATTCATTAATCATCAGCTTCTTTAGTTAATTATCACCTTCTAATTCAGTTATTCATCATCATTACAATCGTCTATTAATTTATTTCAATCAGTTTATTTATCCAATCTTTAATTCATCCATTTATTTAATTCATCGATTTATTCAAAAATTTAATTTATCAAATTATTTAAATTTCAATCATCTGGTTATTTAGATTTTATTATTTCATCTAGTCATTCTGATTTTTATTTCATTAGGTCAGATCGTTAATATGCTTAATTTTCAGATTATTATTTCATTAATTATTAGTTTCAGAAAATCTTGTATTATCAACTTTATTTATTTGTTTAATTTCCTAACAAATTGTTTAATATGGTTTATAGAACGTTGTCTTACAGTTTTATCGCTTCCAAGTTATATCTCGTATTTAATTATCATGCCAAAAAATATTATTGTCTCCACGACATCACGTTGGATCAAACTATCCACAACGACATTACATTTCTTCAATACTTCAAATATCACATTTGAATACAAGAATTATTCCACAAAACTCCATAAATATTCAGCACATACAGCATGAATCTCAACAATTACGCTAGACTGGGTACGACGACCTCATGTCTGCTTCAAAATACATTAGCAACATTGCTACTATCACTTGGCAACTTCCACAAAATGCCTACCACAAACTCCACTTAACCATGTTGCATGATCTACAAAAAATATATAACTGGCTTCAAATTATCAACGCACACAATCTCCAATAACTGTAATTACTCTGATCACATCTAGACAACCTCTTAAACAATTGGAAAAATATTACTTCAGTAATTTAAGATCTGCTTTCAAATAGCATAAATTCTCTTACAATTCTTATAATTCACATCGCAGAAAAACACCAATGTGCTATAATCTCTCATATCAAAATCTGCAATACTGATCTGCCTTAAAATAAATCTGACCATTAATGATTAATCTTACAAGATTCAATTACTTTAAATCCTTCTCAAAGGTATCAAACACAGTTATAAAAATCATCAAAAGCATCAGCTGTAACAACTGTTAAATTGAAATTACTCTCAACAGAGTATAGCAACAAAATATTGGATTGGCAAACAAGAATTACTAAATGCAATCCTGTTGACATTTATCGTTACTTTATTTAACAAAATTTCGACTGATATGTGACTAGTAGTTCCTTGTTTGATTCACTTACATCTCGTGTACACTCGGATGATAAAAATGAGTCCCTCAATGGCAAGTAAGATGTGTAACCACCGTACAGTCGTATAAATACGAAAGACCTCGCCCCGTCGACTTGGATGATAGTTCCCTAAACGATGGGTAAGGTGAGTAGCCACCATACAATCGTATAAATACGAAGGACCCCACCTCGTAGACTATATGAGTGAATGTATCAGATAGGAATCAACAAGTTTCTAGTTGTCATATAAAAGCGATGTTCATTCACTAAAGTGAATAACTTCTTAATATCTCCAAACAATCCAATGGAAAAAAATCCCCACTGATGATTAATACACACTCGCTAGTATGCAATGAACTGACGAAGTAATTTTAGATAATCAATTGCAGATCACGAGTTCGAAATACTCGTTACACAAAAAAACTATTCATGAAAAATATCCTAGCTGGAAAAATGTCTAAAAGACCAAACATCTGCTTAATAAAGCCAATCAATGGTGAGAATTTCGTATAATGATGCCTGCCATATCATATGGTCACTCCATATTCTAGCAAATTCGAAGTATATAAATTCAAACCATGTCTTAATAATCAAATCACTCCTATTAGAAAAATATACATGTGTGCCCAGTATTCATGAAAATAATCGTATCAGGTAGACATAACTCTTACAGTACCTTTCATAATCAGCTGTAATAAATTTCCAAGATCGTCGATTTTCCCTACATAAAGAATTTCTCGAAAGATCGGCGTGAATATCATTTCATCCATGAAATGACGATTGCCTTCGAAATCCCAAGTGAATCAGCTGGTGAACTCCTCTCGTCAGGAATCGAATCCATCGCTCTGCGGTGCCATCTTGTCTCTATCAGTGTCTACTCGGACATGTTGAACTCCGGATTACCCATAACGGATATTGTCCAACTCCTCTTGGAAAAGTTCATGGAAACAGCGGACCCCCCTACTCCTCTTCTAAGATACGCCACTGTTCCGTTAAATGTTCAGTTTGAGTATTGCAAGTTCAATCTCAAATGACTGCTAAGTTCCACTTCCGTAAAATAAAATTTTACTTGAGAGTGTTCAAGATTACGAAACACCCTGTAGTTGTCTGTATTAGGTAATTCATGAAAACAGCATAAGATATAAATCTTATAAATGCACGATCTAATGTTCATTTGTGCCTATGCTAACAACATTCCGTATAATTGAAATAGTTAAAGTCGCTTTGAATGTGTTCTAGAACAGCATAGTTATAAGGTTATTCGTAAAAGCAATGTTCAAACTGTGTTGAAATGAAGCTTGAAATAAAGTATTCAACTACTAGCAGTGCGGTTCTGATATATCCCAGCCGTCTGTAATTGCTTCCTCGGCCAGCCCGCCTGGATCAATGACCCGCTTAGCCTTCGCTGCTCGGCGATGCAGGCACTGTCGCCTACACTCTTGCCGTGACAGTTTCTGTATGTTACGTGACCTTCACGGTGCGTCTCGCTTACGCTGTAGAGCTGCTCTTACCTGCTCGTCTGATTGAGCTCAACTGAACTTTCTAGCACTGTCTTCACTCCTTATCTGCTCGGGGCGGACACGTGGTATAGTCCCCCACCACAGTGCTCTCACGTCACGGTCATAGTCTCGAACCCAGATCATCTCGGCTATTCCGTTATAAAATAACTTACTTCCATAAAATTATTTCCACATATAATGCATGTTATATATCCTCTTCTAAGATGTTTAATTGCTATAATTCCTTATATATCTCAATAAAGCTTCACATCTCTATCCATAATTCCATCTTCTCAGATATCAATGCCTCCTTGATTCTAGACCTCCTACGTCATCTTCACATTCTTCTCGACGCGATCGGTGCGCTATCTTTTCTTAATTCTTTCCAAAACCTCAACTACGGCTTAATGTCTGCTGGCGTAGCCGATAGCCTAAACTAGGTATCGGGTACAACACCAACTTTAAATTTTTCTCTATTTTTTTTTTTCAATGTACTAATTGAAAAGTATGGGTGGTAAGTTGCAACCTTGCGTTGTACCTTTTTCAATACCAGCTTCTCTCTCATGTCCTTCAGCTCGAATATCTCATCCGGTCACAGAGGGAGTCCGTCATTTTGTGTAGTCTAAGGATAGGTCATGAAAAATCCACCCACTCGTGCCTAATTAGAAAGGGAAGACCCCCACTAGGAACCTGTGGAGCCGTATTCACAGTGCCCCACATTTTAACTGAGTGTGTGGATCTTGCTGACTTACGAAGAAACCTTGGTTTGCAGATAACACACAAACTTATATTAGCCAATGACGCGGTGGCTCCTGATCTCGTCATCCGCTTTATAAGTGAGAGTGGGTTAGGACCAGTAATCTGAATTTACAAGTGAATATTCACTGAAAGACTTGCTCTTTTTTGAAATTCTGATGTTTTTCCCCGTAATTTTGTTTATTGTTATAATAATCTAAGGTTTTGTTTTATTATTTTAGGTCCATTTTAATATTTAGGATTCCACCTCAAAATTTAACTTATTCTTCTTCTTCTTCTCCTCGCAAATGGGTCACTTAGAACCACGCGGAATCAACGTATGTTGAGCCTTCCTCCTTGCCCAATAACTCTTCATATTCTTGGATTGTTGTAGTTTCTGTTCCTCCGAACATGCACATCGTGTTGGTTTCTTCTGACCTTCCTCAAATCCCCTTGTGTGAACAATATTCCTGATAGCTCAAAATTTAACTATAGCCTATATTGCTAATTTGTTTAATTTAATCTGTGTTAAGAAGGGAAGATGACCTCGTAGTTCCGCTCCTTAAATCAACAATAACTAACTAACTGCCGTCTGGTTTTTGTACAGAATGTAGATCACCCTCCTATCTCTGTATTTTATTCCAATCCTTTTCAAAATGTCAAACTACTTATTTCAATCAACGATATCAAAGCCATTTTCAAGTCTACAAATGCTATGAACGTTCCTTTATGTTTCCTTATTCTAATTTTCAAGATCAGCTTAGTTGCCATGGTAACTACCGGATATCCATGTTGGTTTTCTGTCCACACCACTAACCCCGTGGCACTACAGCCCGTGAAGGGCCTAGGCCTACCAAGTGACCGCTGCCCAGTCATTTGGCCTGCAGATATTGGGGTGACACGTGGTCAGCGCATCGGATCCCCTCGGCCGTTAGTCTTGGTTTTCGTGACCGGGGCGCTGTCTCACTGTCAGAAAGGTACTCAATTGTCCTCACGAGGCTGAGTGCACCCCATTCCAGGCCTCACGTCAGTTTCTAAAATCCCTGACGGAGCCGGGAATCGAACCCGGGGCCTCCGGATGAGAGGCAGACGTGCTACCCCAACACCACGGGGCCGGCCTTATGTCCACACCCCCTGCCCTAAAACACAATAAGCAAGCTAGCAGCTATCAGCGCCGGCATTCGAACCTCCGATCTACTGACTTGCTGAAGCTGCCCATCATGGTCGTTGCTCGCGATTTAATTCGTACGGCCTCGCCGTGGGGTGTTTGGTTTTGTTTCAAAGTAGGGATTAAATTGAGCTATATTATTGGATCATAGAGGGTTCTTACTCGGCAATGGAAATTGAGGTGGAACTGCGGAGGAAGATTGCAAGTCAATCGAATGTAAATTCAAGCTCACTCACCAATCAACATGCAAATGAACTGTACACAGTCACATTAGGAACTGCGCTATTCAAGCAAATATATTCCATCAGTATTATTTGACTCACCTCGGAGATGGGTGGTGGTTCTTATTTGTGGAACCATGGATGCCCATTAAGACTCTTGCCAAGGGTGAACTAGATGTCTATTTAATTAAAACACATTTATGTTCATATTTTCATCTTAAGACGAATCGAAATTATAGTTTTCGTGCCCACACTTGCATCATTTCCATACCAGGTATGTTGTTTGAGTCTTCAGTCTTTTGATTGGTTTGATGCACTCCTCCTGTCCTGAGCTAATCGTTTCATATCTACATAGCTACCACACCCTACATCGAGGCAATCTGTTTAACTTATTCTAACCTTGGTCTACCCCTGCAGGTCTTGTCCTCGACACTTCCTTCCGTAAGTAAGCTTGCTATTCCTGGGTGTCTTAGTATGTGTCCTACCTACCTATCTCTTCTCTTCATTAGCAGTCGCCAGAAACATCTCTCCTCTACCACTCGTCATAATACATATTCGTTTGTAACCCTATATACCCATCTGATCTTCATCATTCTCCTGTAACACCACATTACAAACGCTTCAATTCTCCTCTTTTCTGCTGCTCCAATAGTCCAAGTTTCACTTCCATAGAGCGCCACTCTCCAGACAAAGGCTTTCAAAAATAACTTCCTAATACCCAAATCTATATTCGATGTGAACAGATTCCAGTTTTGTAGAAATGCTTTCCTTGCCTGAGTCAACCTACTTTTTATATCCTCTTTGCCTCGTACATCACTGGTTATTTTGCATCCTAAGTCTCCTACTTCCTTTAGTTTCCACCTGCCAATTTGATGTCCATAGACGTTTTCTGAATGATCTCGGCTGCATTCCAATATTTTTGTTTTACATTTATTAATTTTCATAATAAATTTCTTGATACCATTCAAAAACTCATTGAAATCCTCAGGCGTGTTAGCTAATCTCAGAGTTGAAATTATTTCTCCTTGAATCTTGGAAAGTATAATTCCATACCAGGTGAAGCGCCCAGAATATAATTATTTCCTAAACTCAGTAGGCAAGTAGCCTAATACTTGTTCTACAGGGTATTTTACTCAAAGTGGAGCCGGCAGCGCGTGGATTGTCGGACGAGCACATGGCAACTCGCCGAGCTTGGAGTCGAGAGAGCGCCCGTACGAATCGCTTGTAAATAACAAGGTCACAAAATAACGCATAGGCCTAATCGAAGTAAAATAATCACTCACCTTGTCACAGAAGATGTTGAAAATGTCAGCCACCTGCATCTATACATTTCTGGCATTGTCTAAAAAAAATTTCATTCACACGCTTTATTTCATCTACCGAGATAGCCTCAATTTCCCTCGTGATATGTTGTGCTAATGTGTACGCAGGTTGAGGCATTATTGATACAATAGGCTCTAACACTTAGCAATAACACGTTATAAAATTTTGAAACACAATAACAATTAAACAACAAGAAGTTCCGTTAAGAACTAAACAGCCTACTTTTAATGCCAATGATTATTCTACAGAATATGAACCTATCTAGAATAATGACGAAATTAAGTTGGTAATATCGAAATTTCTAATTAGTTCGAAATATACCTGTCTTTTTTGTGTGGCCTCCTCAGAGGCCGAGTGCAGGTCTTTCTATTCGACGCCCGTGGGCGACCTGCGTGTCGGGATGAGAGATGGAATGGATGAAGATGAATGAAACTGGGCAAGGATGTGGAAGGAATCGGCCGTGGCCTATCAGAAGGTACCGTCCCAGCATTTGCCTGGTGTTGAAAATGGGAAACCACGGAAAACCATTTCAAGGACGGCCGACGGTGGGGCTCGAACCCACGCGTCTACCGAGTCAGCAGAGAGCTTGGTCCCATGACCTAACGCTGCGCTTTAGCCACTGCTGTCGGTAATATACCTGGTATCATGTAGTCTAATAGAGCACTACAGTTGGCAGCCATGGTGACTGAATATATTCTTAGTTCCGTCTCTTGAGGTACAGAATACAAAATTTGGTTGAAGTCCAATGGACGTTACATGCAGTTAGACACTGGATCTATCAGCACGCGTAAAAGCATGTTGCCAACAATACCATGGGTGTGCTGGTCAGAAATAATCTGAATTATTATGATATCTTGTTGTGCCAATTTTGGATGAAATCCATTTGTTAGTATAGAAGTTACATGTATTTTAAAATTGGACATATCAGCAGGCATAGAATCATGTTGGCAGCACTGCCTTGTATTAATTACTCCAAATTAATCTAGAATGTCAGGTGCTATACGTGTGCAAAGTATAGAGCTGTTGGCTTCCATACTTTCTGATATATTGATTTTAGGGTAAAAAAAAATATAGACAGCATTTATTTACAGTTGGCAGCCCTGATTGCTCTTAACAATACTTATAGTCATATCTGTTATGGTACACATAGCACATACGAAATTTGGTTGAAATCCAACTGATAGTATAGAAGTTACATGTATTTAAAAATTGGTACTATCAGCAGGCTTATAATCATGTTGGTAGAACTGACGAATATAAGTTACTCCAAATTAATCTAAAATGTCAGAATATACGTGTGCATAGTTTAAAGCTATTGGCTTGCTTACTTTCTGATATATTGGTATTTGGATAAAAAAAATAGGGAGAGCAATTATTAACAGTTGGCAGCCCTGGTGGCTCATAAGAATACACTCAGTCATATCTGTTTATGTACAGATATTACATACAATATTTGGTTGAAATCCAATTGATAGTGTAGAAGTTATATGCATTTAAACATTGGACCTTTCAGAAGGCTTAACATTATTTTGGCATCACTGTCATGGCTGGCCTCCTGGAAATTAAACTGAAATAGTCTTATCTACATGTGTGCTAATTTTGGAATAGCTCCCTTGCATACCTTGCAAGATATTCAACATGGAGCTCAAATTTCTAGTGCGTTTTTTCAGCAGTTGGTAGCACTGACATCATTTTCAAATATGGACGTGAGATATTCCGGTGCACATCTTTACTCATACTAAATTTGGTTTTGATTGCTGCAGCCGTTTAGAAGTTGATAGGGGAGGACACACACACAGCCAGACAGACAGACAGACAGACAGACAGACAGACACACATTTTCCCGGATCGATCTCATAAGTCTACTTTTTCCTCATTTTTGCAAAATGTGAAAAGTAGGCTAATAACCATGTATACGTCGTAAACAATAACTACTAACACGTATGGCCTACACACGTTATAAACTTATACTGTAACACTTATAGCTTAAAATAGGCTATAAACGAAATAACAAAGTCAACTTTCCCTCAGTATGCCTTCCTTCGGAGGGGAAGTAAAGCCGGCGGTCCCATGTCATAGATTTATGGCATGTTAAAGAACTTTCCACTAATTACACCTATGTGAAGCTAAATTGTATAGGTTAAGAATGTAAACAACGCTCTTAGGTTGCTACGTTCGTTGCCAAGAGCCGACTGTGGTGGCGTCTAGTAGCTAAGTTCTGAACTAGGCTTAGTAGTCGTTGACGGTGGCGTTTGGCGGCAAAAGTAGGAACTATTTGATAAATTCAAAGTTGCAGTCCTTACTTGAATAAAAAAAAAACAGATACACACACTAATACAGCCAACACAATGAACACCGGTTATCAGACATATTTTACACACACCCAAAGTACACGGGGCTACTTGACCGCGTTGTCGCAGCCCCTAAACTGAGGAACCAACCAACCAACCAACCAAAAAGTCAACTTTACTCGGCAAATACTGCGTCGCCACTGTCTCAGCACCGCGAAGTCCCGCGCTGCTCCGCAGCATTAATTTCATCAATCCAACATCACTTCTTTCCTTATCTTATGACATTTGTTGTGATATGCTCGTCTGACCTTTAGCTCCACGTTCTACCTGCAGTGGTGCGGCCCCACTTTGAGTGAAAGACCCTGCAGTGTACAGAAATTGGTATCCTTTGATCCAAAACCACAACGTGGCGTGAAAAATTTGCGTGTTATTCCGCCCTGCTTATTTTATTCTCAGATGAACTCCGGCCGTAGAGCAGATTTCCACAATGTGGGGAGGGGATGATATAGGGGGCGTCAATTTTGATTGAAATATTTATATTTCATATTTTGTAACAAATATTGCTATCCTCATATCCATGAACTTTCATAGGCAGGAAGCTCCCACGACCATTCAAGACTAATGAACTTGTTAGCTCTGTTAGAACATTATGGTGCTTGAAACCAATTTCAGTGTTGCCATAGTTATCAAAATTTGATGTTTTCAGTCGGTCAACACGATTGTACTCAATTATGTTGGGTTATTCCCTAATCTTGAAAAAAATTACATGTACAGTAATTAATAATCTCATGTAAATTATTTTCAGAATTAGAGAATAACCCATCACAATTGAGTACAATCGTGTTGACCGACTGAAAACAGCAAATTTCGCTCTGTTAGTACCGGTATTACATAATGCCCAACAGATGGAAGAAGATGCCAGAGATCCAATTGGTACTCTAAAGCGAATGAGGAATATTAGAAAGAAAGTTCTTGTGCACCGTTTATAGACGGGCGAAGCACTCTAAGGGTTAAGTTAAAATTATATTATACACTCGGTGGCGTAGTTGGTAGCATGCTGAGCTTCTATGCCTAGGATCGCGGTTTCAAACCCGCCCAAAGTGTATGGATTTTTACGAGCGTGAAAATGCCTCAGTATGCATTACTTTGGAGGGAAAGAAAAGCGGGCCCATGTCATATATTTCTGGCACGTAAAAAAAAACTTCCACTAACTACACTTGTGTGAAGCTAACATTTGTAGGTTGGATTTGATTAACGCTCTATTAGTTCCAACGTTACCGGGTGAGTTAGCCGTGGTCGTTACGGCATGACTGCTGGTAGTCGCTCACATCCGGGAGGCGAGGAGGTTCGAATCCCCCCGCCAGCAACCTTGAAGATGGTCTTATGTGGTTTTCCATCTTCCTTCCAGGCAAATGCCTGGGTTGGTCCCTAACTATAGGCCACAGCCACTACCTTCCAACTCCTCGTCCTTACATTCCAACTTCCCACCCCAACGGTACTTGTAGCTCACCCATTGGGTGTCCATCTCGAAGCAGCTACAAAACTAGCGAGCCGAACATGTCCTCGGACACTCCCGGCACTAAAGGTCATACGCTAAAAAAAGTTCCAACGTTCGTCAGGTGACGGTTGTGGTGGCTCCTAGTAGTCAAGTTCACAGCTAGGTGTCGTTGACAGTAGCATTTGGTAGCAATAGTAGGAACTACTTGAAATTGGTCGTTTGCAGTTCTTACCTGAATTACAGATATCACACTAATACAGCCATCACAATTATTACCCATTTAAGATTTGACTGCCGCTGAGCCTGGCTGCGCCAGTGATGCTGTATATTGTAGCAGCTGCCCCGCGGGGCGAAGTGGGGAACACAGCGATGACAGAGTGCATTCTGCACATAAGTCAAGCAGCATTACGCGTCACAGGAGCTCATGTTACCACAGACAGTTAAACGATAACTGAGGCTACTGGAGGTGAGTCATATCCTACTCGCGCAAGTGTACCTGTCAGCGAAGTAGGCTGACGTGTGACACAAGTACACAAAGAATAGTTTCCATCTCGGCCGCCGGAAATCAATTCGTGAAAGGGTAATAACACTGGTTATCAGACAGAGTCTACACATACCCAAAGTATACGTGGCTACATGACCAGATTGTCGCAGCTCCTAAACAACAGGCCAACCTAAAAGAACCATCAGAGGTACCGGTTCATGCACTCTCTGTTGTTCTATGGTGATCTCTGTGATATACTGAAAACTCCATGCAGTATACAATAACTTTATCTATTGAATGCTACCACCAGGCATTCCTTCCTTGAAAACAAAGATGCAGTTTCAATAATTAAATTATATTTGAATTGCAGTCAATGGCCATAGCAGGGTATTTTAGTTAGTTATTGTTGTTTATGTTCGACGATGTCGAAATGTAAACAATATGTGTCAAAAAACGGTATCATAATAATAGTCATTATAACACTGTTTTTCATTACGATACAGTTTCTCCAGCCAATCAGAGCTCATTCATTGACCAATTAGGTAAGGATACCTTCGCGCATGAGCCCAAAATCCAACATGTCGGACATAAACACAAAATCTTTCTGTATAAATAACCGACATGGAATACGCACCGTCCATTTTATATTCGCGTAAATAAACTGGCGAATATGAGACAAGAAATAGCACTGTACCTTAATATCACTAACTCCAATTTCTATACAGCGAATTGCTTTCAAACGACTTCGGTGACAATATTCAGTTCAGTTCAGTTAATTCCTGCCGCTCCTTCCGGAGCATAGGGCCTTGGCGAAATTTCTCCACGCAGTACGGTTCCTGGTCATTCTCTTCACTTGACTTCAGTTCTTGTCCACCTCTGCAATTTCATTTTCGATCGTCCTCTTCCAGGTCTTCTTAGGTCGACCTCGCTTCCTGGCGCCTTGAGGATTCCAGACTAGCGCCGCCCTCTCAATAGGTCCGTCCGGCTTCCTTAGTGTGTCACCAATCCAGCGCCATTTCCTCTCCTTGATCTGGATGCTAATCGGTTGTTGATTGGTGATGGTCCAAAGATCTTCATTTGAGATTATGTCCGGCCACCTCACATTCATGATACGACGCAGACATCTGCTAATGAACACCTGTAGCTGGTTGTTGATCGGTTTTGTGACTTTCCATGTTTCACAGCCGTAGAGAAGAATCGACTTTACGTTGCTATTGAAAAGGCGGAGCTTGGTCTTCCTGGAAATGTTTCTATTTCTCCAGATGGGGTAGAGCTGGACAAAGGCACCATTTGCCTTCCTGATACGGCTTCGAACATCTTCCTCTGCTCCCCCATCATTTATGACTATACTTCCTAGGTAGAGGAAGGACTCAACTCGCTCAATGTCCTTTCCGTTGACTGTCAAACTAGTCGTGATGTCAGAATTTATCCTCATCTCTTTGGTCTTGTTGGTGTTGATCATCAGTCCTGCACGTTCTGCTTCTCTCTGCAACCTCCCCAGCTTATCTTCTATGTCTCGGTACCGTTGTGCCATAAGACAAATGTCGTCTGCGAAATCCAGATCTTCAAGCCTGTCATTTATACCCCATTGAATACCCCTCTTCCGTCCTCCCATTACCTTCTTCATCACACTATCCAGGACCAACAGGAACAGAGTGGGGGAAAGGACACACCCCTGTCTCACTCCGGAACTGACCTTTATCTTTTCTGTTAATTTGCCTTCTTGAAGAACCTGGCACTCATACCCTTCGTACATCTCTTCCATGATTCTGATGATCTTTGTTGGAATTTTATATTCCTCGAGGGTCTTCCACATGATTCTTTGATTTACGGAGTCGAAGGCTTTCTCGAAGTCAACAAATGTGAGGAAAAGGGTATTCTGTCACTCCATACTCTTCTCCAGGATGATTCGGAGGGTGTTGATGAGATCCACACAGCTGCGATGTTGTCGAAATCCAGCCTGTTCCTTCCGAAGCCTTTTTTCTACGCAGTCTTTTATACGATTCAGGATGACTCTCGCCAGCACTTTGCTTGGAATGGACAGCAAGGTGATACCCCTCCAGTTGTTACAGTTTGTGGTGTCCCCTTTCTTCGGCAACTTGACTATCAACCCCTTCTTCCAGTCGGTTGGTATTTTCTCCTCCTTCCAGATCTTCTCCAACAGCGGGTGCAGCAGATCGATCGTAATATCCAGGCCTGCTTTCAGTACTTCCGCTGGGATATTATCCAGACCTGGTGCCTTCCCGCATTTCATCTGCTTCAACGCTGTCCGTATTTCGCCCCGAGTTGGGGAGTCGAGGCTGATGCTTGGGTCACTTTCTGCTTCCTCTTCATCTTCTCCTCGCTGCTTACTTTCTGGTCCTCTATCTCTATTAAGAACCTCCGCAAAGTGTTCTCTCCATCTTGTCAGCTGATGTTCACACGTCGTGAGGATCTCGCCCGTCTTGCTCTTCACAGGCCTAGTTTTATTAAAACCTTTCTTCGAAAGCATCTTTGTGATGCCATAGAGCTCCTTAACGTCCCCCCTTCTTGCCGCTTCTTCTGCTTTCTCCACCTGCTCATCAATCCACCTCCTATGATCCTTCCGTACACTCCTCTTTACCTCCCTGTTTGCTGTTGAATACTTTGCTTGTGTGAGAGCCTTCTGCTGCCTAGTCTTGCAGGTGTTGAGCTTGGCCTTTATCTCCTTCCTATAATTTATCTTGTCCCAGGTCTGATCGGATATCCATTCTTTCCGCAGGTAGTTCTTGTACCCAAGCTGCATCTCACTGGTTTCCCACGAAGATATTCTTTACCTCGCTCCACAGAGTCTCCACGTCCTTCTCTGCCTTGGAGTCAACACCTGGAATTTATTTCTAAGCTCCAGTTTAAATTGGTCCAATCTCTGCTGGTTCTTAAGCTTGCCCACATCAAACTTGTTGTGCCGAGTGTTAAACATTCGGCGGACTGCGACGATCTTCATGCGGAAGTTGGCAACCACAAGATGATGGTCACTACCAACGTCCGCTCCTCTCTTGTTCCTAACATCTTCCAAGCTTCTTCTGAACCTCCTGCTCACCGCGATGTGATCAATGTGATTTTCTGTGACTTGATCAGGAGACACCCAGGTGACCTTGTGGCACCGCCTATGAGGAAATACCGTGCCACCCATCACCAAATCCTGACTGGCGCAATATTCCGTAAATTTCTCCCCATTGTCATTCATCTCACCAAGGCCATGTTTACCCATGATCTGCTCCAACCCCTCATTGTTTGAGCCCACCTTCGCGTTGAAGTCTCCCATAACAATGAGAATGTCCTTCTTACTTGTTTGTCTTGTGACATCTCGCAGCATTTGGTAGAATTCTTCCTTCTTCTCTGGTTCCGACTGTTCTGTAGGCGCATAGCATTGGATGATGAACACAGTCCTGATCTTTGTCTTGAACCTAGCAAACATGAGCCTACTAGAAATTGGCTTCCACTCCATAAGGCTTCTCTTTGCATTTCTGTTGAGCAGCAACCCCACTCCATCCCTGTGTTCTTCATCATTGCCCCCAGAATAGGGAAATGTAATTCCATCTGTTGTCTGTATTTCACCTAATCCTGGCCACCTCACTTCACTCAATCCTAGGATGTCCAGCCCATAGTTCTTCATCTCCCGTGTCACTTGTTTCAGTCTGGTTTTCTCCATCAAGGTCCTCATATTCCAGAAACCGATTTTCGTAGTCCTCTTCATGCCAAAAGTCGTCATCAGGTTATCCGTCCGGTTTTGTAATTTCGCTTCAGTTTCCGTAATCAGTTTATTTAAGAGGAGCGAGTGATTAACCCACTGCCTCCGAGTGCCTTGGAGGGGCTGCCACCTTACGCCTGAGGCACCAGGCTGATTTTCTGTCAGGGTTTCTTCCCTTAGCCTTTGAAGAACCAACTCCAAACTACAAGGCAGCAGTTGTTTCACCAGAGCCCCGTTAGCCGTAATTTCTTCAGGGTTCCTGTAGGGCCTTCACAGCTACCGTAGCGGTCTTGAGGCTCACAAAGTCCCCACTGTACTTCACCCCTACAGGCAATCCCCTACTTAATTACGTTGCCCATCTCCCACGACGAGGACGAGGGGTTGGATTTGTGGGAGACGGTGACAATATTAGTGAATGCTAAAGAGCTGAACGGCAGATGTAATTTTATGGCCTGCATATGGCATTGCAAGCACACAGAGCGCATGCGTCGGTCGGCCAGAGCGCTTGAAAGACAGAAAGACTCGCATACACTCGTTTTATAAACATACTCGTGTCTTAATTATTGCCATAATAGACTCGTTGCATAATGTAAACTACTATTTAAGGAGAGGAACTTCGAGGTCATCTGCCCCTCAAGGCATTTTAATTGAACGCCCGAAGGCTCCTCAACAAGTTCAATTTCAAGTAGTTCCAACTTCAGCTACCAGAGATGCCACTGCCACTGCCACCTAATGGTGAACGTTGCAACTTGATAGAGCGTTTCTACCCAAATAACCTACAAATTTAGTTACACACTACCAATTGTAGTGGTAGGTTCTTTTACATGACATAAATCAATGATATGAACCCGCTGGCTTTACTTCCCCTCCAAAGGAAAGCATACTGAATGATTTTCACGCTCTTAAAAATCCAGAGACTTTGGCTGGGTTTGAACCCGCGATCTTGGGCATAGCAGTTCAGCTACGCTACCGAAGCCATATCAATGGCATTTGTGAGCGAGATGTGTCTAGGACTTCCCCTACGCAGAAGGACACTTCGCACGAATCGTGTCTTATCCCCAGAGCACTCTATCACTTTGAGTTGCAAATCAAATTGCCGGGATCACTAATGGAATTGTGGAGGCACTTAGCGGCCATGGACAGTCCAGTACTTGAAATAATATCGACTACGCTCAAGATTATACGAGTGTCCAGATAGGCTTACGGTATGTATTTTATGTTTCTGAATGTTATGCATTCTGAGCTTCTATGTCCAAGATCGCGGGTTCAAATCTGGCCAAAGTCGTTGGATTTTTTAAGAGCGTTAAATATCCCTCCGTATGCCTTTCTTCGGAGGGGAAGAAAATCCGGCGGGCCCATGTCATATATTTCTGGCACGTAAAAAAACCTTCCACTAACTATACACTTGTGTGAAGTTAACATTTTGTAGGTTGGATTTGATTGACGCTCTATTAGTTCCAACGTTCGTCAGGTGAGGGTTGTAGTGGCACCTAGTAGTCAAGTCCACAGCTAGGTGTCGTGGACGGTAGCATTTGGTAGTAAAAGGAGGAACTACTTGAAAAATTGATCGTCTGCAGTCCTTCTACCTGAATCACAGATAACACACACTAATACAGCAGAGTCTCGCAAACTCAGCACTCGGTAACCCGGCACTCCGGATTTCTCGGCCACCCTGACAGGAGAACAAAACCATGATTTTTGTTTGTTTTTGTGTTTCCGCACAGAGCGCTATTATGTTTTCTTTCGTCCTCTCCGTCAATGGAATTATCGACAGTTAAATACGACGCGAAACAAGTTGACCTACAGTACCGTACATAGTAAGAAGAGTAACGGCGACCTTATAAATACAGTGCAGTACTGTAAATGTACAAACTGTTGGCAGTAAGAAGTAAACAAATGGTTCTCGCGCAGAGCGTTATATTTATTTGATTGCGCATTCTCCGTGACACGCAGGAAGTCATTCTGTTGGATGCAAATATAGTAGCAGCTGTCACAAGATGATGAAATTGACGATCATGATGAAATTGAAGATTGAGGAGTAATGGAACCAAAATTCACCCATACCGAGGGACTGAAACTTCTCTTCGGTACTTTGAACAACAAGGTGCATCCGCTATGGACATTCTGTTTCTTCGCCGCCTTCGTGAAGAGGCATCAAGAAACAGGTTTCAAAACAAAAAAGCAAAAGAACATTACTTATTTTTTTACAAAAAAGTAAATGGTAATTTTCATTAAATCGTTTTAAAACTTTTGTTTCTGTTAAAAACAAATAAATTGCATTATTTTTAAACCAAAACAAACAGCTTTATTTTGTACACTTTTTCCGATAACCCGGCATTTTCGCGAACTCGGCCACCCTTCGGTCCACATTAGGCCGAGTTTGCGAGACTCTACCGTACAGCCGTCACAATTAACACCGGTTATCAGACAAATTCTATACACACCCAAAGTACACGGGGCTACATGACCGCGTTGTCACAGCCCCTAAACTTAGGAACCAACCAACCAGAATGTTGTGACGAAATAGTCTATGAGAGTATTGTATTTACTTTGTGTTGTTGTTATTAATCACTCCAGATTTTTAAAATATGTATGTGTGTTCATTATTTGTACTCACATAACTAAATTCACTCCCTCTCTTTTCTTGCAGGTAAGTACTGTTACATCCATGGCCAACTCATCTCGTAGTAAGGTGCTACATCGCCTGTAAGTTCTAGAAAGCAGCAATTAATTTTCTCTTCATGCTTCAACTGCATTATGCTTAGTGTTACTGTACACAAATTCATTTGAATATTTGAATTTATAGTTACTCTTGTACACGCCAATGAGGCTAAACATCACTTTACTCAGCTCTCTTCAATCAGAGGGTGGTCAAATACAAGAAAGGAGAACATGACATTTACCTAAACATTCAGTGTACAGAGCCTCCGTGACTTAGGCGGTAGCACGCCCGCCTCTCACCGCTGGATTCGTGGTTCAATCCCCGGTCACTCCATGTGAGATTTGTGCTGGAGAAAGCGGAGGCAGACAAGTTTTTCTCCGGGTATTCCTGTTTTCCCTGTCACAATTTCATTCCAGCTACACTCTCCACTGTCATTTCATCTGCCATTCATTTAATCATTGCCCCAGGGGAGTGTGACAGGCTTCGGCAGCCAGCACACTTCATATCCACGCCGCTAGATGGGGGATTCATTCATTCCATTCCCCAACCCGGTCGGTCGACTGGAAACAGGCTGTGGATTTTATTTTTTCATTCAGTTGCCAATTATATTAGGTTCTTTATACCTCTACATATTCTAAAGTCAAGCCCTTGTTGCTGCAACCATATTTGTCTCTCCTTGGCTGAACGTATCAAGTCAGCATATTCCTGGAAATTCAATCTGTCCATCACAGAATCCAGATACTTCTTCCTTGGTCTTCCTCTAACCTTCGTCCCCAAAACCTTTCCTTCTAACACGATCGTTAGGAAATTATTATGGCGTAGTGTGTGGAAAAAGGAATTTAGTGTTTTTCTTTTCTATAATGTTGATCATCACCCTTGTTTCATCTACTTCCGTAAGGAAATTTTGGTTTGATCCCTTCTCTATCCGGCTTATTTTCAGCATCCTGATCCATATCCACATTTCCATTGCTTCCAGTCGTTTTATAACTTGTTTTGCTAAGCTCCATGTTTCATAACCATACAACAAAAAAGTGACAGTCAGTCTGAAAGACTAGACTTTGTATCATTTTAAATGCTACAAATGCTGAAAAATGCTAGAAAGGCTGGGGGCTTCTCGCTTCGCTCGAAGCCAAAGACTCTTGACATGTTAGAAAATTATCTGCATAATACTTATCTTGCTTATCTTGTTTCAAATTACTCGCGAACGGCCAGTGCAAACCAAGGCCAAAGGAAGGTCATGCACGCGGGATGCCGCACGCTCACCAGAGCGCGCGGGGACGTGCCCCTTCCATCCAGTCTAAAAACACTTATAGTGGGCGATGTATTGAAGATAGAGATATGCTCTCGCGGATTTTTTTGTAGAACTTTTCATGCTGACCAATTTTTACGCTCATAGTATATTGATATTTTTAACGGTTTGCCCAACGTAAGCTTAAGAAGCGCACGGACGCCAAGTTTGTTTTCGACTTTTTCACTGAAATCTTACTGCTTGGCTTCCTTTGATCATACATAAAGTATTTTCTACAGAATATTTCCTCGAGATATCCTTTACAGAATTGTGAAAACCGCATCAAAATCCATCCAGTGGTTCTCCAGATTACCCGTGACATCCAAGAATCGGGGATTTTTGTCTTATACTAACGAAGTAGAGATTGTCGGGGAACACATGCACCAAGCAGTACTATATCGTCACACACCTCAGTGCATCTGGGTACATTTCGTCCCGTCACCGTAACGTAACGCCAGACCCCAGCGTAACAACGAAGTCGACAAGATCATTTCAAATGATAAAATCTTTCCTAATTTCAGTGTTTATATTTTTGTTTGTCAGAAGATGTTTCTTGTTACTGAAAGTCTGTTTAGCTAGAGCAATACTCCTCCTGAGTTCTGTGGTACACCTATTGTGGTGTGTGGTAATGAATTGATTGACTTGTTGTAGGCCAACCGTGTCATCATTTATCTTGATGTTCGTTTATATTTCTTAATTTGAATTCCTGACAACTAATAATTTTGTTTTTGAACTGTTCAGTATTAATTTTGATTCTTGTAGGGTTGATGTCAAAACTAGTAGTATTTTACTTAGTTCCCTCTCTCAATCTGTATATAATGCAATTTCATCAACAAATCTTTTAGAATATTTTTCTTGAAACAAGAAGTTCTTATTATTTCTAGATAAAGCTGCGTTTACACTAGCGAAACTCCTTTACGAAAGTTACTCGCTTCGAGTGAAATTTCGCACTACCCAAAACAAAGCGCAATTCAGAGCAAAAAATTTCGCGAGTAGGACGAGTCGCCTTCAGTTCTGCTTTCACGGCCAACATGGTAACTTGGTTTGTCCCTCCAGCAGCTGCAACCGCGTTTTGCGTCATGTGAATGGCATTTTTGATCAAGAAAGGGAAGAAGAAAAATCGCCGCCCTCGACGATAGTGGAGCGAACAATTATTGCTTGGAAGAAACCAATATGAAAACAACCTCATGAGACAAATGGTACAGGAACCCATTGATGATACAATTAAGCCCCCCAGGGGCTCACATCTGGTGGGACGTGGGTTGGCGACCACGGGAGCCCAGGTGAGTCCAGCATTGCTTCCACTTACTTGTGCCGGGTTCCTCTCCGTTTTCTTTCCTGTCGACCTCCCTTGGTCAACTCTTGTTCTTTTCCGACGCTGACGGTATTAGGATGTCCGATGCTTCGGGAGTCTTTCACTTTCCCGCCTTAATTGGCCCTTGTCTCATCTTTCCTGATCCCTCCTTCTTCGAAGACCTCTTGTTTTCTTTTCATTATATTTCCTTTTCTCTTTAAGATTTCCGCATTGCTTTTGTTAATTGGCTCCCCGTGTATCCAAATTACCTTAAGCGACTTTGTTGAATCTACACTACATTTTTGGGCAATTTCAATCCAAGTTGCATTTTGAGAGTTTTTTCGATCAAAATTGCATTTTGCGAGTATTTTCAACCTCAATTGCATTTTGTAGGGATTGAACCGGCATTTTTAGCCTGCTTTCGATTTTTGCAAAAAATGAAAGTAGACTAATGAGATCAACACAGGGCGAAAAAAAGTGTGTCTGTGTGTGTGTATGTGTGTGTGTGAGTCTGTGTGTGTGTGAGAGTGTGGGTACTCTGAATCTCTGCCCCCCCCCCCTATCAATTCGAACATGGTAAACGCGAATTGAATGAAATTTGGAACAAACGTAGCTCTAGCAAAGGACACCTCAGTGTCATGTTTTATATCGCCGCCATCTTGACGGAAACGTAATGGCGGCCACACAAATGTTCAAAGCTTAAATCAAATTACGACTAACATCATCCGATCTCTACAAAATTTCGCAATAACATACCTTTATGGAGGAAGCATCCTTTGACCAAATTAATAGGTCATTAGCCTAATAGTTTGCGGATGGCGGCCATCTTTGTGTCAAAATCGATTCCCCCTATTAATTCAAACACGGTGAAACCGAATGGAACAAAATTTGGAACAGAGATAGAACTAGCAAAGGGCACCTCAGTGTCATGTTTTATATCGCCGCCATCTTGACAGAAACGTAATGGCGGCCACACAAATGTTCAAAGCTTAAATCAAATTACGACTAACATAATCATCCAATCTCTACGAAATTTTGCAACGACATTCCTTTATGGAGGGAGCATCCTTTGACCAAACTAATAGGTCATTAGCCTAATATTTGGCGGATGGCGGCCTTCTTTGTGTGAAAATCGATTCCCGCTATCAATTCGAACACGGTGAAACCGAATTGAACGAAATTTGGTACTGAGGTAGCACTAGCAAAGGGCACCTCATTGTCATGTTTTATATCACCGCCATCTTGACGGAAATGTAATCGTGGCCACTCAAATGTTAAAAGCTAAAATGTAATTACGACCAACCTAATAATCTAGTCTCTACCAAATTTAACAGTAACATATCTTTATGTGGGAAGCATATTCTGACCAACCTGCAAGATCATCAGCCCAATAGTTTGCAGACGGTGGCCAAGTATGTGTGCAAGTCGATTCCCCCTATCAATTCAAACACGGTGAAACCGAATTGAACGAAATTTGGTACAGAGGTAGCACTGGCAAAGGGCACCTCAGTGTCATGTTTTATATCGCCGCCATCTTGACGGAAAAGGAATGACGGCCTCCCAAATGTTAAAAGCTTAAATCAAATTACGACCATCCTAAAAATAATTTGATCTCTACCAGATTTTGCAACAACATGCCTTTTTGTGGAAAGCATCTTATGTCTGACTACAAGGTCATCAGCCCAATAGTTTGCAAATAGCGGCCATGTATGTGTGCAAATCCATTCCCCATATCAATTCAAACACGGTGAAACCGAATTGAATGAATTTTTTTACAGAGGTAGCACTAGCAAAGGGCGCCTCATATTCATGTTTAATATCCCTATAGCACGTTGTATTTCAACAAGCTACTACAACCAACATTCAATTATACTCGTTGAAAAGGACAAAGAGTTATAACAATACCCATGCAATTAGGAGAAAGTAGGCTATATGTTCTTTATTGAACATCTGGTTTCGTCACGTGAAATAAAGATAAAGATAAAGACGGGTAATTGCGAAATTTAGATTCATTTCCGCCAAAGTCTCTCAGCATACATCACTAACAGCATTAAATGTTTTGGAATCACTTCCCAATGACCTAATGCATGAAGTAGATATCACAATCTTCGTTGCTGCTGTGTGAATCAGGTAACCACTCAAATAATAAACAACGTTATCGCCTGCTCTCTCAGAACTCTCATCATTAACTGACAGGATTATAGGGTTCAATTTCTGTCAGTGTAATAGTTTCTTTAAATTGCTGACAATTGTTATCCTTCACCTCTCTGCTCGTATGTATTTCATTTCTCGCCATTGACCGTACTCATTAAGAGAAGAATGCTAATTGTCTATAACGTCCTCATAATTAGCTTGTGAAGAAAGGACCTCTTTCACTGGTAGGCCTATGCATAATGCTAACAGAAGTTTAAAACATGCATAGAAATAAAACGTAAGTACAATTTGCACGCGGTAATGTATCACGGCTTGACTGCCGTCCCGTCATGTGCTTTAGACCATATGCTCAGCGCGGCGCCTGGTGTTGAAATTTAGAACTACTTTATCTTAACCATTGGCTCATACGGAAGTTCCAACACTTATTACTCTATTCGCCCTGGTTTTACTAATCCTGAAATGAACAACACTCGTTAAATATTTCGCCCATTGTAGTAACGAAAACACACAGCAAAGCAGGAATAAATCGAGTAAATTTCCAACTCACATAATATATAAACTCACCCACAAAAGTCACACTGGGGTCCGACCAACCCCACGCTCGATTCAACCACCTACTAACCGGAACGCAGTTAAACAATGAAACTGCTGGTTTGGCCTTAGCTCCACAATGGTGCCAACTTAATTTACGTAGAATGGCAAGGCCATAATTCCCGTGCTAACCAATTCGTTATGAACACAAAAATCTGCAGGGTCTGAGGGAACCCAGTGTTACCATTGAGGGTACAATTCAAACCAGTAGTAGTTGCGAGTACAATGAGTATGTATAATCTAAAGAAAGAGGAAGCCCTTAGACTTGTGCACAGCAGTGCCAGTTTCAATAATTGGTCTCATACCAAGGTTAGACTCTAATATATTATTTGTGAAAATATTATTATTATTTATTTACCATAAATCAAATAGAAGTATGGAAGGCCTAGTGAAAAGGGCAAGACCCACATACATATTACGAAAGATGTTCAAATGAAAAGGTACGAAACGATACTGTGGATACAATTTATTCGTTATTCAAAAGTAATCACCACAGGTGTCCCATTGCCACAGTATTCCCTGTTCCCAGAGGTCTTGTGGTTGTGACAGGAGCCAATCCTGTACGGTGTCCTTTAGTTCGATTGGAAACGTTTTCCCTTGAGATGTTTTTTAACGGACCAAACAGATGGATGTCGCAGGGTGACCAGTCCGGGTTGTAGGGCGGATGCTGAAGTTGCTCCCACTTGAACGTGGCCAATAAACCTTGTGTGACGTTTGAGAGCTGTGGACGAGCGTTATCATGGAGCAGATCACTACCGGTACCTTCGTGAGCAGTCCGGTCAGGTTTTTTTTTTCTTGATGGACTTGCGTAGGCTATTGAGTGTTGCACAATACATGTCACTCTTAATGGTTCGTCCGTGGTTTCTAATCGGACGACGAACTAAGGGACACCGTACAGGATTGGCTCCTCACCTCAATCACTCCATACATTCATTCATGCATTCGGCGAGACAATCAATCACTCATACAGACGTTTATACAATGGATTTTTTTATGTACGGCCTGAATTAAATGTATTGCGTAAAGTAGATTAGATGAGTAAGAATACCACAAGTTAACGCGTCCCATTAGACACAATGAAGATTGACTAGAGGTAAGATAGAGAAATCTAGGTTGCTCCTAGCCGTGAAAATTTGAAATGGCATTTATAAATAGAAAAAGGTTACAAAAGAGCCTTGATGGCAAAATTATATGAACTTGGGCCTATACAGCGGAAGCATGAATATACAGAGCCTAGACGGCAAGAGAATGACGAGAGCTTGCAAGCCTTTAAAGTTACATCTAATTTAAAGTGTTTTAGCTTCGATAAAACTCCAAATATCCATTAGTTGGACCAAGGGACGTGGTTGACAAATACCACTGAATTTATACAGAGATACGAAATTGATACCGTACATTTAATGGTGGGGAGGGCGTCAAATGGTTAAACCTCAAGTTACTAAAACAATAGACCATAGATTACTTAAGCTAAACAGAAAATATCATCGAGGAATCCTTTATAGATTGTGGAATACCACATCAAAATCCATCCAGTGGTTCTCGAGATTACTCGTGACATCCAAGAATCGGGGACTTTGTTTGATACTATGTTGAGATACTATTGTAATTTGCCATCACGAACAGCGTCCATATTTTCAAATAAATGTATGTATGAATGCCTTTCTGAAATGAATAAAGCAGAGCAATATCGTGAAATGCCAACCAATAAAACATGGAACTAGTCGTAATTTCCTTGGGCATCTTAAAAAGAGTAGTGGTGGAAAGGAAAGTCCATATGCATGTGCACTCACACTGATTTGAACCCGAGATGCAGCTATGAAGCCTCTGGGGTTGTTTCAGTAATGTATTTACACTGCCTGATGAGTGTGAGAGGGTGGTACAATGCATAGCTTACGTCATATTTCCGGCTCACTGGTCAATAAATTATTCGCTCCCATAAGCGAGCCTCCCCTTGCCGCTTTCCATAGCCTGGTGTACAGAACTGGCACACCCCCACAGTTCGTATTCACACACTCCTCAGGCAGGGGTACTGGTGACCTCTTATTATTTATTCAACCATCTGGTCCAAGACACATCCAGCAGTTTTGCTAACGTCAGCTTCCTCGGTAGAACATAAATTTGTAAACCCCTATAAATTGTATAAACCCCGACAAAACCACTATATAAACACCTAGAAATTCTATCAACACGAGCAAAACCCCTATGTACACTAGGGTGGAACGTTGGTATAGAGCAAAAAATAGTTTTCTGTATTATCCATTCTAATAGTGATTAAAATTTGTCTTTTTATGTGAGAAGTTATTCTACAAAGTTTTATTGTGATAGAACCACATCTTGAGGTGCCGCAAAGGCCTTGTGATAGAACCACACCTTGAGGTGCCGCAAAGGCCTTGAACATAGTTTTATTGTGATAGAACCACACCTTGAGGTGCCGCAAAGGCCTTGAACATAGTTTTATTGTGATAGAACCACACCTTGAGGTGCCGCAAAAGCCTTGAACATAGTTTTATTGTGATAGAACCACACCTTGAGGTGCCGCAAAGGCCTTGAACATAGTTTTATTGTGATAGAACCACACCTTGAGGTGCCGCAAAAGCCTTGACCATAGTTTTATTGTGATAGAACCACGTCTTGAGGTGCCGCAAAAGCCTTGAACATAGTTTTATTGTGATAGAACCACACCTTGAGGTGCCGCAAAAGCCTTGAACATAGTTTTATTGTGATAGAACCACACCTTGAGGTGCCGCAAAAGCCTTGAACATAGTTTTATTGTGATAGAACCACATCTTGAGGTGCCGCAAAAGCCTTGAACATAGTTTTATTGTGATAGAACCACACCTTGAGGTGCCTCAAAAGTCTTGAACCTAGTTTTATTGTGATAGAACCACATCTTGAGGTGCCGCAAAAGCCTTGAACATAGTTTTATTGAGATTGAACCACACCTTGAGGTGCCGCAAAAGCCTTGAACATAGTTTTATTGTGATAGAACCACATCTTGAGGTGCCGCAAAAGCCTTGAACATAGTTATATTGTGATTGAACCACACCTTGAGGTGCCGCAAAAGCCTTGAACATAGTTTTATTGTGATTGAACCACATCTTGAGGTGCCGCAAAAGCCTTGAACATAGTTTTATTGTGATTGAACCACATCTTGAGGTGCCGCAAAAGCCTTGAACATAGTTTTATTGTGATAGAACCACATCTTGAGGTGCCGCAAAAGCCTTGAACATTGTTTTATTGTGATTGAACCACATCTTGAGGTGCCGCAAAAGCCTTGAACATAGTTTTATTGTGATAGAACCACACCTTGAGGTGCCGCAAAAGCCTTGAACATAATTTTTTGTCTTTAAATTTTCAAATTTTCTAGAATTGTATTGTTTTTATTGATGGTTTTTTATGTTTATTATTTCAATTTCATTAAAACTACGCCTAAAATAATGCAAAACATTAAAATTTGTTGTCCATCATCATTTTATAGGCCCACTTAGTAGGCATTAAAACATGAATAAATAAATGTTTTTCTTAAAAAATGTACTTTTTTGGCTTTGTCATAGTAAGATAGGGGTAGATATGATAATGTAATGATTTTTCTTTGACTAAACCTTATTTAAGGAAATTAGAATGTCTCCTTTCATTTTTATAATAAAGTGAAAATATTGAACCAAATCAGAGAATGGAAAAAGTACTTAACCTAAGCAATACGGTCATAACCATTGAGATAAGAACACACATTTATTCATAAAATGCAAATAATAGACAAATAAAACATTATAACAAAGCTAAATCAATATTCAATGTTCTCAAATACATTTCAGGTAAAGTGTTTATTTGTTTCAAATTTTGGCATCATCTTGTGTGAAGCAATTCTGGCTTTGACAAATCCATTTCCTTCTTCTAGACCACAAACATAGTGTGATGATTCTGTTACAAGCTTGATTACTCTTTTCACTGCTTGTGTATGACAGGGAATACGTGGAAAATCAATAGAATGCATCAGGCCATCTTCTCTTGCTTCACTTATGTACTTGGCTAAGTCCTCATCATTTACGTGCTTTGTCATCGGCGGTTCCGTGATTGTTACATCAGCCCAATTGATCATGTCGATATAATCTTCAGCTCTGGAGTTTAGTTTAGGTCTCACAAACTTCCGTACCTCATTCTTCTGTTCTGACCTTGCCTTCAAAAGTCGTCGGAGGCCTAACTCTCTTATGTGTTTTCTCTCATCACTTAACATACAGACAAGCATGTTTTCAGGGTGAGTGTAGTAGCCATTTCTTTGAATAACCGGGTCGATTACTTTGAGTTATTCGTTGCAAAGGTAACGCGAAAACGAAATTGGTCTCCATAAGTGTTTGGCTCCATTTACACAAAAGGGCTTCAGCTTAATGTAAAACCAGATGGGAGCATACACCTTAACTACATACTCTGTTAAGGTTTTCAGGTTTTCTGAGGGGTTCTCTGTTCTAACATACAACCGGAGAATGCGACTGGCCAACGTCAGCCATCGTGAATGTGCCAACATTCCTGGTTTCTTCATGGCTAGATCAGGGATGCAGATTCCACTCGACATTGATTCACACATTTCAAGTAAATACTTTTGATCGGTACTTAGATTTTGTTTCATTTCGAGGTCTGGAAGGTTGTCCTTAATCGGTGAGTACGTAACTACTGGAAGCTCATAACATTTTTCAAGTGGTTTGCCTAATACTCCCCCGAACTCATTAGGTCCTTTTGTATTTCCATCTAATGCACAAAACAGGTGGCGCAACGGCATCTCGCAATGAAATAAACATATTAGCCACTGCAAAGACTTATGAATGTTCCTTTCTAATAGAGCGATAACACCATTATAAGCTCCAGTGTTTGTAGTAGTGCCATCATATCCAATTGCAGTTACACTGTTCAAGTTCAAATCCCAGTTACTATTGAAATACTCAATAATACTATCTTTGGTGCCTTTACCTGTACCGGAGGCAGGATCAACGTGCGCCAGAAAAAGAGAACCAGGCTCTTCAACTAACGAAACATGTTCTTCAGCGACAATCTTTCTGTAAAATTTGTTCCCTTTTTTCCCTTTTACAATTGTCTTATCCTTTCTGCCATCAAAAAACAACCCTTTGTACTCTCCAACTTGATTGTTGACACTGGTTGAAACTGCTTTTTTTCGATTACTGGCTCTAGCTTTTCGAATTTTCATCCTGTCAATGTCGTTAAGTTTTATTCTTCTCAGAAATCATTCCCACATCTTTAAGAACGGCACATGTTATGGCTTCTGCAACCCTGTCTGAAACCCCAGTTCTGTTACTGCATCTTAGTCATCTAAAACTGCCATTTTTAAGCAGAAATTGGTAAATACAACAATATTTTTAGCCGATCCAAATGTACGGAAATTTCGTAATTTTCACTAAAAAATCATAATTTCTAACCCTTTGCGGCACCTCTTACCCTACTCCAATCGTGTTCAAGCATTACAATTGATTTATTAATAGCAAAAGGCAACTTTTTATCACTATTACGTATTGAAATTGAAAATAATATTTTTTCGTTCCACCCTAATGTACACCGCCATAAATTGTAGAACTCCTATAAAACCACTATGAAAACCCCTAGAAATTGTATAACTCCTACAAAACCACTTGTAAACCCCTAGAAATTGTATAAACTCCGTTAAGACCACAATGTAAACTCGTAGAAATCGCATAAACTCCGACAAAACCACTATGTAAAACCTTAGAAATTGTATGAACTCGACAAAACCACTATGCAAATCCCTAATATTTGTATACCTCCAACAATGTAACTATGTAAACCCCTAGAAATTGTATAAACTCCGACAAAAGCACTATTTAAACTCTTAGAAATTGAGTAAACGCTGACAAAACCACGTGTAAGCACTAGAAAGTTTATAAACTCCGACAAAACCATTTTAAACCCCCAGAAATTGTATAAACTGCGACAAAACCACTATGAAAACCCATAGAAACTGTGTAACTCCTAAAAAGCACTATGTAAACCCTTAGAAGTTGTGCAAACTCCTACAAAATCGCTATGTAATCCCACAGAAATTGTCAAAACTCTACAAAACCACTATGAAAACCCATAGAAATTGTGTAACTCATAAAATAACACTATGTAAACCCCTAGAAATTGTATATCTCCTACAAAACCACTATGAAAACCCATAGAAATTGTGTAACTCCTAAAAACCCACTATGTAAACCCGTAGAAATTGTGCAAACTCCTACAAAACCACTCTGTAATCCCACAGAAATTGTCAAAACTCTACAAAACCACTATGAAAATCCATAGAAATTGTGTAACTCCTAAAAACCACTATGTAAACCCATAGAAAATGTACAAACTCCTACAAAACCACTATGTTATCCCACATAAATTGTGAAAACTCCTACAAAACCACTTTTAAACCCGCACAAATTGTATCAACTCCTACAAAACCACTTGTAAACCCACAAAAAGTGTCAAAACTCCTAAAAATCACTTGTAAAGCCCTAGAAATTGTTTAAACTCCGACAAAACCTCTATGTTAACTCTTAGAATTTGAGTAAACTCCGACAAAACCACTTGTAAATCCCTAGAAATTGTATTAACTCCGATAAAACCTATCTGGAAACCCTTGAAAATTGCATATAGAATTCGTGGTATATTTATGTTTAAAGAGGGTCACATTTATTTAGTGATGCTTTCAACCGTTCACCAGTGAGCGCTTGTACAAACAATCCCTTGAGACCAAGGTGTAGTTCTCTGCGAGTGGTTGTGTGGTTTTGTTTATTCTGTGGGAATGCATGTTTAATGAAACAGTGAAAAATGTTTTCACTACGCGCAACGTCTCGAGGCCTGTTCCATTATTTATCAAATGCTGTCGACGCGACGTCCCTGACAGATGAAGCAGGACAGAACTTAGCTTTGCAAGCTAACGTTTTACATTATGCACGGTCATTGAGGACAAACACGTTTTTCAGCGCTCAGGTAATAACATGGAGCACCGGGTACAACATAAATACTGGGTGGGTGAGGGATGAAGCAAGGATGTTTAGTAGTTTTACGTGACCGTTAATATCAGGATTATGAGCCACGGGACCTCCAGTTTTACGTGGAATTCAAACCACACGACGTGAACTGTACAAGGTGCGTGAGTTAGGAGTAAACAGACGGAAAGATACGCCCATTTGGCATCACCGCTTGCCACTGTGTGTAAGACTCGGACAAAGAAATACCTCTGGGGCGACCCAGCAACTACCTCCTGTTTTTGTTTGTCATGGGATGAAGAGGCGTGAACAACTGGTTTGTGTGGGTTAACATCAAACATAAATAAATCTGAGCATTGATGGTCATGTAGCTCAGGCGAGTGGGCTGGTTTCATGGAGTGGGAGGGAACCCGTCTAACAGCATGCCCATACATTCCCTTTATATACACGCGACACGTTTAGTGTTGTTTTCAGACTGCTTATTAATACATTGGAAGGTTTCCCACAACGTTATTGTGGGTATTTTGGGAGAACCTTTCGCCGTACTTGGATCCACCGTGGAACTTGCATCTTTGTATTTCGTATATTGATCCTAAATAATTTTATCGTGTTGGAAGCCAGTTTTCAGTGTCGCCTTAGTAAATGAAATTTAAATACTTTTCAGTCAGTCTACAAGATTACCCGATGTGTAAATACACCTAGCGCGATTCTCTAAACCTAATATATATATATATATATATATATATATATATATATATATATATATATACGAGCCTTACTGTAATCGCATATGATGTGTAACATGTGACATTTTATCCTACTATGTGTGTCCCGGGAGTGCAAATCCCTTGTTGACAGTGAACTCTGTTGTTCATTGAAATAACTACTTGTAGGACTCGAGTGCCAAATCCTGACCGTAATGAAACATAATTGTTATTAGCCGTGGCGGAAGCAATCCACTGCCTACTTGATGCGAGCTGCGCTCTATACCGGCCAGTTAGTGAACCCATGCCAGCGATGTTATTGAAAATGGCCTCGTTTTGCCCATCAGCGCACTGCCAAGTATAGGCGCGATTAAAAATTAGGTGTGCGGAAAGTATATTAAATGTGTTTCTCCCAGTGATATGTTTAGACCAACGAAGTTTCAATTATTGTTAGCAGTCGGTGTTAATATACTGAATTCCTACGTTGTTTGGAGTGTTTGTTGATGCGTTATAGATTCCACATAGCCACATGGCCGACAGTACATCGAGTGCTTACATTAAATAAGAATACAGCAAAAGTATGAAGATTTAATAAATCGTAATTGTTTTCAGCAAATATGATAAAATGAATATTTTCACACCAAAGAACGACAACTTGAAATGATTTATTTTATGAATATCTTAAATGGGGTCTCCAAACCTTGAACTAAACTATATGCGATATACATTCCCCATAGCCACATGGCCTACAGTACGTCGTTGTACCGATCTCCGCCATCACGCGCGCTCATTGTTTCCGTCCCTTGCACTTCCGTCCCATCGATTTCCGTTCCATCCACTTCCGTCCCTTTTCCAAAATCACTCCCACAAAAATGTCCAGCTACCGAGTGGAAAGATGTTACACATCAAAAACAAATGTATAAGATTAATTAATAAAACATTACAAAATTGCTAGTCTAAAGGAATTTAAATACTTAGGCGAATGGGTTACAGGAAATGGCAATGAAAATAAATCTGTAACATCAAGAATCCAGAAATTGGAGGTTGCTTTTCAATACACAAACAAGAAGTTCCGTGAAGAACTATACAGCCTACTTTTCATGCCAATGATTATTCTACAGAATATGAACCTATCTAGAATAATGACGAAATTAAGTTGGTAATATCGAAATATCTAATTAGTTCAAAATATACCTGGTATAATGTAGCCTAATAGAGCACTATAGTTGGCAGCCCTGGTGACTGAATATATTCTTAGTTCCATCTCTTAAGGTACAGAATACAAAATTTGGTTGAAGTCCAATGGACGTTACATGCAGTTAGACACTGGATCTGTCAGCACGCGTAAAAGCATGTTGCCAACAATACCATGCGTGTGCTGGTCAGAAATAATCTGAAATATTATGATATCTTGTTGTGCCAATTTTGGATGAAATCCATTTGTTAGTATTGAACCCGCTGAGCTAAGGTTCATGAGATATTTTTTATAACAGCACATTTATGATGGGATGTAGTACCTTTGAACACACCCAGAAAGCCACGTGGAGCTGAGAGCTCGTGCTATACTCTTTGAAGTAGCGGTGAATCGCACTTTTGACTTTGGTGAAGTCTGCTAATTATTTATCTGAGGTCTAATTAATTAATTTTATCTTTCCACGAGACTCAGAATATTCCATTTCGTCATGCTGCATTATTAAAACATTTTGGAGAATGTTATTTTTGCTTAAGGTAAGGTAATACCCTTGCAGATACGCAAATAGGAATGAAAGTAGTCGCTCAACGACTTCGGTTTGACGACCTACTTCCTCGAGTAACCCTGTGCCTTGCACTACGTCTGGAGAATCCGCCCCGTGTAGGCGTGAAATTGCATCCGTCTTGTTAGACATAGAAAATATCCGCTGTTTAGCGTGGAAGTTGTTATCTGTTGCCATCGAGCACGAATACGTTATAATACGAGTGATAAGTAAGAATAGTATAGTGAATTATTTGCACTACATCTGGAAAATCCGCCCTGTGTTGGCGTGCAATTGTAGTCGTCGTGTCAGACGTAGAAAATATCCGCTGTTTAGCGTGGAAGTTGTCATCGGGTGCCATCGAGCACGAATATTTTATGCACAGTGAACAACAAGAAGCATATTGTGATATAATTGGCAAGTATAGTGAAAATTCTAACATTACCGTAACACCACATTTTTGTACCCACGTGTTTGTGTAGGGCCGAGAGCCTGGTGGAAAATATAGAGGTAAACGTGTTATAACTACTTTAAATAAGTGTGATTATGAAAGTACTGTATATTTGAATTGCCACAGTGAATTTTTCAATTACAAAACGACGCACATTTCACGGATGCTACGTGGTGTAAAAGTGGCGTCAGTACACGTGAAGAACCACAGAACAGTGCTTGATCACGTATTAATTCGATATCTGCGAAGTAAAGGCTGTTTTATCAATTGTATTAAAGCCTGTAACATTTTCAACGAACATTGTGATTTTTGAAGTGAAAGAATGAACTACTACACGATTTATTTCACCACCCACGTGATCAGACTATTCTACACCATGTTTGAGAATAAGATCATGGGCTAATGCCGCTCTGGTATGAGGGTGATGTATATATTGGAACCAGCATGATGGTGAAGCTTCCAGAACAGCGAACGAGGAAGAAGGAAACCAGGATGCCATTCCCAGGCATATCCAGTACATCCACGAAGTAATAATAATAATAATAATAATAATATCGTATGGCCTCGGGTGCCTGGTGCAAGCTTTGTAATTTGACACCCAGAGGGTAGCTTGCATGTCGAATTTCGTTGTTCCATGAATCACTATGAAAGTCAAGGAGGTTAGATAGCAGATATCTAAGCTCCTTGAACATTATCCACGAAGTTATCGACAGGGACAGATCGAACCCTGGCCTTTGGAGGAGTCCAGATGGGAATCCTGATGAGGATGATGCCGTTCCGGAAAGCCAGGGATGAATTTGTACAACTCTTGTTGTTGAACAGAGGGCTGAGTGAGAGCTTCTCCATTTCGTGAGTTTTTGTACACCCTTTCTTGTTCTAGTTTCTGGTGGTATAGTAGGTTAAATGTAGTTTGTGAACCAACCGAACTCAGGGACAGCCATTTTTATAGGTAAGGACTGTAACTAGTCTAATTAGATGTCATTTATTTCAGTTAGAGTGAGACACCCTTGGGTCAGACATTTTGGTCAGCCCTGGTGCAGCTTGATGGACGTTGTAGAACGTCAATGCCTATCTTTTGCTGAACGTGACCGTAGTCATTTGAAGCTACTTTATTTAACCATATTTGGGGTGATTTTTCAAGTCTTTGCTGACTTTAGTTATGGCAATCAGATGCCATGGTTATTCCTTTAACTGCATTCTTTGCAACCAGTCTTTGTTACACCCCTGACTTCGTTAGAACAGTCGTATCAGTTAGGTAATCGACTGTAACTACCAGTTTTGTAATTGCATTATATTTCATTTGAGATGTTGCTTTGAAGCCATCAGGTCATGTGTGGACCTTTTAAGTAAAATGAATATTTCGTTGTCTAGCATCGAACCCAGTTCCCTACGTATCATTAAGCAGATCCAGAGTGTGGAATCTGCGCCACAATTATTATTTTGTTAGTGTCATGTGAAGACACGTATTTATTTGATGTTGTACAAGCAACTACTGAATTATATCTTTGAGAGCAAAGAGCTCCAGCAATAGTGACATTGCTACCATTTAGATGTCTTTGGTTTGAAAGACGGAATTATATTATTGTATTCAGATTTATAGCGTGTTTTTTATACCCGTATTCTTCGAGGTTTGTAACCTATGGTAGAGATTTTATGATGAGGCCATTGTACAGTTTTTATTTGCTTAAATCGCCGGCCTTGATAGTTAGTGTGTTGTGTCCGACAGCGCAGGAATGCTGCAGCCTGCGGCGACACAAACTGGTTTGTGACCCAGTGCCCTAGAGAGCACGCTTGTATTGTGAGACAGAATTACTTTGACGAAGGACAGACTGCTTGTTGTATTCGCTCTTCCTTTCATTGCAACTTAGCTCATGGAACCCAGTGTCCAACCTTGTATCCGATCACTTGTTTTTATAGATTGTTTTTTGTTAGTTAAACGCACTGTTGCGTGTACCGTCGTTTGACGTGTACAGTTATGTCAGGTTTTCGATAGTACGTTGTAGGCTACCCTGTTATAGGAGGAATTTATTGTATGAAGGTATTTTGTGTGTATCTTGCCCGGGATTGTTCCCGTTGACCAGATGTTATTGGAGGGTGACTGTTGTGTGCAGGCCCATCCCAGAGTTATTGAACGCGAGCTGTGCGCCGCTGGTAACTTGTGTTATTGTGTGTCCGAGTTGTTATTGCTCGTTGATTATATTCCGACTTTTGAGTCGAGGCTTTTTGGTGGAGATTGATCTCAGTGGAGACACTCCGTGCCCAGGCTATTGTCAGTATTATTCGCCATAAACCAACGATAAAACTAAACCGACATCTTAATAATAAAACGCATAATTTTAGTAAAACAAAAGCTAACTAACGAATTCTTTCTATCTAACTTTGTTCTTTTGCATTTTGAACCTGCTGACATGGCCGTGGTAATGAAGGTATTCCTTTTGAGGAAATGACTAGGACAGCTGACACTTTTGAAGCGACCTGAAGCATGCTCGAACCTTGAGTTCGTAGCTTGTGGAGCGCAGGCCATGCGATGTTAGACGTAGTCTTTACTACGCAGTCGTCACCGTAACTACACACATTAGATGACTATGGCTTACAAAGAGTAAACCAAGGTGCAGGCAGGCATTTTAATAAAACCGTTGTCTCTTTTTAATTATTTATGATGTACAAGTGTATGAATCCTACATGTTACCTTCTTGTGTGCTGTTAGCACCTAGTCACTAAGAATAATTAAATGTTTTTTTTTACATGGCTGTTCACTTAGCTTTGAGTGTAAATGTTTTCTATTACGGACGTCATCGCCGTAAATTTTGTTATTAATTGATAGGACTTAGCTAGATGAATTAACGTTAAATTTAAATGTGGAGATGGTATCATCCTAACATAGACTTGTTTTGCTACCCTGTTAAATGTAAATTCTGATATTAGCTTGATCTTGTAACTTGACCTAGGGATTTGCGTCGTACCATTTTCCTAGTGTTGCTGTTGTTGCTTTAGAATTGTGAGATAGATCTTTCGCGAGGGTATTCCGTAACTTCTCAGGTAGGGACCTGCTCTTTATTTTTGTTTGTTTATTAGCTTGCGGATTAGCCGATTGAAACTTTCCGAACTAGGCTAGGGGCTTGTGAATTTTAACAATAAATTTTCACGGTGTTTTACATAAGTCTGGATGTTTATTTTCTCAGTCTCGGTTTCAAGGTGAACCTTTCCTTAGGCAGTCTATGACCATCGTCACCATGTACCACGATCCCTGTGGACTACAGATTCTCGTGCCGCTTTGGCCTATTAGGAAGTTCACCTGATCCTCACGACAATTATGTCCGACGTGTGAGATGTTAGGGAAGTCATTGCGGTTGTTGGCTATCCTGGCAGCTCCACCGACGGTCTCAGTATAGAAGTTACATGTATTATAAAATTGGACATATCAGCAGGCATAGAATCATGTTGGCAGCACTGCCTTGTATTAATTACTCCAAATTAATCGAGAATGTCAGGTGCTATACGTGTGCAAAGTATGGAGCTGTTGGCTTGCATACTTTCTGATATATTGATATTAGGGTAAAAAAATATAGACAGCATTTATTAACAGTTGGCAGCCCTGATTGCACTTAACAATACTTATAGTCATATCTGTTATGGTACACATAGCACATACGAAATTTGGTTGAAATCCAACTGATAGTATAGAAGTTACAAGTATTTAAAATTGGTACTATCAGCAGGCTTATAATCATGTTGGTAGAACTGACGTATATAAGTTACTCCAAATTAATCGAAAATGTCAGAATATACGTGAGCATAGTTTAAAGCAGTTGGCTTGCATACTTTCTGATATATTGGTATTTGGATTAAAATAAATAGAGAGAGAAATTATTAACAGTTGGCAGCCCTGGTGGCTCTTACAAATACGCTCAGTCATATCCGTTTATGTACAGATATTACACACAAAATTTGGTTGAAATCCAATTGATAGTGTCGAAGTTATATGCATTTAAACATTGGACCGATCAGAAGGCTTACAATTATTTTTGCAACACTGTCATGGTTGGCCTCCTGGAAATTAAACTGAAATAGTATTATATACATATGTGCCAATTTTGGAATAGCTCCCATGCATACCTTGCAAGATATCCAACATGGAGCTCAAATTTCTAGTGCGGTTTTTCAGCAGTTGGTAGCACTGACATCATTTTCAAATATGGACGTGAGATATTCCGGTGCACATCTTTACTCATACTAAATTTGGTTTTGATTGCTGCAGCCGTTTAGGAGTTGATAGGGGGGGGACACACACACAGCCAGACAGACAGACAGACAGACAAAAGGACAGACAGACAGACACACATTTTCCCGGATCGATCTCATAAGTCTACTTTCTCCTCATTTTTGCAATATGTGAAAAGTAGGCTAAAAATTGTTTATAACAAGTAATGCTTGTCATGGAATAGTAAAATTCGCCATTACAGTGATTAAAGCGGACGCTCTTTATGCTTCAGAAACGCTCAATTTACAACATTAAAGGAACAATTAGAGATTAAGGAAAGGAAAATTATGCGAAGGATCTTAGGTTCCAGAATTGAAAATGGCATACACTATCCCAAACCCAACTCTGAAATATATAGGATAATTTCTAAACTTACCGATACCATGAGAATGAGACGAATTCAATTTTTGGGCCATTTGGAAAGTAGCCTAAGTTATCGGCCCTTGATGATGATGATAATGATGATGATGATAATCCTAAAATCGAGGTTATCGGCCCCTAATGGTTTGGGTGATAGTGAAAATGTTAATGTAATGTAAACTACAACTATAACTACACACTTACTTACTAGAAGAAGAAAGGGAAAACAAAAGGAGAATAAGGTACATAAAGAAAAGGAAATGCTCTCAACCCTGTTCGTAATTTTTGTTTTTACACAGTGCAGGATTTTGTCAGAATGCCGTATCTTTTGTAATAACCTCGCCCACAACCCCACATACGCTCTGTATCATGGCAAACAAGTGTAATGCAATTCCTTTTTTGATGTATATAGAATATTCCAGAATTGTTCGTGTTCTTCAGAAAACTAACCACCAGTCACAACTGTCACCCTTTTGGGCTCACCACTCTAGCTCCCATGATGCACGCCCATAATGGAATGCTCCGCGGTGAACTTGCTTCTATCCTAGTTCGATTGAACCTGGTCCGTAAACAGAATAAACTATCACTCGAATGACTGAAACTGATTTCCCTTAATCCATTACATGCAATCCGAGTTTCCCTTGGGCGATTAATTAAACATACTGGTAATAAAAGTAACCACGGAGCTACTGTATGTTACAAAGTGAATAGTTAATACCATGAAAAAAAAAACGGGGTATTCCCTGAGGTAGAATAGCTTAAATGAACGTTCGCTTTGAAGCTTTGTCAAACGTGTCCATGCCAAATAGTAATAAAAATACAGACAGGCTATAGATAAAATATATTAAGTTTACGATAATCAAACATTGGCTTTCAGTGTGTGCGAACAAGTCGTATCAGTGTGTTTGAGTCTTCAGTCATTTGACTGGTCTGATGCACTCACTGTTTACTTCCTAAGTGCCGGAAACTCTGCTCAAATCTGTGATCAAAGTGCTACGTCAGTCTACCAACAAACATCAGCGAGAAAGTTATTGTGCCAGTTCAGTTCAGTTCAGCGACTTATTATTATCATCTGTGATGTCGAGTGAATCACCTCCGCCGCCTATAAGTGGAAGGCGTGCGAGTATCTTCGACCCTCCTGAGTTGAATCAAATGGAGCAGACCCAGATCAAATGTGCACGAAGACCAGAAGATTCTATCAGCCCTGACCATCAACGGAAGCGAGTATGTGGCAATGAATCCAGATCATCAGGATCCACGTCTACCACACCAGACACAGGTACACCTAGTGGCATTGAATTCTTGCCCACGACTGTTCAATCTCCAAATACAGACTTTCCATCATTCCCACAACCAGCAGTACCTACATACATGCCAGGCAACCTTCGCAGTTTCGCTGAGATGGCAAAAAATCCAGCCTTGCACCCGCAAGTACGTCAAAGAAGCCAGGTGACACCATGCCCCATTCCACCGGCCCAATTTTATATTGTCAAACTAACGAATCTGGATCTTGCTAAGGCAAACCCTCGCTCTTTATACACGATCATATCTTCCTTCACCCCCGACCTCCAATCATACCAACTTGAACTCCAGAAAACTAAAGAGGGCTATAATATCAAAACAGCGCAGCCATTCTACCACCATCTGGTACACACAATAGGACTAGCCCAATTTGGACCTCGCACGCAGGCCACCAATTTATCCAACCTTCAACCTTCCCGCCCCTATGCCCCCCCTTCCCGCCCCACCCCCCTACTATCAGTGGTGGTATACGGAGTCGACCAGCTGTACACGGATGATGAAGTGGCCCAACAACTAACCCAACAAGGACATACCATCTTCAGAGCCATCCGCATTAAAAACAACGCGGGACCCACGACTCTCGTCAGAATCCTAAGCCGGGACACTGCCACTCTGGATGCACTTCTGAGAGACGGGGCATTAATTTATGCTAGGCGTCACCGCGTTGAGCCTTCCCGCGCTTCAGGCCCTCAAAGGATGAGGTGCGAGAAATGCCAACGCTATGATCATGCTCCAGGAGCACCTTGTGTGCAACCCCAGGTATGTGGCATATGCAGTTTGGACCACCCAACATCTTTGTGTAATAACCGTGCAAACCCAAAATGTGTAAACTGTACCCTTCCCCATCCAGCCTTCAGCTATAAGTGTAAAAACCGACCCCCCCCAACTCCTGCCGAACCAGAAACCGTCATCCCAGTGATCTCCCAAGACCTCCCCACCCCTGCTCCTTCTTCTACCCTCCCCTCCCCTAGTACAGAAAATATTATTAGGTTCATGTCCATGGTATTGCAAAATTGTCTCCCATTCCACCGTCCCCTCATCACCCAGCACATTCAAATGGCGGCCCGGTTGGTGTTCCATACCCACGTAGATATTGCTTATGCAGGGAATAGAATGCATTATGCATTCTTCCCCCTTGCCAGTGCTCCCCCTATAAGCTAAGATGACTTTACAAATTTACTATGATAACATCCGTTCTCTGCGTGCCAACCGGGTCACCTTTGAGTTTGCCATCAATCAGCACTCCCCGGAAATTTTTATTCTAAATGAAACTTTTCTCAACCCTATCCAACAGCTGCACTTGCCCCCGTTCACTATCTATCGTGCAGATAGGCCGTCTGGTGCGGCTCGGGGAGGTGTAGCAGTTGGAGTACACCGTAACTTAACAGTCAAACAGCATTTCTATAATTGGCCACGCAACTTTTCAGAATATCTCATTCTGGAAATTTTCGCGCCATCCAAAACATTTACCATAGTCACTCTTTATTTATCACCTCGAACCCCTCCTCCTATAGATTTTTTACAACATATCGATCGTACCTTCACCAACTACATACTAGCCGCCGATATCAATATAAATTCATACAATGTAACAGATAATAACAATTTTCAAAACTTGCTACGTCAGACCCGAGGAGTGCTGGTTCCCTTCCCAGCGCACACTATTCCACACACAAATTCAACCCCGGATGTCATCCTCATGCCTCCCACCCTCTGTGCTAACCCTGAAGTCAAACTCCTACCTCATAACGGAAGCGACCATCTTCCTGCACTCATATCCATACCAAACATATTTCCCCGTTCAACAGACTCAAATCGTCCCCCTCCCACCCGTCAATATAAGAAAACCAACTGGAACGCCTACCGAAACACCATCACCTCACTCCTAGAGACAACCACACCACCAACCTCCCTTCCCAATCTCCAAACCCTTATAGTAGAAGCAGAATCTGCTCTCCTGACTGCCGATCGCCTTCATATCCCTCGCCATTCCCGCCATCCAACTAAACCGCCATTACCTCCAAAAGCCTTGAAACTCCTCCGTCTCTCCCATGACTATTACCGTACATATATCCGCACTCGTGACCCGGCTGACCTACACCAACATCGACTTCACCATCGCCATGCCAAATCATATATAAAAGCTATAAAACGCAAATACTGGACTAATACCTGTACGCGACTCTCTGATACCCCCGATGCCTCCAAATTTTGGCCTACGTTCCGACGACTGACGAAGACCCAACCTCCTTCCCCTACATATCCTATACGATCAGATAACATAGTGCCAACTTCATTTCAAGAAAAAGCCAACATGTTTGCTACCCATTTCCACTCTGTCTTTTCCCCCGTCCAAAATCCTAAATTCTGTAATCCAAATGATATACTTATCCATCGATTAAACAACCCAATCCACACTCCCGACCTCCTCCCCTCATTCGATCACCTTCCCCAAATTCAATACGATCACCCTCTAAACCACCCTATCACCCCAAAGGAAATCAACCGTATCCTACACCGACGTAAAACAACCGCACCAGGGACCGACACGCTTACATACAGACATGTTCAAGAAGCCCCCCTCCCCTTTCTCCATATTCTTTGTCTCATATACAATACCATGTTATATACCGGCTTTTACCCAGCCCACTGGTGCAAAGCCTCTATCCAACTATTCTTAAAACCCAACAAACCCCCCTCCGACCTACACTCTTACCGTCCCATCAGCCTACTCCCTGTACTCTCCAAAATATTTGAACTTATCCTTGCCCGTCGTATGTCCACCTATCTGGAAACCCTACACCTCATCCCAGAGTCCCAAGCCGGTTTTCGCAAACGACGATCAACCCAGGATCACCTATTTCACCTCACTTCCTCAATTAACGCTTACCTCAAACCTCGACACACAGCCGCTCTTATATGCCTTGACATTGAAAAAGCCTTCGATACAGTATATCTACCAGTTCTTATGTTCAAACTCCGTCATCTCTCCCTCCCCCCCTCTATTATTCGACTCATCTACAACTTTCTACACTATCGCACCGCCTACATCCGTTTGCGCAATGCACATTCCTATGTTTTCCCTCTCAGAGCCGGCGTCCCACAGGGATCGCCCCTTTCACCCCTTCTCTATCTCCTCTTCACACACGACATACCCCACCCTCCCACTCCCTTACGCCTCTACCAGTTCGCAGACGATTTAGCAATACTCGGCCTAGTACCTACAGCCCCCCGCCTAACCAGACTCCTACAAGCTTACCTAGATAGACTTCAAGACTGGTTTAACATCTCCCACATTACTGTTAACCCTCGTAAAACCCAATTCATCGTCTTCCGTCGAAAAGCCCGCATTTGCCGACCACGCAACAAAATCCAACTCACCCTTCACTCCCTTCCCCTTATTGAAACAAACATCATAACCTACCTAGGCATCACCTTTCAAAATAATTTTAAATGGAATCACCACCTCCAAAACATCTATCGCCGTGCCTATCACCGGCTAGCAGCCACCCGGAAACTTAAAGGCCACACCTGGGGCCTCAAAGCCCCCCAAATCCTACAGATCTACCAGACTTTCATCCGCCCCGTCCTTCTCTACGCTTCGATATCCTGGATCACCGCAGACCCCCCTCTTTATTTTAATCTTTGTAAACTAGACAGACATGCCCTTCGCCTAGCCCATTACCTCCCCTACGATACACCTTCAGCAGACTTCACAGCCCTGTATTCCTTTCTGCCTATCCTTGCAACTATTCATAAACTCCGCCTCAAATATTTAACCAAAGCTAGTATAGATAACTTACCTTTCTTCACAGAAGCCCTCACCATCTCACCCCTTGCCCAAGCTATCCTCGACGACAACCGCACCCCAGCAAATTCGCACCTATTCCCACCGCCAATCACCTAACCTCCATGAATGTACCCTACTAAACTAATACCCCACCCCCAGCCCACTATCTATCAATACCAACCTCCCCTTTTTGTTAAAATATAAAAATACACACTTTGGGTTGGCGACCTTTCGGTCATTTGGAAGCTCAGTGAGCCATAGGCATACAGCCTGCTCAAACATACGTCCTACAACTGTATTGCCACATCTCTGTACCATTTTCTTATATATATTTACATTTTCTTTTCTTTCTTTATGCCCACTGAAATGCTCCGTCTCCAGAAAATAGTGAAACCACCGTCAAGTCACACAACAACCAGTGAAGTGAATATGTGCCGTAATAATCTGTGAGAGTCAAGTGTCTAATGATACTACATGAAAATACGTGTGAAACAGAAATTGTGTAATAATATAATAAGAAAGACACTACTCTGCAATGACAGAAAACATTATACCAAAGAAAAGAACTAAAACCATCATTTAATGTTGAGTTAAAATTGTAAACTGTTTACCTTTGTATAACCATTGTTAAATTTCTCATTATGTATGTACATTGTTTGTGACAAATAAACGGGGGACTAGCAGGATGCCGGCCCGAGGGGGGTGCGGTGTGATGGGGGGGCCCTCCCTGGGGGGCTGATTTGTTGGTTGGGGTGACCTCTGCGCCATCCTTTTTCAACCCATACGTACGTCATGACGTACACCCACAATAAGAAAATACATTTCAATAATTAAATTCATAAGGCCTAAGGGCTACTAGTCTAGCCGATGGCCCGCCTGCTCCCGCGCTTCGCGCGGAAGTAGGAATCGAAATAACAATTGTTTGAGTTTGAGATGCAGCTGTCCATGCCTCCCTGTCCTGAGCTTATGTTTCCATCTCTATATAGCTACAACACCCTATATCCGAGGCAATCTGTTTAACATATTCTAACCGTGGTCTACCGCTACAGTTCTTGAGTCCTACCAACGTATATCTTCTCTTCATTAGCAGTCGCCAGATACATCTCTCCTCTACTACTCGTCTTAATACCTCTTCGTTTTAACCTATCTATCCATCTGATCTACATCATTCTCCTGTAACACCACATTTCAAACGCTTCAATTCTCCTCTTTTCTGCTGCACCAATAGTCCAAGATTCACTTCCATAGAGCGCCACGCTCCAGACAAAGGCTTTCAAAAATGACTTCCTAATACCTAAATCTATATTAGATGTCAACATATTCCTTTTTTGTAGAAATGTTGTTCTTGCCTGAGCCAACCTACTTTTTATATCCTCCTTGCTTCGTCCATCACTGGTTATTTTGCTTCCTAACTGACAGAGTCTCCTACTTCCTTTAGCTTTTCACCTGTCCATTTGATGTCGTCTCCATGATCTCCTATTAGCAGATAGTACTGCGGCCTCCTATCGTTCTAGACCTCACACTTCGAAATCGTTCATCACTGAATCTAACCATTGGCTCCAAGGTCTACCTCTGCATCTCTTAACCCCTATACCCGAACTAATCTCTTAGGTAATCGCTCCTCAACCCATTCTCTTCACATAACCCATCTGCAAAGCCCTGTGCGGATAGCAGATAACGTTTAGGGTAAATTTGCGGATAGTTTTTAAAATACAATGTTGAAATGGATTTTTAGCCTACTTTCGATTTTTGCAAAAAATGAAAGTAGACTTATGAGATCAACACAGGGCGAAAAAAGTGTGTCTGTCTGTGTGTGAGTCTGTGTGTATGTGTGTGTGTGAGTCTGTGTGTGTGTGTGTGTGTGTGTGTGTCTGTGTGTGTGTGAGTGTGTGTACTCTGAATGTCTGTCCCCCCCTATCAATTCGAACACGGTGAATGCGAATTGAACGAAATTTGGTACAAAGGTAGCACTAGCAATGGACACCTCAGTGCCATGTTTTATATCGCCGCCATCTTGACGGAAACGTAATGGCGGCCACACAAATGTTCAAAGCTTAAATCAAATTACGACTAACTTAATCATCCGATCTCTACCAAATTTTGCAACAACATACCTTTATGGGGGGGGAGCATCCTTTGACCAAACCAATAGGCCATCAGCGTAATAGTTTGCGGATGGCGGCCATCTTTGTGTGAAAATCGATTCCCCATATTAATTCGAACACGGTGCAACCGAATGGAACGAAATTTGGTACAGAGGTAGTACTAACAAAAGTCACCTCAGTGTCATGTTTTATATCGCCGCCATCTTGACGGAAATGTAATGGCGGCCACACAAATGTTCAAAGCTTAAATCAAATTACGACTAACCTAATCATCCGATCTCTACCAAATTTTGCAACAACATACCTTTATGGGGGGAGCATCCTTTGACCAAACTAATAGGTCATCAGCGTAATAGTTTGCGGATGGCGGCCATCTTTGTGTGAAAATCGATTCCCCCTATTAATTCGAACACGGTGCAACCGAATGGAACGAAATTTGGTACAGAGGTAGTATTAACAAAAGGCACCTCAGTGTCATGTTTTATATCGCCGCCATCTTGACGGAAACGTAATGGCGGCCACACAAATGTTCAAAGCTTAAATCAAATTACGATTAACCTAATCATCCGATCTCTACCAAATTTTGCAACAACGTACCTTTATAGAGGGAGCATCCTTTGACCAAATGACTAGGTCATTAGCTTATAGTTTGCGGATGGCGGCCATCTTTGTGTGAAAATCAATTCCCCCTATTAATTCAAACACGGTGGAACCGAATGGAACGAAATTTGGTACAGAGGTAGCACTAGCAAAGGGCATCTCAGTGTCATGTTTTATATCGCCGCCATCTTGACAAAAACGTAATGGCGGCCACACAAATGTTCAAAGCTTAAGTTAAATTACGACTAACATAACCATCCTTTCTATACCAAACTTTGCAACAACATTTCTTTGTAGAGGGAGCATCCTTTGACCAATCTAATAGGTTATTAGCCTGATAGTTTGCGGGTGGCGGCCATCTTTATGTCAAAATTGATTCCCCCTATTAATTCGAACACGGTGGAACCGAATGGAACGAAATTTGGTACAGAGGTAGCACTAGCAAAGGGCATCTCAGTGTCATGTTTTATATCGCCGCCATCTTGACGGAAACGTAATGGCGGCCACACAAATGTTCAAAGCTTAAGTTAAATTACGACTAACATAACAATCCTTTCTATACCAAACTTTGCAACAACATTTCTTTGTAGAGGGAGCATCCTTTGACCAATCTAATAGGTTATTAGCCTGATAGATTGCGGGTGGCGGCCATCTTTATGTCAAAATTGATTCCCCCTATTAATTCGAACACGGTGGAACCGAATGGAACGAAATTTGGTACAGAGGTAGCACTAGCAAAGGGCATCTCAGTGTCATGTTTTATATCGCCGCCATCTTGACAAAAACGTAATGGCGGCCACACAAATGTTCAAAGCTTAAGTTAAATTACGGCTAACATAACCATCCCTCCTATACCAAACTTTGCAACAAAATTTCTTTGTAGAGGGAGCATCCTTTGACCAATCTAATAGGTTATTAGCCTGATAGTTTGCGGGTGGCGGCCATCTTTATATCAACATTGATTCCCCCTATTAATTCGAACACGGTGGAACCGAATGGAACGAAATTTGGTACAGAGGTAGCACTAGCAAAGGGCACCTCAGTGTCATGTTTTATATCGCCGCCATATTGACTGAAACGTAATGGTGGCCACACGAATGTTCAAAGCTTAAATCAAATTACGATTAACCTAATCATCCGATCTCTACCAAATTTTGCAACTACATACCTTTATGGAGGGAGCATCCTTTGACCAATCTAATAGGTCATTCGCCTAATAGTTTGCGGATGGCGGCCATCTTTGTGTCAAAATGGATTCCCCCTATTAATTCTAACACGGTGAACCCGAATGGAACGAAATTTGGTACAGAGATAGCACTAGCAAAGGGCATCTCAGTGTCATGATTTATATCGCCACCATATTGACAGAAACGTAATGGCGGCCACACAAATGTTTAAAGCTTAAATCAAATTACGACTAACATAACCATCCGATCTCTTCCAAACTTTGCAACAACATACCTTTATGGAGGGAGCATCCTTTGACCAATCTAATAGGCCATTAGCCTAATAGTTTTTGGATGGCGGCCATCTTTATGTCAAAATTGATTCCCCCTATTAATTCGAACACGGTGGAACCGAATGAACGAAATTTGGTACAGAGGTAGCACTAGCAAAGGGCACCTCAGTGTCATGTTTTATATCGCCGCCATCTTGAAGGAAACGTAATGGCGGCCACACAAATGTTCAAATCTTAAATCAAATTACGATTAGCCTAATCATCCGATCTCTACTAAATTTAGCAACAACATACCATTATGGAGGGAGCATCCTTTGACCAAACTAATAGGTCATCAGCCTAATATTTTGCGGATGGTGGCCATCTTTGAGAAAATCGATTCCCCTTATCAATTCGAACACGGTGAAACCGAATGGAACGAAATTTGGTACAGAGGTAGCACTAGCAAAGGGCACCTCAGTGTCATGTTTTATATCACCGCTATGTTGACGGAAACGTAATCGCGGCCACCCAAATTTTAAAAGCTAAAATGTAATTACGACCAACCTAATAATCTAGTCTCTACCAAATTTTGCAACACCATATCTTTATGTGGGAAACATATTCTGACCAAACTGCAAGAACATCAGCCCAATAGTTTGCAGATGGTGGCCAAGTATGTGTGCAAATCGATTCCCCCTATCAATTCAAACACGGTGAAACCGAATTGAACGAAATTTGGTACAGAGGTAGCACTAGCAAAGGGCACCTCATATTCATGTTTAATATCCCTATAGCACGTTGTATTTCAACAAGCTACTACAACCAACATTCAATCATACTCGTTGAAAAGGACAAAGAGTTATAACAATACCCATGCATTTAGGAGAAAGTAGGATATATGTTCTTTACTGAACATCTTGTTTAAAATAATTTTATTTTTTCTTAAGATCTGTGTCTTTCACGTTTCTTGCTATTTCCATATTTGCTTTTGCTTGGATTGTATGAGCATATTAGAGAAGTGAGATAAGCCAATCATGGAAATGCCCTCAATTAGTGTTGACTTCTCAAAAAGAATATCCTCTGTACCTGGGCTTGCCTGAATGGGAAAATCTGACGACTAAGTGAGTGCAGTAATTAGCCACCCGCTGTTTCACATGCCGTTACTCAGAGGGACAAAACTCAGCCAACATTGCCTTGCAATTCACACTGCCTAAGGTAACGAATTTCTCCTCAAATGTCTAAATGTGTTGCTTTAATACTTTATGTTTTACCTAATATACGGTATTAAGAGTACTTTATGCAACTCGCCTATAATGGCAATAATTTAGACACGAATATGTTCATAAAACGAACGCAAGCGAGTTTTATAATTTCCATACGAGTGTCATAGGCGAGTTGCTTACTACTGTTTGTGTTCGACGATAATTAAAAATTTATTATATGTTTTAACAGAAATATTCAAAAATATCTGTTGAGAGTCAGCCACTTGAATTTTGTGATCGGAGTGCAAGCGCTGAGTATGATATCTCTGTTTTTCAAGCTCTCTGAACGACCCACGCATGCCCTCTGTGTGCTTGTAATGACATATGCAGGCCATATGTTTACAGCCTGCCGTCCAGCTCTATAGCATTCACTGATATTGTCACCGAAGTCGTTTGAATGCAATGCGCTGTGTAGAAATTGGTGTTTGTGATATTAAGGTACAGTGTTATTTCTTGTCTCATATTCGCCAGTTTATTTACGCGAATATATGGACGGTGCGTATTGCATGTCGGTAATTTATATCGAAAGATGCTGTGTTTATGTCCGACATGTTGGATTTTGAGCGCAAGCGCGAAGGTATCCTTACTTAATTGGTCAATGAATGAGCTCTGATTGGCTGGAGAAACTGTATCGTAATGAAAAACAGTGTTATAATGACCATCATTATGATACAGTTTTCTGACACATAATGTTTTTCCATTTCGGCATCGTCGAACATAAAAATATTTTTGCAATGTTAGCGGATTCGGATATAAACATGCCGATGTGGGTTACGTTTTATTTGTAAGCACAGGGTTCTACCCATCTGAATCGGCTCATACGAACAGCTTCGTCTAGCGTGTTCATTTCTAACTTAGCCTTTATCTCCTCATTACGAGTACCTTCCTGTCATTGCTCCCATCAATTTGTCCCAGCAATTATTCGTGCTGCCCTCGTATCCGTTACCTCTCCTTCATTTATAGGATGAACTAAATTTCCATCTGAATCATCGAGCCTTGCTGAGTGTTGACCAGGGTATTGTCACCAAGGAACTTCCTGACAATATGGCAGGTGTTTAACAGAACTGCCTTCTGTAATTCAATATTGTTACGTGCCACCCCCTAGTGGCACTTTTGTTAACTGGATTATGGTGGGTAGGAAGCACAATACCAATTACTGCTTAAAGAAATAATTAACTTTATTGCGGCCAGAAAATTACACTACTTATCAGCAATTACAGACAATAGGAACCTTACTCCAGTTTCCTCAAGTCTCTTGCTTGTGGAGAGTTCTCGTCCTTTCACTTGTCAACAAACCCCAGAAGTTAATCCTGCCGCTAATGAGCGTAGTGGCCTTGACAGAACTACATGCAACTTCTTCCTAATGTGCGCCTACTACAGTACTTACGAGCATTTGCACGCTGTTCACAAGCTGGGAGAAACAATGTCACTGGATTTCGACACCACAATATCTCAGACACTCAGTGAAAGCACACTCACTCAGGCAGTCCCCTGTATGTTTCTCACTTCGCCGCTACACTAGGGGTTTCGCAAGTCACCACACTTCTGTCGCTCAGAATAAACGCTCACACTAGCTCGTAAAACACAACAACAACCCCTGCTTGACAGGTCGCACTTATATAGCAGACCGGTGACTCAATACATGCTTCTAGATCCATCCAGGGTTCACGGCTTCTCGAGGTTTCCATCGCTGGTCCAGTCACGAATATTCTGGACTATCCCTTTGTCTTAGTAGCCCTGTTGCATAAGGCACACGCAATACAGGAGGCAGGCCACAGCCCAGCCCCTGGGGCAGTTGTGACTCAAGCGGCGAGCGATGACACAAACTCACAGCCGTAACAATATATATCTGTGGATGCAGATTCATTATTGATAGACTACTGTGGAGAGGTTTGGGTATAACACCCTTACACGATACAATTATTGGGATTGTAGTGTGTGTGTGTGTGTGTGGATAAAAACAGTTACGACTTGAATTTTAAGAATGTAGTACTTTGTTTCTGGCAGCAAGTTTTTTTTTGAATTGTGTATAGTTGATGTACAAGATCAACCATTCACGTTATTAGCAAATGGGGTAAATTCCCGGCGGCAAATTGTACAATATTACAGAAAATTACCAACTACAATATAATATCAAACACATTATGGTGTTGGAAGCCATTTTCAGTGTAACCTTAGTAAACGAAAGTTTGATGATCCTCAGTCGGTCAACACCATTGTACTCATTGTACCGATTCTTCTTCTTCTTTTGAGGATTAGGGAATAACCCATCCAATTGGGTACAATGATGTTGATCGATTGAAAAGCACCAAACTTTCAAACATCAAACACACTTAATGTACACAAGTCGGAACAGGTAGGGTTAAAATCGTTATTGTATCGTCTCTTTAAACTGTATGTTCAGCATTGGCAAGACATTCCTGTAGGTATAATAATAATAATAATAATAATAATAATAATAATAATAATAATAATAATGATAATTATAATGATAATATAATATCGTATCGCCTAGGGTGCCGGATGCAAGCTTTGTTTTTGACCTCCAGAGGACAGCTTGCATGCCGAATTTTGTTGTTCCTTGGACGCTATGAAAGTCTAGGAGGTTAGATATCTAAGCTTCTTGACACTATAGCGCTTTCTAGTAGAGAAAAGATGAACTTTTATATTGGCGGAAAATCCCGAGATTAATTTTGCCATTATTAACACGGCCTACTGAATTCAAATGGGTTCATTAACATGCCAACGTCGTATGACATGCATGCCGTGATATTTGTCACCTTTCAAAAATCACTTACTACAGCCAGGAGTGAACCTGCAAGCTAGGGGTTGGTAGTCCGTAGTCGACACGATAACCACTCACCCACCGTGGCAGGGCATTCCTGTAAGTACTGATATAAGATTATATAATACACAATCATCTCTACCGCGAGTTCATTTACTTGTACCATACATCATGTTCAGTTCTGCCATGCTGTTAGTAATGTTGTTGGGCCCAGGTGTGGAAGACCACAATCCAATCTTCGTGCACGCCACGCAACTTCATCTCCAATGATGGAGATACACGTTGTTACTCCCTTCACCCCAGTTTCTCTCCATAGCCACATTTAATAAAAAAAAGTTTGGGCTGTAAGGTGAGATAAAATTGCCAGTGGTTTCCATCGCCTCTATCCTCAGCTCGTCTGGCGGCATGTTGATTGATGATAGGTTCACACATGCATCCATATTTCTACAGTCTCTCATTTATTTACCAATATATGCCTTATATGTGACAGAAAATAGGGAGCGCTCCTTCCGTATTGAATATAGACAGAAAGAATGAAAGAAAGAAAGAAAGAAAGAAAAAAGGATCTTTGTAGTTCATTTATTTATTTATAAAATGCGAATACATATGCCATTAAAACAAATGTTTTAAAATCGGTATTGAATAGAAGTTAATCTAATATTCAGAATTATACGCCAAATCAATTCTCAATTTATACATATTCTATATAAATAGGACATGTCATCTTCAGCTAATTAATAAGAATCAATTAAGAATTAAGCTTAACTATTATAAATGTACTTAAATCTAATAAGAAAAGAAATATTAATGTTAAAATTGAATAAAATTAATAAATATTAAAAATGGATATCCTTACAAGTCAAATTAAATAAAATGACATATTTGACATATTTCTTTTCAAAGTGTAGTTAAAAACGAGAAAATATTATTGGCGAATGTAAACAAATATTAAACTATATAATAATTCTTATCAAAATAATTTTAAAATAAATTTCTGTAACCAATCAGTGATAAATGAATAAGCAAATAGTTAAATGCTTAAATGACTAAGCAGATCTTCTTATCTTCAACACGAAGTTATTTATCGTACACGAAGTGTGGAAGGCCTAGTGGTAAAGGGCCCCACTTACATAGTTTATACTTCACTGGCATAACTTACATCTACATTTCATTTTTACAATATTTACATGTATTACTAAGATATTTGCAGTAATTAGATTGTTAATAATAAGAGAAGGTGTATTGGATTTCATGGCAAGTGAATTAAAACTCACCAATTTTTCTAGGTTTATGCCGTGTCTTGTGTGGGATTTCGCCTAGAAACACTGAGCTGGCTCATCAGCGGGCTCTTGGTGTCTGTGCACGGACCCCCTGTCAGGAATTACACAACTAGTTCCTTGGAACTATATGCTCCTTGGACTATCTATCCTCCACTGAGTGGCATATCTGTGGTGTCTTCTTTGGGGTTCAACAAAAGGAGAGAAATAAATGGTTCCCTTACTGTTTTTGCTGTGCACGTTTTACTGATTCTATCTTACGTAGAATTAACCCCTCACATTTGGTGCTAAAACCTAACTATGACGGTCATAACTGACCAATTGCATAACCTCCAACGTAATCGTACGAGAGAGAGAGCTAATGTCACACGATTCACTACGGCAATTCACGTGTTTGACGACACAACACCGGTATGTAGTGATTATTATCAGTAGGGCTCGGATCGATATGCTCGATAAAATCTCCAGATATACTCGAAAACCGTGAGTTTTATGCTCGATAGATATGCTTGAAAAAAACATTCTATTCTCGATAGATATGCTCGAAAAAACATTATATGCGGTTAAATATGCAGAATATGCTCGAAAATCACCCTTAAAAACTATAGAGAGGAAAGTGAAACGAAAAAACCAATAACATACCTTTATATACCAGCTTTTATTTCTAATTGTACCTATATGTATGATACACTGCAATATACTCGCATTCAAGTTTTTCAAGTATATATAACAGAAGTTTTCTTATAGAAGTTACAGTTTAAAAGTTCACTTACAAAATGTTCAGAATTAGGCGAGTCAAGGAAGTACAACAAGATTTTTTTCTATGTTTTCAATTTTGAATGATTTTCTTAAATCAGTCAATAAAAGTTTCAATGACGAGATCGACCTCACTAAAGGTTAAAAACCTGCGGTTCTATTTTCGCACCAGATAGGCTTTTCAATAATTATTTCTCTTTTCGAACCTTAAGGATGGTCAGGGTCCGAATTCGGGGGGGGGGGGGGGAATTCGAAGAAAAACAAACTATTTAGACGAAAACCACAATAATATGCATTTATATGCTTCTATTCTGAAAACCGCGGTTTTATGCATTTATATGCTCGAGAAATTTCATTTCTGTTGGTCCCAGAGAGGTGAAAATACCACCGAATGGCTTATTTCAATGTGTACTAGTCAGGAAAAAAATATGCAAATATGCTCGAATCCGAGCCCTAATTATCAGCATCATCAGCAAAGACTTCAGGAAACATTAGATAAGCATATAAAATTAGATAGCGCAATTCACGATATTTTATCGGACGATGAATTCAACGCAGACATCGTAACATGTGAAGAGTATATTGACACTGCCAAACGTACTCTTCTTCTCGTCCTTCTTCTCATCATCCTCGTTCTTCTCCTCCTCTTTCTGCTTCATCTTCTCCACATCTTCCTTCTTCATCATCTCCTCCTCCTCCTTCTTCTTCTTCTTCCTCTTCTTAACCTTGAAAGTTTGTGGTGGCACGTCATGTGTTATTGGAGAATAAGCGCTATTCTCTCCGCTTCTGCGCCAGATGTGTCTATCCGTATAGCTTGCCCTCCACATGGTAATAATAATAGTACATTATGCAACGAGCCTATAATGGCAATAATTAAGACATGAGTATGTTTATAAAACGAGCGTAGCGAGTTCTATAATTTCCATACGAGTGTCTTAAATACCATTATAAGCGAGTTGCATACGACTGCTTATGTTCGACGATAAGTATAACTTTATTATACATTTTAACATAAATATTCATAAATATCTGTTGGGATTCAGTCACTAGAATTTTGTTAGCAGAGTGCAAGGTTTGGGTAGGATATCTCTGTTTTCCAAGTGCTCTGACCGACCGACGCATGCGCTCTGTGTGCTTGGCATTGTTTACAGCCTGCCGATGAGCATCTGCATTCAGTCAAACTGTCACTGAAGTCGTTTGAAAGCAATGCGCTCTGTTGAATTTGGAGTTGGGGATATTAAGGTATATACTGTGCTATTTCTAGTCTCATATTTGCCAGTTTATTTACGCGAACATATGCACGGTGCACTTTCGGTAATTTATATAGACATGTTGGATTTTTAGCGCATGCGCGAAGGTATCCTTACCTAATCGGTCAAACAACTGCCTCTTGAGCTCTGATTGGTGGGAGAAACTGTTTCATAATGAAAAATAGTGTTATAATGAGCCTCATTATGATACAGTTTTCTGACATATAGTGTTTCCATTTCGCCATCGTCGAACATAAAGTTGGTTTTACGTCCCGTTTACTACTGCGGCTTCTAGAGACGACAGGAGGCAGTAATGTTGTTTCGAAGGGCATCTGAAACATGCCAGTAAATCTACTGACCCGAACCCCTCACATCTCTTTCAAGCACTCGAATTTGACGGGAATGCTGACCCATGAGACACAAGATATTTATTTATTCACAATAAGCTCTGTGCGCATGACAACAGACAATAGCCACTTCCACACGAAACGTAGGGAAAGGAGTAACTTAGTAACTAGCAGCATCATAACACAACGTGGTACAGAGAGTGCACCAGCATTCTGGAAGAGGCAGAATTTCACCGTTTGGTGGTAACTTTCCTGTACCACGATGCATTGAAGCGATGATAGCTGGTGGATCATTTCATGCACCACCTAACCTGAAAGAGTTAATAATAATAATAACCCCTGGCACTAGATCCCATGAAGGGCCTAGGCCTACCAAGCGACCGCTGCCCAGCCACTTGGCCTGCAGATATTGGAGTGACGCGTGTTCAGCGCATCGGCACCCCTCGGCCATTAATCTTTATCTCCGTGAAGGGGGCGCTAACTCATTGTCAGACAGTTTCTCAATTGTCCTCCCGAGACTGAGTGCACCCCGTTCCAGCCCCCCCCCCCCCCAGCGTCAGTTCCTAAAATCCCTGACGGAGCCGGGAATCAAACCCGGGACCTCCGAGTGAGAGGCAGGCATGCTACCCCAACACCACGGGGCCGGCAACAGTTAAGCACCCTCAAATGCCAACTGACTGTGCCAGGACTCGATCCAGCAACCACGAGCACTGTAGTCGAGAACGTTACCACTGTGCCACGCAGGCAGTCCGTCATCATGGTGTGTGGTGGTGCATCGCGTGTTATTGGAGATTAAAGCGCTGTTTCCCTAATATTCAAGACTAGTTGAAGTGACTTCCGGATTAGGCGTAGGAACTACTATTTCCTTGCACCTTAAAGAGGCGTGCCGTTTAACTTAAACAGCTTCCACTTCTCTCTCCGGGTGGTACCAACTGCAATTTAATTTACTCATCGGCATAGGCTTGTCCTACCGCGAAACATTGTTATATCGGGATATTCGAAAGTCCTCATCGTCTGGCATCCAGCAATTCATTAACGATTATTCATAATTTTTATCTGCATGTTAATAACTTCGTCATTTTGCCATCACGGAACACAAAGGGATTGGGACCTGCTTTGTAAGATGAGTTAATCATTGAGGCGTGCAGATGTGGAAGGGACATGTGAGCTATGAATGGCCCATCAGTGGGCAAACGTTGGCTTATTGAATAGCAATTAGGTGTACCTACACTGCAAAACATGAACGTTGGAGTTTATCAGACAGTATAGCAATTGCTACCAAATGTTCGACGTGAAATTATTCACAGAGGACTGAAATAATCAGGCTGGTCTTAATTGCCTCCACGATCAAACGAATTGAGTTGAATACTGGAATATTAGCGTGGTCGATGTGACCACTAAAAGTAGGCCTACTAAAATTTTAAACAAGTAGTTCCGTGACGAACTAAAGAGCCTACTTTTCTTAAAATTTAATTTTCATGCCAATCTATATAGATCTATCTAGAATAGTGACTAAATCGAGTTAGTATGAACCCTTATCATTGTGTCCAATAATAATGTTTCATATTAATAAAAACGATGGAAATACTAAATACATGATATGCTGGATATTTGAGTAAAATTGATGTAGCAAGAAATCTGGACTTGGTAAGACATGCTACGTGCTGGCTGGAAACGACCGATAGTTTCACAACCAATGCTATTCTTATATTTCTGAGAAAATCAGATATGACGCTGTGGCGTACGTGACCATCGACAGGCCAAAATGCTGCGTACAAGGCAAGGAGTGAGAGAGAGGACAAGTGTCGTGACGTGAAAATAAGGGCGGGATTTGTAAGGTCAGAACTCCGACGCCAACTTATCTGACCAATAAGAAAACATGACGCCAGAACATAGCGTCAGTGTGTTTTGCGCGGCAATCGGTTATAAAAAGATCTAGCGATCGGTTTGCATGTTCGACGGCAGATTCGCGACCTGTGAGAAAATACAAGATTTTTGAGAGGTCACACATAATTATAGGCCCATTACTTAAAATATTGAGGAGCTGTTTTCTCCCACCATTGAAACTTTAGGCTTTCTGTATATATACAAATGTCTGAGATGAACCGGGGCACTCCTAATTATTCTTCGACAGTCATTTTAAGACGTCCTTAAGACGATATGGTTTTAAAATTATAGTTGTGTGTCGACAACGAAGTTAGAAATTTTCATAAAATTGTGAGATGGCAATTAGCCATAGAATAGGGAAAGTCGACGATTCTGCATAGGACGATCTGAGGAAGTAAAATACTTAGAACGCAGATAGAACAGTTTAAAAACTTTGATTTAATTGTGTTTTAACAGCAGCAAGATGTCGACCATGGAGAGAAGACAGCAAGCTTCATCCTCCATTACCATCAGTGTTATGGGCTAACGGCCTAATGATGGGAAATGACGAGGCGGGAGGCCTCTGGAAAGCAGTTTAAGTGATGAGTATTAAAAAATTGATTTATTGATTTTGGACGAGGGGAATCGCGAGAGATGTGTGGAACTTTGTATAGATTTTATTTGTGTGGTTTAATTTAAATTTTAGGGTTTGATTTCTTAACTGACATGCGTGTAGTAATTTTTGGCATTGCGTGACAATTATGTTGTACAGTAAATTTTGTGACTTAAATGTTGTCCTTATGTATACGTAATTCTTATAGCGAAACGGCCGCATCGATTAACGTATCTATAAAAAGTGTAGCCATGAATGAGAACATAGGAACGACAATGATAAATGGACTGAATTAATGATATGTTAAACTAATTACTACGTGGGGGGAAAATTAGTGTTTTGTTGCTTGATAACTTGGGATAAGTTTGATTCCAGTTATTATTCTTTATTGTCATTTGGACATGTTGTGTGTCATGTATCTGAGGGGTGTGCTGATTCATGCTACGATGAGATCTTCGAGAAAGTGCCACGTGTTTTTGGGTGTAAGTGATGATGAGGAGAGGTAAAGCCTGTCCATGACTGCGACATCATTCCGGCAAACTAGTTATCCGTGGGGATAAGTTTGACCTGGAAATGTATTCTTAAAAATCCCTGAGAGGATGTTTTGAGATAATGTGTTATTTATTTGTACGCGTTTAACAGGTGGCGATTAGCAAAGGTGCTGTACGCTGGCTATGGGCCAGAATCTATATTTAGCGTGGCACTAATTACTACTTGGGGGAAGAAATCAGCCACTCTCTCGGTGATGCGATAACAGGCCCGGCTGTCTCCAGCTCCGTTATGACACGTTATGTTTGCTTTAAAGCCTAATGAGTTAAGGTTATTTTATTTGGTTTAATTTGGGGAGTTGCCATGTTGTCGATCCAAGTTTCTTTTATCATTACTACGACTTATTTGTTCATTGTTTTAAAACGCCAAATTTTCTGGCGTGAAAATTAAAGTTGTATTTTGTTGTTGTTGGCTCTTATTTTCAAGGCCATTGTATTCATTATAAATATAATTGGGCAACCGGCCAAACTTGTTCATGTCATGTTATGCTTTCCTAGTGTTTAAGGTATAAGTCGGTAATTCCGCAGCCCTTATTTTAAATAATACACACGTGTATTTGGTTGTGGTAATCCAAGGTTAGAGCATGTCAGTAGTGTATATAAATATGTAATTGTTGTTCCCACATTTCCGTAATTCGTCCTTCGCAGTACGGAGTCCGTTCCCGAACCAACTGTTTTGGTCGGAAACGAGCGCCCGTCAAAATGCTCATTACTTGAACTAGTCTTAAAACCCGTGTCGCTCATAAATATTAAATTCTTGTATTATTTTATTTGTTTGTTATTTTTGGATCTTGTGATCCGTTTCTTTGTTACTTTGATTTAAGTGACATTGCAGTCACAATGCTTGTTGACAGCTGTCATGCCGTGTCATCATGGTACGTCAGGCTGGTAAGTGTCAGATCTGTTCACGCGAGTGAACAATAAAAGGGTGGTTATGGTTTTTTTTTATGTTTGATTCAGTTAATAAATTTCATTTGTTAGTAGATCCTGTTGTTTTTCTTGGCTTTGTAATAATAATAAGTTAACCTTATGAACCCTGGAAGTTATGTTGATAGCAAAACCTCTAAATCACATTCACAAGAATCCATTACGACCCCGAAATTTTGAATCTTGTCTACATGCTATTTTCCAAGGGTATACTATATAGATCTATCTAGAATAGTGACTAAATCGAGTTAGTAATACTGTACTAACAAATTTTAAGTACTGCTGTTTAAAATTCACCTGAAATAGTGTAGCCTAATAGAGTAACTTACTACAGTTGGTAGCCCTGGTGACTCTGAATATATTCTTAGTTCTATCTCTTAAGGTATAGAATGCACATACAAAGTTTGGTTGAAGTCGAATGGATAGTATGGACGTTACATGCTGTTTGATATTGGATTTATCAGTGCGCGTAACATCTTGTTGGGAAGAATGTCAAGTATGCTCAGAATTAATCTGAAATATTACGAACTATTACAGTGCCAATTTTGGATAATATCTATTTGATAGTATAGAAGTTACATGTAATTGAAACTAGCAGAAAGCTTAGAATCATATTGGCAGCACTGAGGTATATTAGTTACTCCAAATTAATGAAGAATGTCAGGTACTATACGTGTGCAAAGTTTAGAGCTGATGGCTTGCATACTTTCCGATATATTGATATTATGATTCAACAAATAGAGAGAGCACTTTTTAACAGTTGGCAGCCCTGCTGGTTAAGAATACGTATAGTCATGACTGTTATGGTATACAAAGCACATAAGAAATTTGGTTGAAATTCATTTGTTAGTATGGAAGCTATAAGCATTTAAAAACTGGACCTATCACCAGCCTTAGTTTCGTGTTGGCAGCACTGATGTATATAAGTTACACCAAACTAAGATAGAATGTCAGGTGCTATACGTGTGCAAAGTTTAGAGCAGTTGGCTTGCATACTTTCTGATATATTGATGTTAGGGTTAAAACATAGAGAGAGGATTTATTAACAGTTGGCCATTTGTCAATTGTCGTATACCTACAAATGTTCTACATGTTAAGCATAATAATTCCGAGAACTTTTTGCTCTTGGCGTAAGGGTGTCTCATATAATGTTTTTCAGACAAAGGTTTAAGGTAATTTTTAGAGGATTATTGATCTTTTAAACTGTTTTGATATTGTGACCATTAAGAGAGATATGATTTTTGTTTCTCTAAAAAAAACTTTTTCCAATCCATGCGTCAATGGTTGGTGATATCTAAAAACTTGAATAACATAAATATTTGGCCCTTATCCAGAGAATAGCTTTGAATGTATTCGATATTTCACATATTAAGATAGTTATAGCGGTATTTCAGAGTTTCGGAAAAAGGCCCGCCATTTTCACCCCTCTGGTCCGATTTTTACCATTAACAAACTCGACCGAGAATTTAAAGGGCTATATAATAATTATTACGTCTAAATTTGAAGGTGATTGATGCCAATTGGCGGCAGTTATCGTATCCACAAGAAATTGATATACAGGGTCTTTCATATAAAGTAAGAACGGTGAGCGGTGGCTTTGTTATTCGCTGCTGCAGTGGCCTTGGCCGAGCTTGTGGCGTGCCACGGCCCCCTGCTGTAGTATTGAAAGCGCGCGCATAGTATATTCTGTACTCGACCTTACAATAAACGTGCAGGTGTTCAGTCGCCAGTCTGAACCTCAGATGTTAACATGTGACAGTTATCATTACAACATCGTATTTTTGTGTGTAAAACTTACTTTAAGTACGAGTCGGCTCGGCGGGTACGTGATGCATTTGTTCAGCAATTTTCTGATGAAGTGCCATCTTCACAGATTCGCGTATTTATGAATAACTTTGACACTACTGTACTGAGTCAGTGCTCTATAAAAAGCATAAAATTAAAAATCAGAAACAGTACAGTGGCAGAACTCACTCGCGTCAGACAGAATGTGGTTACCGATACAATGCCTGTATAACCCAGGAAGGACGACACTTCCAGCATCTTTTATAAGATAATATTTCATACAGGATTGTACTCACGCTTAAAGTAGGGGGCCGTGGAGCGCCACAAGCTCGGCCGAGGACACCGCAGCAGCAAATAACAAAACTGCCACTTGCCTTTCTTACTTTATATGAAAGAAAGACCCTGTAGTTAGATAGATAGATAGATACATAGATACATAAATTCAGTATGAACGTTTGAATTGACGGTGGTTTTGGGATCTTAGGGATGTGCAATGTAAAGATATGTCGACATTTTCCGGAAGTCGACCCCATGGTACCTATTGCAATAGGTAGCTCTCTTATGAAATCTAACTAAACACCAGCTCGTATGTTTGATAAATAACTTTGTTGTTATTTCATTTAAGGGGACTTGGACTTTGTGGTCATTTAGCCTCATGTATGTTACGTCGGTGTGTGTAGAATTTATCTGATAACCTTGTTCTAGAAGTGTTTACAGTTGTGTGTGTATTTGTAATTCAGGTGAGAATTTGGAAGGAGACGACCGTGGCCTTAAGTTAGGAACCCTCCAGGCATTTGCCTGGAGTAGAAATGGAGAAACTACGAGAAATCACTTCTAGGGTGTAAATCGTACCCCACCTCGAGTGTAAGCCGTTGTAACCCTCATGCCAGAATCAAATTTCTTGGCAGAGCTGGGAATGGAACACAAGACTTCCACGTTCCAAGGAAAGACAAAATTCGACATGCATGCTGCCCTTTGGGCGCAAATAACAAAGCTTGTACCCGGCATCCGGGTCCATACGATATTATTATTATTATTAATATACCATCCTTCTATCCTTTTCTCTCTCGTATTAGTCTGTGGTGACATTCAGCAAAAATATTAGACTAGTGTTCAGTGTCATACAGGATGCAAGCAGAGACATATCGACCTTCCTGACAACTACGCTTGTTGGGCTGCATAAAACAATATTATTTGGGGCAATTTATTCACCTGGTATCTAACGCCATAATTTAAATTTGTAAAAAATTAATAATCCAGCAATTCTTCTTGGGTTTTGCCATAGAGAGGAGATTTGTGGGAATATCTTTTTTGTATTTATTCATTTCCTCCCCCAACGTTCATACAGCTATAAATCACTAGGATGCGTAATTATTTTCCATTGGCTGATAAAAGTGCGCCCTCTCTTTACATTGATTCATTACGAATGACCAGATTACTGGCTTCTGGCCAAGTCCGCAGCGGAAAGTGACGTCATTTTAATGTCAAGTCACCAGAGACAAAGTAATGTATATAGATATTTACGGCCCCTCAGTAGAGTGAAGAATACTCTTTACTCGCTGTACATTGATCTTCAAGAGTAACGGAGTACACTCAGCCTCGTGAGGCAAATCTAGGAAGAGGTGCCATCCTGGAAGTGGATTTCTGTGGGTTCCCCACTTGTAGCCTACTGCAGGTGAATGTTGGGATGGTTCCTAAATTAAAGACTTGGTAACCTCCTTCCCAACCATCATCTGAACTACAATCACACACTTATACAGCCATCACAATAACACAGGTTAACATACAAAATTCCACACACACCAAAGTACACGGGGCTACATGACCTCGATGAATCAACAACGGCAACAGGTAAGCCAGTAGTTAGGGCCTATTGGAATAATAGTTTTCATTATAATTTTTACTATCACCCGTACTTTAAGTGGCAGATGACCTACATTTTAGCCCCTTAAAACAATGACAAAAGAAAATGACAACAATGAAATTAAAACAAATAACTAAAGAAATCAATTTCACACCCAATCAAATAGATCAAATAATACTAAGATATCCGACAAAAGATAGTACGAGTGTATTACAAACACCAACCAGTGATGTAATGTACCCATATTACATGGATAATGCTCGATCACGACCTGGCTTGCTACTGCGGCTTTCGAGGTATGTTACGTTCAGCCCACAACATGATCTCACATTCAGATATGAAAGCACTTTAGGATCTACAAGACTACATTGAAAACTAAACATATTACAATTTAATATGAGTGTATTTATTAAAACTCCCAGGAACAAATACAAATTACATCCACATCAATATTTTTGGAAAATCCAAAAATCATCATAATCAAAAATCCACAAATTTTAATAAAAATCATGTAACTCTCTATTATAGCTTTATCTTGCTTAGCTGATATCTATATTTGAATATCAATGCAAAATTCCCTTTTTTTTACAACATTTCATTAAGACATAGAGCATGCCTATCATTTCATAAAAAGCATATACGCTAAGGCTTCACGGACATTTACCGTATCACTATAATCCCTTCTGGGTTTTCATTTACCTTTATTTTACTTTGAATCACTTTCAAGCTATATTAACTCTTCCAGTTAAGCCTTAGGTTTAAACAAATCAACAATTTTTAAACAAGCCATGGTCCGAACTCACGTCTTTCAGACTTATTTCTTTCATGCTTTAGGTTGGTCTATTAATGATGTATCATGTGCTATCATTTTTTCATTACATAGTTTGCTTACAAACCCAATTATTAGTTTACCCGTACTGTTTAAGTACATTTTCTTTCGGCGGAATCGAATATTTATTAAGAAACTTATTCCATGACTACAGTGGTCAAATATTATAGAATTTCTTCAAACTTAATGTGGGGACGATTGTCAAAGACCCACCAACTCAATTATTTACTTTATAACCCTGTGACACCTTTACTTAAGAAATTTGCATCTTCCGTTATCATTTACTAATATCCATTCAGCTCTTACTACTTCCGTACACAAAGTGCCTATTGTATTCGTTCACCCCTCGCGGTCTAAGAGGTCTGCTCGGTAGCGAGACTCCCCCCTTACTCTTCCTTAGCTGTGATTTAAGACTCCCCGCCCCATTCATTCTCCTCGCGACTTTTCAACTGTTTACTTCCTTCTTAAAGGCTTATGATCATCAAAGTTAACACGTTATTTCAACTATTTATTCCCTGCCTTATATATCATTCATCTCATTTCACTATAATCAATGCCATAATTAGAGATCACGACGCATCACATATTTACTAGGCAGATAACAAGAGATCTCAATCATATCTTGTTCCGTCCCTTTATAGGTAGAACACGAGGGATCCCTATCACTCCTCGCTTCAGTCCGATTAATTCATTCATTTCACATACTTTTACTTGGTCGGATACAACAACGATGCTGGCAAAAGGATGGGTTATATGATACTAGGCTCGGATTTCCTCTGCGTTTCCCCAGTCATATCATATCTCGTAGAAACCCTTATACCTTCCAGATTAAAACACACACATTTAGCAAAGCCATAACAGGTCTTATACTGCAATATAATACCTTGGGCGGAATCTATTGTCCCCCAAGTGGGTCATACCCTCGTAAACAACAATAACACCGACGATTTCCGACAATTTATACCTTTATTTTTGATCTCCCAAATTATGCATGTTATAGGATATATACATTTGCTAGCTTGATATTGCTTTTTCTTCATTACTTATAGGTCCATTTTTTGGCAACACAACTTTAAATAACTTGGACTTTCATTGCATCCTACAAATTATCTTCGACAATTCAACTTCACTTGCATCGCGGCATTTACTTTTTACTGGTCTGTACTAAGACATATTACTTTCAACATAGCCTATGGCTCACAACTTCACAATACAACTCCAAGGTGTTCGATTATCACCAATTACTTTTAACTCATTACGTTTATTGGCTGAATAGCATTATTACTTTATTATTTTTAAGGTATCTCAAAGATCCTTCGATCATACAATTACTTCAATTACTTCAATTATTTCAATTGTTTTAATTATTTCAACTCGAGTTTATTATTATCATTCTCATGAATACTTATCGTTCCATTATTTACTTATGGAATGCAATTATTCAATTCAATTCAATTCGGAGCATAAAAACTCAAAACTTATTATTTTCGGAGTATAAAAACTGAAAATTTATTATTATTATTATTATTATTATTATTATTATTATTATTATGGTGCTCTTTTCATATTATCTGTACTTTTCGCTTATCTGGCGTAATTTACTTGCCATTAACATTATTATATTCGATTCCTCCTCTCAAATTTGACTTTTCATTGTCAATTATTCATTTTACGGGTTTTCATTATTATTATCATTATCATTTTTGGACTTCAATAAATTATCCTTTACATTTTTGCAAACAATCTTTGCGGGTTTTCCTTTACGTTTTAACATTATTTGTTCTTTCACTAGTGCATACATTGTATACACTTTTTTTAAATTCACTGATTAGACATGACACAATCATTTAATATAATAAACATTTTTCACTCACCCTTTCTGCTGTTCGGCTTATGACCTGGCCTTTGGATGTTCTCACCCATTTTCATTTCTTAGCAACACATTTCTACACTAAAATAGACCTTTACCATCTTGTGGTTTTCCAATTTACACACGAACATATCTTGACACATTATTGCTATGCTTTTTCTTAACACTTATTACAATTCAAAAATTCACCTAACTATTATTTACACTTGCACACGAACCCAAATCTCAGCGTACTGTGGTGAAAAAACATCACGGCGATGGTGATCCTAAGATAGTCTCCCTATCCTGCATTGGACGTGTGATTGCTCCTATAGATCTCCTATTTCTAGGCAAGTGTTTCTTTCTTTCTTTCTTCTATTCTTCCTAAGATAGTGTCTATAACTATTGTTTAAATGTCTTTCTTATAGAGCTTCTCACTTGTTAACTGAATGTTATTTGTTTATTTACAGTCGCTCTATGCTCTCGATTCTACGGTTGCTTCTATCGCAATCCTATATTTCTCAATCTATCCTGGACTTCCCTGAAGACCGTACACTCCTGTCTTTAATACTCTATGATTTGTGTTCTTTAAAATGTTCCGTTCTGCTCGAACCTATGTCGTCTGACGTTCAACTCGTTAACTTTCTACTATAATAACTTGTTTTGAAGCTCCCCTCTGGGACCTCTAGTTATATTGTCTCTGTTCTGCGCGGCGTAGATTTCTATCGCTCACAAACTATTTGTTTTGGTCTCAAACCTATATGTTCTTGGATACGAGTCCATCCAATATTTCAATGTCTCTTTACTTCCGCACTTTTGCTTCCTTTAAAGTTTTTAACGTGCTTTTCGTATTGTAGCCTAACGTATTTTAACGCGGCTTGGTATCAAACCAATGTGACTTTACCAAAGTACACAACTTCACTCGAACTTAATAACTTGTCTGTCGCGACTTGTTTTATACTTCGCCTCTTCCGAGGTTCGAATTCTAATGTCTTTGAACGTACTTCCTCCACTGAGGTTGTGATGATATTGCTTACTAGCGTAACCTCTTCTAAAGCTCGGATCTAACTGATCGTCCTGATGAACTTCTGTATAATGTCCCACCTCCACCGAGGCTTGTTTCTGACTGATCAACTTGGTGTAGCGTACCTCCTCTATCGAGGCTTCTCGATCAACTGATAAACTTCATGTAGCGTACCTCCTCTACCGAGTTTTGGATCTGATTGACGAACTTCATGCTTTTTCTTGAGTTTAAAGCCTTATTTATTCGTTTTGGGGCAAAAATTAATCCCTGACGAACTCGGGAGTTCAACTTCTGACTTCTGGCTCTAATCTAGTCTATATTTAAATTCCAAGTGTAATTAGTAATGAATTTACAATTGCCTACTGGCGGAACGGAATTTGTTCACTGGTTGATTTTTAGCCTATTTTCAATATTTTGAAAAAATAGGCTTATGAGATGACCTTTTGTCCGTGTGTGTGTGAGGAGTGTGTGTGTGTCCCCTAATAACTTCTAAACGGCTGGAGCGATTTCAATGAAACTCGGTAATTCATAGCACTATTCCAGACGACCCCGACCGTGCCCATCAAATTTTGTTACAACTCACCAATTCAACATGGCGGCTCTCCGAAATATTTCAGCAGCAATCAATATGTCCGAAACTATTCACAATATCACCCTGGAATTTTTTACGGTGGTAAAGGGAACTACTAGAAGTTCACCTATGTGACCTTTGAAAATCTGGTATCTACAAAACCAACATGGCGGCCACGCGAATTTGCGACATTTAAATAGACGTTTCTCGCGATTTAACCAACCAAACGCAATAACACTTGGTAAAATATATGTTTATTCACATTCTAATGCACCGACATCTTAACTTCTTTTAATTTTCTATATAACCACTAAATGGCGGATGGGCGAAATATTTCACCGGCATTCTATATCTATGAAACTATCACCGGTATCACCCTGAAATTGTGTACGGAGATAAAGGGCACTACTGGAAGTTCATCTATAAGGCTTTCCATAACCGGTTAACTACAAAACATACATGGCGGCCAAGCGAATTTGAAAATTTTAAATGACCTTTCTCGCGATCGAAGTGAAAGTTTGAGTAATGAACCTACGCAATAATTTTCCTTTAAAGGTATATGACTCTATGGCCTATACATTTAACAATCCAACATGGCGACAGACGGTTCTGAATATCTACGAATCTAGTATAGCAATCATACTGAATGTTTTATGTTCATAGGGGCTATGAACTCATGTTCACCTATAGGACTTTAAATAACCTGGTGATCACAAATCCAACATGGCGGCGACGCGAAGTATACATATTCACATGGACGTTTCTCGCAATTTAACCATCCGAGTGCAGTGAAACTTGGTACAGTAAATCCTTATACTTATGTTAATCCACTGGCATCTAATTTATTTCAATTGTTTCCATAACCACAAGATGGCAGCTGTGCGAAATTTTAAAATCTCCTTGTTATCTCTTGTGCCCTAATCATGCGATTGAAGTTTGAATGCTATACGTACACAATAATCTTCATGTAACAGTACGGTACATAACTCTAGGACCTACATATATAAAATCCAACATGGCGACCATCCGAAATATTTAGTCGGTTCTCAATATTTGCGAATCTGAAATTTTGTATGTTGATAGTGGCAGTTAACATAAGTAGGATATATGAAAATAGGCTGTATAGTTCTTCACGGAACTACTTGTTAATTAATTAAATTAGTTCTTATTCCCTCTGCAGGTCCGGCCTTATTTCTCCTGCCTCCGCTTGTATTATTCCACTCTACATTCCGATGACGTATTTCTTTGCTTGGATTTTCTGAAGTGCCTTATTTCAAGTTTACCAACCTTCCGATTTATGCTGTCCCTAATTCTGCTTCGACTTTAGATTTAATGAACGTGGGGAGTTTATTTTGTTAAGTTTAATATATTTGAATTCTCGCTGGCTCATCATTTGCTGGGGCCTCGTTTCAAGTAGGCTCTTGAGAAAATAGTTTTCTCATAAATGTCACACTCGAAAAGTGATAATTTCTCGCTGGGCTGCTTACTCGTTGGAATGTCGAGTGTTAGTTATTGCCCTTCAACTCTACATTTCCTAGCTCTTTTAATGGCTTCTATAACGACCCTTTTTACTTAAGCTGTCAGACGTAATGTCACTTCATGTGTTTACTCAGCCACCTGCGTATCCTGCAGTGTTTCTGCAGCCTATTTTCATGCCATGAAACAGGACGTCAAGCAAATTACGTCGGGCAGAAATAAAGGAGGATAGACACACGTTATAAAGAGCATAGAAATACTATCAAACACAGGAAACATTCAACAGTATGCAAGCACACGCATGACATCGGACATAGCTTCACAAATATAGACACTGACCTAAGAATCATACACTAAGAAACAAAAGGCAGGGAACATGACATAAAATAAGCCATAGAAATTCATTTAGCTAAACTAAACAACCCAGATAACCTAGGTGAACACACATTCTTGGCAAGTTCAACCCTATTCACAATATTAGGCAACAATCCCGTCAACAAAGAGGTAATAATATAACGAGAGAAGCTAGGCAATGAATATCAAGTAGTTCCGTGAATAACTAAAGCCTCTTTTCATATATCCTACTTATGAATTGCCTCTATGAACATATAGAATTTCAGTTTGATTGCTGTAATAGATTCGTAGATATTGAGAGCCGTCTAAATATTTCGGATTGTCACCTTGTTGGATTTTCATATATGTAGGTCTTAGAGTTATGTACTGTTACTCGAAGATTATTGTGTAGGTGTAGTATTCAAACTTCAATCGCAAGATTAGGACTCAAGAAATAAAAACGAGATTTTGAAATTTCTCACAGCCAGCATGTTGAGGTTATGTAAAAATTGAATTAAATTAGATGCCGTTGCTTTACAATGTGTCTAAACATTTATTGTACCATATTTCACTGCGCTCGTGTGGTTAAATCGCGAGAAACGTTTATTCAAATGTTTCCAATTTTCTTGGCCGCCATATTAGTTTTGTAGTTTACATGTTTTTGAAAGTTACATAGATGAACGTTTAGTAGTAACCTTTATCACCGTACAAAATGTCAGGGTGATTTCTGTATTACTTTCGGAGATATAGAATGCCGGTGAAATATTTCGCACAGCTGCCATTTTGAAGTTATGTAAACAATTGAACTAAATTGGATGCCAGTGCATTACAATGTGTATAAATTTCGGCTATACCAAGTTTCACTGAGTTCGAATAATTAAATCGCAAGAAAATTCTATTTAAGTGTTTCGACTTCGCCTGGACGCCATGTTCGTTTTGTAGTCAACAGGTTTTTGAAAGTCTCATATGCGAACATCTAGGAGTGCCCTTTATCACCGTACATAATTTCAGGGTGATATAAAAATAGTTCCGGAGATATGAAATGTCGGTGATATATATCGCACAGCCTCGATGTATGATTGGTGAGACGTAATGAATTTTAAAAGGCACGGTCGGGGCCGGCTAGAACAGTGCTATGCCCTCACCGATTTTCATTGAGTCACCTCAGCCGTTTAGATTTTATAAGCGTGGACACATACACACCCACACGGTCAAAAGGTAATCTCATAAGCCATTTTTTTTCATAAATAGGCTAAAAATGGGGTATTAAAGGAGAAATGCTAACCGGTAAAGATGTACATTGTACCATATTCTCAATTAACCAAGGCCTAAGTAAGGCAGTGTTGATGAGCTCAAGAAGCCCCTAAATGACCTGGAGCGCTTAAAGGGGACTCATTAGTGTGTGTGAGGCGGGGAAGAGATTGGTCGTTAATATTTGAGATCGCCCTTCCATTTCACAGATTAGGTCATTGCCGGCCATGACACAAAGTAATTAAAACCAAATAATGTTTTTATTAGCAACATCAGCTGGCGTGGACAACACTTATACGTAGCGTTAGGGACATATTACTCAGAACAACACCTAGAGAGCACCCCTGGGGATAGATAGGCTATGAAACTAACAAATCTCGTAGCAATCAGTCCGAGGTGAGAGCTTTGTACGCAAATGGACGCTACATAGGACTCAAGCTTTTAATACCAGTTAAATTGACATAACCTTATTCCATTCTAGTGCAGTGTATCATGTGTGTATTTGCCACATCGAGACATAACGATACCATTAGGCCTTAATTTAAATAGGAGCAATTGATTTAGAAAATAAATAACAAAAGTGTAGACAACATCATACCTGAAGTTAGTCACAATAATAATTCAATAGAACTATAGAAGTGAACTATACTGTCTGTAAATAAGTTTGACGCGTTGCACTAGTTTTTACAATCTTATTTAATCTAAACATTGCTTGTGCATAAGTGTAATTAAATAAGTTGGATCTGAAGATGAACGCTTGACAATTTATTATATTTGCATATTTCAATTTATTGCTTACCGTTTCATGAATGTTGGTTGTTTTATTCTCAAAGTATCCATGCATTATATTTTGGCTTGGCAATATCCAAATTGCTTCATACGACTTACACATATAAAATACATGGTCAGTTTTGATTACGATTATGTACTGCATTATCAAATTGGACAGCTAATTTCAACAGAACGATCCAACTAGTAGGAATCTTCTAATTTATTTCAAGGTTAGATAATTTTATACCATCAAAATTTTACATCTTTCACCAATCTATTAACAAAGTCGTAACAGCATTATAACTGACAAGTATGGTTCATCTGAAAATTTTAAGGTTAGACCACATCAATGTGACACAGACTGCCGTATCCATTAAGATTGATTTATAGTCATATTACGTCCGATAATATTAAACCACACTGAAGGATTGTGATACATCGTACAGCAGCGACGTCCGATTCACTCTAATCGAACCATATTTATTAACAAGCAGTCCATTAAGGTGCATTTATATTCATTCTGTTCGTATTTATTCATATGTTTTCTAATTCTTTTTGTGAGCTTTCTTTATATTTAAATTCCCAATAGTTATTTTTGTCGTGTGACCTCCGGAGAGACCGAGTGCAGGTCTTTCTAGTCGACGCCCGTGGGCGACCTGCGCGTCGGGATGAGAGATGGAATGGATGCAGATGAATGAAACTGGGCAAGGATGTAGAAGGAAGCGGCCGTGGCCTGTCAGAAGGTACCGTCCCAGCGTTTGCCTGGTGTTGAAAATGGGAAACCACGGAAAGCCATTTCAAGGACAGCCGACGGTGGGGCTCGAACCCACGCGTCTACAGAGTCAGCAGAGAGCTTGGCCCCATGACCTAACGCTGCGCTTTAGCGAGCGTAGCCACTGCTGTCGGTTAATTTCTAATACTGTTTTGTAAGGATATCCAGTTTCTCTTCTATCTTTGTAAACTTAGTTTTAAGATTATTTTAATTCACTCTACGTTGACGAGGGTGTCAATGAACACCGAAACATGTACTATAAACAGTGATTACACTACATTCTTTAGTGTTTGACAAGGTGGTTTTGAATCACATAGTTCGAAACATTTGATCCAATCAAGTACCCAATTATGTACATAAAAGCGTGTTATTTCGTAATAATATATTATTTCTTTCAGGCTAGGGAATGTAAAATAATTGTTTCCCGCCTAATGCGAATGAGCACAATTTGTATTGACTGACTGGAAAACTGTCTTTAATAATCACCACAGGCATCATCAAGAGATTGTACCAGACTGAGCCTCAAACGTTAACCTCTTCAATGGCATTGATATGAGGATGTACTTCCGAGGTTAGAAGGGGATAGTGGATTTGTATCTCACACTTCTTTCTGTACAACCTCATGGAATAGTGGTTGATTGGTCCCTTAGTTGGCTGAGACAACGCGGTCATGTACTTTGGGCGTGTGTGGAATCTGTCTGATAACCGGTGTTAATTGTGATGACTGTATTACTGTGTTATCTGTTTTATTAATTCAAGTAAGAACTGCAGACATTCAATTTTCAAGTAGTTGGTACTTTTGCTACCAAACGCCACCGTCAACGACAACTAGTTCCGATCTTGGTCACTAGATGCCACCGAAGTCAGTTCCTGGCGACGAACGTTGGAACCTAAGAGTATTAGTCAAATCTAAACTATAAATTTGCTTCACACAAGTGTAATTAGTGGAAGGTTCTTTTACATGCCATACATTTATGACATGGGACCGTCGGCTTTACTTCCCCTCCGAAGGAAGGCATATTGAGGGATTTTTAATGCTCTTAAAACATCCGACGACTTCGGACGGATTTGAACCCACGACGTTGAGCATAGAAGCTCAGCATGCCACCAACTACGCCACTGAATCCACCCCATCATGGAGTAGTGGCTAGCATTCTTGCCTTCACCCCTGAGGTGCAGGCTTGATTCGCGGCTCTCCCAAGATTCTTATTCTGGTATACTCAGCATCTTCAGGAAAAACTGAGAACAGCTGGGGTTGATTCACACCTCAGCAATCGTGGAACTAGTTTTCCTTGGTTTCCCTCCCCTAATTCATTTCCAGGCAAATGCTGAGACGGTACCTAATGATGGACACGACTTCCTCTTACCTCTTACCTATAATAGAAAAGCGCATACAAATGTACTGGCATCACAATGACACATTTTATTTGACAGATATCACACACACACCCAACTACACGGGGCTAAATAACCACATTGTAGCAACAACAAATATTAAGAATAAATGCGATGAACAAATTTATTGGTTACTTGTGACACGAGCGGGATTTGACTCCTTCCGATCAACAGTAAACGCTTATTGATGTTGATTCTTTTTGATCATGTAGTCCCGTGTACTTTGGTGTGTTTAGAATTTGTCTAATAACGAGTGTCTCTACGATGTCTGCACTAGTGTGTGTATTTGTAATTGAGGTAAGATTTGGGTAGGAAACGGCTGTGTCCTTAAGTTAGGTATCATCCCAGCATTTTCCTGGAGTAGAAGTGGACAACCACGGAAAACCACTTCTGGGACGTCTGCAGTAAGATTCGAACCCACCTCTTCTCAGTTTTGCGTCATGAGGTTGAGTGTCACAGAATTAAATTTCATGCTAGCCACCACGCAACGAAGTGGCTAACACTAAAAGCATCTTAGGCCTTAAATTAAAGGGAACAATGGAAGGTTGATGATAATTCGACTTGGCGCAATGTCACATCGATTAATTGAGCAGCCATTGTCTTAGTTCGTGTTAACTGGGCAGGAAGGAAGCCTCGTCCTATTAGCACTGGGTTGCAAGCTCCCTTGTTTTTAATTAAATAGTAAATACTTTAACTCAGCCAGGAGCAGAAAAGAAATTCTCCCCATTTCTCAACAGTTTTCAAATATAGCAATCTGTTCGGGGATAACATCACCTTTGTGTTAACCCTCAGGGAGGAAGGCTCATCTTGTTAGCATTTATTTACAAACTGCCTCGTATTTAATTTGAGAGGTTAATATAAGATGCGTTCAAAAAGTAACGAGCCGGAGGCATAATCACAGAAACCAGTACCTGTATGTTAAAAGTATTGGCCGTGGCTGTTGAGGCACTTGTCCCACTGCGACACGAGGCGGTGAATGGCTGTCTCATAAAATTCCCTGGGCTGCGATGTGAACCAGTTCCGCTCGTACAGCTGGACGTCGGCGTCCGAGGTGAATCGTTGGCCCCGCAGAGCCCTTTCAGGGGAAAAAACATGGCGTAATCACAGGGAGAGAGGTCTGGACTGTATGGAGGGTGGCCGAGAACCTTCCATTTGAATTTCTGCAGGATTGCCGCGACTGTGTTGGCCGTATGAGGTCGTGCATTGTCGTGGAGCGACCACGGCGGCTATGGCGTTAACTGTCACTCGGCGGTCCTGGATAATGAGTGCATCAACAAGCTAGACGTTGTCATCGGTAATGCAGGGGGGGGGGGGCAGATCGGGCATCATCGGCTAACCACATCCGTCCTTCCCTGAACTCTTGTGGTACGCCTTGACACTTGCAAAGGACATGCAGTGTTCGCCGTACACTTGTGGCATTCAGCGATGATTGTCCGTTCCCCCTACGCCTTCCACTGTCAGAAACCGAACAACACCTCTTTGCTCTTCGGTTGACGCCTCCATGTCACTGTTTGCAATGCGACTGGCAGCGTTGGACGATTGATGCATGCTGCTGCTCGCTTTTTATCGTCACGTGACGTGCACGCGTGCCCTATAGCGACGGGCTGTGACCTTCCACACTCTGGTCGGAACCACACCTCGTTACACACGCCACGATTAGCCGATGTAGTCACCGGCTTGCGCATTCCAGCCTCCGGCTCGTTACTTGTTGAACGCACCTTATACTTAAATTCAGCCAAGTTCTCGTCACGTGAAAAGAACTGCCTCCAAATAAAGCAATAGGGTACCGGTAGTTGGTTCATTGGTTCCTTGGTTTAGGGGCTGCGACAACGCGGTCATGTAGCCCCTTGTACTTTGGGTGTGTGAAGAATCTGTCTGATAACCGGTGTTAATTTTGATGACTGTATCAGTGTGTGTTATCTGTTTTTAATTCAATTAAGGAATGCAGACGATCATATCAAGTAGTTCCTGCTTTCGCTACCAAATGCTACCGTCCACGACATCTAGCTGTGAACTTCGCTACTACTAGATTCCATCGCAACCAGCGGCCAGTGACGAACGTTGGAACTTAAGAGCATTAATCAAGCCTAACTTACAAAGTTTGCTTCACACAAGTTTAGTTTGTGGAAGGTTCTTTACCATGCCATAAATCCATGACATGGGACCGCCGGACTTACTTCCCCTCGTAGAAAGGCACGTTGAGGGATTTTAAGAGCGTTAAAATCCCTCAGTATGCGTTCCTTCGGAGGGGAAGTAAAGCCGGCGGTCCCATGTCATAGATTTATGGCATGTTAAAGAACCTTCCACTAATTACATCTGTGTGAAGCTAAATTGTATAGGTGAAGAATGTAAACAACGCTCTTAGATTCCTACGTTCGTTGCCAAAAGCCGACTGCGGTGGCGTCTAGTAGCTAAGTTCTGAACTAGGCCTAGTAGTCGTTGACGGTGACGTTTGGCGGCAAAAGTAGGAACTATTTGAAAAATTCAAAGTTGCAGACCTTACTTGAATTAAAGAACAGATACACACACTGATACAGCCATCACAATTAACACCGGTTATCACACAGATTCTATACACACAAAGTACACGGGGCTACATGACCTCGTAGCCCCTAAACTGAGGAACTAACTGTGCAATGTGCTCACCACTCTCATATTCTTGTTAGAGGAAAGTACAGCAACGAAATACTGCTGCCGCCAACCCTTTGGGAATCACAACTTTTGGAATGTAATTGGACGTTCAGAGGTCTCCGGCGTGATAGAACGCTCATATTTCCCAACTTTGAGCTAGATTTAGCATCATAGCCAGTTCCATGGCACTGCAGTTTTCAGCAGAGAAATGATCCTTGAATATCCTAGGGATGAAGGTGACTTAAGAATAAATGCCTCATAAAGAATGAGTAGTAATATACCAACAGTTAAGATACTTTTGAATGTGGGTTGATTAAATCAGTGTTTAATAAATAATAATAATATCGTATGGCCTCGGGTGCCTGGTGCAATCTTTGCTATTTGACACCCAGAGGGTAGCTTGCATGTCGAATTTCGTAATTCCTTGACTATGAAAGTCAAGGAGGTTAGATGTTAGATATCTAATCTCCTTGAACACAATAGCGCTTTCTAGTAGAGAAATGAGGAACTTTGTGCTGGCGGAAATTCCCGAGATTAATTTTGCCATTATGAACTCGGCCTACTGAATTCAAATGGGTTCTTTGACATGCCAACATCGTACGACATGCGTATCGTATTTTTGCCGCCTTTCAAAAATCACTTACCACGGCCAGGAGCGAACCTGCAATCTTGGGGTTAGTAGACCGACACGCTAACCACTCACCCACCGTGGCAAGCAATCAGTGTTTGGGAAGATATTGTTAGTGATTACAACCCAATGATTTTCAACGACATGTTGAACTACAGGGTCTTTATTTTTGCTTGGCAAGGCAATTCCGCTCGACCTTCGCCGGCTGTTACAGGTTGGCGCGCGCGGTCTCCGGCCGTATTCCTACGCTCTTGCTGCGGTAGACGTGTGAGCTCCGAGCTAATCGGGTGTTTTATAAAGCTACTGTGTACTGTATATCGTATTGTATAGTGTTTTATTGTGACTGTGTACGTGAAATATGTGAACGTGTATATCTGCACAATACGTACACAAAGTGCAGGAAATCATGCACTAGAACACGAAAAAAAGTCTTAAGTGAAATTTCCAGCGAGACCCATTCCTATAAATTGGACAATAAAACAACTGGCTAAGAGATTCAAACGCACAGGGTCAGTAAACAATAAAAATAGACGTTGTTATTTCCTTACTGAAGCTAAATTAACCGGAGTAACCGGGAGATTCATAAGGAGATGCCGGTAATGTTTGCCAGCGGATGGGGAACATTTTCAGCATCTACTGTACACATGGTGAGTGTAAATGTATGATACTGATTTTAAGCACCGTTTTCTGCCGTACATATGCGCGCGCGGTCGCTGGCAACTGAGCCGTCTCTGGTGGAGCGCGTGAGTGAGAATGTCCTTGCCAAGCAAATTAATACTATGTGCGGTGGTCAAATGAAAAGGTACGAAACGATACTGTGGGTACAATTTATTCGTTATTCAAAGGTAATCCTGTGCACAGGTGTCCCATTGCTTCACTAGCCGCAGGATTCCCTGTTCCCAGAAGTCTTGTGGTTGTGACAGGAGACAATCCTGTACGGTGTTCATTAGTTCGTCGTCTGATTGGAATCGTTGTCCCTTGAGATTTTTTTAACGGACCAAACAGATGGAAGTCGCAGGGTGACAAGTCTGGGGTGTAGGGCGGGTGCTCAAGTTGCTCCCACTTGAACGTGGCCAATACACCTTGTGTGACGTTAGAGACGTGTGGACGAGCGTTATCATGGAGCAGAATCACTCCCTTCGTGAGCAGTCCAGGCCGTTTGTTCTTGATGGACTTGCGTAGGCTACGGAGTGTCGCACAATACACGTCACGTCCGTGCTATAGGAATCCGACTGGAACTGGACGGATGGAATGCCCAACTGTCAGCTTATCTTCTGCACCATGTGTGTGCGCGCCGACGCATGCGCAGTACCACGCCGGACACTACTATAGGATTTTTTTTATTATGGATACTCGAGTTTAGGCCTTAATTACAACCAAACGAACAAACGTATTGAAAAACTAGTTATACCAATATTTTTCTTATTTAATTCTGCGTTAGACTATATAAGCCAATTATTTTCAAGTTTATTAATTATTTAGTTATTTGTGGTTGTATGAAAAATTGTCCGTGTTTTTGACGTATTTTCTAGGAACCGCACACTTAATACTATATACATGGAAAGCTACTTGGCTGAGAATAATGCAATTCTTATAAGTGATAGGAACAAGTATTGGTAGTGCAAATCTCAAGTTTCAATTTTTTTCAACTACCCGATAAAAAGTTCTTATACTTTTTCTGACGTAACGTTTTCTCAGCCCAGGATAAACGTACAGCAGGAAACTTGATGTCATTTTAAAGGTCTCATTCGTGATTCGTACATCTCCTAGATGTTGGCTTACGTTACCGCAAAGCAGGATATTCAAATATCAACCGGTTTCGGTTGTACGATGATTCGTACCTTCTCATTTGAACACCTCTCGTATAATGTGGATTCATAGGCACAAAAACATTCGTAATGACTAATGAACAAGCCCCGGATTCTTAGGTTCTGACCTATTTGATTCCTGACCTCCAACTCTCCTAATTTGAGTTTATTGTAATGTTTAAGGCACCAATAGGTAATATGCTTCAATTTTACTGAGCCTAAAATGACTTAAATTTACGTCAGAACCTAGGTTGGTTCCTTAGTTTAGGGGCTACGACAACGCGGTCATGTAGCCCCGTGTACTTTGGGAATGTGCAGAATCTGTCTGATAACCGGTGTTAATTGTGATGTCTGTATTAGTGTGTGTTATCTCTTTTTAATTCAAGTAAAGATGCAGATATTGAATTTCAAGTACTTCCTACTTTTATCGCCAAACGCCACCGTCAACGACTACTAGTTCAGAACTTGGCTACTAGACGCCACCGAAGTTGGCTCCTGGCGACGAATGTAGGAACCTTAAGAACGTTATTTAACCTATAAGTTAATTTAGCTTCACACAGGTGTAATTAGTGGATGGTTTTTTAGCATGCCATAAATAATGACATGGGACCGCCGCGCCGGTTTTACTTCCCCTCCGAAGGAAGGCATACTGAGGGACTTTTAACGCTCTTAAAAAATCCGACGACTTCAGCCGGCGTCAGGACCTAATATGACCCATTTTATGTGATAGAACCTAAACATACCTAATGTCTGTTCGCCGTAAATACTTGCACGTGGTCACTTGACTGTCTGGACAGGGAAACACACCCAGTTCACGTCATCGGCTCGGCCGGACAGGGGTAGCTAAGAAGCTCAGAGATCATTAGTCATGCCGTAGCCCTAGAAAAGATAAGACTTGCCTGTCATAAGCAGTCAAGAACTAATTAATTAATTAATTAAATACATAAACAAACAATAAATGAACCGCGCTGTAGCATGTAACCGATAAGTCAGCCCGCTTCACATACACAGCACTGAAGTTGACGTTGGCATACGTTCAACAGGCACGGTTGTGTCCTGATTGCGGTCATTCCAGATTGCGTTCACCTCATTAGCAGTACAGATTGCGGTCACTTCCATTTTAGGGAAGAACTATAAACATTCCAGCGTCCAGATTGCGATCACTTTTCTTGAGAGACCGGTCCTTGGTTCTTGGTTCTTCCCGATTGACTCATACCTTCCGTAAGTTTTGTGGATAACAAGGGGAACTGATATTTCACTACCTAACCAAAGAATACAGTTCAGTGTTCAGCTGAGCACACCCCATTAAACGTCGCTTAAAAAAATCAAGTCCCCTCCCAATCTGACAGCTCCTCGTAAAGCAATGATTATAACATTTTCAGTCTTAAGAATAGAAACGTTTCAGGAACGGAATCAACGACCTTCAATTTCAACAAAATTGTTGTAACGGGAAATTTTATACTTACAGAATATAATTTTTAATTTCTGCCCCTCTCCTCCCATTTGAGGTTAATGTAGTGTATCAAGAGCAAAGAGAACTGACACATGACATGTACCTCAACATTGGCAAGAGGGGTGGAAGTGAAAGGTGAGGAAATCCCCAGGGGATTTACAACCGGACCGAGTTCCCAAGAAAAGTGATCGCAATCTGGACGCTGGAATGTTTATAGCTCTTCCCTAAAATGAAAGTGATCGCAATCTGGAATTACCGCAATCAGGAAGACACCACAGGCACAGCTCTATGCCCCCCCTTGCGGGCAGCCCTGCAATCTCGTGTACAATTGTGTTTACTTCCACTATCTTGACTCGGCGAACAGACCTTACTGATTTTGCACCTCTTGCCTCATGTGAAGTGGAAAGCAGTTCCTCTGCTTTCAAGCGCATTTTAACGGAAGACAGAGAATCTTTCAAAATACTTCATTGTTCAGTGTTATAGCCTACTAGGAGTGTCTGTGCACGTAGCGTTTACTATCAATTGTGTGTAGGTATATTGCAGTTGGTACTTTCAAATACATACTAAAGTTACATTTAATCCCTCCCTATATTATTCTGCTAAGGTCACATTCCAGTTTTGTACTGAAAACAAGGTCCTATTAACACCAACCTACACATATGGGGTTCCTACAGGTTCCGCATAAACCAGTGTGTGCGCGAAACACACTTACATCTTAAATGCCTCACAATTAAATAAATACCATTTTGCACCCGAGAAAAGGCTTATAAAGTCATAAAATAAACTCATGAATGAATGGCAAGTCGTGTCGTTTCCAGGCAACAGTGGCTCTTGACGAGACACGGCCGACTGGATGCGAGTAGCTCTCTCCACGACCGGTATAGAAAATGAGGCTCTTTTCAAGAAATCCCGTTGGTTACTCTACTGCTCATACAGCACTGTCAACCCAGTATAGCTTAACAAAGACTTGGCACTATTTGTACCGCGGCGTCCTGCTAGGCGAACCTGCCGCTAGAGCGCAGGACAGCGCAGCGGCATTGGTAAGATACCTAACCTATATGTCTTTCTGTATTTCCAGACTGTATTTATGTTTTGCATTTTTTGCTTTGCACGTTGCGAAAGCTCGCATGGGCGCACTAGTGTTACTTTTATAATTTGAAGTTACAATGTTTTAAACCCAATGGCACGCTCAGTGATTTATACATACTGTACAGGCCCATATTCTTAAAATCTTATAAATTCCTAAATTGAACACATTATAAGGACCCATAAAAAATTACGAGAAAACAGATATAAAAATGAGATTTTTCTATATACAGTAGATGATTGGATACACTTTATTTGGATATTAATTCAAGACATTCTCATTTTGATATCTATTTTCACGTAATTTGTTGACAACATTCATCAATTCTTTGGCATTTTTCTTTGGTTCCTCCTCAGTTAAGGGGCTGTGACAATGCGGTCATGTAGCCCCGTGTACTTTGGGTGTGTGTAGAATCTGTGTTAATTGTGATGGCTGTATTAGTGTGTTGTCTTGTGGTTGTCTTCCTGGATGGAGCTTCCAGCAGTAGCAGCCTGTATTATTACAGTATAACCATAGTTAATTTTTTACAACCATATAGTCACACTAAACAGACAAACTCCGGATTTCTATCACCATTTTAGCATTCCACCTAACAATAGATATACTATATTTAGCATACACCAACAATTGCATTACCAATACTGCAACTAAATAATTGTACATATTGTAAATATTTTTCACCTGTATTCTCAAACATAGATGTTATAGCCTAAGTATAATGGATCTGATGATGATCACTTGACGATCGAAACTGGTCATCCTAGTGTATTTATTAATATCATGTAATTTATTTCAGGATTAGGGCATGACCCAGCTCTTTTTGGGTACATTCGTGTTGACCGACTGAAAAGCACCAAACTTCTTTTATGATGAGTTAAAATTACGACTTCTACGTCTTTTTAATGCAATTGAAGAATTTAGCCATGGGGCAGCAAAGAGCTAACTGGGTTAACTCAGCACTAAAAAGGTTAACTCAATTTTAAATTATATTGGTTCAATTTATTATTTTAAGTTTAATGTTTTTGAAAGGATATATAATACATTTATTTCCAGTTTAGTTATTTTTCCTCTAAGTTCTGATTAGAATAGATAATACATTATTTAAACTGAAAAATACTCCATTGAAGGTTCGAAACATGTACAATTGAATATACATTTCATGAATTATAATGATTGGCGAATTATTTTTAAAAGTTCTCTGTTATACGTCATTCCATTATTTGATGGCGAGAACTGTGGATTCCCAGTGAATAATTTAATACCAGCCACAAAGCCCAGGCAAAACAAAACTGCCCTTTTTTGTGTGGAACTCACATTTTAAAATGTGGTATATTAAAAATTAATTACATTTGCATGTTCACTCGTGAATGGAATAGAATGAAAAGTTAATTTTAATCACGCTTCATAACGAAATTGTCTGTGTGGGGTTACAAGCTGTTATCTTTGTGTAACGAGATAGAGTTGTGGATGTGAAATGAAATGCTGCAGGATGCTGAGCGCGATGTTGTTATAGTTACTGTGCAACTTGTAAATCTGAATAATAGAAACTCTCACATGTGTATCATCAACTCTACTTTATCGGTATGCGGGCTCGACGCGAATAAGTTATGGCAGTTTCTTCGAAATTATTTGTGATGTTCATCAGCTTCAGATCAAGGAAAAAGAAGTTCTGTGACGAACTAAAGAGCCTACTTTTCTCGAAATGTAAGATTCATTCCAATTATTAATCTATATGGAACTAATTAGAATAATGACGAAATTGAGTTGTTAATAACGAAATTTCTAATTAGTTCGAAATATAACTGGCATAATATAGCCTAATAGAGCACTACAGTTGGCAGCCCTGGTGACTGAATATATTCTTAGTTCCATCTCTTATGGTACAGAATACAGAATTTGGTTGAAGCCCAATGGATAGCATGGACGTTGCACGTAGTTAGACATTGGACCTATCAGTGCGCGTAAAATCATGTTGGCAACAATGTCATTCATGTATTGGTTAGAAATAATCTAAACTATTATGATCTATTGTTGTGCAAATTTTGGATGAAATCCATTTATTTTTATAGAAGTTACATGTATTTTAAAATTGGACCAATCAGCAGGCATAAAATCAGGTTGGAAGCACTAGCGTATATTAGTTACTAGAAATTAATCTAGAATGCAAGGATACGTGTGCAAAGTTTAGAGCTGTTGACTTTAATACTTTCTGATACATTGATATTAGGGTAAAATAATAGAGACAGCATTAATTAACAGTTGGCAGCCCTGGTTGCTCTTAAGAATACGCATTGTCATATCTGTTATAGTACACATAGCACATACGAAATTTGGTTGAAATCCAATTGATAGTATAGAAGTTACATGTATTTACAATTGGTCCTATCAGCAGGCTTAGAATCATGTTGGTAGTGCTGAGGTCCATTAGTTACTCCAAATTAATCCAGAATGCCAGGTACTATACGTGTGCATAGTTTAAAGCTGTCGGCTTGCATATTTTCTGATATATTGGTATTTGGATAAAAACAATAGAGAGTGCATTAATTAACAATTGGCAGCCCTGGTGGCTCTTAAGATTATGCTCAGTCATATCAATCTATCTGCACATAGTACATACGAAATTTGGTTGAAATCTAATTGATAGTGTAGACGTTATATGCATTTAAAATTTGGATCTATCAGCCGGCTTATAATCATTTTGGCAACACTGTCATGTATGGCCTCCTGGAAATTAAACTGAAATATTTTTATCTATATGTGTGCCAATTTTGGTATTGCTCCCATGCATACCTTCCAAGATATACAAGATGGAGCTGAAATTTCAATTGCGATATTTTAGCAGTTGGTAGCACTGACATCATTTTCAAATACGGCATTGAGATATTCAGATAGAGATCGTTACTCATACCAAATTTGGGTTTGATTGCTACAGCCGTTTAGGAGTTGATAGGGGACACACACACACACACACACACACAACCAGCCAGACAGACAGACAGACAGACAGACAGACAGACAGAAGGACAGACAGATACACATTTTCCCGGATCGATCTCATAAGTCTACTTTTATTTATACAAAATGCGAAAAGTAGGCTAAAAACCATAACAGTGGTCTTTTTTGTCTGTTTATCTTTCAGTGGAGTGGAGGATTTCATCGTCTTGGGAGCCCAAAATTAGTTACAGTGGAGACTGCGGCCCTGAAATTAAGAGACGAATTTTGCTTGGACGAAGCGCCATGATGACTATGTACCCAATCTGGAAGAGCTACCAAATACAGATTAGTCAAAGTGATTATGTTCCCACTGTTCATGTATGGATGTGATAGCTGGACGCTGAAACAGTCAGACAAAATAAAGATCAAATCTTTTGATTTCTGGTGTAGGCGTTGACTCTTACGAGTACGATAGACTGCAAAAGTCATAAATAAGGCAGTATTAGAGCGCGTCAAGACCCGTATGGCATTGATCGGCAAGAGTATAAAGTTGCGATTAACATACTTTGGCCACGTTATGCGATCAGATGCATTGGAAAAAACAATCATGTTAGGAATGATCAGCAGTACAAGAAGACCAGGTCGCCAGAGGTCAGCTTGGTTACACACCGTTAAAACCAACTCCAACCTCATCCTGGAGCAACTAAATGATGCATTGTGCACAGGACAACTGGAGAGTGATGATTCGCCTATGGCCGGATTCGACTGAACAGATGATATCATGTTCATCTCTCTGTGTGTCTATTTGTCTGTAGATACAGTATCAAATGAGGAGGTATAAGACGAGCGGGAGATAAGAGATGTTTCTGGCGACTGCTAAAGATGAGAAGAGATAGGTTGGTAGCACATATACTAAGACATCCAGGAATAGCGAACTTAGTTATTGAAGGAAGGGTCGAGGACAAGTACTGTAGAGGTAGATCAACGTTAGAATATGTTAAACAGATTGCCTGGGATGTAAGGTGTGGTAACTGTATGTAGAGCTGAAAAGATTAGCACAGGCCAGGGAGGCATAGAAAGCTGCATCAAACAAGGCAGAAGGCTGAAGACTCAAACGTCAAGAATAACAATGTGTCAGTATTTCTGTCTTTTGTGTCTGAACGTATGCCTATTTGTCTGTGAGTCTATTTGTGTGCCTTCTTGTCTGTGTGCCTGTTTGTCTTCCAGTGTGTCTGTCTGTCTGTCCGTGTTTCCGTCTGTATGCCAGTCTATCTGTTTACCTGCCTTCCTCCCTGTCTGTCTGTCCGTGTTCCTGTATGTGGGTGTGTCCGTGTCTAACTGTCTATTTGTGAGCCTATTTGCCTACCTTTGTGTCTCTCTGTGTATGTGTATGTCCGTCTGTCTGCAAGCCTGTCTGTCTATTGCATGTGTCTCTCTGTGTATGTGTCTGTCCGTCTGTCTGTATGTCTGTATGTCTATTGCATGTGTCTCTCTGTGTAAGTGTCTGTCCGTCTGTCTATCTGTATGCCTGTCTATTGCATGTGTCTCTCTTTGTGTGTGTCTGTCCTCCTGTCTGTATGTCTGTATGCCTGTCTATTGCATGTGTCTCTCTTTGTATGTGTCTGTCCTCCTGTCTGTATGTCTGTATGCCTGTCTATTGCATGTGTCTCTCTGTGTATGTGTCTGACCTCCTGTCTGTATGCTTGTCTATTGCATGTGTCTCTCTTTGTATGTGTTTGTCCTTCTGTCTGTATGTCTGTATGCCTGTCTATTGCATGTGTCTCTCTGTGTATGTGTCTTCCCGTCAGTCTGTATGTCTGTATGCCTGTCTATTGAATGTGTCTCTCTGTGTATGTATATGTACGTCTGTCTGTCTGTCTGTATGCCTGTCTATTGTATGTGTCTCCCTGTGTATGTGTCTGTGCGTCTGTATGCCTGTATATTGCGTGTGTCTCTCTGTGTATGTGTCTGCCCGTCTGTCTGTATGCCTCTCTATTGAGTGTGTCTCTCTGTGTATGTGCATGTCCGTCTGTCTGTCTGTCTGTCTGTCTGTCTGTATGCCTGTCTATTGTATGAGTCTCTCTGTGTATGTGTCTGTCCGTCTGTCTGTATGCCTGTATATTGCATGTGTCTCTCTGTGTATGTGTGTGTCCGTCTGTATGTATGCCTGTATATTGCATGTGTCTCTCTGTGTATGAGTCTGTCCGTCTGTCTATATGTCTGTATGCCTGTCCATTACATGTGTCTCTCTGGATGTATCTGTCCGTGGGTCTGTCCGTGTCTAGCTGTCCGTTTGTCAGCCTATTTGCCTGCCTTTGTGTCTGCCTGTTCGTCTGTATGCCTATTTCTGTATGCCTGTCTGTTACATGTGTCTCTCTGTGTATGTGTCTGTCCGTCTGACAGACGGTTTCTTCCTCCATCATGGTAATACAGAGAATATATTTTAATCTAACTTCCAAATTTTAGTCTATCCAGGCATTTGTTTGCTGTTGTTGATTCATTTTAGGAACTTGGGACATGTTTGTAATCAGTCTCGTGTGTGTTGAAATTTTCTGATAACTCGAGTGTTATTGTGGTGCCACTACCAGTGCATGTAATTGTAGTTATTTAGGTCTGTGTTTGGTGTAGGTGCCCCAGGATTTGAATAATAGTACCGTCCATGTACAGTATTTGCCTAGAGGAAATGAGTAGAACACTGTCAGCGCCGGGATTCGAACACCGATCTCCTGACTACCTGCAGCTCGCCATCGCGCACAGCTACATATTCTAGCGACACTGCCTATAGTATGCTCATTCAGTCCCCAGTGCTGTAATAACTTAGCACATTCCTCTCTTGCCAACAAGGAGTTTGTTAAAGGTCCTGTTTGCATAGCGCACAAGATCAATACTGCCAATGTTTGACCACCAACACCCGCTGTAGCTACACCGTTAAAGAGGCACACTACGAACATATTTAAGGGACACATAAATTCTCGTGGCTGATGATTACGTTGATGACCTGCGGGGGTGGGAATAAACGAAATGATCATTTAACAAATCGACGTATGGAGTGCGTTGCCATGGTCTCTGGAAGGATATAATTCCAAACTTCACCCAAAGATTACGTTACTTATTGGTTGGTTGGTTCTTAAGTTTAGGGGCTGCGACAACGCGGTCATGTAGCCCCGTGTACTTTGGGTGTGTGTAGAATCTGTCTGATAACCGGTGTTAATTGTGATGACTGTATTAGTGTGTGTAAGAATTTTAAATCAAGTAAGCACTGCAGACGATCAATTTAAAGTAGTTCCTACTTTTGCCGCCAAACGCCACCGTCGACGACTACTAGTCTAGTTCAGAACTTAGCTACCAGACGTCACCGCAGTCGGCTCTTGGCAACGAACGTAGGAATCTAAGAGCGTTGTTTACATTCTTAACCTATGCAATTTAGCTTCACACAGGTGTAATTAGTGGAAGGTTCTTTAACATGCCATAAATCTATGACATGGGACAGCCGGCCTTACTTCCCCTCCGAAGGAGGGATTTTTAACCCTCTTCGGCCGGATTTGAACCCGTGATCTTGGGCATAGAAGCTCAGCATGCTACCGACTACGCCACTGAAGTCGCCTACTTTACTTATATGTAAAGGAAACTTTTGTTTGAAATCTATCATTAGCTGATGTTTTACATTGTTCAGGGAAAAGCAAACTGTAAGTCCAAGATGTTTTAGGCATTCTATGTTTACCCCTTATTAGCGGGGATGAGATGCGATGAAATTCCACTTTGCTGATGGTTTCTATGACCGGATGCCCATACTGACATCATCCTCGCGAGAGGATTAGTACATTTCGAACATGTATGCATGCCATTATTGCCAACTTAATGAAGTAATTATTCTAGTCAGGTATATATCGACAAATCATTGGTGTGTAACTTAAATTTTAAGAGATTTTAGTTCGCCACGGAACTACTTGTAATTTTTAAGTGAATACGTAATTATTTTGTTTGTTTTTCAACCGATAGTGATTTATTTATTCGTGTCAGGAGTCAAAAGAAAAACATGAAGGAAAATGGACACAATATCATGCAACTTCAAACAGTTTCTGCCCTAAACTTAGCTACTTCGAGCGCATTTGAATTTGCTTGAGTAAAATCACTCATTGTACATCTAGAAGGGCACAACGGACAATATAAGAGATGTGTTGTTTGAAATTCGCCACAATTCGCCTATATAAGTTGTCCCTTGATCTTGCAACTACATCTCGCAGTCTGTTCAGGGATTTCCAGAGTTTACAGTTCTCTGTGTGACCGGGAGGTACAGATTCTCTCGGTTCTATCCATTCAGAAAAATTGCTGGTTTTCTCCTTCCACATGGAAACTCGTGCTGATGCTACTGATCTTTGTAATGGATGAGCAGTTGTTTGAAACTCAGCAGTTTTCTAGGTTTGTGCCGTGTCGCGTGTGGGGTTTCGCCTTGGACACCAAGAGCCCGCCGATGAGTCAGCTTGGTGTCTCCGCCCGGACCCCCACAAAAGTAGCGAACTGCGCGCTACCTCCCTTTTAATGGAGAGCACCTGCGCCTCTTCCCTATGAAAGGCGTCATAGGGAGGTTGCTTACCCCGGTGGGTGAGTGGTTAACGTGTCGGATTACCAACCCCAAGCTTGCAGGTTCGTCCCTGGTCGTGGTAAGTGATTTTTGAAAGGCGACAAAAATCACGACATGGATGTCATACGTTGTTGGCATGTTAAAGAACCCATTTGAATTCAGTAGGCCGTGTTCAACGGCAAAATTAATCTCGGGATTTTCCGCCAACAATAAGTTCCTCCTTTCTCTACCAGAAAGCGCTGTAGTGTCAAGGAGCTTAGATATCTAACCTCCTTGACTTTCATAGCGTTCCAAGGTACGACGAAATTCGACATGCAAGCTACCCTCTGGGTGTCAATTAACAAAGTTTGCATCCGGCACCTGAGGCAATACGATATTATTATTATTATTATTATAGGGACGTTATGGCTGCTTGAGCTTTTATTTCTCGCAGTAAAGAGGTGCAGGAGCGCTTCATAAAATGGAAGGTAGCGCACAGTTCGCTACTCTTGCGGAGGTCCGGGCGAGGACACCAATATCGCGCTGATGAACCAGCTTGGTGCCCTAGGCCAAACCCTACACAAGACACGGCACAAACCTAGAAACATTGCTGAGATTTAATTCACTGGCAGTGAAAGCCAACATACGAGTTCTTAGAAAGCTCTTTCTCGATTTTAATCTCCTATCAAAAGGTTGGACGTGAAGTCATAGTAAAATGAGAAATCACAGTTTCTGTGAAATACTGTTTGTGAAGTGAAAGAGGTAGGAGATAGATCGTTTCTCAAAGTTATTGGTTCATTCTATTGTGTTTTTGCAGTCTTTTATAAAACCCTTTTTTGGCATTTATGGAGTTTAGGTGGTACGTGTAGTTTTTCTCGAAATGTGATTTTTACATCAATTATGGGTAAATTGAGGGTGATGATCACGAATATACTCTTAGTTTTGCACACACACCTAATGCCCTTGAGAGACGAGGGTTCGATTCCCCTCACAGGTACCAAGTCACAAATTCGAATTTGCGATGAATTACTCGGAATGGTACGGTATTGCGTTGAAATAAATTGTATGAAAACGTTTCTTACATCGGATATGCGAAAAGTCACCCGTAGCGCCCTTGAATGTCGGAGTTCGATGCCCCTCCCAAGTACTAAGTGGAATAATCGAATTCGCGATCTCTGGCCAGGATCGGAACGGTATTGTGTAGATGATCCGCGTCATTCATCGCAAATTCGAATTTATGACCTGGTACCTGTGAGGGGAATTGAACCCTCGAACCTCAAGGGCATTAGTTGTGAGTTTTCGCACAGCCAATGTAAGAAAGGTCTCCATACTACTTTTATGAACAGAATACCGTAATTTTCCGGGTTATACGCCGCAAATTTGAATTTATGACTTAGTACCTGGCAGGAGAATCGAACCCTCATCCCTCAAGAGCGTTAGGTGTGGGTGCAAAACTAATAGTATATTCGTGATCAGCACCCTCAATTCACCCAAAATTGATGTAAAAAATCACTCATCGAGAAAAATATCCGTACCACCTAAACTCCATAAGTGACTTTTTTTTAAGTCATGAAATCCCGGGCCCTAGCGATGGCCAACTGGTGGTCCATGACCTTTCGCTACGTTGGCCACACTGCTTTAGCATATAATTGGCTGAAGCTTAATATGTGGAGATGGGGTTAATAGGGGATTGAGTCAGCAGCTGTGTTGGCTAAGCAGGAGATCAACAGTGGAGGCAGAACGTGCTTGGGTCAGCAATGTCCCAGATGATAGCTCATTTTAGCCCGCAAGAATAAACTGTACCAGGGATCGATTCAACACGAACACGTTCACAAACTGTTTGTTGCCGGGATATTGAGCCGTGCCATCTCCCGCGGGAATAGAGAAACAGTCGACCTGCTTGCATCAGCGTCAATACCCTCATTCCAGCAAACATTGTGTAGAGCAGCGTTTCCCAAACTGTGGTAACCGTACCACTGGTGGTACGCTCGTACTGCTGCAGTGGCACGCGGTGATTTTACGAAAAAATAAAATAAAATATTAAATACGTTGCGAAAAATATCAAAATATAAAATATACAATTTAAAAATATAAAAACATTGATATGTTGCCGGAGGACTTTAAGTGCCAAAGACAAGGAGCAGTTTTATGAATTGAATTGTGATTCAGAACTAAAGCAAACTTTTTCTAAAATGGCTCTCGTGAACTTTTGGGTTGAGAGGCGTGCAGACTATGCAGACATAGCTGACAAAGCAGTTATATTTTTACTGCCTTTCACTACTTCGTACTTGTGTGAGACTGCATTTTATTCACTTCTTTATCTCCAGAATAAATACCGGAATAGGCTCCTTACAGTGAAACGATCTTGAGACTCAGCAATCTTTAACCAGTTGGCTTCTAATCTTGATCAATCAACAACAACACGTGACGCAACTACCAAAGTTTTCTCAACTCTCCGCCTAGATGTTTACCAGCAATAACATAAGGACTAAAGGTGATCCCATGATCACACAATCAGACAACGGTCCACTAAACCAGCCCATTTCAATGTGTTTGTGCACACAGGCCTAAAAATCTGTCATGAAGATCATCTTTGGAACATTAAACAAGAGCTGAAAACAATGAAATAAAGAACATTTTTATTATTCTGTAGAACTATCTTCATGTGACTTACATGTGCTTGTGAATAAGGAAAGTTTTCTTTAAAGATTTTGTTAAGCAGGCTGATGAAGGGGGAGTGTTAGCCCTCGAAACATGTACCTGCAAGTAGTAATTAATAAATAGTATTGAAAGGCGATATTTTAACATTCATTCAAAATATATTTTATCTTCCACTTGTTCAGAGAATCAGCACACCTGCCAGTGTTGGTTCATATACGGTTAAGAACTGACCAGATCATCCGCGGTAATTCAAAGCCAGGTGGCTTAGTCCTTATGCATGGCATTTGCAGTTGTTCTGTTGTAGCGTTAATCTGTCATCTACCATACATTGGTATTAAAAACTTTGCTGATCAACATCCTTGCAGTTTCCAGGGGCGGGTGACGAGAACGAAGCCTTCCTTTATTAATGATTGGGATGTCTTCATGAACAGGGAGGTTAGGATTTTTCTGTAATTTCTTGTATTCACGGACAAGTGCTCTTTCCCGCCGCAGAGAGGGAGGTGGTATATGGCTAAGTATGGGTAGCCAGAAAGTAGGTGTAGGTCTGATTGTACCAGAGATAAGGCGCATGGTATGGCTGAGCTGAGTGTCAATAGGTCTTTCGTAAGTACTATTCATCCAAGCGGGAGAGCAATATTTCGCCACAGGGTAGACTAATCCCAGAGCCGAAGTACGAAGAGAAAATCCACAAAAATGACGAATTTACGCAGCTGGTAAATAAAGAAATCAAGAAAGACTCGTCAATACAAACATTTGTAACTCTTGACCGCATGCCACTACATCGGCATGTAACGACGCACTGTTTAAAATGTTGTAGCCTCATACAGCTGACAAATATGACGACATTCAAGCCAAAACTTCAAACAAACGAACATCAACGTCCGTGACTTCACTGACTGCACTAAACCTTTCCCTTTGACCAGGCTTCCAAATCCACGAGTTTGAGTATGCGCACACGCGAGTACTCAGCAGCAATGCTCGGAGCACGGTTGGAGAGGGACTGGGGGGTGATAGCAAATACGTCACTGGACGAAGGTCATAGCACAAGTTCATGCGCTTCCTACCAGTCTTGATGTATCTTCCGCGCAGTGACGGCAGCACCCACAGCAGAGCTGTATTGCATATTGCAGGATTACTCACGCAAGGCGGCGAGTACTCCGCTTCACACTGGCGAGCAGCTCGGCTGGAACAGCCTGCCTTAGACACATAAGCACACTAAGCAAGCCAATTTGAAGGTCAATCACCACTTTCAGTATATTTACAAAAAAATCACATACAGTATACGGTATCTAACAAGTATTGACTAGTTGTATTAGTTTAACTACTGCTGCAACCGACAGTAGTGGCTACGCGGGCAAAAGGGCTGCGTTTGGTCAAGGGGCCAAGCTCTCTGCTGACTCGGTAGACGCGTGGGTTCGAGCCCCACCGTCGGCTGTCCTTGAAATGGTTTTCCGTGGTTTCCCATGCTGGCAAATGCTGGAACAGTTCCTTCTGACAGGCCACGGCCGCTTCCTTCCACATCCTTGCCCAGTTTCATTCATCTTCATCCATTCCATCTCTCATCCCGACGCGCAGGTCGCCCACGGGCGTCGACTAGAAAGACCTCCACTCGGCCTCTCAGGAGGCTACACGACAAAAAAAAACTACTGCTGCAACTAAATAAGTATACTAATTGTGAATATTAACACTTGTAGACATAGAATTAGTAGCCGAAGTGTACTGGATCTGATGATGATTACTTGATGATCGATACTGGTCATCCAAGTGCATTTCTTCTTCTTCTTCTTCTTCGTCTTCTTCATCTTCGTTTCGGCCTGCTATGGACCACGTTACTTCAACTGTGTCCGTCTTTGAGCTTTAATCTTTTCCCAGTAGTCCTTCATCCGTTTCCTGTGCGCCTCCATTCTGTCAGCTGTCCACTTGTTGCCTGTTCTCAGTTATGGTTTTTCTTGGAATCGCTGGTGTGCTCTAAGCTTTTTCTGGAGAGGAAGACGTTCTTGAATGTCCTCGAACGTAATCCCTACTTCTATAAGATCTTTTTCGATCTCCGAGAACCATGGTCCCTTGGTTTTCTTGTCTACAAAGTATAAGGTGCGTTCAGAAAGTAACGAGCCGGAGGTTGTAATGCGCAAACCGGTGACGACATCGGCTAATCGTGGCGTATGTAACGAGGTGTGATTCCGACCAGAGCGTGGAAGGTCACAGCCCGTCGCTAGAGAGCACGCGTGCACGTCACGTGACGATACAAAGCGAGCAGCAGCATGCATCAATCGTCCAACGCTGCCAGTGGCATTGGAAACAGTGACATGGAGGTGTCAAACGAAGAGCAAAGAGGTGTTGTTCGGTTTCTGTCAGTGGAAGGAGTAGGGGGAACGGACATTCATCGCCGAATTTCACAAGTGTACGGCGAACACTGCATGTCCCTTGCAAGGGTCAAGGCGTGGCACAAGTGCTTCATGGAAGGACGGGGTGTCGTTAGCCAATGATGCCCGGTCTGGGGCACCCCCCCTTTATTACCGATGAGAACGTCCAGCTGGTTGATGCACTCATTACCCAGGACCGCCGAATGACAATGAAAGCCATAGCCACCGTGGTCGGATTGAGCGTCGGAAGTGTGCACACCATCATAAAGGAACGACTGCACTTGCGGAAAGTCTTCAACCAAACCAGGAAGCATGTCGAATGGCCTACTGTCTTGGTCTTGGTTGGACGATTGATGCATGCTGCTGCTCGCTTTGTCTCGTCACGGACGTGCACGCCTGCTCTCTAGCGACTGGCTGTGACCTTCCACGCTCTCGTCGACACCTCGGTACACACGCCACGATTAGCCGATGTCGTTACTGGTTTGCGCATTCCAGCCCCCGGCTCGTTACTTATTGAACGCACCTGATAGGAAAATATGCGGTTGGTCAGTCTCTTCGAGCTCGTGCGTTTTATGTGGCCATAGAAACTAATTCTCCTTTTTCGCATCAAGTCTATTATCCTTTCCACACGTATGTAGAGTTCGTTGTTATGTCGCCTCTTGTACTCTTCATTTTCTCTGACTGGTCCTAGGATCTTTCTCAGGATTTTCCGTTCTTTGGCCTCTAACTTTTCAACTAAACCAAGTGTATTTATTAATCTCATGTAAACGTTTTTCATGATTAGGGAAGCACCCATTACAATTGGGTACAATCGTGTTGAAGGCCTGAAAATCAGTAAATGTCGATTACTAAGGCAGCACTGCAAAAGGGCTTCAACACCATGATGTTTATGTATAAATGCGTATTATCTCTTTCGAAACTTCTTTTTTTTTTACCAGGGAGAATAAAGTGGAGCTTGCTCGCCTCCCAAACATCTCTTGAGCAGAAAAGTTTCCCTCAATCTTGAAAGCAGCGTAGTTTTGAAAGCTGCATAAACAAAAACGCCGCCTCCTTTGCTCTTCAGCTGTGGACCAAATCCAATTATGTTGCACACAAACTTGATGTTCGGGGATCTGAAGAAAGAAAGGTATAAGAAGTTGATATATTTAGGCCAGTGATCGCCCTGCGAGGCGACTATCACATGTTCTGCAACGTAAAGCGACACAAGGATATAGGTAGAGCACTATTTTAGCCAAGAAGGATAAAAAGGCTTTTTGTATCCAAGAGCATAATAATAGAGACAGTAAAACTCAGCAATTCTTCTAGGTTTGTGCCGTGTCTTGTGTGGGGTTTCGCCTAGGACACCAAGTAGGCTCATCGGCGGGCTCTTGGTGTCCCTGCCCGGACCCCCACAGGAGTATCGAACTGCGCGATACCTCCCTTTATATAGAGTGCAACTGCACTCCTTGACTGCGAGAACCAAAAGCTCAAGCAGCCATAACCTCCCTATGAAGGCTTCCAAAAAGATGGTGTCCTAGGCGAAACCCCACACAAGACACGGCACAAACCTAGAAGAATTGCTGAGTTTTAATTCACCGGCCGTGAAAGCCAATACACCATCTTTTAATAGAGACAGTGTTATCCCTAAGAAATACTATATTAAATAAAAATGTTATATCTCCAGTAATTACTGAAGTGTGTCTGGCTGTGTGTGTGTATGTGTGTGTGTGAGTCGGTATGTGTGTGTGTGAGTGTGTGTATTCTGAATGTCTGTCCCCCCCCCCCCCCCTATCAATTCGAACACGGTGAGCGCAAATTGAACGAAATTTGGTACAAAGGTAGCACTAGCAAAGGACACCTCAGTGGCATGTTTTATATCGCCGCCATCTTGACGGAAACGTAATGGCGGCCACACAAATGTTCAAAGCTTAAATCAAATTACGACTAACCTAACCATTCGATCTCTACCAAATTATGCAACAACATACCTTTATGGGGGCAGCATCCTTTGACCAAACTAATAGGTCATCAGCCAAATAGTTTGCGGATGGCGGCCATCTTTGTGTGAAAATCGATTGCCCCTATTAATTCGAACACGGTGAAACCGAATGGAACGAAATTTGGTACAGAGGTAGTACTAGCAAAGGGCACCCCAGTGTCATGTTTTATATCGCAGCCATCTTGACGGAAACGTAATGGCGGCCACATAAATGTTCAAAGCTTACATCAAATTACGACTAACCTAATCATCCGATCTCTACCAAATTTTTCAACAACATACCTTTGTGGAGGGAGCATCCTTTGACAAATCTAATAGGTCATTAGCCTAATAGTTTGCGGATGGCGGCCATCTTTGTGTGAAAATCGATTGCCCCTATTAATTCGAACACGGTGAAACCGAATGGAACGAAATTTGGTACAGAGGTAGTACTAGCAAAGGGCACCCCAGTGTCATGTTTTATATCGCCGCCATCTTGACGGAAACGGAATGACGGCCACCCAAATGTTAAAAGTTTAAATCAAATTTCGACCATCCTAATAATTTGATCTCTACCGGATTTTGCAACAACATGCCTTTTTGTGGAAAGCATCTTATGACTGACTACAAGGTCATCAGTCCAATAGTTTGCATATAGCGGCCATGTATGTGTGCAAATCCATTCCCCAGATCAATTCAAACACGGTGAAACCGAATTGAATGGTTTTTTTTACAGAGGTAGCACTAGCAAAGGGCACCTCATATTCGTGTTTAATATCCCTATAGCACGTTGTATTTCAACAAGCTACTACAACCAACATTCAATTATACTCCTTGAAAAGGACAAAGAGTTATAACAATACCCATGCATTTAGGAGAAAGTAGGCTATATGTTCTTTACTGAACATCTTGTTTTACAATGAATCAAGTGATGTTGGGCCACTGTTTACACTGTTTAAAATTACGATAAAACAATATCAATGCATAATCAAATCTAGCCCCATCCCTCTCCCCTCCTAATCAAGCATAATCTCAATCTTTGCCTGTGACTTTCCCGAGAATTACCCCTTGCTATCATCACTGCCATCTACTGCTTGCTATTGATATTATTTAAGATTTGTTATAGTCTATTAAGAGTGTAAAATGACCATTTTATGGCTGTATCTAATCTCTACTTAGTATAAAACGAAGTCCCCGTTTCTTAGATGTCACGGGTAATCTCGAGAACCACTGGATGGATGTGCATGCGGTTTTCACCATTCTGAAAAGGATATCTCGAGGAAGGTTTCTGTAAAAAATAATTTATGTATGATTAAAGGAAGCCAAGCAGTAACGATTTCTGTGAAAAAGTCGAAACCAAAACCTGGCGTCCGTGCGATTTTAAGCTTACGCTGGGCAAACCGTTAAAAATATCAATATAATATGAGGTAAGAATTATTCAGCATGAAAAGTTCTACAAGAAGATCCGTGAGAGTATATCTCTATCATCAATACATCGCCCACTATAAGTGTTTTCACGTTTTCATTTCTTTCAACTATCTCCATTCAATTACTGATATGACAGTTTCCAAGCTAGCTAGGGGTGAGCCCATCACCCTTGTTACAGTAGCTAGCGGACGAGCCTATTACCCCAGATAAAGCCAGCAGCAAACTGTCGAGTCGTGTTGAGTTAACACTTCAGAGAAGAGTAGTCGTGTTTGGAGTTTCCTTGGAAGTGCAACTCGGCTTTTCTTCACTTCGACTGTGAACTTTTCGTTCCACAAAATACACAGTCAAGCTAAGATTGGACGGAAAGGGGATTTGTGTTTCGTGCACCTCGCCATTCTTAAATTACGTCTGACAAGAATTCGTTGCATATGCATCTCCATGATAATATAATTAATAGTCCGGGCAGTGATTTTAACCCATCATGCCGAGACCTAAAACGGATATAGGTCGTAGTTCATTGACATAGAAAAAGAAAAGCACTTATCAGTTAATGCATTCATAACTATTCCCGGGTGAAGCCAGCGTGGGTTGCTAGTAAATAAATAACCATATACATTTGAAAAGTACAAAAATTTTAAAAAATAGAAAAATAAAAAAATTAAAAATATATAAACAAATAAATAAAATATTCACAGTTCTATCCCTTCAGGCTGGGAACTTAATGTTTGAAAACATGACTTGGGAATTAAAATTTTAGGATAAAAAAAGAAAGGTTGGTTGGTTCCTCATTTTAGGGGCTGTGACAACGCGGTCATGTAGCCCCGTGTCTCTGGGTGTGTGTAGAATCTGTCTGATGTATGTCTACCCCTTATTATTCCCGTTTTTCCAACGGGGTCGGGGATGAGATGCGATGGAAGACTTAGTGGCGATGGTTTTTACGGCCGGATGCCCTTCCTGACGCCAACCTCATGAGAGGAGTTAATGAGAGATGAAATGAATGATGGTAAAATGAAACTAGGCAAGGATGTGGAAGGAAGCGGCCGTGGCCTGTCAGAAGGTACCGTCCCAGCATTTGCCTGGTGTTGAAAATGGGAAACCACGGAAAACCATTTCAAGGACGGCCGACGGTGGGGCTCGAACCCACGCGTCTACCGAGTCAGCAGAGAGCTTGGCCCCTTGACCTAGTGTAGAATCTGTCTAATAACCGGTGTTAATTGTGATGGCCGTATTAATGTGTGTGTATCTGTTTCTTAATTCAAGTAAGGACTGCATACTTTGAATTTTTCAAGCAGCTCCTACTTTTGCCGCCAAACGCCACCGTTAACAACTACTAGTTCAGATCTTGGCTACTAGAAGCCACCGCAATTGGCTCCTGGCGACGAACGTAGGAACCTGAGAGTTGTTTACATTTTTAACCTAATTTAGCTTCACACAGGAGTAATTAGTGGAAGGTTCTTTAACCTGCCATAAATCTATGAAATGGGACCTCCGCACAGTGGTCCGGATTTGAAAAAAAGCGGACAAAAATATTTTCCGCTAAATGAAATGAAATACTTTTGTATAAAACTTTAAATTAGATGTTACTATTAGGTAAATTTGTCTCAGTACATAAAATTACTTACTTAATCATCCTCTGATCCGGATGAGTCGACTTCTTCTTCCCCTTCCTGCTCCTCCTGAGGCAACTGTCTTCATTTCTTCTTCGGTAGACTTCCCGTGCTTGAAATTACTGGATCAGAGCTTAGCAATAGTCTATGGAACAAGTCAAAATTATTGGAAATTCTTGAGGATTTTCTGGTATGGTCTTCTCTCTATATTTTCTTACGTCTTGGTTTCTAGACTCTAAGGCCTCTTCTGAAAGTTCTCCAATCGGCAAAATAGCTGCTTCTATAATGAAAGATCCATGGATAACTATTTTATGGAGTGTTAGAGGCATGTAACACCACGGATATAGCCTTACATATAAGCTTGCTATTTCGCAGCAGTAGGAATTGAACTCTGAACTATTAATTTCATGACCAGAGGTAATTGCTTTGAAAATTATTCCAAAACGAGTTATTAACTCACAGTCTCCCCCTGTTATTTCGGATGCTACTTGAGGTTGATCAAAAAACCTTCCGGCAGTGTTGCCACCACTGGTTGTTCCATATTCAGGCTTCGGAATATCAACTAGAAGACATAATCTCGTTCTGAATGAGTCTTGCACAATTTTTTCTTTCTTTCGAATAAGTCTCGATTACCATCTTTCACGCTCACTTTCCACTTTTTAAAACCCAGGCGGTACGAAATATGCAGGAGACATTCAAAAAATCGAAAGTGGGCGTGTGGAACTGAAATTCCAAACTCAAGTTGTAAATTGTCGACGAGCTTTTGTGCCACTTATGTAGATTTTTCATTTCTGAAAATTTCGCACCATTCGTTTGCCCATTGTTGGTGTAGTCGTGGTAGCTTCTTTTTATCTTGGCAGATGAATCGTCTCCCTCTTCCCTTAATTTTATAACGGTCTCATAGGCAAACTCTGATGAAGTGGCACTCTCCCTTAGGTCTTTAATTTTCCTTATTTTGCTTCTCTCTGTTAGCTCGTGAAATTGGAGGACGACCTCGATCTACTGATTTTGCGGAGCCAGGAATGCTCGGAATTGATATCACAATTTCTGTTTTCAACCAGTCTGAATATTTCTTCAAAAAAAGCATGTTCTAAGAAGTTACACTTTCTCCAACGGTCAACATACGGCAAAAAGAAAAGGTTCGTATATTACTATACACTGTTTTCTCTACTCTGTCGTCAACATTTAATTGGAATTTGTTAAGGAGATATGTTACCACAAACTTTCCTTGACGCGCGCGAGACTGATTTTTGGTCTCTCGAATCTTGTTATTAAGATCACTGCGACTAACAACGAAAATTCATTTTTCACTCTTCACAACACACACAACTACTACTAATCAATTACTTCTCGTGATTGAAGATTATTTTGGTTTCATGGCCTCGAGATATCCCTTGCGTAGCATAAACAAATGTCTCAACAGGCCCTTATCTCGCGCGAGTGTTTATCCTCAGAGCGCGCAGTAATGTTCTCTCCCTTCTCAATCACGCATCTGGCGGGTTCTGGCGATGAAACCTTTAAGGATATATTCTCCAGTCTTCACTTTAAAACTTGCATAAGTTTCATGGTATACATATGTATACATTTTTTTGTAGGTCAAGCAAAATTTATTTTTCTTGAAGAAAATAAAGCACTATAAAAATAAGTATAACAGTCCTAATAAGTGATCTGAAATCGAAAATCATGCTATAATCAAATATATCAGATCACAAACTTCATACAGATACAGTATTATAGACCCCGAGTTTCGCTTTGAAGTTAGAATGATATTTCAAAGTTTACTTAATGGAGCGCGGAATTCAGAAACGAAGAGTTGTATCACTTTTGTAGTATTATATGTGAGAAACACAGAAGCAATTCCCAAAGAAAAAGTGAAATTAATGTACACTGATTAACATACTTCACTTGTGAGTTGGTTTGGCCTTTCTAATGTAAAGTTGGAAAATCTATTTTTGTCCGCTTTTTTACGGATCCGGACCACTGTGCTCCGGCTTTACTTCCCCTCCGGAGGAAGGCATACTGAGGGATTTTTAACGCTCTTAAAAAAATTCCGACGACTTCGGCCGGGTTTGAACCCGCGATCTTGGGCATAGAAGCTCAGCATGTTATTAACTACGCCACCGAAGCCGCGACAAAAAAGAAGAAGAAAAGTAATAATAAACTTTACATCAGTGAACTACTTATGACAAAGGATGCGGTCTAACGCTTGGTGTGCATGACTTGTCAGTCCAAACGAAAGTACATATTTCGATTTTAATTTGACGATGTATGGGTCTGTCACCCATGCGTGCGTAGTGATAAATTGAGTGAACTACATACGACAATGGAAGTGGTCTAACGGTTGGTGTCCGTGTATTGATTGAATGAAACCATACGAGAATCGTCGGTCTTCGTCTTCTGTTGGCGATGTTAGCGTTTTTAAGCAATTTTATTTGTAGTTGTTGATCGTTAAATAATTACAGTGTCTTCATCTTGTTGCCGACTCGTTCCAGGTTTGTCGCTGTATCTTACTACTTTCTGCTTTTTAATGTTATCATTCTTCTTTTGAATATTTTGTGTATTACGTGTTGGCGGCATTGTGACACACACTAAACTGACAAGTCATGGACACCAAGCGTTAGACCACTTCCTTTGTGCCCTACTAGTACTAGTGTCGACCCCAAACATGGTTAAATCAAAATCAAAATATCTACCTCCGTTTTGAGAACTTCAAAAATCTGCTTCCCACAAATTGAAGATAAGGAATCAAAAAATATATTAAAACAATCAAACTTCAAATTAATTTCAATCTGTAGAACAAGTTCCATTTTAAGAATAAGCGCTTTTAGGAAGTTTTTTCAATATATTATTAATCCGTAGGTAAATTTCAGAATTTTCATTTGAAATATGATAGAGAATTTTAAAACACTCTTTTTGACACTTTTTCGGGGTTTCTAGCTTTACAACGTTTGGCACAATTGAGGGGTCTAGATGCAAAACTCACATTCTTCACTTTTGTTAGAAATTGAGTTAGCAAGGAATTCTTATTCTTTGTTTCAAACTACACACGACTATCTTAGTGCTGGAAAGCCAAACTCACAATATCCAGTGGTTTTCAATTGCCAAAAACTCAATGAAGATGTAAAATTATCTTTCTCCAGACTGTTTAGTTGCAAAGATCACATTCTCCCTGTTGGCCAATCACAAGACAGCTTCTGGTCATGTGACTTTCTACAGCTGCAAGTTAATATTATTATTGTATGTTCGACTCGTAACCTCTAAATAATAAATAAATAATGTAAGTGCATTCCAACAATGCAATTGGTTTCATTTGTCTACATTTTTCACAAACTTGGCCAACTTGTCGATTGTTTTGTCTGAAGTAATTAATTTTGTTTAGTGTCAAAAACAACATTATCCAACTTGTTCAGACACAAAACTCACAGTCTCCGATGTGTGGACGCAAAAGTCACATTCTCCAAAATTAAAACCTATTTTTCAGATAAATTAATATAAATAATGAAACATCGTTTATACAAGAATGTGTAATTAAGTATAGCCTGCAACATAAGCAAAGTCTCTTAGAGATTCCATTAGTTACATACATTAAAGAAGTATTTTTTTAGTTCCTGTAAAATTAGAAAAAGTGGAGAGCGTGAGTTTTGCATCTGGACCCCTCAATTGTCAAAATAGTTTTGCTTTATGTTTTAACTAAGCTGAGTGCTCTTAGTGACATTTAAGGAATGTTTGTAGGGTTTGTGATGGATATTTCTCTACGGTCGTCATGAAACAAACTGGAGCAAATTGGATTAGTTGCTCGTTTTTGTGGAACCATGGCAGAGCACTTTTAGAAGGGCTGAGGTAGGAATTGAACCCACCTCTTATCAGTTCTGCCTCACGAGACTGAGTGATCTCCTGTCCAGCCAAACTGAAATAATTTTCTTGGCAGTACCCGGAATCAAAAGCGGACCCTCGCGGTGGCAGCCAAGAATGCTAGTCACTATACTACGATACGGGCGTGTAACTATAGTTAGACCCCTGCGTGGATAAACAAAACGTTATCCGCATCCGCGCGGCTGTTATCCGTATTCACCCCACATCCACACAACTGTTATCCGCATCCACCCCACATCCACACAACTGTTATCCGCATCCACCCCGCATCCGCACGACTGTTATCCGTATCCACCCCACATCCACACAACTGTTATCCGCATCCACCCCGCATCCGCGCGGCTGTTATCCGCATCCATTCCGCATCCGCACGGCTGTTATCCGCATCCACCCCGCATCCGCACGGCTGTTATCCGTATCCACCCCACATCCACACAACTGTTATCCGCATCCACCCCGCATCCACACGACTGTTATCCGCATCCACCCCGAATCCGCACGGCTGTTATCCGCATCCGCCCCGCATCCACACAACTGTTATCCGTATCCACCCCGCATCCGCACGGCTGTTATCCGCATCCACCCCGCATCCGCACAACTGTTATCCGTATCCACCCCACATCCACACAACTGTTATCCGCATCCACCCCGCATCCGCACGACTGTTATCCGTATCCACCCCACATCCACACAACTGTTATCCGCATCCACCCCGCATCCGCGCGGCTGTTATCCGTATCCACCCCACATCCACACAACTGTTATCCGCATCCACCCCGCATCCGCGCGGCTGTTATCCGCATCCATTCCGCATCCGCACGGCTGTTATCCGTATCCACCCCACATCCACACAACTGTTATACGCATCCACCCCACATCCACACAACTGTTATCCGTATCCACCCCACATCCACACGACTGTTATCCGCATCCGCCCCGCATCCGCACGACTGTTATCCGCATCCACCCCGCATCCGCACGGCTGTTATCCGCATCCGCCCCGCATCCACACAACTGTTATCCGTATCCACCCCGCATCCGCACGGCTGTTATCCGCATCCGCCCCGCATCCACACAACTGTTATCCGCCACCCCGCATCCACACAACTGTTATCCGCATCCGCCCCGCATCCACACAACTGTTATCCGCATCCACCCCGCATCCGCACGGCTGTTATCCGCATCCGCCCCGCATCCACACAACTGTTATCCGCATCCACCCCGCATCCGCACGGCTGTTATCCGTATCCACCCCGCATCCGCACGGCTGTTATCCGTATCCACCCCACATCCACACAACTGTTATCCGTATCCACCCCACATCCACACAACTGTTATCCGCATCCACCCCGCATCCGCATGGCTGTTATCCGCATCCACCCCGCATCCGCATGGCTGTTATCCGTATCCACCCCGCATCCGCACGACTGTTATCCGTATCCACCCCGCATCCACACAACTGTTATCCGCATCCACCCCGCATCCACACGACTGTTATCCGCATCCACCCCGCATCCACACGACTGTTATCCGCATCCACCCCGCATCCGCATGGCTGTTATCCGCATCCACCCCGCATCCACACGGCTGTTATCCGCATCCACCCCGCATCCACACAACTGTTATCCGCATCCACCCCACATCCACACAACTGTTATCCGCATCCGCCCCGCATCCACACAACTGTTATCCGCATCCACCCCGCATCCACACAACTGTTATCCGCATCCGCCCCGCATCCACACAACTGTTATCCGCATCCGCCCCGCATCCACACGGCTGTTATCCGCATCCACCCCGCATCCACACGACTGTTTTCCGCATCCACCCCGCATCCACACAACTGTTATCCGCATCCACCCCGCATCCACACGACTGTTATTCGCATCCACCCCGTATCCGCACGGCTGTTATCCGCATCCATCCCGCATCCGCACGGCTGTTATCCGCATCTACTGGCATTACAGTAATATTTTCAATAAAATAAAATATGAAAGCAACACATTTAGTTTTCAGGAGAAAGTAGTTCCCCTAGGCTTTGTGTATCATGTGCTATGTTTAAAATGAGTGTTATGCTGACAGAATTGCAACCATATTCAGTTCGGAGTGTTGATTGTTCTTAATGACATAATTTGAATGAGATTAGCGTAAATCATCATCTTACATTTGTCATGAAAAAGAAAATAAAGGGCATAACGGAAAAATATGATCAAAAACATCCCGGGCCAACGGCCTGGCCATGTTGAAACACCGGATCCCATGAGAACTCCGCAGTTAAGCAGCATTGGGCGTGGTCAGAACTTGGATGGTATGCCGGTTCTAGGTACTTCGCGCTGTTGGCCAACATAAGGAGGAGTGGAAAGGCCCTGGCCATCCTACCGCACGTAAACACCGGCTGGGAGTAGCCTCTTTGGAGGCTTTGGCCTGCCTTCGGGCAGAATACCCATTAAATTTAAAAACATCCGGGTCCTAGTAATGATGTTCAACAAGTTCGGATTGTCTTCTAAAAACTATCCGCAAATTTAATCCAAAGATTATATGCAACTTATCTGTTATCCGCACAGCTGTAATGGTCTCTCTTTCCCTCCCTGTTGCGTGACAAATATACCGTTTTCTACTAAGATATGTTGTTTTAATGGGCGCCAAGACCTCAACGCTATGTTGAAATCTAAATTTGTATTTAACAACACCTAGCTCTGGTAGAACACCTTCAAGAATCTTTACTCTCAGATCGTGGTATGATTGGATCATTAACCCAACAAACAATTGTATCAGGAGAAGGAATTGGTCTATATCTAATGCTACCTACTGAAAACAAAGATTGCATGGTTAAAAGAAATGAATTTATTGTATAAAAAACAAGTATAGCAAAATTAATAATAATAATAATAAGTTTGAATTTAAATTGGAGCGTTGCGATTTAAATATTACCGCTAGAAAATTACGTGAAAACGGAGTCGGATAAATTACTGATGTTACTCTTATTCCCAAGCTATGAATTTACTGAATTACTGAATATGAAACAAAGAAAGACGAGAGATTGCGTAGTTATGTGTCATTCGCGCTTACCACTGGAAATTGCCGTAGCATTTCCCTCGTACTGGATGTTGAAGTGAGCTTCCCATAGCCTCCTGGACGTCGTCATCTTCTTCGTTGTTGATGATATATTTGCAGATATGAAGATTTATGGTCCGAACATCGGAACCAACACGTACAACCACAACGGTTAAGTTTCACAAAGATAGTCGCTAACTCCACTGAACATCGGAGCCACTCACTCGTGCAACCATACTGGTTAAATTTTATAACGATAGTCCTCGTTTCCACGGCGTGCCAACCATATATGCACCCGCCGCATCCCCATTCTTCAGCCGACTTCTTCACGCTCGCCCTCCACTGATTGGCTGACCCCTCACGCGCTACTCCCCTCTTCTGGCTCATTACACTCGGCGGGAGGGTGAAGTCGATTGGCGTTCCATACATCCGCCTTTTCTTGACGATGCGACCCAGCCTTGCGTCATACTACTTGACAAGCATAAGCCTGTATCTGAATTCCCAGTGAGTCATGTCTCTCATAATACCCTAACTGACGAAACTCCGTAAAATTCCGTAATCATATAATTTCCTATGATATTGTCGTTCGTAATAATTTGCTTGATAGTGTTTTCTAAGACATAGAAAACCTATCTGTATGCTTATAATTTTATAAAATGCTTCGAAAAATACCTTAATAATAATTATAATAAATTAATAATAATAATAAATTAACATGAAAAATTCTCTTGGCTGAAAAATTTGCCGCGTAAATAAATATAGATTGGCTTCCTACTGACTTATGCCAGTGGCATAAAAACCCCTCGAAAAACACGTTACACAGCCATGCAAACTATATCCGCATCCGCGCAGTGCTTTAACTATAGTTATTAAGACCTAGGATCTAAGTACAATTCCAAGAGAAACTGGCTAGAAAAAAGACTGATAGTCAGTCTGAAAGACTAGACTATATATCATTTTAAATGCTACAAATGCTGCGTGAACTCAAAGTCCGTTAGCAAGTGCAAACCAAGGTCAAGGGAGGTAGCTGGCTGGATGACGTAACGCTCACCGGAGCGCGCGGGGAAAGGAGGAAGCTCAAGCAGTACTATGACGTCACACACCTCAGTGCATTCTCGGTACATTTCGTCCCGTCACCGTAACGTAACGCCAGACCCCAGCGTAACGACGAAGTCGACAAGATCATTTAAAATGATAAAAACTCTCTGGAATGCTAGTGCTAGTGCTGTGGCTCAAATCTTCAATCTCCGGAATTCCAGCTTCCCGTGCCGTCAGTGCACACAGCTACACTGCAGGATGGATATGTTTTGTCTTATTTTAAAATTCAAAACAGGGATATGTTGTTTCGGTATTAGCGGCCGTGTGTACGTAATCCACTACACTATACAGGGTCGGTACAAAGCTTTGAGCGATTTCATGTATTATCTCTTCTCTCTCTATATAAAATGAAAGTTTGTCTGTTTTCTTCGGAATTTCCACGGAATTTTGAGTTATTAACGCGTTTCAGACTGGTTTATGACGGTTGCGCGCAAAAACAAATTTTTTGTCTGTTTGTCTGTGTACAATTTTGCACGCGCATCACTCGAGAACGGCTGAGTGGATCAACGTAAAATTTGGTACTGAAGTCCATCAGAGGCACGAAAGTAATCATTGATGTAACTCTTCTCCGTACCTCTCATAAAAGAGGGCCTAACCCCTTAAAATGCATGCTGAAATGGGCGTAGAAAAACGTGACAAAGCTCATTTTCAGCGTCTCAATGTGAGAAACAAAACTCGGGAGCCCTACGGGCCCCGAAAACCACATTTTAAGGTCCTAAAACCAACAGTTTTTGAGATATACCCAGAAAACTAATTTCATTTATTAAGCTATTAAAAGAATGCAGGCCGGTAACCATGGCAACACGATCTCAGAAGTCCATCTATTTCTGTAAGATGCAATGCCATTCCATTTATTACATTACTGTGAACGTTCGCAAACGGCTATAAGGTTATCACGGAACCAACTTAAGCAGTAAAATTCATCAATACGTTTATAATGCGCTTAAGGGGGTCAAGGGGTGCTAAAGAACTATTATATCCCCATATTATTAAATTATTATTATTATTATTATTATTATTATTATTATTATTGTAATATGGCGTACAAGGACGAGCAAAACTCATTTTCAGCCCCTCAGTGGCTTGGAGGCTACTAAGTTTTAAGGCTCTAAAACCACGTTTCTGAGATATTCCCAGAAAACTAATTTCATTTAATAAACCAATAAAGACCACCTCGTGGCGAAGTGGCTAGCATTGTTGGCTGTCACACCCGAGGTACCGGGTTCGATCCCCAGCTCTGCCAAGAATTTAAAAGTCTTGGTATGGTCTGGTACGGGGTCTCCCAGCCTCGTGATGCAAAATGGGAACTTGCCGGATGCTATGGTAGGAGGAAGAGTGGAAAGGAACTGGCCAGACTACCACACGCAAACTCCGGCTCGGGATGCCTGGTTAGTAATCCCTTGACTTAGTCAAGGGCTCTTATTCAGGTTGCCTACGTCCCTGGAGGGGATATGGCACTCTTTTATTTTATAAACTAATAAATAGATGACGAGTACTGAAGGAGACCAAATCAGGGGCTATATAGATATACTGAGAAAATCACAGATGTGGCCAGGAATAGACGTCTGGCTTTCTATGGACATGTCTCATGGATGAACCCAACAAGACTAACCAACCGGCTTCTCAACTACTGGGGGAAGAGAAAGAGTGTGACACAGTCGCTAACAGTAGTTAACAAGGATATCCAAGAACTGAAGATAATGAAAAGTGATATTAGAAGCCGATCACATCTCAGAAAGATACTTAAACAGAAGAGTTTTCAGGACAGACCACCCTGTAAGAAAACCGGCATCATCTGGACAAAAGAGAGGAGAATGCGCGAATATTGGGCAAACATCAAGTCCCTCGCAAAGCTGAAAAGTTGAACGTCGTGGTCTTTAGCTGGCCCATCCGAAAGAAGAAGAACTAGAAGAAACTAATGAAGTAATGCAAGCCGGTAACCATGACAACAGTGTCACTAGAGTTGACATCCAACTTTCCATCTATTTCTGAAAGAAGCAATGCCACTCAATTTATTAAATTTCTGTTAAAGTTTGCAAAGGGCTATAAGGTTATCGTCGAATCAAACATAGACTGTAAAATTCAACAATGCGATTAAGGAGGTCAAGGGGTACCCTAGAATTTTTACACGTGACTTACCCGTGCGATATGCGATATGATGTACAGAAGGTCTATTATATCTCCAAACAGCAACATTATTTTTAAAAATTCCTGAATTGGAATAGTGTTTTTTGCAGCTTTTGGAAATTTGGGCCATTGGAGGCTAAAAATCCCGAATTTAATGCACCACGAGCCTTTATAATTTATTAAAGGGGTCTTCCTGGGGATGGAGACTTTCCACAACGGTGAGGGCCAGTTTTAATTTGACATATATTGCGTTTCGTCTACGAGGTTTTCAATATTATTTTCACGTCAGGAAGTACACGTTAGGTGAATTTAGTTTGAGAGCACATTTTAAGTAATCATATTTTTGTCCACAAACGGGTTCATCGTAAAGATGATTTTGTTTGATACTGTGTGGTTGATATATATTTATATTTTTGTACGCCTATAATTCATGTTCGGGTGCTTTGAGCATTGTAAAATTAGGTATTGTAACCATGAGTCAATACACCAATCATTTAGAAAACTCTTCAACGTACTTCTCATAGAAGGGTGGGGTATAAGGAACAACTTTTCAAAATACATGCTAAAATAGGCGAAAAATAAAAATTCTCCTAGAAGGACGAAAAAAGCATATGTTGCGCTTCTCAATGTGTGATACAAAACTAGGGAGTCTATAAAGGGTCTCCGAAATCCACATTTTACGGCCCTTAAATTAACAGTGTCTGCGATATACCCAGAAAACTAACTTCGTTCTGATAAACTTATGAAGGAATGACAAGCCCCTAACCATTGGAACAGTATCTCAATTGATATCTGGTTATTAATACCGACGACCGTTCGAAGAGCGGGTACTTCTGCTAGTTGAAAGTATATAGCCTAGCTCACAGCATTGAAACATACACCAATTAAAAGAGAAATTCATCAAGTTTTGTCTGAAGGTTACTGCACGAAGGCTTATTACACTGGTCGGTACCTCAGGTGCTCACACCTTGTGGGACGTGGGTTAGCGACCACGGGACCCCAGCTGAGATTGACATTACTTCCACTTACTTGTGCCGGGCTCCTACCTTTTATCTTTCCTGTTGACCTCCCTTAGTTAATTCTTGTTCTTTTCCGTCCCCGACGGTATTAGGCCTAGGGAGTCTTCTCCTTCCCCGCCTTAATTGGCCCTTATCTCATATTTCCTGATCCTTCATTGTTTGAGAGGTCAGACTTCTCATTTTCTTTTCATGTTATCTCCTTCCTTCTGCTCAAGGCCCTAAAGGAGGCAGGGTGTGTGTATCCCCACCACTTCTGGTGAACCCTGGATTGTGCTACACCCTCAAGGGCTCACGTCTGGTTAGTTCGGAAGTTGGTGAACCTGAGGGATTCCTGAGCTGGGTCCGGTTTTCTTCCTTCTTCCATTGCCATTGGGTAGGTCCCTCTCCTCTTTACCTTTCCTATCTGCCATTCCTGCTTCTCCTTTATTCCATGTCCCTTAATTCTCATTCTTCGAGGGTTGAGGGCATTTCCTTTCCTCCTGTCTTTTTGTTTCCCTTATTCTTCTTTTTGGTTTCCATTTCCTCCTCTGGTATATAAATATGTAGTTAGTTTTAGTTGTAGTTTCCTTTCATTTACATTTTCACGATCACCCAGACCATAAGGGGCCGATAACCCAGATGTTAGGCCCCTTAAAACAACAATTATCATCATCACCCCTACGTGTCAGTATGCGAGATGGCGGTGACAGGCGAGGAGCGTGCTTACTGTGTTCTTGAATTTTACTCAACCAAGTCTGTAATCACTGTTCAAAGATATTTCCGCACATGATTTCACAAGAAACCTCCAAACAAGAACAGTATACGTGCAAAATATTCGAAATTTGTAATCAGAGGATGTTTGTAAGAAAGAATCCTCCGGTCGCTCGTCTGCCTCCAACGAAACTGTGGAGTGAATAAGAGAGGCAACTCCATGAACGGTGGACGGGCCTAGCTCACACATTGGTGTCTAATGTGCTGGCCTCCCCAGTCGCCTGATCTGACCCAGACTGATTTATTTTTACGAGGGTTTAACAAAGATGTAGTTTATGTACCACCCATGCCAGTTAATATTGTTGAACTGAAGAAACGGATCCATGCGGCTGTAGCTAAAATTGACCAGGATATGCTCCAGCATTGTGCTCAGAGTTGGATTACCGGTTATGCCGTGTGACGCCAGGAGGGAACATCGAGCTCATGTAGCAAGCAGACTCAATAAACTTGTTGAGTTTCTCTTTTAGTTGATATACTAGCAATCCACCCCGGCTTCACCCGGGAACAGTTATGAATGCATTACGTGATAAGCGTTTTTTTTTCTGTCAATGAACTACGACCCATATCCGTTTTACGTCTCGGCATGATGGGTTAAAATCACTGACTGGACTATTCATTATAATTACATTATCATGGAGATGCATGTGCAACGAATTCTTGTCAGACGTAATTTAAGAATGGCGAGGTGCATGAAACACAAATCTCCCTTCCGTCCAATCTTAACTTGACTGTGTATTTTGAGGAACGAAAAGTTCACAGGCGAAATGAAGAAAAACCGAGTTGCACTTCCGGGGAAACTCCAAACCCAACCACTCTTCACTAAAGTTTTTAACTCAACACGACTCGACAGTTTGCTGCTGGCTGTATCTGGGGCAATAAGCTCGTCCGCTAGCTAAGCTGTAACTGGGGTGATAGACTCACCCCTAGCTATCTCTTAAACTGTCGCCTCAGTAACTGAATGGAGATTGTTGGAAGAAATGAAAACGTAAAAACACTTATAATATGCGATGTATTGAAAATAGATATGTGTTCTCACGGACTTGTTTTTTTTGTAGAACTTTTCATGCTGAACCATTCGTACACTCATAGTATACGGTACTGATATTTTTAACGGCTTGCCCAGCGTAAGCATTAAAAGGCGCACGGACGCCAGTTTTTTTCCGACGTTTTCCCTGAAATCTTTACTGCTCGGCTTCCTTTGATCATATATAAATTATTTTCTACAGTAACCTCCCTCGAGATATCCTTTAAAGCAGTGGTTCTTAACCGGTGCCTCGGTAGTGGTCCTTCGGAGAAAAGAGTCCACCAGCACGTATAAAAAAGTGGGCAATAAATGGGGATTTCGAAAACGATGTGCGTTGAACGAGAATCGTCCGAATGTATTCGCGGCGATATCAGGTTTTGAATTGAAATATCTTTAAAATAAATGTTATTGAGGAAGGTTTACAACTGATAAGGTGTATTTGGGTTGGGAGGCTGGGAAGGGCTTAGGAGGCGTGGTCCGTACATGATTGAATTTCACGCTAGTGGTCCGCAGACTTCTGCGGGTTCAGAACCACTGCTTTAAAGAATGGTGTAAACCGCATCAAAACCCATCCAGTTGTTCTCGAGATTACCCGTGACATCCAAGATTCGGCGACTTCGTTTTATACTAAGTAGGGATGTGTCAATGCTGTAAGCATGTAAGCCTACATGAAATCGCTTTAATCATTTGTGGTAACCCTGTATTAAAAATAAAATTGCGAATATTCAACATACAGCCTTTGATCATTGGCTTAAAATGTTGGAATTATCCAGTTATGTTTTCAGCGCCGTATGAATGAAAGTGGATACACGGGATGAATGTGATTTTTAGGAATTATTTTCTGGCTTGTAATTAGCAGTGGAATTTTACTGGTAACAATGTGGTTTACACAGCAAATTACCCGCAACCAATCACATTTGTTATGTTGGTAAATGTTGATAAATTCAATAATAATCTTCATCACATTGGTAATGCTATGAGGCTATTGATCACTTCACTCTCTATTTGTATGAAATGATTTATACCGTGCTTTCCAGTGTTGTCGTTTTTGTTGATAATTCATGTCAGGGCTTGGGGAATTCTGTGTCATGATCCCCGTGTAGATGGGTGTGTGTTTCATTCAACAGATAACCTGTGTTGCTATAGTGATTGTAGTAGTGCAGGGGCGTGGTGGCACATTGGTCAAGCTGTTGGCCTCTCACCACGGTGGACAGGGTTCGATTCCCGATCAATGCATGTGAGATTTTCCAAGTGAAATGCCATGTGCTGTAGTTCGGATTCCACGTAAAAAGGAGGTCCCGTGGCTTATGATTTCGAGATTAACGGTCACGTAAAACTGAAATCTTCCTTTCTGTAGTAGTTCCAGGAGCTGTAACTATTAGGGTCGGAGATGGGATAGGTGCATTGGGACTTGTAATAAGGTATTGTTGTTAAAGGGAAGATAACCTCATTGTTCCACCCCTTAAAACAATCAACGTCATCATCATGTTATTGTTGTTTCATTTGGATATCGTGGTAATTTTAAACCCTCCCTTTCCCTCCAGGGGCTTACATCTAGTGGGACGTGGGTTGGCGACCACGGGATCCCAGCTGAGTCCGGCATTGCTTCCACCTACTTGTGCCGGGCTCCTCTCCGTCTTCTTCCCTGTCGACCTCTATTGGTCACTTCTTGTTCTCTTCCGACCCCGACGATTTTAGGGGATCTCAGGTCTAGGGAGTCATTCACTTTCCCTCCTTGTCTCATCTTTCCTGATACCCTCATTCTTCGAGGGGTCAGCCTTCTTTTTCCTTTCATGTTATATCCTACCTTCTGCACAAGGCCCTCAAGGAGGCAGGGTGTGTTTAGCCCCACCACTTCTGGTGCATCCTGGATAGTGCTAAACTCTCAAGGGCTCACGGCTGGTGAGTTTGGGAGTTGGCGACCCCGAGGGATTCCTGAGCTGGGTCCGTTTTGTCCTCTTTTTCCTCTGACCTTGAGTTAGGCCCTCTCTTCTTTCCCTTTCCTATCTACCTTTAATGGCTCTCCTTCCTTCCAAGTCCCTCAATCCTCATTCTTCGAGGGTTGAGGGCATTTCTTTTCTTCCTGTCCTTTATTTGCCTTATCCTTTATTTGCTTACCATTTCTTCTTCTAGTAAGTAAGTTTGTAGTGTACCCGATACCTAGTTGAGGCTATCGGCTACGCCAGCAGACATTGAGCCGTAGTTGAGATTTTGGGAAGAGTTAAGAAAAGATAGCGCTCAGATCGAGTCAAGAGGAATGTCAGGATAACGTAGAAGGTCTAGGATTAAGAAGGCACTGACCGCAGTCGAGCAGATGGAATTATGGATGGAATTATGAAGCTTTATTAAGATCTATATGGAACATGGTATTTAAACATCTCAGAAGAGAAGATATAACATACATTATATGTGGTAATAATTTTAAGGAAGTCAGATAACCCTTAAGTTATTTTATAACTTAATAGCCGAGATGATCGGGGTTCGAGATTATATTTGTGACGCAAGAGCACGGAGGTGGGGAGAACGTCACGTGACTGCGCCAGGCAGGTTCGGGTCAAGGCAGTCCAGAGACAGTCAGTCGAGCTCAGTGAGCCAAGCAGTTGAGCTCTCTAAGCAGAGGAGTCCAGTACAGCGAGCAACGCAGTCGAATTCAGGGAGCGAGTAGGACATGCCGAGCGCATGGTAAAGGTCGCGCAGCGAACAGCTTTTGTCACGGAAAGTGAAAGCGACAAGTTTAACTTCACCAAGCAGCGAACGAAAAGTAGGTCATTGAGCCGGGCGGACAACCGCAGTAGGTAGCGTGGAGACCGGTTATAGAACCAGCTGTCCAGGCCGAGCAAGCATAGAAGGCCGGGGTTTATAATAGTACGGTAAAACGAGTTGGAGAACTCATTTCAAGCTGCAATTTGGAAACGCAGAACAGCATAGCAGAGCGACATGGCGAGGCCAGCTTTAGGCGGAGATTATTCTATAGCATTGCAGTAGGGTTATTTCCAATTTTATACGCAAGCATTATGACAGAAGCTGAACTTCATTACAACATTGAGTTGGAACGTTTATTCAGCATTTAAATTATACAGACAAATAGTTACGAGATACTGCAACTGGGAACTTCGAATGAACATAGTTTTTCACTGACATTACGACTATGCAGTTCATAACGCATTCCAAGTAACATTAACGATTGTAGGCAAATAAAATGTTTCAGGCATATGGACTTATGAGCATTAGCTCGTGCATTAATGCAATTCTTTCTTATGAAGTGTTATGAATTACCGAGTATGAACACAGCTAAAGGGTGTTTCATAAACTTAGACACTCTCATATAAAATTTTATTTTATGAAAGTGAGACTTAGCAGTTATTGGAGATTGAACTTTCAACACTCAAACCGAACATTGTATGGAACAGTGGCGTAACGTAGAAGAGGAATAAGGGGGTCCGCTGTTTCTATGAACTTTTTCGTGAGGATTTGGACAATATCCGCTATGGATAACCAGCAGTTTATCATGTCGGAGTAAACGAAGACAGAGACGCGATGGCACCACAGAGCGATGGATTCGATTCCTGACGAGAAGGAGGTCCACCTGCTGATTCACTTGGGATTCGAAGGCAATCGTCATTGCGTGGTTGGAATGATATTCACGCCGATCTTTCGAGAAATTCATTACATAAGGAAAATCGACGATCTTTGAAATTTAATAACCGCTGATTATGAAAAGGTACTGTAAGAGTTATAACTTTCTGATACGATTATTTCATGAATACTGGGCACACATGTATATTTTTCTAATAGGAGTGATACGATTATTTAGACATGGCTTTGACTTTATATGCTTCGAATTTGCTAGAATATGGCGTGACCATATGATATGGCAGGCATCATTATACGAAATTCTCACCATTGGTTGGCTTTATTAAGCAGATGTTTGGTCTTTTAGACATTTTTCCAGCAAGGATAGTTTTCATGAATAGTTTTTTCTGTGTGACGAGTATTTCGAACTCGTGATCTGCAATTGATTATCAATATTACTTCGTCAGTTCATTGCATACTAGCGAGTGTGTATTATTCATCAGTAGGGATTTTTTCCATTGGATTGTTTGGAGATATTAAGATGTTATTCACTTTAGTGAATGAATATCGCTTTTATATGACAACTAGAGACTTGTTGATTCCTATCTGGTACATTCACTCATTTAATCTTCGAGATGGGTTCTTTCGTATTTATACGATTGTATGGTGGTTACTCATCTTACCCATCGCTCAGGGCACTATCATGTTAGTCGACGGGGCGAGGTCTTTCGTATTTATACGATTGTACGGTGGTTACTCATCTTACTTGCCATTGAGGGACTCATTTTTATCATCCGAGTATACATGAGATTGTAAGAGAATCAAACAAGGAACTACTAGTCACATATCAGTCGAATTTTTGTTAAATATATTAAAAATACATGTCAGCAGGGTTACATTTGTAATTTTGTTGCTATACTCTTTTGAGAGTAATTTCAGTTTAACAGCTGGTACAGCTGATGCTTTTGATGATTTTTATAATTGTGTTGGATACCTTTGAGAAGGATTTAAAGTAATTGAATCTTGTAAGATGAATCATTAATGGTCAGATTTATTTTAAGGCAGATCAGTATTGCAGATTTTGATATGAGAGATTATAGCACATTGGTGTTTTTCTGTGATGTGAATTATGAGAATTGTAAGAGAATTTATGTTATTTGAAAGCAGATCTTGAATTACTAAGGTAATATTTTTTCCAATTGTTTAAGAAGTTGTCTAGATGTGATCAGAGTAATTACAGTTATTGGAGATTGTGTGCGTTGATAATTTGAAGCCAGTTATATATTTTTTGTAGATCATGCAACGTGGTTAAGTGAAGTTTGTGATAGGCATTTTGTGGTAGTTGCCAAGTGATAGTTGCAATGTTGCTAATGTATTTTGAGGCAGACATGAGGTTGTCGAACCCAGTCTAGCGTAATTGTTGAGATTCATGCTGTATGTGCTGAATATTTATGGAGTTTTGTGGAATAATTGTGGTATTCAAATGTGATATTTGAAGAAGTGCGGATATATAATGTAGTTGTGGTTAGACAGATCCAACGTGATGTCGTGATGGCAATAATATTTTTTGGCAAGAAAATTAAATACGAGATATAACTTGGAAGTGATAAAACTGTAAGACAACGTTCTATAACCCATATTAAACAATTTGTTAGGAAATTAAACAAATAAATAAAGTTGATAATACAAGATTTTCTGAGAATAATAATTAATGAAATAATAATCTGAAAATTAAGCATATTAACGATCTGACCTAATGAAATAAAAATCAGAATGACTAGATGAAATAGTAAAAATCTAAATAACCAGGAGAATAAAATTTAAATATATTAATAAATTAAATTTTGGAATAAATCAATGAATTAAATAAATGGATGAATTAAAGATTGGATAAATAAACTGATTTAAATAAATTAATAGATGATTGGATAGATGATGAATATCTGAATTAGAAGGTGATAATTAATTAAAGAAGCTGATGATTAATGAATTTATACGGAATTAAATAAATTTAATTGAGTAATAATTTGAGGAATTGCAACTTGAGTTGAGGAATTAAACGATTTGTATTGATAGCAATAAATCGTATTGAAAGGCGGAAATTTTATTATTCTTTCTAAGTTATAGTTACGTCAATACGGACCTGCATAATCGACACTTTGTACGAATAGTAGTAGATTTTTTAAAATTTCATTTTCACTATCACCCTTATACAGTACTTAGGGGCAGATGTCCTAGATGTTAAGCCTCTTAAATCGACAATTACAACCACCAATTTCTTTGACAGTGTAGTATCAGTCTTACATCCTTTTGAAGAGTAGCGCAGTGGGGGTTGTACAGCCCTTAATTACGCGGAAGACCATTCCTGCCAGCGACAGCTGACTGGAGGACATGGCAGAGAGAAGAATAGACCATCAATTAAGTCACCTCTCAGCTCCACTTCGTGCGTTGTCGCAAAATGCATTAAACACGGCCTGCTTCCCACTTCCTTGAAAATGTCGGCCGGGAGATTGAATTACTTACGGCTTGCTAAAGGTCAGAGCGCGCGAACAAAAATAGGTTTCGAAAAGTGTAAAAGATTGTCTGGAAGGAAATCTGCTTGAAAAGTACTTTCTTCTTATGGTTCCTATCCGTTCCGGATGTTGGCTACCATCTTGACTGTGCTGTTCCTATCACTTGCAGCTCGGAATAATTTAGTAGATATTTTTGAGGTCCAGGCTGTCAGATTTTTTAACCAGGATATTCTTCTTCGTCCAACACTTCTCTTCCCTGATATTTTTCCTTAAAGAATAGACTGTAGGAGACGGTACTTGGTGGTATTCCTCATGATGTGTCCTAGGTATTGGATTTTCCTGATTTTCACGGTGGTTAATACTTCCTTAGTTTTTTTCATTTTTTGGAGAACCTCAACATTTGTGACATGGTCTGTCCATGGTATCCGCAATATCCTTCTGTACAGCCACATTTCAAAGGCCTCTAACCGTTTACATAAAGACTCGGTCAGAGTCCATGTCTCAGCACCGTAAAAAAAGAGTAGAGAACACATAACAACGCAAAAGCCTGATTTTCGTAGTCATTGTCAGCCCATGATGTTTGAACAAATTCCGCATCTTATTGAAAGTTGTCCGGGCTTTCCCAATTCGAGACGTCACCTCATCAGAAGGGTCCCATTGGTCATTTATGGTAGTGCCAAGGTATATATACTTTTGTACTTGTGGAATGGGTTTCTGGTCTATATTTAGTTTGCATGCAGAGACTTTGTTTTTACTAATAACCATCAATTTTGTCTTCTGAGGGTTTATATCTAAACCATATTCATGGCTTTTTTTGAATAACTTTATCAATGATATGTTGCAGGCTTTCTTGACTATCCGCAAAAATCACAGTGTCATCGGCATATCGAATGTTATTTATCCAGTTACCATTTAAGAGCACTCCCATCTCAACATCCTCTAGAGCTTCTTTAAAGATATATTCCAAATAAATGTTAAATAACAATGGAGACAATATACAGCCTTGTCTTACACCTCTTAGAATATCTATATCTCCCGTGTTCTCGTTACCCAACCTCACATAAGCAGATTGATTCCAGTACAGGTTCACAATTATTCGTAAATCTTTATCATCTAAGCCAATCTTTTGTAAAATTTCTATCATCTTATGATGTCTTACTCTATCGAAAGCCTTTTGATGGTCAATAAAGCAGGCATATATATCGCAGTTCACATCACGGCACCCTTGAAACAATACTTGAATGCTAAATAGGGCTTCACGTGTGCCAAATGCGTTTCTAAAACCAAATTGTGTAGAAGAAACTTGTTCTTCACATATTTTGTATATTCTGCGATGAATGATCTTCATAAATACCTTCAAGATATGATTCATGAGACTGATTGTTCGTTACTCACTACAAAACTTAGCTCCGGCTTTTTTAGGTAGTGTGATGAATTCTGATTTAAGCCATTCCTGAGGAATGTTCCCAGAATTGTAAATGTCGTTGAATATTTTAGTCAACCATTTCACATTATCTTCATTTAAAAGCTTTAAAAATTCAGCATTCACATTGTCAGGGCCAGTGGCTTTACCATCCTTCATGGCTTTTATCGCGGTTTGTACTTCATCTACCAGAATTTGAGGTCCTGTTTCACCATAAAACAAGTGTTCTATATATCTTTGCCACGTATCCTTAAACTCTTCATTTCCAACAATTAGTTTTCCTTCAATATTGACCAATCTATTTCCTTTTCTAGTTCTAAATTCCCTGTCACTTCTTTAACTTTTCGATGAACATTGAAGCTGTCATGTTTTAATTGTAACATCTCTATTTCATTAAATTTTTCTTGCATGTCCCTTTCCTTAGCTAATCTTATTTCTTTCCTGATTTCCCTGTTGATGTTCTTATATTCATCAGGATTACCCTTTGCTTTCCTTCTCTTATCCATCATTTTAAGAATCTCTTCAGTCATCCTTGGTTTCTTTTTAGTGATATCTGTTACTAAGTGATCTTTCTTCATAGATTCAACGGTATTAGTTAATGTTTTAATTTTCTCATCGGTACATAAGTCATCAGATAGGGATCCAAGTTCATCATTGAGCTGCTGTTCTACATTTTGTCTTACTGAAGGTTCAATTAATTTACGCATATTATACTTCATGGCTCTTCTCTTTTGAATCCTTTTCATTTTGATTTTAAAAACTCCAACTACAGTAGAGGGATATGATCGGAATGAATGTCCGCACCGGGATATGTTTTCATTGAGACACAGCTGTTCCTATATCTTTGAATTATCAAAATATAGTGAATTTGGTTCCTTATAATTCTTTCACCTGAATCTCTAGGAGACTTCCAAGTATACAAACGTCGTGGTGGTAATGTGAAGAATGTGTTGGTTACTACAAATCCCCATTCTCCTGCAAATGCGCAAAGTTGATCTCCTCTCTCATTCCTTTCACCAAGCCCATATTGACCTACAATACTGCCTTCAGATCCATGTCCTACTTTTGCATTGAAATCTCCCATAATTATTGTTAGATCTTTCTTTGGTAACTGGTGCAAAACACCTGTGATTTGGGAGTAAAACTCTGCAACTTCTTCATCACTATGGTCTGTCGTAGGAGCGTACACCTGGATGATGTTAAGATGCGCAGGCTCAGTATTTATTTGAAGCAACAATGCTCTCTCTGAGATTGATATAAAATTGGTGACACACATACAAATCATATTCTGGCAAATAATCCAGTCTGACTACTTGTAAGGCTGGAGATGTTCCTTGCGATAGTGGCGGCTCCACGGATGGTGACACTCTTCTCCGTTAAGACGTGATATTTACAAATAAAAACAAAAATAGTATAAAAAATAACAAGTAGTTCCATGAAGAACTCAATAGCCTATTTTCATATATCCTACTTTTGTTAATTGCCTCTATCAACATACAAAATTTCAGTTTGATTGCTGTAATTGCTTCGTAGATATTGAAAACTGTCTTAATATTCCGGAAGGTCGCCTTGTTGGACTTTTATATATGCAAGCCTTAGGGTTATGTCCTATTACATGAAGATTGTTGTGTAGGTGTATTATTCAAACTTCAATCGCATGATTAAGACACAAGAATGAAAACGAGATTTAAAAATTTCGCTCAGCCGCCATGTTGTGGTTCTGAAAACAATTGTAATAAATTAGATGTCAGTGAATTAAAATTTGTACAAGCTTATACCGTACCAAGTTTCACTGTACACGAATTGTTAAATCGCGAGAAACGTCGACATAAATATTTACATTTCGTGTCACCGCCATGTTGGATTTGTGCTCACCAGGTTATTGAATATCCCATTGATGAACTTACGTTTATAGCCTCTATCAACATACAAAATGTCAGTTTGATTGCTGTAATAGATTCGTAGATATTGAGAACCGTCTTAATATTTCGGATGGTCGCCATGTTGGATTATTATATATGTAGACCATAGAGTTATGTACTATTAGATGACGATTAATGCGTAGGATTTCGTTGACTTCGATGGCATGATTAACATACAATAAATAAACAAATAATTTTATAATTTCGCTCAGCCGCCATCATGAGGTTATGTAAACAATTGTACTTAATTAGATGCCAGTGCATTACAAGGTGTGTAAACATTGGCTGTACCAAGTTTCACTGCGTTCGGATAATAAAATCGTGAGGAAAGTCCATTTAAATGTTTCAATTTCGCTTGGCCGCCATGTTCGTTCTGTAGTTAACAGCTTTTGATAAGTCACTTAGAGCTCAGCAACTTGAAGTGAGACCCTGGTGACGGCGCTAGCTCTGTCAGCCAGTGCGACAGAGAGGAGGGCGATCTTGAGCGAGAGAGTGGACTGTGAACGCGCTGTTGCCGTTGATGTAGCGTTTCTTCGGGGAATATCAAATTCCCCTCATGCGCGCTCATTTTAAAGTAAATATCAACATCATTTTATGTAAACGGACCAGTATTTATTCACTTCAAGATTTCTTCATAAGTTCCCACCAAAGCACAAACACCGATCTAATAGATTAAATATGACAAAAGTACGTCACATCCTGTATTTCCTTCAAGTGCGCTGCTTTTTTTCAACTGGTAGACCCACATGTTTAAATATTTCCATTTAACTTATTCTATTAATCAAACAGTGTGTTGCAGACAGGCATAAGCTCGTATGTTAAACGGGAAATGAAAAACGTCCCGAAAGAAAGAAAGAAAGAAAGAAAGAAAGAAAGAAAGAAAGAAAGAACAAAATACTTAGAAAGGATTTAAATAATCTTTATTGGATCATTGATTATATTCATAAGAGTAACATTTTGAAATGTACCAGTAACCTATGTTAGGTTCCCCATTGAAGGTCCCATATGTTTCACATGCTATATTTATAAATGTATGTCTGCCCCTTATTATTCCCGTTGAAGAAACGTAATCGTCCACGGCGAATACTGGCGCTGGCTTATGCAATTTCACTAAGTTCAGCAGTTCATATTTGCGTAGGCTCTTATCGAAAGTGATGTTATTCGTCGTAGGCCAGGTCTGGATGTCGTATGTCCTGCTGTTTGATGTAGGTGCTATACAAATATGCAGTGTGTGGTACGACGCAATGTCCATAACTATGATACGATTACCTGGTATATTCGGTACCAGCTGTGTTTTAAGCCAGGTCATGAAGTTCTTGCTGTTCATTTCATCGTGGTAATCACCAGATTTAGTTTTAGATTTGAACATGCACAGTCCGCCTGGTACCAAAATGTTTTCACTGCCCGCGTGAACTATGATCCATCTCTGGCCTGCACTGTCCGAAGTCAGGACACCTTCAGTTGCCTCGTCCTGCCAACACTTCTTTACCATGTATGATGGATGGATATAAGTTTCGTCCAATAATATAACAGGTCATTTCTTGTCACCTAGCTCGTCATTCTCTTGTAAGATTCTCAGGTGCATTGATCTCTAAACACAATATCGCATTTTTAGCCTATTTTCAATTTTGAAAAAATAGGCTTTTGAGATCACCTTTTGTCCGTGTGTGTGTGCGTGTGTGTGTGTGTGTGTGTGAGGTGTGTGTGTGTCCCCCCTAATAAAATCTAAACGGCTGGAGCGATTTCAATGAAACTCGGTAAGTTCATAGCACTATTCCCGGCGACCTCGACCGTGCGCTTCAAATTTTGTTACGTCTCACCAATCCAACATGTCGGCTGTGCGAAATATTTCACTAGCATTCAATATCTCCGAAACTATTACCGATATCGCCCTGAAATTGTGTACGGTGATAAAGGGCACTACTAGAAGTTCACCTATGAGACTTTCAAAAACCTGGTGACTACAAAACCAACATGGCGGCCAAGCGAATTTGAGACTTTTAAATAGACTTTTCTTGCGATTTAACTATCCAAACGTAATGAAACTTGGTACAGCAAATGTTTATACACATTATAATGCACTGGAGTCTAATTTAGTTCAATTGTTTACATAACCTCGAAATGGCGGCTGTGCGAAATATTTCACTGACATTCTATATCTCCGAAACTATTACAGATATCACCCTGCAATTTTGTACGGTGATAAAGGGTACTGATACAAGTTTACATACGTATATTTCATAAACCTGTAGAGTACAAAACGAACATGGCGACCAAGCGAATTTGAAATATTTTAATAGACTTCTCTCGTGATTTAACTCTCTGAACGCAGTGAAATTTGGTACAGTAAATGATTTTGCAGATTGTAATGCACTGCCATCTAATTTAATTCAATTGTTTACATAACCTCAAGATGGCGGCTGTGCGAAATTTTAAAATTAAGTTTTTATTCTTGTGTCGTAATTATGCGATCGAAGTGAAAGTTTGAATAATGAAGCTAGGCAATAATTGTCCTTACATGGTACATAACTCTATGGCCTATACATATAACAATCCTAAATGGCAAGCTTCCGAAATATTTAGACGGTTCTCAATATCTATGAATCTTTTACAGCATCCAAACTGAAATTTGTTATGTTCATAGAGACTCTGAACATATTTTCACCTATAGGACTTTCAGTAACCTGGTGAGCACAAATCCAACATGGCGGCGACGCGAAGTATACATATTTAAATGGACGTTTCTCGCGAATTAACTATTCGAGTGCCGTGAAACGTTGCACGTTAAATTATTATACAAATGTTGATCCACTGGCATCTAATTTATTTCAATTGGTTGCATAATCACAAGATGGCTGCTGTGCGTAATTATAAAATCTCGTTTTTACTTCTTGTGTTCTAATCATGCGATTGAAGTTTGAATACCACACGTACACAATAATCTTAATGTAATAGTACAAAAATAAAAATCCAAGCTGGCGACCATCTGAAATATTTAGACGGTTCTCAATATCTACGAATCTTTTACAGCAATTAAACTGAAATTTTGTATGTTGATAGAGGCAATATGAAAATAGGCTGTATAGTTCTTCACGGAACTACTTGTTCCTTTAATATTTTCCTTTTATTCTGACACTTCTCGAATTTGAAACCTATCGAATGAAGCATTTGTCTCAGATGATCGCGACTCCCCTTGTAATCTATCTCATCGTGGAGAACAGATCGTAACTTTCCTACTGTTGGAGTCTCATTCTCCACTACGTAATACTCATGAATTTCCCGCCTAATGATGCACTTATCCATGTCATCTAGTATAATCTTCTTATTCACCACTCCGTTTTTTACCGGGAGCGGATAACTTCTCATTTATGTCGGTCAATGTCTTCTCCTTTCTGATTTTCTTAATAAATGACTCGGATTTCCCTGTTGCTGCTGCAGCTCGTTTAGTTGCCTGACTGACCGGCAAGCTAAAGGAATTTGCTGCCAATTACATTGTTTACAACCTCTCTCGCTTCACTATGAACAACTTTGTTCTTACCACTTGCCATAACTTTACACTAGATATTTATTAAAACACTCTAGAAAAGAAGTCTTTGACAATCTCACTCAATGCAGTGTAACACTCGGAGTAAAACAAAATAATACAGCTGGTAGCGGTGCATATTTGGGGTTGGTGATACGAGCGTCAAGCTCGGTGTTGCCAAGCCGCTCACAAGGTGGCAAAGCGAAGCGCGGAGCGAACGTATCAATGATGGCTTTACGGAAACGTCTTCCGTGACGATTGGATGTGAACTGACATGCAGCCCGTCTTTGGCAACGCTGGCTTGTCAACTCATCTATTGGCTCCCGGCCAGCGATGGACTACGCCCCTCTGCACTGATATTGGTCTTGCTTGAGTAGGTCAGAGCGGGCAGGGGGGGGAAGTACTTTTAGTTCGCATTTTTTCCGGGGTTTCAGTTAGAGTTGCTGAGCTCTAGGTAAAATTCTAGTAATCCCCTTTATCACCGTACAAAATTTCAGGGTGATATCAGTAATCGTTTCGGAGATATAGAATACCGGTGAAATATTTCGCACAGCTGCCATGTTGGATTGGTGAGACGTATTAAAATATGAAGGGCACGGTCAGGGTTGGCCAAATTAGTACTATGACCTTACCGAGTTTCATTGAGATCGCTCCAGCTGTTTAGATTTTATTAGGGAGAGGGACACACACACACACATACGCACATACACATATTGTGCCCTTTTACAACGGAATGGATGAGGGCGTGATTTGAAGTGAGCGCGCTGTGACGTCATCAAGGCTGTGGTAAGCTGTTGACTCGCCATGGTTTGAAAGAGGCGCGTGTCCTGAGCACAGCCAGGAAATGTCGGAACGCAATGTGCTTGTTTGCATTTGGATAGAGAAGAGGAAGGCACCAGCACTTTATAATTATATTTGGAATAATTCTTCCGTTTGTCCATGATGTTTCTAATGAAATTAATAACCTTCCAGAGTATTCTACGGTGAGGACCAATAGAAGAGGAGATATCGCATTACGTAATGCAACTACAGCCATCGATATGTGACCCTGTGGCTGTATATAAGCTGGCTCATTGGAGGCCAGGTTACCTGTCTGCTTTCATCCGTCTATACGGTGAAGCATGTTCGATTGTGTGCACTCGTCGCTACGCTGTTATACTGCGCAACTACTCCGCGAGGCTAGGCATTCTCAGTAACGTTTCCATGTCACTCTGACATTATGTCCGAGGACATAGTCTTATTTTCGCACCAGTGAGTGAAAAGTCAAGTGTCATCGTGTTCCACGAAACTTATTATTATTATTATTCTCATAGTGATTGTGAAAGGTCATCGTTTTGACATTACATCAGGAATTACAGGTATGTGAATGTGGACTTGTTTCACGCAAGTGACTAACAATTTTACTGTATGTAAACTTACACCAAGTGCGCACCATTTGTGAACAAGAATTGTGTCCATGTTAAACTAGCCTCATAACTGAATACAGAGTGATAGTGAGCTACCCTGATAGCCTATCTTATACCTTGGAAATTTCGTGCCAAAATTAGATCAGGCTTAGTTGAGACATTCTAGCCAGAAGTTATTATTATTATCATCTTGCCCTATAAAATCAACCCGAACATATTAGTGACAGTCAGGGTAAGTGGACATTCTAAAAACTGTGGGCTACATTATCAGAATGCCGTGTGTGCATTTGTGGAACAGTTTAAAACGACCCCATAAGATGGTGACGTCACTGCCCCACTGTTCGAACATGACTAGCCTGCTAGAGCGGCGCTATGTGAGGGGAACGATACCAGGATTGCTGGATGGGGAACCAGAGCAATGCCGTCAGGGGCATATTTCTGTGGACGAGGACGAAGAATGAGGCGCATGCTGGGATATGTCCATTTCCTAGCGTGCAGTCTTCACAGGTCCGTGGTGCCAGGGTTCGATCCGCACCGAGGGATGACCAACCGCCACAGAATATCTAAGGTAGAAGCCTTCCGACTAATGCATACATTTGCTTGAGCCATGAATTTCCATAATTTCCTCTAAACCGATTCACTTTCCTAATAGTTAATAATAATCTTCGTTATTGTTATAGTTGGTTGCATAATGCTAGGCGTATATTTTTTTAGTCGCTTAGACTTGTAGGTGAGGTGGATCCTCAATATTTTTCACTCATTATTATAATAAATGATATGGGATGTCCTACCCCATTAACATAAATGCAGCAGAATTATGACACAATAGATGCATTTGCATTATGTTTCAGAATACCAGAAAATATTTTCTAAAGATAATAATAATAATAATAATAATAATAATAATAATAGGTCTAATAATAATAATAATCTCTATAAATTCATATTAAAAGGATACTGAATTTTGATAAATAACAATGAAAGTAATATTTCATGAGGATAATAATAATAATAAATTATTATGATGAATATTTCAATTATCGTTAAAACCAATTGGTTGATTGTATAAAAGTTTGGGATCTTACGATTTCCAATACTACTGGATATTTTGGAAATGAAGCTTAATAATGTTAATTGTGTGTCAATGCACTTTTCTAAGGTTAGTTCAGATGGAGGTGTTGATCCTCGTATGAGTGGATGTCAGCGGGAGGGACATCCTGTCCCGTAGTAATGACAGTGCTTCAAATGTGAAAGTGAATCGGTTTAGAGGAAATTATGGAAATTCATGGCTCAAGCAAATGTATACATTAGTCGGAAGGCTTCTACCTTAGATATTCTGTGGCGGTTGGTCATCCCTCGGTGCGGATCGAACCCTGGCACCACGGACCTGTGAAGACTGCACGCTAGGAAATTGACATATCCCAGCATGCGCCTCATTCTTCGTCCTCGTCCACAGAAATATGCCCCTGACGGCATTCCTAAGCATTCCCATGAAATACACCAATATAACATCAATGTTTTGTTATAAATGTAATGACGTCACGTCTAACCTCATGCCGATTTTTATGACGGCCAGTATTTAATTCATGTTTAGTGTTGAATATCCTCTCATTAAATAATATTATCATTAAAATTAAAATGAGATATCCGGGGCTACCTTTGATAAAGCCGATAATAATAATAATTAGTATTATTATAATTAACTATTTTGCCTTGAGATAAATAACTGCTGTGATAAAGATAATTTTCAACATAATGCATTTTGACAGGCCGCACTAATAAGTGTCATTCTGAATTATGTGTTTTCGTCATAATAGTGAAACGCGGATGTGAAACAATCTCAAGATGTTGTATATAATCCATGTAAATATGTGAAATAATACAGGACTATAATATAAACTGAAACCAAATAGGGTAAATTTAAATATTTATTTTTCGTGTCGTGAGTGATTATGCAATCTCGCATGTGTAGATTAAAAGAGCAATATGTGGTTTTTCAAACTTAGTCAAACCAACGGACATTCAAGAAGAGACTATGATTTATTTTCAGAGATACATAATAAAAATAGGAAATGATCATTATTTTTCTTGCTGTTACCAGGAATGTTTGGTGAATAAATACTTGGTGAATTGGTTTTATCTTAACATGTGATTTCACTTTCTGTTATGTGTTGTGAAATCTTTCCTTATCCTTTACGGGGATCATGGGTGTAGTGTGCAGTAATTATATAGCCCAGCCCAGAACGCCCTGAACTAGATCTTGTGCTGACACTGTGTTCATGCTGCCTCGCATGTGGTCGCCTGTCCATCCCAGGTGGACAGACGGGCACAATACACACAGACAAAAAGTGATCTCATAAGCCTATATTTTCAGAAATGAAAATAGGCTAAAATATAAACGACAACGACGGACGAAGATTTCGAAGCATTGGACGTCATACAAATTGAATGTGGTAGTTTGTTTGTTTTTTATAATTTTTTTAGCGTATGGCTTTTAGTGCCGGGAGTGTACGAGGACATGTTCGGCTCGCCAGAGTTTGTAGCTGCTTCTATGCGTGGGGTGAGCTATACGCACCGTCGCGTGTGGAGTGTTGTCTGGGAAGGAAAGTGTGAATGTAAGGACGAGGAATTGGAAGATAGTGGCTGTGGCCTATAGTTAGGGACCAACCCCGGCATTTGCCTGGAAGGAAGATGGGAAACCACAGAAGCCCATCTTCAAGGTTGCCGGTGAGAGGATTCGAACCTCCTTGCATCCCGGATGTGAGCGACTGCCTGCAGCCACGCAGTGACGACCACGGCTAACTCACCCGGTAAAGTGGTAGTGATTTTGTCTCAGTAAGTATTATATCAGTCCTTCCATCAACCAATCACGTGCTCCCATTTAACTAAGTACTATTAATCATCTGTCAGCTAATGACAGCTAAGTACATTACCGGCTATAATTGTTGGTAAGTGAACTCAAAATGCTCTCGCAGGTTTATCAATAACCAGTGGTCGCGTGGAATAAACCACGGGCACTCTCCTTCTACATACAGACCTGTTTAGATAAAGCACGATGTCGAAATGTAAATATTATATGTCAGAAAAATGTATCATAATGTGGGTCATTATAACACTATTTTTCATTATGAAACAGTTTCTCCAGCCAATCAGAGCTCATTCATTAACCAATTAGGTAAGGATAGCTTCGCGCATGCGCTCAATATCCAACATGTCGGACATGAATTAAATGATTTGAAAGTTCAAATTGGATATCGGATCAACCATTGTAGTTACAATCACAAACACAATGACAAAATCAGCACGAAATTTTACGGTAACAAGAAAATACATATGCAAGAAGTTTATGAATCTACGTCCAGAAGTTAGCAACACAGCATCCTTCTATATAAATTACCGACATGGAAAGTGCACCGTCCCATATGTCCGCGTAAATAAACTGGTGAATATGAGACAAGAAATAGCACTGTACCTTAATATCCCAAACACCAATTTCTACACAGCGCATTGCTTTCAAACGACTACGGTGTCAATATTAGTGAATGCTAGTTCGGATCAGCATTAGACATCATGGAGGCTGTAAACAATAGCATTGCCAAGCAAAGTAAATGGTCTCTGCTTTCGAAATGCTTTGACCCACGCATGCGCTCTGTTCAGTCAGCAAAACCAGCGCGTCCTATTCACTAACTGAAGTTACTGAATGCCACAGATATTTATGAATATTTATGTTAAACATATAATAATGTTATAATTATCGTCGCCTATAATGGTAATTCAGACACTCGTATGGGAATTATAAAACTCTCTACACTCGTCTTAATTATTGCCATTATAGGCTCGTTGCATAATGTACTATTATGTTGGTCTATGCCGATGTATAAGTATTATATATGCCAGAAAGATGCATCTTAATGAGACTGATTCTTAGTTCAAGTTTCATTATGATACAGGTTCTCCACCAATCAGAGCTAAGACTGATACTACATTGTCAAAGAAATTGGTGGCTGTAATTGTCGATTTAAGACGCGTAACATCTAGGTCATCTGCCCCTAAGTACCATATAAGAGTGATAGTGAAAAAGAAATTTAAACAAGAAGTTCCGTAACGAACTAAAGAGCCTAATTTTCTTAAAATTAAGATTCATGCCAATGATTAATCTACAGTATATGAACCTATCTAGAATAATGACGAAATTAAGTTGGTAATATCGAAATGTTTAATTAGTTAGAAATATACCTGGTGTAATATAGCCTAATGGAGCACTACAGTTGGCAGCCCTGGTGACTGAATAAATTCTTAGTTCCATTTCTTAAGGTACAGAATACAGAATATGGTTGTTATTATAAAAAAGAAAGTTATCAAATATAATAAACTTTGTACCAATCATCAAAACTTATTTAAGTCCAATGGACGTTACATGCAGTTAGACATTGGATCTATCAGCACGCGTAAAAGCATGTTGGCAACAATGCCATGCGTGTGCTGGTCAGAAATAATCTGAAATATTATGATATCTTGTTGTGCCCAATTTTGGATGAAATCCATGTGTTAGTATAGAAGTTACACGTATTTTAAAATTGGACATATCAGCAGGCATAGAATCATGTTGGTAGCACTGACTTATATGAATTACTCCAAATTAATCTAAAATGTCAGGTACTATACGTGTGCATAGTTTAAAACTGTCAGCTTGCATATTTTCTGATATATTGGTTTTTGAATTAAAAAAATAGAGAGAGAGCAATTATTAACAGTTGTCAGCCTGGTGGATCTTAAGAATACATGTGTGCCAATTTTGGAATAGCTCCCATGCATAACTTCCAAGATATCCAACATGGAGCTCAAATTTCTAGTGCGTTTTTTCAGCAGTTGGTAGCACTGACATCATTTTCAAATATGGGCTTGAGATATTCCTGTATACATCTTTACTCATACTAAATTTGGTTCCGATTACTCCAGCCGTTTATGAGTTGATAGGGGGGGGGGACACACACACACAGCCAGACAGACAGACAGAAGGACAGACAGACAACATTTTCCCGGATCGATCTCATAAGTCTACTTTTTCCTCATTTTTTCTTTTTTTGCAATATGTGAAAAGTAGGCTAAAAATAACAAAAACAAGATGTTCAGTAAAGTACATATAGCCTACTTTCTCCTAAATGTATGAGTATAGTTATAACTCGTTGTTATTTTCAAAGAGTATAATAGAACTATTCTTTGTTGAAGGCCATAGAAACGATTTACCTCTACCAAACGCCACAATCTAGATAAAAACTGCTACCATCATTGAAGAAAGAAAGATAAGAAGTATCTCAAGAATGTTATGGATCTGGAGACATAATCGACCGGACTGGCTGCGTGGCTCGGCGGCAACGTTCTCGCTTGCTGGGCCCTAGGTTGCAGGTTCGTATCCTGGCACAGTCAGCTGGCATTTGAGGGTGCACAAATGCGAGGGAGCCGTGTCAGTACATTTACTGGCACATTAAAGATCTCCTTCGGGCCAAATTTCCGGCACCCCGGTGTCTCTAAAAGCAGCAGTAGTTAAAAGGGATGTAAAACCAATAAAATTATTATTATTATTATTATTATTGTTTTAATGTGCTAAACGGTTCCAGGCTAGTGTTCAGAAGTAAAGGGGAAGTTTTAGTCGGTAGTCTGCTACTCAGCAGCAGGAGCCCGACACTCTGTGCGTAAATGCATTTCTTGCCCTAAAAAAAAAAAAAAAAAAAAAAAAAAAAAAAATATTATTATTATTATTATTATTATTATTATTATTATTATTACATATACGACCTGCCGTGGGCAACATCCAACTTTGAGTTGAGGCATGTCTTTACACGTCTGGTTGTGCAGGGCTTTCACAACCCTAGTTGAAAAAAAAGGAAGGAAGATTGTAGTTTTACGTGGCCGTGAATCTTGTGATTATGAGCCACGGGACCTCCTTTTTACGTGGAATCCGAACCACAGGACATGGCATTTCACTTCAAAAATCTCACATGCATTGACCGGGAATCGAAAACCCTAATTGAATTAACAAATCTTTCCATGACCCTACAGAGACGTGTGTATACAAACTATGTGGATATTTTCGATTGCTATTTGCCTGAAATAAAAGTAGTAATTAATACCTGAACTAACACCAACGGCTTGAACTCAGTTACTATGTGAAATCGTTTTGTTCTTTACTTCAAATAACATTTTCAAGTAACGCAAAATAGGCTGTTATAAACCCTTTAAAATAAAAAGTAAAAATGTATCGTGGTATCATCTTGTCATTCTTCAAATTCGATGCGCATAGAATGCCAATGGTACATTAATCAATGGAGACCCACGTAGACTAGTCGTGACTTCTAGTGGTGAAATATCGAACAATATAATCCTAACAGAGCGAGTGCATTCTAGCGGCCAGAAGAAGAAACTTGTCAATAAAATCTGCAGTTACCTTTTTGGCAGCTAGATGTCTTGAGTAAATCTGCTGGCGAATTATATTTTAATTAAATATATATTTTACACCATAATATGCACAATATAACGCTTAATTTTAAAACATCTGAGTCATTACAAAACAATAAACATATAACATTTCAAGCAAAAAATCTAGCTCTGATCGGGTTTGATCCATAGGCAGTTAAGCGATAGGCTAACGCTCTACCACTGAGCTAATTGTGTCAACGAACATCGTTCTATATAAAATGACTTACATAGAACTTGTTAGCAAATAATGATTTATACTAAACGATTTCATCACTGGAGTATATTATTTATATATAAAGCATTTCATACAAAGTTTATTTATTTTGTATCAGTACGCTATATTGCATTCAATACTCAAATTAGTGAAATATAAGTCAGGCACAAGATATCCGCTGCCATCTTGTCTTATTACTGAATCAGCTCAGCTTTTTAAAATCACGTCTGCACTATAGTATTACAAAATAAACTTTTAATTTCGAACGTGCCTCTTCCTTTAGAACAGTTAAAACGATTCTCGGCTCGATAATCGGAACTGGTGGGTCCCATGATATGGATTATAAAGTTTGCATAATTCGCACGGCCGCCATCCTGAAATGGTATGTCGGACGACCTTGTAGTTTGGTCACAAGACGCATCCTATACGAAGGTATGTTGTTACCAAATTTGGTAGAGATCGGATGATTTGGTTAGTCGTTATTTGATTTTACGTTTTGAACGTTTGAGTGGCCGCCATTCAGTTTTAGTAAAGATGGCGGCGATATAAAACATGACACTGAGGTGTCCTTTGCTAGTGCTACCTTTGTACCAAATTTCGTTCAATTCGCATTCACCGTGTTCGAATTGATAGGGGGGGACAGACATTCAGAGTACACACACTCACACACACACACCCAGACTCACACACACACATACACACACAGACTCACACACACACATACACACACACAGACAGACACACTTTTTTCGCCCTGTGTTGATCTCATAAGTCTACTTTCATTTTTTGCAAAAATCGAAAGTAGGCTAAAAATACAAGGTCGTCCGCCATACCATTTCAGGATGGCGGCCGTGCGAATTATGCAAACTTTATAATCCATATCATGGGACCCACCAGTTCCGATTATCGAGCCGAGAATCGTTTTAACTGTTCTAAAGGAAGAGGCACGTACGAAATTAAAAGTTTATTTTGTAATACTATAGTGCAGACGTGATTTTAAAAAGCTCAGCTGATTCATTAATAAGACAAGATGGCAGCGGATATCTTGTGCCTGACTTATATTTCACTAATTTGAGTATTGCATGCAATATAGCGTACGGAAACAAAATAAATAAACTTTGTATGAAATGCTTTATATATAAATAATATACTTCAGTGATGAAATCGTTTAGTATAAATCATTATTTGCTAACAAGTTCTATGTAAGTCATTTTATATAGGACGATATTCGTTGACACAATTAGCTCAGTGGTAGAGCGTAAGTCTGTCATTCATATGCCTATGGTTCAAACCCCATCACAGATACGTTTTTTGCTTGACATTTTACATATTTGTTGCTTTGTAATGACTCAGACGTTTTAAAATTAAGCGTTATATTGTGCATATTACGGTGCAAAACATATACTTAATTAAAACATAATTCGCCAGCAGATTTAATCGAGACATCTAGCTGACAAAAAGGTAACAGATTTTATTGAAAAGTTTCTTCTTCTGGCCGCTAGAATGCACTCGCTCTGTTAGGATTATATTGTTCGATATTTCACAACTAGATATCACGACTAGTTTTTATATTTATTGTTTCTTGAGTACTGAGACGTTATAAAATAAAGCTTTATATGGTGGTTTTTGCAATGGAAATTATATATTAAAAAAAACGACATTCTCCACTGGAGTGACATCTTCCAGCCTTCAGTTGTACTATGCAGAAACTATAGATTCGAGCAGCGCTCTATACCGGCCAGTTAGTGAATCCAGTCTTAACGACTGCTAGGAGTAATAATACAGTAACATTCGTTTTTTCCTTGTGCACAGAGGCGTTGTTGATAATCTCAAAACTTGCAATATGGATGATTTGGAGATGGATTATTTTGTTATACCGTGTATTTAAGATTAGCCTATAAATTAACGGGTTGCGAAGTTACTTCACTTAGTTCTATATCATTCGTACACGACACAGAACAACAACGTGACGTCAGTTTCTGATCTGCTCTGATTGGCTATTACATTGCTGCAGTCGGGTAGTTGGCAGTCAAGGATAAAATTCTCGACTGCCAACTGCCAGCTACCAACTGCAACTTCATGTTGTGTATGGTGCCTATAGTATACACGGAGTCGATCGCGACTGCCGACCGAGGACTACCAACTACGGACTGCCGACTGCGCATTGTAGATGGGCCTTATTAGAGCAACGACGTTTCAATTATTGTAAGTAGTCGGTGTTTGGAGTGTTTGCTGATGAAATTGCAAAATGCTGGGGTAAATTATAAACTATGGTTTGAACGCCACTGTTCAAATCCTGTGTGCCAATTTGCACTTCAAATAGGAAGAAATTAGGAGATGATAAGGACAGAGAGTTATAACTATACCCATACTTTTCGGAGAAAGTAGGCTATATGTTCTTTCCCGAACATCTTGTTTGTCCTATCTTTTGCCCCATTTTCTTGATTAACATTTCTGTACTCAGTACACTTCGATGATTTATGCCTTTTTCTACGATTTGTTGAGACATTGTTATGTAATTGGCATACTTAAATAATTTTGGATCAGTTGAGACTGATAATTTAGATTCTTTCAGTAATTTGCATATTTTTGTAGTCACGATTTGACTGTAACGTTAACGATTTGCTATGGCAGATTTGAATTCAGACAGCGTGTCACTTTATTAAAGTAATTCTATTCAGTAAATTACTTTGACCAATTTTCTGTCATCCTCATGAAAGAAGAATGATTAAAGATTTTAGAGCGTTAAAATCTAATACGTTATCGACGATCTTTGAAATACTAGTCGTCTTATGAACATGATTGCAACATAGACATTTATCATTGCATTATAGACAATTTTATGAAATATGAACTTTGATTACGATTTATTGAATACACTATAGTGATGAACATTTGATAGGAGTTTTGCTCAATTATAGATTGGAACAATAATGTTTGCATTCCACAATCTAATTGTATTCTATTCGACTATTTATGCAGTTTAGATGAATTTTGATTGAAGATAGTATTTTTATACTGCGTTACTTTGAAGATATTAATCTCAATTTTGATAGACCAGGCAGGAGTGTCTAATCGTATTTGCTATTAAATTTATTTGTGATTGGCAAATTTTTACTTCATATCGATTCATGAATGAAACCCACGAAGGTTAAATAATAACAGACATTAACACAATTGATGAATATAAGAATTTTTGAAGAGGAACAATGGATGTATAATCGTTAGTTCAGTGGACCTGTAAAAGTCGCTGATGAGTAATGCCCTTGAATAATGAAGGAGGTTCCCACAGTAATAAATGAAGTTGTTGAATTTATGAGTGGAGGTTTTTGTATGTAATTTGGAAGATTTTGATGCCATATATATGAAGATATATGATGAATTCTGGGCCAATTGTTGAGCAATTTTGTGCGTTTTGAGCGAAGTATTTTTCCGCTGAATGTATTGTCCTGGTTCTTTGAAAGTTATTCATGTGAAGATACTGTTAAAGTTAACAAGAGTGTTAAATAATTTGAGATGAAGATTTTGAATGGAGGTTACCGTCACAAATATTAATAATAATTATTAAACCTTATTAAACCTGAATTTGACATTTAAATATAACTAACCTTCATTGGTCGATTATATCACCACGATTTGAGTAATTATCAACCGGATAAACGTGTGGTTTAATGTATTTCTTGTATAAATAATATAAACAATAAATATTGTAAATAATTTTGTAAATATCTTTGATAACAATTTGAAATGAAAGGGATTAATAGAGGCGTGTATAAAATTTCCAATTGTCGTTTGACATTGTTATAAACAATTTATTATTGTTATAAATAATTAATGAACTTTTGTTATTAACATTAAGAGTTTTGTTTTTATACTCTAAACAACGCTAATTAAACAAGTGGTTTGAACAATTAAACATGATTTAGGATTGTTGGAGTATTCCACTGGTGTTTGAATGGAGCATTTAAAGGATTTGCGTGATAATATTTCAGTTGAGATGTGGACATTTAACGTGTTTTGAAAGGAGAGCTAAGCTCTGATGTAACTCGCATATGCTAGGGTTGAACCGAGGGGTGAGTCCACTTTGACGATGCAGGTGCATTGCAGCTGGCCCGGACAACTGTATGATAGAGGCCAAGGACGTTTACATAATAGCCTTGTGGCTATAAATAAAATGTGCAGTATATAAACACGCAAAACAATTGATATGTGTCTCGTCCCAAATCCCGTTTCCATTCCTAGTGCACTATTATTTTACGTTATTTTGAGCTTGAGAAAGCTGAAACATTGTATGTAGAGTATACAAGTTCTACAGGAGGACATGGTTATGTGGTCGATGGCTTCTGATTGCCACGTGGATTTTGTTGTTTTATTTTTGTTAAATTCATTCTTTATGTGAAATAAATTATTGTGCAGTTTAAAGTTTCTCGTCTTCGTTATAGTTCATTTTTAATATCATGGTGGAGGTTATTGTGAGGGCATACTTTAAGTGATCCAGTTGACAACCCAATCCCCGAGATAAATTTAAGAGGTAAGTAAAGGTAAGTATGAACCCCTGTATATTTTGGTGTGTTCCACAATAATTTTCTTGTTAACTATTGTGCTCTAATCTCGATAGTATCTGTCAGTGCCATTTTCATTGATGTAGCTGTGCCGGTGCGTTTGATTATTGGCAATCCGATTGAGGGGGCGGATATCTGACAGCCTACTATCCGGATAACGGGGACAGTAGGATTGGCGACCCTAAAACGTGGGGCATGTTCAACAAAACTGGATTACCAGGTTGAACGCCAGTAGGATTGGCGCCGCAGTTCGGTGGGGCACGATCAGCAAAACATTGGATTACCAAGTTATTGCAGTAGAATTGGCACCGCAATTTGTGTGGAGTGTTCGAATAACATTGGATTACCAAGTTATCGATGTCAAAGGGATTGTGAAGACTTAAATAAAGAGGTTGATTCTTTGTTAGATGTCTTAGCCAATTGTAGAATTTGAGAGTGTGATTATATAGGGATTAAATGTTGTGTTGTATTAGGAAAATTACACTCAGAAAAGATCAGATCTTATACAACTTGAGAGAGGTTAAATAGGCTGGAAACTTAGAAAAATCGCCTATGATCTGGAATCTTATTTTATTTGACCGGCTTATGACATGTGTAGTCATATTAAAGATAAGATTAAACTATTTGGATTGTAAATGTAAATTATTTGTGTTAGGATATTTTAAAATGAACCAAAGAAACATGAACATGTGCTTGAGTTTATTTCAACATGAAGTGTCTACGAAGGTTAATTATAAGGTAATTGTAAGTTAGATTTAAGACAGAAAATTGCTCAAATTTATATATTGTGAAAAATGTTGCTCAGATGTTGTTATTTTGCTCTGTTTGATGTATGTCCCTAAAGCAGTTTATTATTGAAATATTATTGAAATGGCAGATGAGAGTCTGAGAATGATGTTGGATGAGATGTCCAACAGCTTGAAAACTAGCATGAATAGCAGTATGAAGCAGATGATGGAGGAGAATTCTAGTAGTTTGTCTGCTAATATGTCTATTAGGCTGGATGAAAGTGCGAGGGAGATGAAAGCTAGCATGAATGAAAGTGTAAAGCAGATGCTGGATGAAAGCTTGAAAGTTCTTCAGACCAGTTCTGCAAACTTAGAGAATAATGTGTCGCGTTTACAGATCAATACCCAGGGAATCGAGAATGCCGTGAGTGACATTCATAAAGATGTTTCTGATGTTAAAATTGATGTGTCTAAGGTACAGAAAGATCTTACTATGTTGAATCTTGATGTTGCCAATGTCCGGGGTGATATTTCATGTGCTAGAGCTGAAGTAATTGTTGTTAGGAATGATGTTGCTACTGCACAAGACAAAGTAGAGGAAGTTCAAAGAGAGGTTAGAAATGCTCGAACTGATGTGTCAAATGTTCAAGTTGACATCAATAATATTCATTCAGATGTTAATGATATGCAAAGCGATATCAATAAGATACAAGTAGAAGTCAATACTGTTTTTGTAGACATTGCTAAAGTTCAAACTGATGTTAACAAAGTTAGGGAAGAAATTGAAACTTCAAAAACACTTTGTACTCGTAACATTAGTGCATTAGCAACTCGATTAGTTGACGAGTCTGTTAGGGCAACAGCTTCTTTAGCTGGTTTAAAATACGATGTAGAGGTCATGAGAACCCAAGTATTAGATCACAATCGTTTACTTAAGGAAGACATTGAGGTAGATATCGCGGAAATGTTAACTGCAAATGTAACGGTTTGGAAAGATGAATGGAACAGGTCAAGTGGGGAACATGTAGATCAGATTCAGGAGCGAATTGAAAGAAAACTTGCCAGTACACAAGTAGACATTAATAATGAAGTAGTTCAGATTAGGAAAGACTTGAATGTAAGGATGGATTCGCTATCCGAAAAGCAGGTAGAGGATAGAACTCAGATAGGTCAGGACGTGCAAGCATTAAAAACTGCGTTAGAGGAACAGATTCATAAGGTTGTCTCTGATATATAAATAATCCGGGCCGTGAAAGCCTTAATATGCAAGTTGTCTCTGATGTTAATGAAACTACGAGCAAACTGCAGAATTTGAAACTAGGAGAAGCTAGCATGATGGAAACCTATAAGGAAGAGTTGATTAGGAAAGTCATCACGGAAATCACAGACAAGGATATTGAAGGATTGACTGGTGAAGAGGATAGAAATTACGTGAGAAGATGTAACCTCGCTACAGAAGAGAGAGTTATTAGTCCTGAGGAACGTATATCCAGATTCAGGGAAGAAGAAGAGGATCGGAATATTGAACCTGAATGGAAGTATCGTGATAGTGGGAAACATTATATGGATTCATATCCGAGAAATGTGACAGTCATCCGGAATTTTCAAGACAAACCTCAAAAATTTAGCAACACTGATAGTCTCACACCGATCGAATATATCAGGAATCTTAAAGACTATTTCATAGAAGCCCACATTCCTAGAGAGAGAGAGATGAGAATCGTAGAAAGATTTCTATCTGGAGGACCCTTTGAATGGTTTAGAGCATTTCGGTACACTTTCAGCAATTTTGACGAATTTGCAGAGGCACTGATAAAACGATTCTGGTCAATAGAAGCTCAGAATTCATTAAGAGCTGAGGTATACTCGAGGAAGTATTCAGGTACTCTTCCAACACGGTACGCTGATTTCTTCACGAGTCAGTTATCACGCTTGAGATTTTTGCAACCCCCATTGTCAACAGAGCAGTTGATAGATGCGATTTCACGTATGCTACCTGTGGAGGTAAGAAGACTGATCATATCGTCAAATATCAGAGATTTGACCAGTATGGACGAATTATTGAGAAGGCTTGACTACACGAGTCCAATGCCAAATTTGGTACAAAAAGGTCAGAGGCACGAATTCAAAGACGTTAATACAGTCTACATGGATCAAGTGCAGCAAACTGATAAGCCTGATGAAGAAAAAACTGAAAATGTAGGTCCTCACAGGAATAATTATTTCCGCAACAACAGATCCCAAGGTTACCGTCCATATCAGCAAAGACGAGGCTGGAATAATAATAGAGGGAATTACAACAACGGAAGAGGTAGATACTATAACAATGGTTATAATAGAAACTACAATCGAAATAACCAGTACCAGAATCAGAATCAGAATTCTCAAGGTCAGGTTATGACACCCGACAAGTATCAAGAGAGAGAGAGAAAGAAAGTCAGCAGTATCTGAAGGAATTACGAGAAAAGGAAGCTGAAAACCAAAAGAAAGGACAGGATGTAGTGATCGATCCTGGTCCTTTTACAAGCCAGCAGAACTTGGAAAACAGAAATTCAGGACAGAAGAGAAAGTAGAGAGGAGAGAATACATTAGCCACACACAACCCAGAGAAGGAGAGACTAATGATTAAGGAACATAGAAGAAATATCATACAAGAGTAAGCCAATAATAATTCAATTTCGTGTTCAAGTGAATTGAGATATTTATAACACAGAGTTTAAAAACAATTTGCAACTGTTTTTAAAAACGTGGTGAAGGGAGAATGCCCCCGTAAATTGAATTATATTGAGACCACGATGGCTGTATTGGCAAATATGAATAAAGTTATGGCTGTCATAGTTGTGACGTGTATATTCATGACGTAGGCACGGATGACGCAGATTTCATGCAAGTAGGCTGGTTGAGCTGAGATTCTTGGTGACGTCATGAGTTTGTTCGAGAAAGATCTGAGATTTACGACGCAGTCGCAGGAAACAAGGTATCGTGCTAAGGAAGAAGTTACGCTATTGGAGGAGAGACTCGAACCAATGAACGATAGTTTGGAAGGAAGACGGAGATTGCTGAAACTACGATATTTAATTACTTTTGGCATGCAGATTTGTGGAAAACTATTTTCAGCTATGGCATTGATTTGGAATTTTGAAGAAATTAATTTTGAGTTTTTGAAATTTGAAAATCCGTCAAGTATAGCCAAAGTTAAAACTTCTAGCAATGACGGAGCAACAGGCTCTGGAAGGGATGGATACGCCCCTTAAGAAGTTGATAAAAGGTCGTGCACAGGATAGAGGAGCTCTCATATCTCTCATACCGCTGATACCGCATATATATTTCTGATGTCAGATAGTCATTGTCGAGTGAATAAGTGAAGCAAGTTGTCTTTAGCGTGTGGTTAAAGCCCGGCGCATCGAACGAACACGGAGCAGTTCCATTTTACGCTGTTCGAAACTAGGTGAAGTTGTAACGCTCACATTAACGTTTCTACGAGATAAGATATAAAGAGTTAACTTCTGCCTTCATTATAATTCAATTGGGCAGTACAACATTGAGGTGTGTAGGACATTTGAACAATTTCACAGTTATACTTTGAAAGATATTGACACTTTAAGGCTGCAGACAAAAGTGATTTTCTCGCCACCTGAGAAGCACTTTTAAAATTCCACATTATACACTACGGCTGACACGTATATTACAACCGTGATATTGGAGAATACGTTTGGTAATACAACGATACATTCTATTATGGAACATTATAATCTTGCAGTGCTTTCAATGATTATAACGGAAGTGAAGATGGAAGGCTAAGGCTTTAATGCAATTGGGACATATGTCGATGGAGTGAAGTAACAGCATGGAACTTCGTTAATCGTCTTTCTACAAAAGCGAGCATGTAGTGAACATCCAACTACACTCATGCATCGTGAATCCATCGCTGAATTATATCAGATGACAGTGGAAATATCATCATACTCCACGATTATGAATATTTCTGCGGAAATAACTGCAATAAACTTCATGGCGAATTGCGACCGGAACTTCAGGGAACTTTCAAGAGAGGCCAGGGAGGACCCGGCTCATAAAGAAGAGTTTTGCCAGAAGGATGTCTTTCGTATACATGGAGCAGTGCAATTTCCGGAGGAGGAAGCAGTTCGATTCTCCGAGGGCGCTGATTCCAGGTTCGAGGTCGGAGCACATCTTTACGCTGGTGAAATGGAACCAACAGCAGTTTTCTTTGAAAACTTTCCTCTAGAACTTCAATCAACAGATAAGGTAGTCGTGAACGTTTCTTGTATTATTTGAGTCATGTAGCGATATCTGAGCAACCATTTCCCCATATTTTTGTCCTATCTTTTGCCCCATTTTCTTGATTAACATTTCTGTACTCAGTACACTTCGATGATTTATGCCTTTTTCAAAGATTTGTTGAGACATTGTTATGTAATTGGCATACTTAAATAATTTTGGATCAGTTGAGACTGATAATTTAGATTCTTTCAGTAATTTGCATATTTTTGTAGTCACGATTTGACTGTAAAGTTAACGATTTGCTATGGCAGATTTGAATTCAGACAGCGTGTCACTTTATTAAAGTAATTCTATTCAGTAAATTACTTTGACCAATTTTCTGTCATCCTCAAGAAAGAAGAATGATTAAAGATTTTAGAGCGTTAAAATCTAATACGTTATCGACGATCTTTGAAATACTAGTCGTCTTATGAACATGATTGCAACATAGACATTTATCATTGCATTATAGACAATTTTATGAAATATGAACTTTGATTACGATTTATTGAATACACTATAGTGATGAACATTTGATAGGAGTTTTGCTCAATTATAGATTGGAACAATAATGTTTGCATTCCACAATCTAATTGTATTCTATTCGACTATTTATGCAGTTTAGATGAATTTTGATTGAAGATAGTATTTTTATACTGCGTTACTTTGAAGATATTAATCTCAATTTTGATAGACCAGGCAGGAGTGTCTAATCGTATTTGCTATTAAATTTATTTGTGATTGGCAAATTTTTACTTCATATCGATTCATGAATGAAACCCACGAAGGTTAAATAATAACAGACATTAATACAATTGATGAATATAAGAATTTTTGAAGAGGATCAATGGATGTATAATCGTTAGTTCAGTGGACCTGTAAAAGTCGCTGATGAGTAATGCCCTTGAATAATGAAGGAGGTTCCCACAGTAATAAATGAAGTTGTTGAATTTATGAGTGGAGGTTTTTGTATGTAATTTGGAAGATTTTGATGCCATATATATGAAGATATATGATGAATTCTGGGCCAATTGTTGAGCAATTTTGTGCGTTTTGAGCGAAGTATTTTTCCGCTGAATGTATTGTCCTGGTTCTTTGAAAGTTATTCATGTGAAGATACTGTTAAAGTTAACAAGAGTGTTAAATAATTTGAGATGAAGATTTTGAATGGAGGTTACCGTCACAAATATTAATAATAATTATTAAACCTTATTAAACCTGAATTTGACATTTAAATATAACTAACCTTCATTGGTCGATTATATCACCACGATTTGAGTAATTATCAACCGGATAAACGTGTTGTTTAATGTATTTCTTGTATAAATAATATAAACAATAAATATTGTAAATAATTTTGTAAATATCTTTGATAACAATTTGAAATGAAAGGGATTAATAGAGGCGTGTATAAAATTTCCAATTGTCGTTTGACATTGTTATAAACAATTTATTATTGTTATAAATAATTAATGAACTTTTGTTATTAACATTAAGAGTTTTGTTTTTATACTCTAAACAACGCTAATTAAACAAGTGGTTTGAACAATTAAACATGATTTAGGATTGTTGGAGTATTCCACTGGTGTTTGAATGGAGCATTTAAAGGATTTGCGTGATAATATTTCAGTTGAGATGTGGACATTTAACGTGTTTTGAAAGGAGAGCTAAGCTCTGATGTAACTCGCATATGCTAGGGTTGAACGGAGGGGTGAGTCCACTTTGACGATGCAGGTGCATTGCAGCTGGCCCGGACAACTGTATGATAGAGGCCAAGGACGTTTACATAATAGCCTTGTGGCTATAAATAAAATGTGCAGTATATAAACACGCAAAACAATTGATATGTGTCTCGTCCCAAATCCCGTTTCCATTCCAAGTGCACTATTATTTTACGTTATTTTGAGCTTGAGAAAGCTGAAACATTGTATGTAGAGTATACAAGTTCTACAGGAGGACATGGTTATGTGGTCGATGGCTTCTGATTGCCACGTGGATTTTGTTGTTTTATTTTTGTTAAATTCATTCTTTATGTGAAATAAATTATTGTGCAGTTTAAAGTTTCTCGTCTTCGTTATGGTTCATTTTTAATATCATGGTGGAGGTTATTGTGAGGGCATACTTTAAGTGATCCAGTTGACAACCCAATCCCCGAGATAAATTTAAGAGGTAAGTAAAGGTAAGTATGAACCCCCGTATATTTTGGTGTGTTCCACAATAATTTTCTTGTTAACTATTGTGCTCTAATCTCGATAGTATCTGTCAGTGCCATTTTCATTGATGTAGCTGTGCCGGTGCGTTTGATTATTGGCAATCCGTTTGAGGGGGCGGATATCTGACAGCCTACTATCCGGATAACGGGGAAAGTACTGCCCCCGTAATTGAATTATGTAGAGACCACGGTGGCTATATTTGAAATTATGATTAGAGTTATGGCTGTCATAGTTATGACGTGGGTAGTCATGACGTAAGCACGGATGACGTAAATGTTATGCCAGCAAGCTACTTGAGCTGAGATTCTCAGTGACGTCAGCATTTTTGTCCAGAATGTTCCAAGATGTACGACGCAGTCGCAGGAAACGAGGAATTCTGCTGAGGAAGAAACTATGCTATTGGAGGAGAGGCATGAACCAATGAACGATAGTTTAAAGGAAGGCGGAGATTGCTGAAACTATGGTATTTTTATGACTTTTTGAATGCAGAATTGTGGAAATACATTTGCAGTAAAAGCATTGATTTGGAATTTTGGTGAAATTTATTTTCAGTTTTTGAATTTTGAAAATCCGTCAAGTATTAACGAAGTTGGAAGTTCTAGCGATGATGTAGTATCACGCTCTGGAAGGGATGGTAACGCCCCTCGAGAAGGTAATAAAAGGGCTTGCGCAGCAGAGAGGAGCCTCTTCTCTTCTCTTCTCTTTCGTTCGCTGATCATTGTGAGATCTAATGCTCAGATCATCGAAGTATTTGTGAAAGTCATTTTCTTATATATTCAATATAGTGAGACATCAAAGTGAACAGCAAGTGAAAAGAATCGTTTTTATAACGCGTGGCGAGGCCACTATGTTAACGAGATACAGGTCAAACTAGGTGAAGTTGAAACGGACCTTAGAAAGCTTATAAAAGTTTAGCTTCAAACAGTTAGCGGTCTACGATAAGATAGTTGTATTGTGCAGTACTACATGCAATTATAGAGAAAAGCTGAACAATTTCGACCGAGTACTTCAAAAGATATTAGCTGTTTTATACGACTGGCAAAAGTGATTATCTCACCACTAGAGAAACACTTTTGTATAAGCCAGAATCAAAGCAAGGCTAACGTTGTGAGTGGAGTAGAAAGACTTCAGATTGCTTGATTACAGAACGATACAGTATAATGGAGCATTTGAATACGGCAGTTTGTTCTTCTGACACTACAACTGAAGTGCAGATGGAAGGCTAAGAAGGCTTATTGCAATTGGGACATACTTCAATGGAGTAAGATAGCGACATGGAATTTCGCTAATTGCTATTCCACACAAGCGAACATGCGGTGAATATCATCTACACCCATGTTTCGTAATTAAAGGCTGAATATCATCGAACAGCCATAGAAACAATTTCATACTCTGAATATGAATAATTTCTTCGGAAATTTCTACAAAACGTCATGATGATTGTCTACTGGAACTTCAGGGAATTTTTCAAGAGAGGTCAGGGTAGTCCCGACTCACAAAGAAGATTATTGCCGGAAGGATGTCTATTCGTATTCGAGGAGCAGAGCGATTCACGGAGAAGGAAGCAGTTCGATTCTCCGAGGGTGCTATTTCCTATTTCGAGGATGGAGCTCAGCTTTAACGTGGTGAAATGGATCCATCAGCAGTCTTCTTTGGGGAATTTTCCTCTGGAACGTCAATCGGCAGATAAGGTAGTCGTGAACGTTTATTGCATTTGAGTAACCTAGTAATGTTTGAGCAACCATTTTTCCCATATTTTTACCCTCATGTATTTTTGCCTTATTTTCTTGTTGAGATTCTTATTCTCAGTACACCTTGATGAGTTTTGCATTTTTCGACAATTTATTAAGACATTGTTATGTCATGGGCATAGTTAACGATTTTGAATCAGTTGAGACTGATATTTAGATTTTTCAGTAATTAATTATTTTTTTTGTAGTCACGATTTGACTGTAAGTTAATGATTTTCATGGCAGATTTAAATTCAGACAGCGTGTCATTTTATTAAAGTAATTCTACCCCAGTTTAATTACTTTGAACAATTTTCTGTCATCATCAAGAAGGAAGAACATTTAAATGATTTTAGAGCGTTAAAATCTTACGTTATCGACGATCTTGGAAATACTAGTCGTTATTTGTATTGTTTGCAACACAGACATTTATCGTCAGTTATGAATGAACATTGCATCATAGACAATTTTGTGAAAGAGTAATGTTAATAATGAATTATTGAATGCATTAAAGTCAAGTACTTTTGTTAGGAGTTTTTCTCAATTAGAGATTTATATAACGATGTTTGCATTCCCCAGTCTAATTGGATTCTATTCGACTACTTTGCATTTTAGTCGCACTTTATTTGAAGATAGTATTTTCATACTACAGTTTTTCTTTTAAGATGTTAGTCTTAAATTTTGATAGACCAGACAGGCGTATATAAGCGTATTCACTATTAAATTTGTTTGTGATTGGCAAGTTTTGACTTCATTTCAGTTCATGAATGAAATCTACGAAGGTTAAATAGAAAAACAGTTTTGAAACAAATTATGATTATAAAATTTTTAAGTGGAACTATGAATGTATAATCGCTAGTGCAGCGCGTGTTGAAAGTCGCTGAGATATAATGCCCTTGAATATGAAGGAAGTTCCCACAGGAATAAATGTTAAAGAATTATTTGTGGAAGTTTTGTAAGTGATGTGAAAGTTGTAAATGCCATATAGATTAATATATGATGATTTTGGGCATATTTTTAATGCAGATTGTGCATTAACTTGTTAGCGAAGGATTTTCCGCTGGAGTAAGATTGTTATAGTTCGTTGAAAATTAATCAAGTGATTTACTGTTATAATTAACACGAGTTTTGAAAGAATTTGAGACAAGATTATGAATGAAGGTTGCCGTCACAAATCATTATTAAAAAACTTTATTAAACCGGATTGTGACATTAACATGTATAACTAACCTTCATTGGTCGATTATATTAAACAGGATTATAAAACTACCAACCGAATGAACATGTGGCTAATGTATTTATTAAATTAATAATTTAAACAATTTAAATGTTAATATTGTAAATAATTGTTGTAAATATTTTTGAAAATAATATGAAACGATAGTGATGTTAAAGGCGTGCTTATAATATTTTTATAGTCTTTGACAAATAGTATAAACAATTTCTAATTGTTATAAATAATTTATGTGATTTTGTTATAAACATTTAAGAGCTATTTAAACATTGGGATTGAAGGTAACAAGTTTAAGAAATTTATGTAATGATCCATTAGGATGTGATCAAAGTTCTTGAAAGATTTGCGTAAATATAATGTGAGTTGTCTTGTAAGACATTTAAAAGCTTGAGAGTGCAGGCTGGATTCTTACGTAACATAGCGTGTGAGAAGGGAGTGCATTTGACCAGTATGCGTCAGGCTGGAAGGTAGCCCGCAGCTGTGTCAACATATGGTATTCAGAGAGTGAGGTCGTACACTCCGGCCTTGCGACTATAAATATCATTCTCTTGTTTATTAAAAGGAAACAAATACTCTATATATGTCACACCCTGACGTCCTTTTCCAATCCAATAGTGTTATGAATATTACATTATTTGGAGCTCTTGGGAGCTAAAATGTTTAATATCATGTTGTATAATAATTTTGCAAGTCCTACTGGAGGACGTAGTCAGATTGACTTGGGCTACTGATAGCCACGTATATTTTGTTGTGTCAGGAAAATCAGACCCTTTATTAGAAATAAAGCTTTTGTACAGTTCAAAGTTCTCGTCTTCGTTTCTGGTTCTTTTTTAAATGTCATGGCGGAGATTATTGTGTGAACAGACTTTTAATGATCCTGTTGTCAACTCAAACCCCGAGATAATTAAGAGGTAAGCAACGGTAAGTATGCACCCCCGTCTATTTTAGTGTGTTCCACAATGATTTCCTGTGAATTTCTGTGCTCTTATCTCGATGGTATCTGTCAGTGCCATTTTCATTGATGTAACTGTGCCGGTGCGATTGATAGTTGGCAATCCGATTGAGGGGGCGGATATCTGACAGCCTACTATCCAGGTAAACGGGGACAGAAAGATTGGCGCAGTCAACGTGTGGAGCGTGTTCAACAACACTGGATCACCAGGTTGAACACCAGAAAGATTGACAAACCTAAAACGTGAGGTTCGATTAGACTCAAATAAAGAGGTTGATTCTTTGTTAGATGTCTAGGCCAATTGTAGTATTTAAGAGTGTGATTATATAGGAATTAAATGTTGTATTGTATTAGGAAAATTACACTCAGAAAAGATCAGATCTTATACAACTTGAGAAAGGTTAAATGGGCAGGAAACTTAGAAAAATCGCCTATAATCGGGAATCTTATTTTATTTGACCGGCTTATGACACTTCAGTCATATTAAAGATAAAATTAATTATTTGGATTGTAAATGTAAATTATTTGTGTTAGGATATTTTAAAATGAGCCAGAGAAATTTGAACATGTGCTTGAGTTTGTTTCAACATCAGGTATCTTCGAATATTAATTATAAGGTAGTTATAAGTTAGATTTAAGACAGAAAATTTATCAAAATTATATATATGGTGAAAAGTGTTGCTCAAATGTTGTTATTTTGCTCTTTTGATGTATGTCCCTACAGCAATCCATTTTGAATAATAATATTGTAATGGCAGATGAAAGTTTGAAGAAAATGTTAGAGGAGATGTATGCTAATTTGAATGCAAGAATGGAGGAGAATGCTAGTACTTTGTCTGCTAATTTGACAGCTAGCATGGGTGAAAGTTTGAAGGGTATCCAAACTAGTGCTGCTAATTTGGAGGATAATATGTCGCGTTTACAGATTAATACCCTAGGAATTGAAAATACTGTAACTGACATCCGCACAAATGTGTCTGATGTTAAAAATGATGTGTCTAAGGTACAGAGGGACCTTACAATGTTAAATTTAGACGTAGCTAATGTCCGAGGGGATATTTCTTGTGCTAGAGCCGAAGTTGTTGTTGTCAAAAACGATGTAGCGACTGTCCAAGACAAGGTCGAGGAAGTCCAGAAAGAAATTCAAAAAGCTAGAACAGATGTATCCAATGTTCAGGTAGACATTAACAACATTCATGCGGATATAACTGAGGTGCAAAGTGATGTAACTAAGATTCAGGTAGAGGTCAACACAGTTTTCGTAGACATCACTAAAGTCCAAACTGATGTCAATAAAGTCAGGGAAGAAATCGAAAACTCAAAAACTCTTTGTACGCGTAATATAACTGCATTAACGACTAGGTTAGTCGACGAATCAGTTAGAACAACAACGTCTTTAGCAGAGTTGAAGTATGACGTAGAGGTCATGAGAACACAGGTATTAGACCACAATAGAGTATTAAAAGAGGATATCGAAGTAGACATAGCCGAGATGTTAACAGCAAACGTAGCGGTATGGAAAGACGAGTGGAATAAGTCAAGTGGGGAACATGTAACCCAAATTCAGGAAAGGATTGAAAGAAAACTTGCCAGTACGCAGATAGAAATTAATAATGAGGTAGTACAGATTAGAAAAGATTTAAGCGTCAGGATAAATTCGCTATCCGAAAAACAAGTTGACGATAGAACACAACTAGATCAGGATATGCAAACTTTAAAATCTACATTAGAGGAACAGATGCATAAAGTTGTCTCGGATGTAAACGAAACGACGAGTAAACTGAAAAATTTGAAGTTAGGAGAGGCTAGTTTAATGGAGAACTACAAGGAAGAGATAGTCAAGAAAGTCTTAACAGAAATCACCGACAAGGATACAGAAGGCTTAGCTTGCGAATTGAACAGGAAGCATACCAGAAGATGTCACCTAGATCTAGAAGAAAGAGACGTGACTCCTGAAGAACGTGTATCCAGATTCAGAGAGGAGGATGACGAGAGGAATATGGAATCTGAGTGGAATTATCGAGATAGTGGGAAAAACTATCCGGATTCATATCCGAGGAACGTGACGGTCATTAGGAATTTCGAGGACAAACCACAAAAATTCAGTAACACTGATAGTTTGACACCTATAGAGTATGTAAGGAATCTCAAAGATTATTTCATCGAAGCTCACATTCCCAGAGAGAGAGAGATGAAGATTGTAGAGAGATATCTGATTGGAGGACCCCTTGAATGGTTTAGAGCTTTTAGATATACATTCAGTAACTTTGACGAGTTTGCAGAGGCATTAATCAAACGATTTTGGTCCATAGAAGCGCAGAATTCGTTAAGAGCGGAGGTATATTCAAGAAAATACTCAGGTACTCTTCCAACGAGGTACGCTGATTTCTTTACGAGTCAGTTGTCCCGCTTGAGATTTTTGCAACCCCCATTGTCCACGGAGCAACTAATAGATGCGATTTCTCGTATGCTGCCAGTTGAGGTGAGGAGACTTATAATTTCGTCCAACATCAGGGATTTATCCAGCATGGATGAATTACTAAGAAGGTTAGACTACACAAGTACAATGCCTAACGTAGTCCAGAAAGGTCAAAGGCAAGAGTATAAGGAAATCAATACGGTATACATGGACCAAGTCCAACAAACTGACAAGCCAGAGGAGGAGAAAACTGACAATGTAGGTCCTCACAGAAATAATCAGTTTAGAAATTACAGATCACAAGGTTACCGACCATATCAACAGAGAAGAGGTTGGAACTACAACCGAGGAAACTATAATGGAAGAGGCAGATATTATAACAATAATGGGTATAATCGTAACTATAATAGGAATAACCAAAACCAAAATAGAAACCAGAATACTCAAAGTCAGGTTATGACACCTGAGCAATATCAGCAAAGAGAAAAGGAAAGCCAGCAATACTTAAAAGAATTAAGGGATAAAGAAGCTGACAATCAAAGGAAAAGGCAGGATGTTGTAATCGATCCTGGTCCTTCTACGAGCCAGCAGAATTTAGAGAATAGAAACACTGGTCAGAAGAGAAAGTAGAGAGGAAAGAATACATTAACCACATACAACCCAGAGTAGAAGAGATAATGATTAAGGAACATAGAGGAAATATCATACTAGAGTAAGCCAGTAATAATTCAATTTCGTGTTCAAGAGAGTTGAGATACTTGTAACATTGAGTTTAAAAACAATTTGCAACTGTTTTTAAAACGTGGTGGGAGGAGAATGCCCCCGTAATTGAATTATGTAGAGACCACGGTGGCTATATTTGAAATTATGATTAGAGTTATGGCTGTCATAGTTATGACGTGGGTAGTCATGACGTAAGCACGGATGACGTAAATGTTATGCCAGCAAGCTACTTGAGCTGAGATTCTCAGTGACGTCAGCATTTTTGTCCAGAATGTTCCAAGATGTACGACGCAGTCGCAGGAAACGAGGAATTCTGCTGAGGAAGAAACTATGCTATTGGAGGAGAGGCATGAACCAATGAACGATAGTTTAAAGGAAGACGGAGATTGCTGAAACTATGGTATTTTTATGACTTTTTGAATGCAGAATTGTGGAAATACATTTGCAGTAAAAGCATTGATTTGGAATTTTGGTGAAATTTATTTTCAGTTTTTGAATTTTGAAAATCCGTCAAGTATTAACGAAGTTGGAAGTTCTAGCGATGATGTAGTATCACGCTCTGGAAGGGATGGTAACGCCCCTCGAGAAGGTAATAAAAGGGCTTGCGCAGCAGAGAGGAGCCTCTTCTCTTCTCTTCTCTTTCGTTCGCTGATCATTGTGAGATCTAATGCTCAGATCATCGAAGTATTTGTGAAAGTCATTTTCTTATATATTCAATATAGTGAGACATCAAAGTGAACAGCAAGTGAAAAGAATCGTTTTTATAACGCGTGGCGAGGCCACTATGTTAACGAGATACAGGTCAAACTAGGTGAAGTTGAAACGGACCTTAGAAAGCTTATAAAAGTTTAGCTTCAAACAGTTAGCGGTCTACGATAAGATAGTTGTATTGTGCAGTACTACATGCAATTATAGAGAAAAGCTGAACAATTTCGACCGAGTACTTCAAAAGATATTAGCTGTTTTATACGACTGGCAAAAGTGATTATCTCACCACTAGAGAAACACTTTTGTATAAGCCAGAATCAAAGCAAGGCTAACGTTGTGAGTGGAGTAGAAAGACTTCAGATTGCTTGATTACAGAACGATACAGTATAATGGAGCATTTGAATACGGCAGTTTGTTCTTCTGACACTACAACTGAAGTGCAGATGGAAGGCTAAGAAGGCTTATTGCAATTGGGACATACTTCAATGGAGTAAGATAGCGACATGGAATTTCGCTAATTGCTATTCCACACAAGCGAACATGCGGTGAATATCATCTACACCCATGTTTCGTAATTAAAGGCTGAATATCATCGAACAGCCATAGAAACAATTTCATACTCTGAATATGAATAATTTCTTCGGAAATTTCTACAAAACGTCATGATGATTGTCTACTGGAACTTCAGGGAATTTTTCAAGAGAGGTCAGGGTAGTCCCGACTCACAAAGAAGATTATTGCCGGAAGGATGTCTATTCGTATTCGAGGAGCAGAGCGATTCACGGAGAAGGAAGCAGTTCGATTCTCCGAGGGTGCTATTTCCTATTTCGAGGATGGAGCTCAGCTTTAACGTGGTGAAATGGATCCATCAGCAGTCTTCTTTGGGGAATTTTCCTCTGGAACGTCAATCGGCAGATAAGGTAGTCGTGAACGTTTATTGTATTTGAGTAACCTAGTAATGTTTGAGCAACCATTTTTCCCATATTTTTACCCTCATGTATTTTTGCCTTATTTTCTTGTTGAGATTCTTATTCTCAGTACACCTTGATGAGTTTTGCATTTTTCGACAATTTATTAAGACATTGTTATGTCATGGGCATAGTTAACGATTTTGAATCAGTTGAGACTGATATTTAGATTTTTCAGTAATTAATTATTTTTTTTGTAGTCACGATTTGACTGTAAGTTAATGATTTTCATGGCAGATTTAAATTCAGACAGCGTGTCATTTTATTAAAGTAATTCTACCCCAGTTTAATTACTTTGAACAATTTTCTGTCATCATCAAGAAGGAAGAACATTTAAATGATTTTAGAGCGTTAAAATCTTACGTTATCGACGATCTTGGAAATACTAGTCGTTATTTGTATTGTTTGCAACACAGACATTTATCGTCAGTTATGAATGAACATTGCATCATAGACAATTTTGTGAAAGAGTAATGTTAATAATGAATTATTGAATGCATTAAAGTCAAGTACTTTTGTTAGGAGTTTTTCTCAATTAGAGATTTATATAACGATGTTTGCATTCCCCAGTCTAATTGGATTCTATTCGACTACTTTGCATTTTAGTCGCACTTTATTTGAAGATAGTATTTTCATACTACAGTTTTTCTTTTAAGATGTTAGTCTTAAATTTTGATAGACCAGACAGGCGTATATAAGCGTATTCACTATTAAATTTGTTTGTGATTGGCAAGTTTTGACTTCATTTCAGTTCATGAATGAAATCTACGAAGGTTAAATAGAAAAACAGTTTTGAAACAAATTATGATTATAAAATTTTTAAGTGGAACTATGAATGTATAATCGCTAGTGCAGCGCGTGTTGAAAGTCGCTGAGATATAATGCCCTTGAATATGAAGGAAGTTCCCACAGGAATAAATGTTAAAGAATTATTTGTGGAAGTTTTGTAAGTGATGTGAAAGTTGTAAATGCCATATAGATTAATATATGATGATTTTGGGCATATTTTTAATGCAGATTGTGCATTAACTTGTTAGCGAAGGATTTTCCGCTGGAGTAAGATTGTTATAGTTCGTTGAAAATTAATCAAGTGATTTACTGTTATAATTAACACGAGTTTTGAAAGAATTTGAGACAAGATTATGAATGAAGGTTGCCGTCACAAATCATTATTAAAAAACTTTATTAAACCGGATTGTGACATTAACATGTATAACTAACCTTCATTGGTCGATTATATTAAACAGGATTATAAAACTACCAACCGAATGAACATGTGGCTAATGTATTTATTAAATTAATAATTTAAACAATTTAAATGTTAATATTGTAAATAATTGTTGTAAATATTTTTGAAAATAATATGAAACGATAGTGATGTTAAAGGCGTGCTTATAATATTTTTATAGTCTTTGACAAATAGTATAAACAATTTCTAATTGTTATAAATAATTTATGTGATTTTGTTATAAACATTTAAGAGCTATTTAAACATTGGGATTGAAGGTAACAAGTTTAAGAAATTTATGTAATGATCCATTAGGATGTGATCAAAGTTCTTGAAAGATTTGCGTAAATATAATGTGAGTTGTCTTGTAAGACATTTAAAAGCTTGAGAGTGCAGGCTGGATTCTTACGTAACATAGCGTGTGAGAAGGGAGTGCATTTGACCAGTATGCGTCAGGCTGGAAGGTAGCCCGCAGCTGTGTCAACATATGGTATTCAGAGAGTGAGGTCGTACACTCCGGCCTTGCGACTATAAATATCATTCTCTTGTTTATTAAAAGGAAACAAATACTCTATATATGTCACACCCTGACGTCCTTTTCCAATCCAATAGTGTTATGAATATTACATTATTTGGAGCTCTTGGGAGCTAAAATGTTTAATATCATGTTGTATAATAATTTTGCAAGTCCTACTGGAGGACGTAGTCAGATTGACTTGGGCTACTGATAGCCACGTATATTTTGTTGTGTCAGGAAAATCAGACCCTTTATTAGAAATAAAGCTTTTGTACAGTTCAAAGTTCTCGTCTTCGTTTCTGGTTCTTTTTTAAATGTCATGGCGGAGATTATTGTGTGAACAGACTTTTAATGATCCTGTTGTCAACTCAAACCCCGAGATAATTAAGAGGTAAGCAACGGTAAGTATGCACCCCCGTCTATTTTAGTGTGTTCCACAATGATTTCCTGTGAATTTCTGTGCTCTTATCTCGATGAGTAGGTATAATAAGCCGAAGCTGGCGCAGGGGCTAATGTGCAAGATGGCTGCCACGCGCAACTCTCTTATGTTATTCTTATGGGAGGGAGAGTCATAGCTGGCGCAGGGGCTAATGTGCAAGATGGCTGCCATTCACAACGAGCTTAGGATTATGGATGCTCTGAGCCAAGATATTATTTATATTTTGTACGAGGGTGAAAGAAGGGGGGGGGGGGGGTTGTTCAACGTCTAGTGACTTAGCGCATGATGTTTTTTTAATAGTCATTTTTTATTTTCATATTTCTCACACGGTTATTTACAATTTGCAATATTGTCGTTTTTTTATTTATTTCATTTTTCAAGTTTTGCACTTGATCAATATTCAAAAGTTGATTTTACATTTAACTGTTATCACCTTTTCAGCTCTCACACACATGGTGGGATATGCTTTACACACATACGTTAAGCCAACCAGGACGTTAAAATGGTAGAAACCGCCGTTAACAACACCGCAAGGGTTGTAGCCTTGTCTTACAGAGTTGTAGCCAGTACTCTACACCCCCTCTGTGAGGGGCTTAACATCAGCCAGTCAAAGCTTGAGTATGTCATGAAGCTGATACTCCAGTAAGTTAACTATAAATGCTATACGTAAACTCTTATCACAGGTGTATCAACAAGGTTTGCAATCTTGAATGACGAATACACCTCAAAGGTCTACTCTCCCTTCGTAAAGGGCACCGCGCATTATAGTTAAGTTTAAAGAAGTATATGCTTTTGTGCCTCTCCTCTTTTCTCTGGGCTTGAGACCAGCACTAGGGCTTAAGCCTAGAGGCAGAGTTAACACACACACACAAACACACACACACAGGCGTACGGAGAAATTAATCTAGCACCAGAGGCCCTTAGATTAGATTTTTATTTATCCATTTGATCAATTACATGTATACAATACATTTTTTTATATAGAGCACGTCAAAAATTACAGAGAAATCAATCTTGTGCCATAAGCCTTTCATTCACTCACAGGCTTACAGAGAAATCAATCTCACGCTAGATACCTTTTCATTCACACACAGACTTATGGAAAAATTAATCTTATGCCAGAGGTCTTTTCAATTATAAGTACAAGACCTGAGAGTATGTGTGGAAGGTGACCACTTCCTTTCCACTCCTCATTCCACCACAACATCTGGTAGGTTCCATTGAACACAATGAAGTTTGGGAGACACTGTATTACTTTGTTGACTTGATATGTATAACTTAGTTATTTAAGTGTGGTCAACGGTTTTGTAATGACCATAAGCATGTGTAGCTATACCATCAGAGTCAATTACTCGTTTATCATCACGAGGACACAAAGCAATTTTGTTTAGTTTTACAGATGATATGTTATGTTGTTTAGATGCGATAATGTTCATCGGTATTCTTTTTACCTCGTTCTTCATGAGACAATCCTTATAATCTTGAAAACTTAAACAATTTTTGACAACACCTTTGCTAATACCTTTAATCTTTTTTATTTCTAGTCCATTAATGTTTAAAGCATACATTTTAGCTCTAAGTCCAGCAAATGCTTTAATAATACGTCCACAAGCCTCGTCTTTAAATTTTCCCAAAGTTTTCTTGTTTGATGAAGAGTAACATATGTGATTAGTAGGATAATCAGATGTGTCCAGGTGTTCTAAAAATTTCAACTTGTCTTGATAAACATCTTGGGTGTTAACCAAATATATAAACGAGTCTGTGTCCATATACATGAGTTTAAGATTTTCGATCCCATAATAGGGTAGCAGGACATCATAGTGGTGTGAATACATAAGAGTTTTTGAAATATCCAGGATACACATTCCAATATATATAGGCTTATTGAATACAATGCTACGTTTAGCCATGTGGAATGCAGCTAGGTTAGGACCATAAATTGTTCTGTCGATAAATGTTGGTTTAGCGATTAGCTTTTCAGCTCTTTTGCTGTCAGTTACAAGACGTATATCTATTCTTTTACGAATATTTTCCATTGTTTTTCCAAAAATTGCATTGTTAAATAATTTGTAAAGATTTTTCTCAAAATCATTTTTAGCTTGTTTTCGAAGGTTGTTATTAAAATCTACGTATGCCTTTAGCCAAGGTCTCTGTTGAAACTTTAACACACGATGAATTTTTATCAATTTTAGTCCATGATTTAGAGCCTGTTTAAGTGACATGTAATGAACAACGTACCGCCTTCGATTTCCAAGATGAGGAATTAGTTTTTTGAGAGACGAATCCTTAGGTTGTATACACTCTGGTAGGAAAGGTAAATCGTTGTGTAAATCATGAAGGTTGGATGGATAATCGACATCAATGTCTAGAATGTATCCAACAGGATCGTCTTCCTTTAGCGTTTTTAGATCAATGGTATCTGGAGAAACCCACTGAAATCCACCGTAAGGAAGGGAGTGGCACATAGCCCACCCGTATTGGTTGTTGGCATCATCATAGGTAATAAACTGCGATGGTTTCTCGGAATCATATGTTTCCATGTATTTATTGTTAGCTTCAGCATACCTATGAGAAACCTGGCATATGCCTCCACGTATTCCAGACTCTATTAAAAGAATCTGATCGTAATCCTGTAGCAATTCCAGTTCAATGCCAGTGTAAAGGAGCATTGCCTCGAAACTTAAACCAGGTGAAGTAAAGAAGTGTGCGGCATCCACTCGATGTGTTTCTAATGTTTTGTTTCTAAATGTTTCAAAGCTGTCTGCAAGAAGGAGTACATCTGAAGTTAGGTAAAGGTCACTATATTCCCCTAGAGTTTTAATTTTGAACTGATTCCAGACATTTTCGGCATGTTCATAGTCTTCCTTACTAACATCTTCTTGACTTAATTTGTTAAAGAATGCTTCTTTTGGAGGTAAACACGTCTCACTTAACTTTTCCCAAGAATCAATGTAATCATAAGGAAATACGCCTTTACGAGTCATGAGCGTTGCATTTTCTTTCCCAAAGTACTTGTCTGTTTCAGGGTATGATGTTAAGTTTGTAACTAAGTTTTCCAAACTACTAGGCATCAACCGAAACGTATCCACAAATCGAAGCTTAACATTTCCTACATATTTGGTGAAGGAGATGTAATTTTCTTGAGAGTTAGGGATAACGTCCACTCTCTCAGTAGTACATCCCAACTGTTTTACAATGAAATTTGCATCGTATCCACTCATATTATGTAGAAATACGGGAACAGGGTAACGTGTTTTACACCTCAAATTACAGTTATTATGAGCGCTTCCACGATATTCGCCTGTAATATGACAATGATCTCTAACTTTCCAGTCCTCTTTGGTAAATGTTTTATAGCATAAATAACAGGTTTCAGAAGATTGGAACTCTGCTTCTTGATCATGAGTTAAAGCCTTTGGAACATTTAAGCTGTAAAGGTGATCAATTTCATTAGCTATCGATATCAAACAGTCCATAAACTTTTCTGCAGCGTCAGATCCACGATAAATAAAAGGCTGGCTCGGAAGGTTTGTCTTTATATGTTCCACAGCTGGCGAGGGTTTAACATATACACCAAAGCTCATTGGAACATGGCTCTGGTATGGGACTGTATAACTTGCCTCAGGATTAGGTAGACATGTTTGGTATGGTAAAAGTATACTTTCAAAATCTGCATAGATAACGTAAGGTATTCTAAGCATTTTTTCCACATTTAAGAACTTGAGAATTGGGTTTTTAATAGGCATTTCAACCCTAGCAATGTCATGCAGGACACACAAAGCTCTATGTTCTTTTAGTTTATCTATCCCTCGTTGACCATATTGATTATCAAAGTGAGTAAAACACCGTTTACACGTATATATCTTATGTCCATGGTGGGTGATCTGATGTCCTACTAGTTTATCAAAATCTTTGATAAAGACGTAGTGGTTCTGGCCAGATGATGAACTTAGCAGAAGAAGGTCGCGGTGGTCTTGTAGCTCTTGATCTACAACCTTTAGAGGAAACAGTTTGTTATCTTCTTCCAGTCCAAATACATTAATGGATATGTTGTTGGCTTTCTCAAATTTCGTAATGTCAGCTAGCGATGTAGGGAACGAAACGACTGAAAAATCATACTTGTTTTCCAGGTCCTTGTATTTACTAACGCGTTGAGCATCCTTTTTAACCAGTTTTGCTAAAATGGCATACATAAAACACCTTTCATCTTTCAAGTTTTGTGGATTAATGCAAGCTTTTTTTGCATTTACAGCTGCTGGTAAAGGAATATATGTGCTACCACGCAAGGGATTATACTTATTTATTTTCAATCGCACTCCTTCAACTGCTAGCAAAGCCCAATTACTGCCTTTTAGCTCGGATTCCTCCATTTCCATGGTTAACTTTTTAAATTGCGTTTCCAAGAAACTACTTAAATCTGTTTCCAAAAATATGGCCTGATTACGAGTTTTAAAAGCACGATCTGTAATTTCATTGGTAGATGTATGAATAAATCTACATTCAGCCACAAGATTAACTTTTAACGACTTGTGGTTCGCTTGTTCTTTTTGTATAACATGGATTATTTTATGCTTGGACTCGTTGAGGTATGAATTTAAATCCTTACACGTATCACACCGTATAAAATAGGATTTTAGACGACAATCAAAAGACGTTTCATATTCATTAAGTCCGTTTTTATCAGGAACCATTGAGAGTAGGTGATGTTTTGTAGGTTCAGATTTTTGTATTTTGGCTGATGACATAACATTACAACATTCTTCATGACGACGTCCGTTGTAAGCATTGTTGAATTTGATTCCACAGGTTTTACATTGATGGAATTGTCCACACGATACTTCATGACGCTTTCTAACATAGTCTCGAACAAAAGTTTTTCCACACACTTTGCATATATAGCTTGGAATAGTTTGCTCCATGATGGATGTTCTTTTCTGATAACAGTTGATTTTTTTAAGAAATAAATCACACCTGTGAAAAAGAGAGACAGAGCGCTGTACTTTCCCATCAACCTAGTTGAGAACAGTTGTGTAAACTGTTTATAGGATACAATATATTTAAGAGGTAAGATAAACTTTTTTACATTGTTGGCAATAATAATATTTATAATACTATAAAATAATAATAATAAAAATGTATTCTATGACTTACTGCTTACAATCTAACATTGAATTTACAAACATCCCTGACTGTCACCTAAAACAGCGTTTCAATCCCCTGAGCTTTCCTAAACGAATACACATGCTTACAGCTTACATATTCTATGACTGAACATACACTATTTACATGTAAATACCACAGATATGCACGCAGTGGTATTCTTTCATAATAATAACATGGCTTACATTGAGGCCCATGGAGACTAAACAATTATTGCGATTTTTATAAATCTTCAAGTTTCGTTTTGGAAATATACCATCTAAATACGTGAGTCATAATTTTGAACTTACTAGTAGCCTCTAAATTACAGATTGGATACAACCCTAGATGCTATGTTAAAACTTACTGCGTATGATAAGGCTGTAGACTGGACGGTGAGACGGTCTTTCACGATGTGAACACTGTGAGAGGTAGTAGTCCACTGGCGATATGCTTGCTAAGGGTCCTCTAATATTCCCTAGTCAAGGCTAACTGCTGCTTACTGCGTAGTACTGGTGGGTGAGACGGTCTTCCACGATGTGATCACCGTAAGAGGTAGTAGTCAACTGATTGTATTCTTGCTAAGGGTCCCCTAATATACCCTAGTGGAGGCCAACAGCTGCTTACTGCGTAGTACAAGGCTGTAGACTGGTCGGTGAGACGTTCTTTCACGATGTGATCTGTTTGAGAGATCAGAGTCAACTGAAATTATCCTTGATATACATCCCCAAATATACTCTACCCTAATACAACCGGTGGTTAACTTCCTACAGAAATACCACTATAGAGACATGTAGAATCTTAACACAAGGTTATGAGTGAAAAAAGATATGTACTAACGGTATTATTTTTTCATAAGAATAACATGGTGGTATTTATACCCCCTATACGCTAAACTAATATTTGGATAATTTTAATTCATGAAGTTTTGTTTTGGAAATATACGATCTAAATACAATGGTGATAATTTTAAACGTTCTAGTAACCTCTAATTGAGAGATAGGGATGCAGGCTTTGATGCTATGTTAAATATAATCAGCTACTTACTGTATATCACAAGGCCGTAGAATGAATCCTTAGAACACTTTTAAGACGATGTGATCTGTTTGAGAGATCGGAGTCAACTGAAATTATCCTTGATATACATCCCCTAATATACTCTACCCTAATACACTCAGGGCTTAACCTCTTACAGAAATACCACTATAGAGACATGTAGAATCTTGTTACAAGGTTGTGTATGACGTTCGACATTTGCTACTTATCAGTGAAAAAAGATATGTACTCACAGCATTATTCTTTCATAAGAATAACATGGTGGTATTTATACCCCTAGACGCTAAACTAATATTCGGATAATTTTAATTCTTGAAGTTTTGTTTTGGAAATATAAGATCTAAATACAATGGTCATAATTTTGAGCGTTCTAATAGCCTCTAAATGGTAGATAGGGATGCAGGCATAGATGCTATGTTAAATATAATCAGCTACTTAGACGACTTTTCACGATGTAACCAGCTCAAGAGCTAACAGTTATCTGAAAATATTCTTGCTGAAGGTCCCTTATATACCACCTTTTTCTAGAAATAAATTACACCTGTGAAAGAAAAGACAGAACGATGAACTTTCACATTAACCTAATAATAATAATAATAATAATAATAATAATAATAATCCCTTACATTTTTTATTTTGTCGTGTGATCTCTTGAGAAGCTGAGTGAAGGTCTTTCTAGTCAACGCCCGTCGGTGATCTGCTTGCAGGGATGAGAGATGGATTGGATGAACATGAATGATCCAGAATAAGGATTTGGGTAGGAAGCAGCCGTGGCCTGTCAGAAAGTACCATTCAGGCATTCTCTTGGAGTAGAAGTGTGAAACCACGGAAAACCATTTCAAGGACTGTCAACACTGAGGTTCGAAATGTAATTGAAGTTCAAAATAGTGACAAAATGTAATTGAAATTGACAATACACAATGTAATTTAGATTGAAAAACGCACATTTTAGATTGTAAATACCGGTACTCACAAAGTGTAATTGAAATTCAAATTACTTACAAAATACAGGTGAAATTGAAAATGCTTACAAAATGTATGGTGGTTTCAAATTACTCAGGTTGATAGGAAAAAAAGGACAGGAGCCGTTCAAGAAAGCGGAAGCAATGCTGTACTCAGTAAGGGTCCTGTGGTCGCTAACCCACGTCCTACAAGTTGCGAGCTCCTGGGAGAGGAAGTTGTAGCCATTAGCTACCTGTACACATTTTCCTGGAGTAGAAGTGTGAAACCACGGAAAACCAAATCATGAACGGTCGACAGTGAGGTTCGAAGATCAATTAAGGTTCAAAATACTGCAAAATGTAATTGAAATTGAAAATACACAATGTAATTTAGATTGAAAAACGCAAATTCCAGATTCTAAATACTCACAAAGTGCAATGAAAATTCAAAATACTTACAAAATGCAATTGAAATTGAAAATGCTTACAAAATGTATGGTGGATACAAAGTACTCAAGTTGACAGGAGGAAAAAGGAGAGGAGCCGATACAAGGAAGCGGAAGCAATGCTGGACTCAGTTGGGGTCCTGTGGTCGCTAACCCACGTCCCACAAGTTGCGAGCTCCTGGGAGAGGAAGTTGTAGCCATTAGCTACCTGTACACATTTTCCTGGAGTAGAAGTGTAAAACCACGGAAAACCATATCAAGAACGGTTGAGAGTGAGGTTCGAAATGCAATTGAGGATTAAGATACTGACAAAAATGCAATTGAATTTGAAAAAACACAATGTAATTTAGATTGAAAAACGTACATTTTAGATTCTAAATGCTCACAAAGTGCCATGAAAATTGAAAATACTTACTAAATGCAATTGAAATTGAAAATGCTTACAAAATGTATGGTGGATTCAAAGTACTCATGTTCACTGAAAAAAAAAAAAAAAAAAAAAAATCGGAGAGGAGCCGATACAAGAAAGTGGAAGCAATGCTGGACTCAGTTGGGGTCCTGTGGTCGCTAACCCACGTCCCACAAGTTGTGAGCTACTGGGAGAGGAAGTAGTAGCCATTAGCAACCTCTACACATTTTCCTGGAGTAGAAGTGTGAAACCACGGAAAACCGATTCATGAACGGTCGACAGTGAGGTTCGAAATGCAATTGAGTTTCAAAATACTGACAAAATGCAATTGAAATTGGAAATACACAATGTAATTTAGATTGAAAAACGCACATTTTAGATTCTAAATGCTCACAAAGTGCAATGAAAATTCAAAATACTTACAAAATGCAATTGGAATTGAAAATGTTTACAAAATGTATGGTGGATTGAATGATCTCATGTTGACAGGAATTAAAAAAAACGGAGAGGACCCTATACAAGAAAGTGGAAGCAATGCTGGACTCAGCTTGGGTCCTGTGATCGCCAACCCACGTCCTACAAGTTAATCCATCTTGGGGGAGGATTGGTAAGTAATCGGTCATGGCATTTAGTTACGGTACCTCCTGGCATTTTCCTGAAGTAGAAGTGGAAACAACAATACCACTTCCAGGAAGGATGAGTGAGAAATCTGACAGACTTTTTCTCGGTTTTTATCAAGATCAACCAGAAAAATACGTCGATTATAATTCATTATTTTTAAATTTGGCGGTTGCGTGCTACCCTTTAAGATATTTCAACTGGAGTTAGCTACTTACAAGTCTATATATATTATCACTGCTGAGACACTTACGTATGAAGGTCTTTCTAGATGTCCAATTAGAAGCAGATGATCTCGTATATCTTTCCATTAAATCAACAATAACTAACAGATGTTTCACTTGTCAAGGTCACTTTACTGACACACACACTAGTACTTACTATGATAAAGTATCCCCATTATAAACTTCGCTGAGTGATTGGCTACCTAAAGGTGGGTAACCGATTATATTCAAATTAAAAATATATAAATAGTAATATCATTCACTTTATAGTAAAGAAAGGCATTGGAAATCATTACAAATCATGCTTTACACCAAAGGATTAGGGTATTATTATTACATTAGTTGAAAAGCGTACATTAGAATAATTATTTTCTTATTTACAAGCCAGCTGATTGCCAGTCCCCCGACACGCTGTGTACGCCGCTCTGTTATCAGAGTTATGTAACTACTGAAATAAGATAATATCCTGTATTGTGCTGCGCTCTGTCAGGGTGCAGAGTACTCGATATATCTTGTTACAGTAGTTACATAACTCTGATAACAGAGCGGCGTACACAGCGTGTCGGGGGGACTGGCAATCAGCTGGCTTGTAAATAAGAAAATAATTATTCTAATGTACGCTTTTTCAACTAATGTAATAATAATACCCTAATCCTTTGGTGTAAAGCATGATTTGTAATGATTTCCAATGCCTTTCTTTACTATAAAGTGAATGATATTACTATTTATATATTTTTAATTTGAATATAATCGGTTACCCACCTTTAGGTAGCCAATCACTCAGCGAAGTTTATAATGGGGATACTTTATCATAGTAAGTACTAGTGTGTGTGTCAGTAAAGTGACCTTGACAAGTGAAACATCTGTTAGTTATTGTTGATTTAATGGAAAGATATACGAGATCATCTGCTTCTAATTGGACATCTAGAAAGACCTTCATACGTAAGTGCCTCAGCAGTGATAATATATATAGACTTGTAAGTAGCTAACTCCAGTTGAAATATCTTAAAGGGTAGCACGCAACCGCCAAATTTAAAAATAATGAATTATAATCGACGTATTTTTCTGGTTGATCTTGATAAAAACCGAGAAAAAGTCTGTCAGATTTCTCACTCATCCTTCCTGGAAGTGGTATTGTTGTTTCCACTTCTACTTCAGGAAAATGCCAGGAGGTACCGTAACTAAATGCCATGACCGATTACTTACCAATCCTCCCCCAAGATGGATTAACTTGTAGGACGTGGGTTGGCGATCACAGGACCCAAGCTGAGTCCAGCATTGCTTCCACTTTCTTGTATAGGGTCCTCTCCGTTTTTTTTAAATTCCTGTCAACATGAGATCATTCAATCCACCATACATTTTGTAAACATTTTCAATTCCAATTGCATTTTGTAAGTATTTTGAATTTTCATTGCACTTTGTGAGCATTTAGAATCTAAAATGTGCGTTTTTCAGTCTAAATTACATTGTGTATTTCCAATTTCAATTGCATTTTGTCAGTATTTTGAAACTCAATTGCATTTCGAACCTCACTGTCGACCGTTCATGAATCGGTTTTCCGTGGTTTCACACTTCTACTCCAGGAAAATGTGTAGAGGTTGCTAATGGCTACTACTTCCTCTCCCAGTAGCTCACAACTTGTGGGACGTGGGTTAGCGACCACAGGACCCCAACTGAGTCCAGCATTGCTTCCACTTTCTTGTATCGGCTCCTCTCCGATTTTTTTTTTTTTTTTTTTTTTTTTTCAGTGAACATGAGTACTTTGAATCCACCATACATTTTGTAAGCATTTTCAATTTCAATTGCATTTAGTAAGTATTTTCAATTTTCATGGCACTTTGTGAGCATTTAGAATCTAAAATGTACGTTTTTCAATCTAAATTACATTGTGTTTTTCAAATTCAATTGCATTTTTGTCAGTATCTTAATCCTCAATTGCATTTCGAACCTCACTCTCAACCGTTCTTGATATGGTTTTCCGTGGTTTTACACTTCTACTCCAGGAAAATGTGTACAGGTAGCTAATGGCTACAACTTCCTCTCCCAGGAGCTCGCAACTTGTGGGACGTGGGTTAGCGACCACAGGACCCCAACTGAGTCCAGCATTGCTTCCGCTTCCTTGTATCGGCTCCTCTCCTTTTTCCTCCTGTCAACTTGAGTACTTTGTATCCACCATACATTTTGTAAGCATTTTCAATTTCAATTGCATTTTGTAAGTATTTTGAATTTTCATTGCACTTGTGGAGTATTTAGAATCTGGAATTTGCGTTTTTCAATCTAAATTACATTGTGTATTTTCAATTTCAATTACATTTTGCAGTATTTTGAACCTTAATTGATCTTCGAACCTCACTGTCGACCGTTCATGATTTGGTTTTCGTGGTTTCACACTCTTACTCCAGGAAAATGTGTACAGGTAGCTAATGGCTACAACTTCCTCTCCCAGGAGCTCGCAACTTGTAGGACGTGGGTTAGCGACCACAGGACCCTTACTGAGTACAGCATTGCTTCCGCTTTCTTGAACGGCTCCTGTCCTTTTTTTCCTATCAACCTGAGTAATTTGAAACCACCATACATTTTGTAAGCATTTTCAATTTCACCTGTATTTTGTAAGTAATTTGAATTTCAATTACACTTTGTGAGTACCGGTATTTACAATCTAAAATGTGCGTTTTTCAATCTAAATTACATTGTGTATTGTCAATTTCAATTACATTTTGTCACTATTTTGAACTTCAATTACATTTCGAACCTCAGTGTTGACAGTCCTTGAAATGGTTTTCCGTGGTTTCACACTTCTACTCCAAGAGAATGCCTGAATGGTACTTTCTGACAGGCCACGGCTGCTTCCTACCCAAATCCTTATTCTGGATCATTCATGTTCATCCAATCCATCTCTCATCCCTGCAAGCAGATCACCGACGGGCGTTGACTAGAAAGACCTTCACTCAGCTTCTCAAGAGATCACACGACAAAATAAAAAATGTAAGGGATTATTATTATTATTATTAATATTATTAGGTTAATGTGAAAGTTCATCGTTCTGTCTTTTCTTTCACAGGTGTAATTTATTTCTAGAAAAAGGTGGTATATAAGGGACCTTCAGCAAGAATATTTTCAGATAACTGTTAGCTCTTGAGCTGGTTACATCGTGAAAAGTCGTCTAAGTAGCTGATTATATTTAACATAGCATCTATGCCTGCATCCCTATCTACCATTTAGAGGCTATTAGAACGCTCAAAATTATGACCATTGTATTTAGATCTTATATTTCCAAAACAAAACTTCAAGAATTAAAATTATCCGAATATTAGTTTAGCGTCTAGGGGTATAAATACCACCATGTTATTCTTATGAAAGAATAATGCTGTGAGTACATATCTTTTTTCACTGATAAGTAGCAAATGTCGAACGTCATACACAACCTTGTAACAAGATTCTACATGTCTCTATAGTGGTATTTCTGTAAGAGGTTAAGCCCTGAGTGTATTAGGGTAGAGTATATTAGGGGATGTATATCAAGGATAATTTCAGTTGACTCCGATCTCTCAAACAGATCACATCGTCTTAAAAGTGTTCTAAGGATTCATTCTACGGCCTTGTGATATACAGTAAGTAGCTGATTATATTTAACATAGCATCAAAGCCTGCATCCCTATCTCTCAATTAGAGGTTACTAGAACGTTTAAAATTATCACACATTGTATTTAGATCGTATATTTCCAAAACAAAACTTCATGAATTAAAATTATCCAAATATTAGTTTAGCGTATAGGGGTATAATACCACCATGTTATTCTTATGAAAAAATAATACCGTTAGTACATATCTTTTTTCACTCATAACCTTGTGTTAAGATTCTACATGTCTCTATAGTGGTATTTCTGTAGGAAGTTAACCACCGGTTGTATTAGGGTAGAGTATATTTGGGGATGTATATCAAGGATAATTTCAGTTAGCTCTGATCTCTCAAACAGATCACATCGTGAAAGAACGTCTCACCGACCAGTCTACAGCCTTGTACTACGCAGTAAGCAGCTGTTGGCCTCCACTAGGGTATATTAGGGGACCCTTAGCAAGAATACAATCAGTTGACTACTACCTCTTACGGTGATCACATCGTGGAAGACCGTCTCACCCACAGTACTACGCAGTAAGCAGCAGTTAGCCTTGACTAGGGAATATTAGAGGACCCTTAGCAAGCATATCGCCAGTGGACTACTACCTCTCACAGTGTTCACATCGTGAAAGACCGTCTCACGTCCAGTCTACAGCCTTATCATACGCAGTAAGTTTTAACATAGCATCTAGGGTTGTATCCAATCTGTAATTTAGAGGTACTAGTAAGTTCAAAATTATGACTCACGTATTTTAGATGGTATATTTCCAAAACGAAACTTGAAGATTTATAAAAATCGCAATAATTGTTTAGTCTCCATGGCCTCAATGTAAGCCATGTTATTATTATGAAAGAATACCACTGCGTGCATATCTGTGGTATTTACATGTAAATAGTGTAT